>CM021248.1:4323077-5053227 GCA_010577795.1 Isatis tinctoria | reverse complement strand
GCTGAATACCGCAACTCGCAAAGACCACTTCCCTCTCCCTTTTATTGATCAGATGCTTGAGAGACTTGCTAACCATCCATACCACTGTTTTTTAGATGGTTACTCAGGTTTCTTTCAGATACATATCCACCCAGACGATCAAGAGAAGACGACGTTTACATGTCCCTACGGAACGTTCGCTTACCGGCGCATGCCGTTTGGTTTGTGTAACGCCCCAGCAACCTTCCAACGATGCATGATGTCCATCTTTACGGACCTGATTGAAGACATTATGGAGGTGTTCATGGACGATTTCTCGGTGTACGGGAACTCTTTCTCTGACTGTTTGTCTAATCTGTGCAGGGTACTCAAACGATGCGAGGAGAAACATCTGGTTCTTAATTGGGAGAAGTGCCATTTTATGGTCAGGAACGGAATCGTACTCGGGCATCGGATTTCAGAGGATGGGATCGAGGTAGACAAGGCCAAGATCGAAGTCATGATGAACTTGCAACCGCCAACATCAGTTAAAGGGATCCGCAGTTTCCTAGGTCATGCCGGTTTCTACAGACGCTTCATCAAGGATTTTTCAAAAATCGCCAGGCCTCTTACACGCCTACTCTGCAAGGAGGTGAAGTTTGAGTTCGACGATGCATGCCTCGAAGCCTTCCATACGATTAAGGGAGCTCTCATCAGCGCACCCATTGTGCAACCACCGGACTGGAGCCTTCCTTTTGAGGTGATGACTGATGCCAGTGATTACGCTGTTGGAGCAGTTCTCGGACAAAGGAAAGACAAGAAGCTCCATGTCATTTACTATGCTAGCCGCACCCTGGATGACGTGATGCTGAGTATTTTCGGGTGTGAAAACAACAATCAAATGTTATTTTATCGATCCACGAGGAAAGCAAGAATAGGCACACCAAGAGTACAGGATTCTAATCGAGCTAAACGATTCAAGATTGTTTTTGTTTTTGGTTTTTATAAATTGAAAATAATAAAAGCGAAATCTGTTGAAAAGATAATATTAACAAGCGTTAGGTCAAGGAATATCGCAGGAGATTCAGAGCGACGGATCAAACAACTATTCAGGCAGTGATTAAGCATCAATCTAGAACTCAAACACTAAGATAATATCAATCCACTCTCGTGGTATCAATATCTTTGTCTATCAACCTAGAATTCCTAACTCTCGTTGGTACTAGAATTCGTAGACAAGCATTAAGGATAGGTTTAATATGTTCACAATTCTCAATACATCTACTCTCGCAGGTAATGGTTAAATTGCCCACCAGTGTTCTTTCTAGCAACTTAGCAACTCTCGCTGTCTAAGTTAAACCTCATATCATAAAATCAAATGATCAATTCGATCTAAGCATTAAGAACAACAAAGGTGAAGATATCGAATTGAATAGCCTATTTGTGTTTAACCCTAAAGCTCATGAATTCCTTTGACAAACCTCAACCCAACTAAGAGATCTACTCAGGCATATTTAAAGAAGAAAACAAAGAGATTATAGAGTTCATAATAAAAGCTTGAATAGATAATAAAAGCTGAAAATAACTTAATAAGAACTTTAAGTAAAGCATAAATTTAAATGTTAAGAACTGAAAGTAAAAGCATAAATATAAATGTTAGGAACTGAAAGTAAAAGCATAAATATAAATGTTAGGAACTGAAAGTAAAAGCTGAAAGTAAACTTAATAGAACTTGATTAAAGCATAAATGTTTAAAGCTTAAAACAAACTAATAAAAACTTAATAAAAACATAAACATAAAAACTAAAAAAAAAAGACTAAGAGCAATGCTCTGAAGCTAGAGAAGAGAGGAGGAAGAAGATGGTGTGTTTTGGAACAACAAGAGTGAGTTCTATTTATAGGCCAAGGTGAGGGTGGTAGGTGAGACGGGGAACGGTCGTTCTAGGTGGAGAACGATCGTTCCCCTTGGTCGATCTAAGAACGTGCTTGGTAGGTGAGATGTGCTTTTGTCGGCAAGGTTGGTGAAGGGGGGAACGATCGTTCTGATGGGAGAACGATCGTTCTTCGTGGTCGTTCTGCTCTTAGAACGGTCGTTCCTCAGCATTTGTCGGCAAGGTTGGTGAAGGGGGGAACGATCGTTCCGGAGGGGGAACGATCGTTCTGGCTGGTCGTTCTGCCCCAAGAACGGCCGTTCTCCATGGTTGGTCATTTCCTCGTGTTTTCCACGTCAACTCGACTCGAACATGTCCGTAAACGCCAAACTCCTTCGGAACTCCATAAAATCTGTAAAAGACTCAAAACAATAGAAAAGACTCGAAAAACCAACGAAAGATGCAAATCAAAACTCAAACCGAATACTAAAAACGAATCAAAATACGTTAAAAACCGATAATATCATGACGCACAGTGCAAGTATGCCACAACCGAAAAGGAACTTCTAGCGGTTGTCTTCGCTTTCGAAAAGTTCCGATCCTATCTTGTTGGTTCTAAGGTCATAGTGCATACTGATCATGCGGCTCTCAAGTATTTGCTGACCAAGAAGGATGCCAAGCCGCGACTGCTCAGATGGATTCTTCTCTTGCAGGAATTCGATCTCGAGATTAAGGACAAAAAGGGGATAGACAATGGAGCGGCCGACCATTTGTCTAGGATGCGGATTGATGTAGATACGCCTCTTGATGACAGTCTTCCGAAGGAACAGATTTATTCCGTTGGCGTGTTCCAGATCGAGGAAGCACGTGCTCCTACCCAGCGAGCACCTGCTCACGAGGAGTTCTGCGCTCAGATTACACACACCGAGCGCACCTCTGCACCTTGGTTTGCCGAGATAGCCAACTACTTAGCTGCTGATCAGGAACCGCGAAACTTTGCAGGGTACAGGAGGAAGAAATTCCTCAAGGACATCCGCCACTACTTCTGGGTTGAGCCTTACCTGTACAAGCATTGCCCCGACGGAGTTTTCAGGCGATGCGTAACTGAAGAAGAGATTCCGGACATATTGTTTCACTGCCATGGTTCTTCGTACGCAGGTCACTTCGCCACTTTCAAGACAGTCTCCAAGGCTCTGCAAGCCGGATACTGGTGGCCAACAATGTTCAAGGACGCACAGCGATTTGTCTCACGGTGCGATTCATGCCAGCGACAGGGGAACATTAGCAGGCGCAACGAGATGCCACAAAACTTCATTCTCGAAGTAGAGGTGTTTGACGTCTGGGGAATAGATTTTATGGGCCCGTTTCCTTCTTCTTTAGGGAACGAGTACATACTCGTCGCAGTGGACTATGTGTCCAAATGGGTTGAGGCTATTGCAAGCCCCACTAACGACGCACGGGTAGTGATTAAGATGTTCAAGTCCATCATCTTCCCCAGGTTTGGTGTTCCACGAGTTGTCATCAGCGATGGAGGCTCTCACTTCATCAACAAAATCTTCGAATCTCTTCTACGCAAGAATGGTGTCAAGCACAAAGTCGCCACCCCCTATCATCCGCAAACGAGTGGACAGGTCGAGGTTTCCAACCGTGAAATCAAGAGCATCCTGCAAAAAATCGTGAGTACTACTCGCAAGGATTGGGCCTCTAAATTGGATGATGCTCTATGGGCATACCGGACAGCCTACAAAACGCCATTGGGAACCACGCCATTCAACCTCGTCTACGGAAAAGCTTGTCATCTTCCCGTTGAACTGGAATTCAAAGCCGCATGGGCAGTCAAGTTTCTCAACTACGATATCAAACCAGCTTCAGAAAGGCGCATGATGCAGCTACATGAGCTTCAGGAGATTAGGCACCTTGCCTATGAAAACTCCAAGATCTACAAGGAGCGGACTAAGGCATATCACGACAAGCGTATCCTGGCTCGCAACTTCGCCCCAAATGACCAAGTCCTACTCTTCAATTCTCGGTTGAAGCTATTTCCTGGGAAGCTGCGTTCAAGGTGGTCTGGACCGTTCACCATCACAGAAGTACGGCCATATGGAGCAATTGTTTTGATCAATAACAAAGGCGAAGAGTTCGTGGTTAATGGGCAGCGATTAAAGCCATATCTAGCCGACACACAACTCGGAGACGGGGAAGATCTTCCCTTGACCGAACCTCCTCAAGCCTGATCATCTCACCAAGTCAAGCTAACGACTTAAAACAAGCGCTAAGTGGGAGGCAACCCACTGGTAAGTGTAATTATTTTCTTTTTTCTTTTGCTATTAATTTTTGGTTTTGTTTTTCTTTGTTTCAGATAAATAAAAAAAAAAATAATAAAAAATAAAAAAAAATAAAAAAATTCGGCGGACTCTCTCCGAGCACCAGCTCCGACGCCGCGAGCACCCGCTCCTCCAGGTACCTATAGCTCCAAAACGCGGGTATTCACATCGCAAGGGCAAGGAACCGGCACAAGCTCAACCACCGATCCCGACCAAGCTTCTCTACCCTTGGCCTCGACCTGAGAGCACGCCGTTCGAGCTTCCCGACGACACTCTTCCGCTCGAATCTGAAGACCACTGGGATCAGCGAGATGCGGCGCACTATAACCGGATGCTCAAGATCAAATTCTTGCCTACTCGTCTCCTTTGTTTCGACACTCTCGAGCTTCTCAGTCTCAAGGATCAAGTCATGATGCTGCTAGGCAAATCCGATACTTTCGGTCTCGCACTGGAGGAGGCAGTTCTCTATCCCGACCTCGTCCGCCAATGCCTCGCCACCATCAAAATCACCCACAAAGATCCGGAGAAGAAAACTCTGCAAGATGCTACACTCTCCTTCAAAGCCGGCGGACGTCTCTTCAGTGTGCCCATGACTCGTTTCGTTTCCAACTACGGTTTCAGCAGTGATATTCAGGATCTCTCTCCACCTAAGCGGTTTAAGGAAGCCGACCCTTTCTGGCGCACGATAGCTCACGAGCGATACGTCTCTAACTCCGCCAAGAAAACAAGCATTCGTCACCCTGCTCTTTGCATCTTTGCGCGGTTCATCAGCAACATGTTCTTCAACAGAGGCGAGGGCAACAAGGTACACGTCGACGAGTTGCTCACCATATACATTGCTTGCGAGCCACTGCTTGTTGATTCTGATGGAGCACATACTCTACTTCTTGGAGCACCCGCTCCATCCACCTATCGGACCAACATGGGAGTGCGATTTGCGGAGATGCTTTGTTCCCTTAAAGACAGGACCGGCGTCAAAACAGAGCGTGTTGGCACCCTCCTCACCACTCTCTTCAAGATGGTGAAGCTTGAGATGATCTTCGATGAGCATGTCGCAGAGGTTGAGAAGATGGACATCCGGCACCTCGTACACTCTCGCATCATCACTGCCGTCGATGTTGACCGCTTTCTCTACCACTACCAGGGCATCGATGGTCTCCCTCAGCACATCTCTCTCCCTGATATAGCTCTCACTAAGCTCATGCACGTGGATGACCTGAGCTTCTCGCACACAGCTCTCTTGCTAGAAGGCGGCAGCTCTCCTCAGCCGATCCACCCCAGCGATTTCGCCAGTTCTTCACGCTCGCAGCCTATTCATATGGAAGATACTCCCATGGCGGATCCACCACCACCCACCTCTCCGCCTTCTGCTGCATTTGGCGAGTACGACCTCCCTCACATTTCCGACGAGGCTGACACTGCCGAGTACCGACGCTGGATGATCACCGCACAGCGCAAGAACAACTCTCTCATGCAGCGGATTCTTCACCGTCTTTCTAGTGGTTGTTGCCACCATTCTGCAGCTGCTGCGACGAGCCCCTCCGAGCGCCACCCGAGACGCCGTCGATGCACCGGCAGAGCTAGGAGCGAGAGCCCTGAGGACCCACCTGCCGATTGACGACCCGTACCCCTCTATCTCTTTGTCTTATCCATTTTTCCTTTTTGCTTTCTTCGTTTCCTTTATTTTCATTTCTTTGCTCCTCTAGTTTATTTTCACACCGGGTCGGTGTGAAGTAAGTCTGGGGGAGGTTATTATCGAGTCTGCACTTTGTTTCTTGTTATTTTCTTTATTTTGATTCAGTCTGTTATAAGGGTCAAATCACAACTTCTGGAGATTATGACCAAAATCTGTGATGAGTTTTAACCATTTGTGAGTATGACCTGCTTTCTAGTGAACATTGCTGCAGAATTTAGAGTACAGAGACGAGCCGATGCCTTCTCACATTCGGATCCTTCCTCAGGCCAGAAAACTTCAATCCCTTTAAGGTTTATCGGATAGGCTTTAGACTCTATTTTATATGGACTTAATCTGGACTTTAATTCTTCTTGTTATCGGCACTAGGATTAGAAAACGTGTTACATAATATATTCAGGACTTCTTATCCCTTTTGCCACTCTTGCTGATCCTGAATAGCTAGCTTTTAGTTAGTATCTCACCCTGACCCTAACCATCTATTTATACCATATGCACTCGAAATTTTTTATTTCTCATCTATGCAGATATGTGCAAAAAGGTCGGGGAGAAAAGGACTGACACGACTTCTGATTCACTCTCGCTGAAGATGTCAGAAGAAAGCTGAAAAAAAAAAAATTCACGAGCACATGCTCGCTATACTCGCTAATTCAGAGCACCTGCTCAGCGATGTCCAGAAAAAGAAACAAGTCTAAAAGACCTGCTGGGGTATGAGGACGAAAAGGATAACTTCTAGCCAAAGGACACACGCACAAGTAAAGTCCCCCTATCCATAAGGTTTCTTCTAAAAAAAAAAAAAAAACGAAAAAAGAGAAAAACCGAGCTAGTAGCTCAAGGATATGGGGTGGCGAGTTAGTAACTCAAGATGTGTGTCCCAAAGCATGAGTAAACTGCAAGGAAGCAAGGAAATAAAAAGAGGAATGAAGATAAGAATCGATTCAAGGAGGAGAGTGAATTAGAGGTTGTGGACATCAATGAGTCCATTCTCCCTTGCTATTTTGTGCGATATCCTGCACTCTCTTGAAACAAGGTAACCCTAAACACGTTTAAGCTCCACCATTAAATATAAGCCTGATTTTTACCAAGCCTCGTTTTACTTAGCTAGTGTCTTTAGCAAGAAGCTCACGCCACCTCTAATTGAATGTATAGAGTCTATTGTCTTGAACTTAGATTTTTCTGGGATTGTAAGCCGTATGGTTTGAGGTTGGTGAACTTTGCTGTTGAGGTCTTCGGTAAGGCTATGTATCTCTTATTCTAAGGTATGTGGTCTGATGAGATTGGTCTATTCATGGTTTCTGAGATTTTGTGAGTCTCCACCGATTTCTCTACGTCTTGATTTTGGTTTTGTTTGAGGACAAACAAAGATCTAAGTCTGGGGGAATTGATATGTTGGGATTTTTACCCTTTCTAACCCCTTTTATCTAATTATTTTCTAGAGTTTTTGAGTGTGTATTAGGAGTTTTAGGTGGCTTTGGAGCTGGAATTGGAGTTTGGAGCATTTGGAACCCTTGGAACAGAAAAGAATCGAATTTGAAGAAAAGAAGGAAAATCTTATGAAGAATCACCAACTCCAATCGATGAGCACATTCTCGCGGATTTCGGCCACCAAGCGAGCACCTGCTCGCCGCGGAAGTGAACAAAAAGAAGGGATTTACCCTAATAACTGCCGCCGACTTTTAAAAGGCCCAGCCTCCTCCCAGCCGCCAATCACCTCTTATATAAATACTCTCCTTAGTCTTAGGTTTATCTATCTTATCTTTCATCTTTGATCTTATCTTTACCTTTTAGCTTTGGATTATTTTGTAAGGGAGAAGATCTCAAGCTACAATTTGGAGAAGATTTCTGAACCCTAGTACTTCTTATTTTTTAATATCGATTATGCAAACCTTTAATTCTTCTGTTTATCTTCACTTTGATTATGTCGAGTAGATCTATTAGTTGGTAAGGTTTTCAAAGGAATTCATGAGATAGGGTTGGACACAAATAGGAATGCAAAATCGTAGTCTTCCCGAGGTGTTCATATTGCTTAAAATAGATTGGGCCAATCTATTTATGATCTTAAGTTATCTAGACAGCGAGAGTTGCTAGGTGGCTTAGAAGAGTCAGATGAGCAATTTATTCATACCTGCGAGAGTAGATGTATTGGAGAAGTGGAACCAAATCAAACCTAATATCAATAATGCTTATCTTTATGCGATTCTAGATACAACGAGAGGTAGGATTTTTAGGTTGCAGATTAAAGGTATTAGTACACGAGAGGGATTTAATATTATCTTCGTGTTTGAGTTCTAGACTTGTCTTCTTATAATCGCCATGAATAGTTGTCGACTTTTGCCTGATTTCCTGCGAATGGCCTGACCAAACGCTGCTTATTTTTGTTAGAACGATTTATTTGCAGAATTGTTAGTCACGATTCAACATCCCATTATGGAGTTTCGTAGCTCTGATGTTAGTCAGTAATCCATAGTGTGAACTTGGTCTTCGTGGGATCGATCCCTAAATACTACTCCGATTTGCTGTGCACTTGCAGTAGGAATTAGGGTTTAAAACTCGTACATCAGCTGCTTGATATGTTGGGATTTTTACCCTTTCTAACCCTTTTTATCTAATTGTTTTCTAGAGTTTTTGAGTATGTATTAGGAGTTCTAGGTGGCTTTGGAGCTGAAAATGGAGTTTGGAGCATTTGGAACCTTTTGAAAAGAAAAGAATCAAATTTGAAGAAAAGAAGGAAAATCTGATGAAGAATCACCAACTCCATCGTCGAGCACATGCTCGCAAACTTCAGCCACCAAGTGAGCACCTGCTCGCCGCGGAAGAGAACAAAAAGAAGGGTTTTACCCTAATCATTGGCGCCGACTTTTTAGAAGCCCAGCCTCCTTCCAGCCGCCTATGACACCTAATATAAATACTCCCTTTTAGTCCTAGGTTTTATCGATCTTATCTTTTGTTTCTACCTCTTAGCTTTTGGAATTATTGTAAGGGAGAAGATCTCAAGCTACAATTTGGAGAAGATTTCTGAACCCTAGTACTTCTTATTTTTAATATCGATTTGATGCATTCTTTCATATCATCTGTTTGTTTCTTCATCTTTAATTATGTCTGAGTAGATCTATTAGTTAGGTTAAGGTTTTCAAAGGAATTCATGAGCTAGGGTTAAACACAAATAGGAATCAAAATCGTTAGTCTTCATCTAGGGAGTTCGTATTGCTTGAATCGATTTGGCCAATCTGTTCATGATCTTAGGTTTATCTAGACAGCGAGAGTTGCTAGGTTGCTAGAAGAGATCTAGATGAGCAATTTATTCATTACCTGCGAGAGTAGATGTATTGGAGAATTGTGAACAAATCAAACTTGATCATTAATGCTTATCTGCGATTCTGATACCAACGAGAGTTAGGATTTTTAGGTTGCTAGATAAAGTTGTTAGTATCACGAGAGTGAATTAATATTATCATCGTGTTTGAGTTCTGGACTTGTTCTTAATATTAATCCTGAATAGTTGTTTGACCTTGCTCTGAATTTCCTGCGAATTGCCTTGACCTAACGCTTGCTTTATAATAGTTAAAACCGATTTGTTTTAGTAACTTGCTAGTCACGATTTCTTACAACCCAATATTGAATCTCTTAGCTCTTGATTTTAGCTTATTAATCCATAGTGTGAACTTGGTCTTCGTGGGATCGACCCCTAAGTACTACTCTGATTTGCTGTGCACTTGCAGTAGGAAATAGGGTTTAAAACTCGTACATCAAGTTTTTGGCGCCGTTGCCGGGGACCAAAAATTCACCTTTGGTTTACGGCTAGGTCATTAGACTAAGAACACCACTAAACTCGTTTTCTGTTTTTCTTCTTCTTTGCGTTTCAGGTGTATGACCAGGAGCACAAGGAGCAAGAATAACGAGAATCTTGTCAATTTATCTAACGACGAATTAGCAAGAAGGGAACGAGAGAACAGGCAAAGACGAAACACACCTGTTCCGGAACCAGAAACAACCGACACCGACTATCCGGAGATGGGCGAACAAGCGGACATGGCAGCTCAGCTGCGAACTCTTCAGGCGACCATGGAGCAGCTGCGCATGCAACAAGAGCGACAGCTTGTTCAGCAACCAGCGTTTGGGGATAAAGACGCAGCACATGCTTACTACCAGGATCGCTCAGCCATTGTCACTCCAACCATTCAGAGGCAAGACTATGAGATCAAGCCTCAGATGATTGCGCTTGTCAAGCAACATCTCTTCCATGGCCTACCTGCTGAAATCCCGATGGATCACATCGAGAACTTCGAGGAGATTTGTAGCACAACCGGCTCTAATGGTGTGACTCCAGATTTCCTGAAGTGTAAGCTTTTTCCATTCTCTCTTGCGGGAAAAGCTTCGCGGTGGTTGAAGTCTCTGCCACCAGGCTCTCTAGCGACATGGGCTGATGCAAGATCCGCCTTCCTGGACAAATTCTACACGAAGTCAAAGACCGCAGCTTTAAGGAGCAAGATATCCACGTTTGAGCAGCTTCCCGGAGAGACATTTAACGAAGCGTGGGAACGCTTCAAGGAGTATAAGCGTGAGTGTCCTCATCACGGCTTTAGCGATGAGCAGCTGCTCAGTACTTTCTATGATGGAGTAGAATGGGACTACAGAAACGCCCTCAATGCCGCCAGCAATGGAGATTTCTACACCAAATCAAAAGAAGGAGCCCTGGAGCTAATTGAGAACCTCGCAGCAAGCTCCAGCAATAAGTCTCCGGAATATGACAGAAAAAAGGTCAATAGCGTGGAGTCAAAGAAGATAGATGAGCTCACAGCCAAGGTTAACCTTTTGCTTAAGGGAAACCAAAAGTCGGTCCACTTCGTGGATGAGCATGGAGAAGAGCCCATCGCCCAGGTCTTTGGAGAGGAAACAAGTGATGATCAGCTGGAGGTAAATTACGTGAGTGGACAAAGTTTTGGGCAAAGCCGTGGCTTCAACAACCAAGGTTTCAACTCTCACCCAAATCTGTCCTACAGAAGCAACAATGTGGAGAACCCTCAGGATCAAGTCTACCCTAAGCAAGGAACTCAGCCTCAGACGAGTTTTCAGAGAGGCTACTCCAACAACTACCAGAGCCAGAACCGGCCATTCATCCCTAACCAGAACCGATTTCAAGGAGGAAATCAACCTAGGCAGCCATATAACAATCCGCAACCCCAGTTTCAGAACACACAGCCTCAGCAATTTCAGAATCCGCGACCTCCTTCTCCAGCATCCGGATCTCAAGACGAGCTGAAAAACATGATGCAACAACTTCTAGCTGGACAACAGAAAGCCGCAGCCGAGATTAATGCTAAGGTTGACACCATGTATGTGGATCTAAATGGGAAATACGAGGCCGTGTGGACACATATGAAGCAACTGGATGTTCAGATTGCTCAGACTGCAGAATCCATAAAAAGGACACCAGGAACTCTACCTGGAAAAGTTGAGGCACCTAGGAAGGAGTTTGTCAACGCCATTGAGCTGAGAAGCGGAAAGACACTCCAGGATAGATCACCCTCACGATCGGACAAAGGCAATGTAGGAGAAGCCAACTACGAGCACCTGCTCGGATCGGGTCACGGCACCTATGAAACCGGAGAAACAAGTAACAGCTCGACGCAAGCTGAATCCACACCTTCACCATTCGACATTTTAGAGGATGATTCCACCGAGCACCCTGAATGCTCAACCGAGCAGGTGCTCGGTCGGACCACTCCACTTACCTCTAAAAACTCGGCGATTCCAGAAAGGGTGTACAAGCCTAAGGTCCCTTACCCTTTGCCACCCAAGAAGTCTCGCAAGGACTTGGAAGATGCTAAGTGTAGAGAGATGCTTAAGGATCTTACCGTAAAGCTACCTCTCGCTGATGCAGTCCAGATGATACCGGCTCTCAAACGGTACATGAAAACTCTGGTCTCTGGAAAAATCGTGGAGGAAGAAAGGGTGATGACGGTTTCAAGGGAGTGCAGCGCCGTTCTTCAAAACAAGGTCGTCAAGAAGAGAGGCGATCCTGGACGATTTGTCTTGTCAGTTACAATCGGCCCAATGACTTTTTCATGCTCTCTGTGCGATCTTGGTTCCAGCGTGAATCTCATGCCTTACTCAGTTGCCAAGCGTTTGGGATTCACCAAGTTCAAACCCACGCGCATCTCCTTGGTTTTTGCTGATCGGTCAACCAAGCTCCCTAAAGGAGTTTTGGAAGATATATATGTGCGGATAGGAGATACTTTGATCCCGGCCGATTTTGTTGTTCTGGAACTTGATGAGGAGCCGAAGGATCCTCTGATTCTAGGTCGACCTTTCCTATGCACAGCTGGTGCGATCATAGACGTCCAGAATGGAGTGATAGATCTCCAGCTGGGAGACATGGTATGACGTTTGAGATGGATAAGCTGCTGAAGAAACCCATGCTGGACGGACAGACCTTCGTTGTGGAAGGAGTAGACGACGTCTATGAGGAGGCAGCTGAAGAAATTCTCTGCCCGGACCCTCTCGAAACCGCCCTCACCCTAGCTGAAAGGGAACACGGTTTCATCAGTGAAGAAGCTGACAGCCATGCCAAGATGCTAGACTCGAGCCGCAGAATGGAACAGATGGTGGCCTACATGAGTCTGGACGAAGAGGAAAAACCGGCAGAAACAGATGGAGCACCCGCTCAGATTCCGCGAGCACCTGCTCCGCCTCTTGATCCGATTGACAGCCCCTGGAGCGAGTTGAAAGCTCCTAAATTGGAGCTTAAAACTCTTCCAGCCGGGCTCAGGTACGCATTTCTGGGAACAAACTCTACTTACCCTGTGATTATAAATGCTGACCTGAACAATGTAGAAGTAGCCTTACTCTTATGTGAACTTAGGAAGTATAGGAAGGCTATAGGTTACTCGCTTGCTGACATCCCTGGTATCTCACCTGATCTTTGCATGCATAGGATACATCTAGAAGATGAATCGATGAGTTCTATAGAACATCAGAGGAGGTTAACCCGAATCTAAAAGATGTTGTAAAGAAGGAGATAATGAAACTTCTAGAAGCTGGGGTGATTTATGCTATTTCTGATAGTACTTGGGTTAGTCCTGTTCATGTAGTCCCTAAGAAGGGCGGAATCACTGTCATTAAAAACGATAGGGATGAGCTAATTCCAACTAGGACAATAACCGGACATAGGATGTGCATAGATTACCGCAAACTTAATGCTGCAACTCGCAAGGATCACTTCCCTCTCCCTTTTATTGATCAGATGCTTGAAAGACTCGCTAACCATCCATACTACTGCTTTTTAGATGGTTATTCAGGTTTCTTTCAGATACCCATTCACCCAGACGATCAGGAGAAGACAACGTTTACATGTCCCTACGGCACATTCGCTTACAGGCGCATGCCGTTTGGTTTGTGTAACGCCCCAGCTACCTTCCAACGATGCATGATGTCCATCTTCACGGACCTGATTGAAGACATTATGGAAGTGTTTATGGACGATTTCTCGGTGTACGGGAACTCTTTCTCTGATTGTTTGTCTAATCTGTGCAGGGTACTCAAACGATGCGAAGAGAAACATCTGGTTCTTAATTGGGAGAAGTGCCACTTCATGGTCAGAAATGGGATTGTGCTCGGACATCGGATTTCAGAGGATGGGATCGAAGTAGACAAGGCCAAGATCGAAGTCATGATGAACTTGCAGCCGCCAACATCAGTTAAAGGGATCCGCAGTTTTCTGGGACATGCCGGCTTCTACAGACGCTTCATCAAGGATTTTTCAAAAATCGCCAGGCCTCTTACACGCCTACTCTGCAAGGAGGTGAAGTTTGAGTTCGATAATGCATGCCTCGAAGCTTTCCACACGATCAAGGGAGCCCTCATCAGCGCACCCATTGTGCAACCTCCAGACTGGAGCCTTCCTTTTGAGGTGATGACTGACGCTAGTGATTATGCTGTTGGAGCAGTTCTCGGACAGAGAAAGGACAAGAAGCTTCATGTTATCTACTATGCCAGCCGTACTCTAGATGACGCACAATGCAAGTATGCCACAACCGAGAAGGAACTTCTAGCGGTTGTCTTCGCTTTTGAGAAATTCCGCTCCTATCTGGTTGGTTCTAAGGTCATCGTGCACACTGATCATGCGGCTCTCAAGTATTTGCTGACAAAGAAGGATGCCAAGCCGCGCTTGCTCAGATGGATCCTTCTCTTGCAGGAATTCGATCTCGAGATTAAGGACAAGAAAGGGATAGACAATGGAGCTGCCGACCATTTGTCTAGGATGAGGATTGATGCAGAAACGCCTCTTGATGACAGTCTCCGGAGGAACAGATTTATTCCATCGGCGTTTTCCATATCGAGGAAGCACGTGCTCCCACCCAGCGAGCACCTGCTCAACTAGAGCTCTGCGCACAGGCTGCACACACCGAGCGCTCTTCTACGCCTTGGTTTGCAGAGATAGCCAACTACCTGGCTGCTGATCAGGAACCGCGGAACTTCGCAGGGTACAGGAGGAAGAAATTTCTCAAGGACATCCGTCACTACTTCTGGGATGAGCCTTACCTGTACAAACATTGTCCAGATGGAGTTTTCCGACGTTGCGTAACTGAAGAAGAGATTCCGGACATATTGTTTCACTGCCATGGTTCTTCATACGCAGGTCACTTCGCCACCTTCAAAACGGTTTCCAAAGCATTGCAAGCAGGATACTGGTGGCCGACGATGTTCAGGGATGCGCAGCGGTTTGTCTCACGGTGCGATTCATGCCAGCGACAGGGGAACATCAGTAGGCGCAACGAGATGCCACAGAACTTCATTCTCGAAGTTGAGGTCTTCGATGTCTGGGGAATCGACTTTATGGGCCCGTTTCCTTCTTCTTTTGGGAACGAGTACATACTCGTCGCAGTGGACTATGTGTCCAAATGGGTTGAGGCGATTGCAAGCCCCACTAACGACGCACGGGTCGTGACCAAAATGTTCAAATCTATCATCTTCCCCAGGTTTGGAGTTCCGCGAGTGGTTATCAGTGATGGAGGCTCTCACTTCATCAACAAGATCTTTGAATCTTTGCTGCGCAAGAATGGTGTTAAGCACAAAGTCGCCACTCCCTATCATCCGCAAACAAGTGGGCAGGTTGAGGTTTCCAACCGCGAGATCAAGAGTATCCTGCAGAAAACCGTGAGTACTACTCGCAAGGATTGGGCTTCTAAGTTGGACGATGCTTTATGGGCGTACCGGACAGCTTACAAAACGCCATTAGGAACCACGCCTTTCAACCTTGTCTATGGAAAAGCTTGCCATCTTCCCGTTGAATTGGAGTTCAAAGCCGCCTGGGCAGTCAAGTTCCTTAACTACGACATAAAGCCGGCGTCAGAGAGACGAATGATGCAGCTGCATGAGCTTCAGGAGATTAGGCATCTCGCCTATGAAAACTCCAAAATATACAAGGAGCGGACTAAGGCATATCACGATAAGCGTATCTTGGCTCGCAACTTCGCCCCAGCTGACCAAGTCCTGCTCTTCAATTCTCGGTTAAAGCTATTTCCTGGGAAGCTGCGCTCAAGGTGGTCTGGACCATTCACCATCAAAGAAGTCCGGCCATACGGAGCAGTTGTTCTGATTAACAACAAAGGCGAAGAGTTCGTGGTTAATGGGCAGCGATTGAAGCCCTACCTTGCCGACGCACAACTCGAGGAAGGGGAAGACTTTCCCCTGACCGAACCTCCACAAGCCTGATCAGCTTACCAAGTCAAGCTAACGACTTAAACCAAGCGCTGAGTGGGAGGCAACCCACTAAGTAAGTGTAAATATTTCTTTTTATTTTTCCTTTGCTATTGATTTTTGGTTTTGTTTTCCTTTGTTTCAGACACAAAAAAAAAAAAAAAAAAAAAAAAAAAAAATTTTGAAAAATCGGCGATTCGATCCGAGCACCTGCTCGATCTGAGGAGATTTCCGAGCACCTGCTCGTTCCAGGTAAGTCCTCCAAAACTTCAAAACGGATTTTAATCCCGCGTTTTTCCAAAACAAAAAAAAAAAAAAAAAAAATATATATATTTTCCTATTTTCCTTTTTTCTTTTTCTTTCTTCTTCCTTTCTTCTCCCCCGATTTCTTCTTCTCCCTTCTCGCCGATTTCCAAAACCCACCAAGAACCAGGGTTTTCAAATCTTCACCGATTTTCACGTTTTTGGGATCGATTTGGGTGCCTTCTCGCCCTCTTCTCAAATCTGCCATCGCTTTCCACAACCGAGCACGGTACGTCTTCAAAACCCGATTTTTCAGTCCGCCATGGTTAAGGGAAGTCTCGAAATCTCTCTCTCTTTTGTGTAAACTGGCTTAGATTAAACTCTATCTCTGTCTATTTACTATGATTTAGCATGTTTGGCCACGATTTCGCCCTTTAGACTTCACATGCAAAACCTCAAAAAGCTTGATGAGCCATTAATGGCGACTTGGAAACTGATGTCGATTTAGGGATTTAGACTAGCCTTCTCGGTTTGTTCATACTCGATTACACCTTGACTAGAAATTGCTGAATGTGGATTGCTTGGTTGTTGGTTTTCTATTTCGGCGATTTGCGATTTGTTCCCCCCTCCATGGGCTCATTCTCGTGTGTTTTGTTTCGCGCAGGTACTAATGGCCCCGAAACAGAGTCGCAAGGGCAAGGAATCAGTCCCCTCACCGTGGCTGTACCCGTGGCCTCGACCGGAAAACACGCCTTTCGCCTTGCCGGATGACAATTTGCCCATTCAATCTGACGAAGTATGGGATCAACGGGATGCATCATACTACAATCAGATGCTGAAGCTCACTATTGCGCCGACGCGTTTTGTTTGCCGCGAGACATTGGAGATGCTTGGACTGCACGACACCGTCTCTAGAATCCTCTCCAACGCCCATTGCCTTGCATTCTCTTTTGAAGAGTCGATACTTTATCCAGAGCTTGTCCGTCAGTGTCTCGCCTCGGCACGGATCATTCACCAGGATCCCGAGAACCGGACTCTAGCTGGTGCCACTTTCACGTTCAAGGCCGGCGGGCGACGATTTGACATTCCAATGGTGAACTTCACCACTATGTACGGTTTCAAGCATGAGGTGGAGCGCCTCGACTTTCCCACACGGTTCAAGGAAGTAAAGACTTTCTGGGAGACGATTGGTCGCGGCCCTTACTCCTCGAACTCAGCCGCTCAGTCCTGCATCCGACATCCAGCTCTCCGCATCTGCGCCCGGATCTTCAGTAACATGTTGCTCAACCGCCCATCCGGAAACAAGGTACACACCGAAGAGATGATCCTGCTGTATCTTGGTTGCAGCGACGTCATTGTTGGTTCTCATGGAGTCAACACCCTTCTCCTTGGCGCACCACCACCGGAGTCTTACCGCTCCAACCTTGGCATGCACTTCGCCGAGCTGATATGCAGCATCAAGGACCGCAAGACGAAGCAAACGGAGCGGATTGGCAGCCTTCTGACCGGACTCTTCGAGATCGCGCACGTCCAGCTCTGCTACTTCAGTTACGTGGAGCAGGGCGAGCGTATGGACATTAGGCATCTGCCACTCTCGCATTCTCTCCCCTCCCGATCAGATCAGCTTCTCTATCAGTACACAGGTCTCAATGGGCTACCGCAGCACATCTACCTCCCGGACCCAGCCAAGACACAGCTTTGCTCTATCGAGGATATGCGCTTCATACACAGAGTCCTTCTCTTGGACGATTTCACGCGACGCTCTCTCTCAGACCAGGACTTTGCCAGCTCTTCTCACGGCCCTATGCCTCCTCTGGAGGACGATTTCATCCACAGTACTCCTCAGTCTCGTCGCCCCTCTACATCCGCTACCACCGGCGAGTTCGACCTTCCTCCCATCTCCGACGAGGCAGATACCGCTGAGTACCGACGCTGGATGGTGGCTTCACAAAGGAAGAACAACAGCCTCATGCAGCGGATCTTAGAGCGCCTTTCCACTGGTTGCTGCCACCATTCTGCAGCTGCTGCGACGAGCCCCTCAGAGCGCCATCCGAGACGCCGTAGACGCACTGGCAGAGCCAGGAGCGAGAGTCCAGAGGACCCACCTGTCGATTGACGCACCGTACCTATCTCTATCTCTTTGTTTTATCCGTTTTTCTTTTTGCTTTCTTTGTTTTATTTGTCTTCTTTTGCTTGCTCCTCTAGTTTATTCTCACACCGGGACGGTGTGAAGTAAGTCTGGGGGAGGTTATTATCGAGTCTGCACTTTGTTTCTTGTTATTTTCTTTATCTTGAGTCAGTCTGTTATAAGGGTCAAAACACAACTTCTGGAGATTATGACCAAAATCTATGATGAGTTCTAACCATTTGTGAGTATGACCTGCTTTCTAGTGAACATTGCTGCAGAATTTAGAGTACAGAGACGAGCCGACGCCTTCTCACATTCGGATCCTTCCTCAGGCCAGAAAACTTCAATCCCTTTAAGGTTTATCGGATAGGCTTTAGACTCTATTTTATATGGACATAATCTGGACTTTAATTCTTCTTGTTATTGGCACTAGGATTAGAAAACGTGTTATATTATATATTCAGGACTTCTTATCCCTTTTGCCACTCTTGTTGATCCTGAATAGCTAGCTTTTAGTTAGTACCTCACCCTCACCCTAACCATCTTTCTATTCCACATGCACTTGTATTTTTATTTCACATCTATGCAGATATGTGCAAAAAGGTCGGGGAGAAAAGGACTGACGCAACTTCTGATTCACTCTCGCTGAAGAAGATGTCAGGAGAAAGCTAGAAAAGTTCACGAGCACCTGCTCGCTATACTCGCTGATTTAGAGCACCTGCTCAGCGATGTCCAGAAAAGAAACAAGCCTAAAAACGACCTGCTGGGGTATGGAGACAAAAAAGGATCATTTTAGCCAAAGGACACATGCACAAGTAAAGCCCCCCTATCCATAAGGTAACTCTTTGAAAAAAAAAAAAAAAAAAAAAAAAAAAAAAAAAAGAAAAAGAGAAAAACCGAGCTAGTAGCTCAAGGATATGGGGTGGCGAGTTAGTAACTCAAAATGTGTGTCCCGAAGCATGAGTAAATCGCAAGAAAACAAGGAAAGGGAAAGAGGAATGGAGATAAAATCGAATTAAGAAGGAGAGTGAATTAGAGGTTGTGGACATCAATGAGTCCATTCTCCCTTGCCGTTTTGTGCGATATCCTGCACTCTCTTGAATCAAGGTAACCCTAAACACTCGCAAGCTCCACTCTCAAATATTAGCCTGATTTTTACCGAACCTCGTTTCACTTAGCTAGTGTCTTTAGCAAGAAGCTCACGCCACCTCTAAATGAATGTAGAGAGTCTATTGTCTTGAACTTAGATTTTTCTGGGATTGTAAGCCATATGGTTTGAGGTTGGTGAACTTTGTTGTTGAGGTTTTCGGTAAGGCAATGTATCTCTTATTCTAAGATATGTGGTCTGATGAAATTGGTTTACTCTTGGTTTCTGAGATTTTGTGAGTCTCCACCGATTTCTCTAAGTCTTGATTTTAGTCTTGTTTGAGGACAAACAAAGATCTAAGTCTGGGGGAATTGATATGTTGGGATTTTTACCCTTTCTAACCCTTTTTATCTAATTGTTTTCTAGAGTTTTTGAGTATGTATTAGGAGTTCTAGGTGGCTTTGGAGCTGAAAATGGAGTTTGGAGCATTTGGAACCTTTGAAAAGAAAAGAATCAAATTTGAAGAAAAGAAGGAAATCTGATGAAGAATCACCAACTCCATCGTCGAGCACATGCTCGCAAACTTCAGCCACCAAGTGAGCACCTGCTCGCCGCGGAAGAGAACAAAAAGAAGGGTTTTACCCTAATCATTGGCGCCGACTTTTTAGAAGCCCAGCCTCCTTCCAGCCGCCTATGACACCTAATATAAATACTCCCTTTTAGTCCTAGGTTTTATCGATCTTATCTTTTGTTTCTACCTCTTAGCTTTTGGAATTATATTGTAAGGGAGAAGATCTCAAGCTACAATTTGGAGAAGATTTCTGAACCCTAGTACTTCTTATTTTTAATATCGATTTGATGCATTCTTTCATATCATCTGTTTGTTTCTTTCATCTTTAATTATGTCTGAGTAGATCTATTAGTTAGGTTAAGGTTTTCAAAGGAATTCATGAGCTAGGGTTAAACACAAATAGGAATCAAAATCGTTAGTCTTCATCTAGGGAGTTCGTATTGCTTGAATCGATTTGGCCAATCTGTTCATGATCTTAGGTTTATCTAGACAGCGAGAGTTGCTAGGTTGCTAGAAGAGATCTAGATGAGCAATTTATTCATTACCTGCGAGAGTAGATGTATTGGAGAATTGTGAACAAATCAACTTGATCATTAATGCTTATCTGCGATTCTGATACCAACGAGAGTTAGGATTTTTAGGTTGCTAGATAAAGTTGTTAGTATCACGAGAGTGAATTAATATTATCATCGTGTTTGAGTTCTGGACTTGTTCTTAATATTAATCCTGAATAGTTGTTTGACCTTGCTCTGAATTTCCTGCGAATTGCCTTGACCTAACGCTTGCTTTATAATAGTTAAAACCGATTTGTTTTAGTAACTTGCTAGTCACGATTTCTTACAACCCAATATTGAATCTCTTAGCTCTTGATTTTAGCTTATTAATCCATAGTGTGAACTTGGTCTTCGTGGGATCGACCCCTAAGTACTACTCTGATTTGCTGTGCACTTGCAGTAGGAAATAGGGTTTAAAACTCGTACATCACTGCTCATGTTATCAATCTCACTCCTACGAAAGTTCTGAATGGTCGGACTCCACATGAGGTTCTTTTCGGCACCAAACCCACATATGATCACTTACGTGTATTTGGTTCCGCTTGCTTTACTCACTTACGGTCTCGAGACAAGGACAAATTTGGCTCCAGAAGTCGTCGCTGTGTTTTTATGGGGTATCCATTCGGCAAGAAGGGATGGCGTGTGTATGACTTAGACACCGACGAATTCCTTGTTTCCCGCGATGTCGTATTTGAAGAAAACGTGTTTTCGTTTCAAAAGCTTTCTGATGGTGACTCTGTTTCCCCTGATGAGATTGTTTTGCACGACACATTCTTTGATGAAGAATGGTCTTCTCCACCATCGGTACCAGTTGCTGAAAGCTCTGTTGCTCCTGCTCCGGTTTCGACTGATATTGTTATCGGGCCGGTTTCTGAGAGCATCGTTATCGAGCCTGTTGCTCCTGCTCCGGTTTCGACTGATATTGTTACCACCACCTCTACTTCTGCACCTGTTATCGAAATGCCTATCACAGTTGCAGAAGCTGATTCCGCTGATTCTGAACTCGCTCCTGCTCCGGTACCGGTTCCTCTTTTGGGTCGGGGACAGCGCACGAAGCAACTTCCAAAACAGCTATCTGATTATCTGCTGTATAATGTCAGCTGTATCGCTGATAAAGATAATACACTCCCCTCTCTCACCGACTCCTCTCTTGTGTCTACGGTCCCAGGTAACACTCCATATCTTCTGGAACATTATGTCTCTGATGCTGTCTTCTCACCAAGCCACCAAGCATTTCTTTCAGCCATTCTTGCAGGTGTTGAACCGAAAAGTTATAAAGAAGCATTACAAGACAAGGTTTTGCGAGATGCTATGGTCAGTGAAGTTGATGCTTTTGATCTCAATGGCACTTACAGTATTGTCGATTTGCCAGAAGGAAAAGAAGCCCTTGGCAACCAATGGGTTTTTAAAATTAAGTACCAAGCTGATGGCGCCACTGAGCGACACAAAGCTCGTTTGGTTGTCCTTGGTAATCATCAAGTTGAGGGGGAGGATTTCACGGAAACTTTTTCTCCGGTGGCCAAGATGACCACTGTTCGGAGTCTTTCGAAAATCATCTCGGTCAACAAATGGGAAGTTCATCAGATGGATGTTCATAATGCCTTTCTTCACGGTGATCATGAAAGTACCTTTGGGCTTTCGGCATACTGATCCTAACAAGGTTTGCCGACTTCATAAGTCCTTGTATGGCCTTAAACAGGCCTCTCGCTTCTGGTTCGCCAAGCTAACCAACTCTCTGCGTGAGTATGGATTTACTCAATCTTACTCGGACTATTCTCTGTTCGTTTATACTCGTGATGGTGTTGAGATACGAGTTCTGATGTATGTTGATGATTTGTTGATTTGTGGAAACAACTCCGCTGCTTTATCACTTTCAAAGACTACTTCGGCGCCTGTTTCCGCATGAAAGATCTTGGCAAGCTGAAGTATTTTCTCGGTCTCGAGGTTTCTCGTAATGATGATGGTATTTTTCTCTCACAGAGGAAATACGCTTTGGAGATTGTTGCTGAAACCGGTATGCTGGGGTCCAAACCAGTACACTTTCCGATGGAGCAAAATGTGGACTTTGCCAAGGATACGAGCCCGTTTTTGTCTAACCCTGTGCAGTACCGCCGTCTTCTTGGTCGCCTTATTTATCTCCTCATCACCAGACCAGACTTGAGCTACTCGGTACATGTTCTTTCTCAGTTTATGCAAAACCCATGGGAAGGACATTGGGAGGCAGCTTTACGGATAGTACGATTTCTTAAAGCTACCGCCGGACAGGGAATTCTTTATCGGTCTGATTCCGATTTAACTCTTACTGCCTACTGTGATTCAGATTGGGCAGCATGTTCTCTATCTCGTCGTTCCCTCAGTGCTTACGTCATGTTTCTCGGTGGTTCCCCAGTCTCTTGGAAAACCAAGAAACAGGACACGGTGTCACGTTCGTCTGCTGAACCAGAGTATCGGTCTGTGCGAAAGGCTCTCGACGAGATTTTGAACTTACGACAGCTACTGCAAGAACTTGGTTATCCTCACAAAGAAGTTGTTCGTCTTTTTTGTGATAGTCAGGCAGCTATTCACATCGCAACCAATCCAGTGTTTCACGAACGCACCAAACATGTCGAATCTGAATGTCATGCCGTTCGCGATGCTGTCTTAGATGGCACTATTGCCACGCCTCATATTGGTACAGCTGATCAAATTGTTGATCTTCTTAACAAAGCTCTGGGTCGTCAACAATTTGAGCGTCTAGTGTCCAAGTTGAGCATTCTTAATCTTCATGCTCCAACTTGAGAGGGAGTATTGGGCCGGTTTAGGCGTTCTATAGTCGTGTGTGTATAACGCTAGGTTTAGCCGACTTTAGTTTGTGTATATATACTTTTGTACAAACATTATGATTGAATAAGAAAGCACATTCAGTTATTTGTCAAGTTTCTTCATTCTTGTTTCCTGATGAAGAAACTTTCGACTCTTCTCCCATTTTCACAATCTGTTTATTACAAAGGAGAAAGTGGATAGAGATCAGATGACACATTTAAGTTCAAAAGAAGACATATGAATCGATGATTTTAGATCTTTTTCCTAACCACATACATTACTGATAAATTTATTATGCTTTTTCATGTTTTACCATCTCCCGACTTCACTTGATTGGTTGCATTCAAATGTCTTGAGTTTGACAGCTTGACTGCTTTGCATCCAACCTCATATGTTCGACAGAGACATTTGATTGAGGAATGTATGTTAGAAATGTTGGATTTTCCGGTCTGCCATATGATTGAGAATAAATTTGTTATAGCCATATGGTCTGCTTTAGTAAAAGAGGTGCTTTATGTCCACAATAACATAGTTCCTCAATGTATGCTCAAAACACGAGCCAGGGAGCGAAATGTCTGTTGGTTCACAGCTGTCACATTAGAGACAATAACTGAGTAAGAGTTCATTTTTCCTATTGGCTAATCTCCTTTTAAGATTATATACAGTAGAACCTCCCTAAATTAATACTCTATAAATTAATAAAATCTCCGGTCCCAAGTCGGGTCAGTGTAAAATTTAACAAAATTCGATAAGATAATAAGATAATAATTTATTAAAAAACCTCTGTGTAAATATATGGTCCCAATAATATTATGAATTAATAATGATGTATATAAATTATGTATACATCATTAAGTCAATCTAGTAAAATAAGACTCTAGTTATTTGTTTTGTCTTAAAGTTCAAATATTGCTGAAGTTCATCTCTAATTTTCTTTACTGCACTAACAAGTTCTGTAAAATCAAGGAGAATGAAGCCAATTAAAAAGAGATGTAAAATCAAAACCTTCGTGAGATCTATAATAGGAAATAAAAGTTTTACCATTGCAAGAATTTGGAAGTCAAAAGTAAAAAAGATAGAACTATTGAGAATTATAAAAAAAAAAGATTTCTAAAATAATATGGAAACATGATTATAGAAAAAAATGTAAACAATTTAAAATATATTTTTCATGAGAGTAAGGATTAAAGATTTATCCCTCTTTAAATAATAAATTATTAATTTATCGATAATATAATAATTATTAATTTATCGATAAATTAATAATTATTAATTTATCGATAAATTAATACCTCTATAAATTAATAAAATTCTCCGGTTCCAACGTTATTAAGTTATAGAGGTTTTACTGTATACTGAAGCTAATATATCGTTGCAAGACAAAAAAATGATGAGAATGAGGTTTGTAAAGTAAATGTAAGTGATTGTTGGAGATGATCTAGTGAGGTGAACCATAACAGCCTTCAAAGCGAGCAGATCTCTTGTTGTGATTTACGTTCTTGTTGTGACAAGAAGCGGGCTTAATACTTGCTTAGTCTCTTTAGTTGCGGTACCTGCTTAGTATGCCCAAATATCTAGGTTTATAGATTTTAATATTTAAACTTAATATTGAGAAAAAGAAAAATCAATATTCTCTTTAAACTAAATGTTTTATTAGGCGCACTTGCAGTTTCCACGAATATCACGTGTGAGATAAGAGACACGTCTTTGTTCTTAATAATTGGTGTGGAAAAAAAACATTATTAAATTGCAGTCTTGACTTCCTTCAGATCTTCCACTTGTTCATCCATCCTCTTTTCTCATCGCCCTGGAGATCATATCATTTGATTCCTTTCTAAAAAGTTTGAGCAAGATGGGAGGCTGTGTATCAGTGGGGATACAATGTGATAAAGCGTTGGATCAAGCCGGGGGCTGCTTATTTGGTGATGGAAATTACATTCACACGATGGAGGCTAATCTGGAGGCTCTGGAGATAGCTATGCAAGAACTTAGAGAAAAGCAAGCTGATCTGTTAAGAAGAGTTTCTGTAGAAGAAGATAAAGGTTTGCAGCCGCGTTTTGAAGTACAAGGATGGTTTTCAAGGGTAAAAGGTATTGATTCTCAGGTCAGTGATCTCCTCAAAGCTAAATCAACTGAAACTAAAAGACTGTGTCTTTTTGGATATTGTTCTAAAAAGTGCATATCAAGCTGCGAGTATGGTAGGAAGGTATCTAAGAAGTTGGAAGATGTTAAAGAGCTTCTATCTAAAGGAGAATTTAAAGAGGTCGCGGTAAAAGGCCCCGTACCAAAGGTGAAGAAGATACGTATTCAAACCGAAACCATGGTTGGTTTGGATTCAATGGTTGAAAAGGCATGGAACAGCCTCATGAAGGGTGAGCATACGAAAATTTTAGGTATTTATGGCATGGGGCTTGCCACTTGCACTCAATGTTATTGGCAAAGCCATGGCACGTAAAGAGAGGATACGCGAATGGCATCATGCTCTTAGTGTTCTCACCACGTCTAGCCAAGACTTTCCGGGTATGGATGAAAAGATTTTTCCAATTTTGAAGTTTAGTTATGATGGTTTAGAGGATGAAAATTTCAAAATGTGCTTCCTATACTGTTCTTTGTTCCCGGAAGATTATGAAATATCGAAGGAGCGGTTGATAGAATATTGGATATGCGAAGGATTTATAAATGGAAACAGAGATGAAGGTCATGCTATACTTGGTTCGTTAGTTCGCTCGCATCTATTGATAGAAGTCACAAATATGGATTTTTATTGTGAAGTTGATAGAGAGAGGGTGAAAATGCATGATGTTATACGCGAGATGGCTCTTAGGATAGGGTCTACCTTGGGAGATGGGGAAAAGAATTGGGTCAAATCTGGCGCGCAGTTACACTGTGTACCAGAGGATATCAACTGGAAAGTTGTGAGAAGGATCTCATTGATGAATAATCAAATTCATGAGATATCTTGTTGTCTTCCTGAATGCCCCAAGCTTTCTACACTATTACTCCGTTATAACGATTTGAGTAGTATTTCAGGTGAATTCTTTCAGTTAATGCCAGCCCTTGTCATCCTGGATCTTTCAGAGAACATTTGGCTTCGTGATTTGCCAGAAGAAATTTCCAGTTTGACTTCCTTGCAATACCTCAATTTATCATCCACAGATATAAGATTGTTACCGATGAAGGGGTTAAGGAAACTAATAAGTTTGGATTTGGAGTATACTCCTGCACTTGAAAGCATTGAGGAGATAGGAACAAGCTTACCAAATCTTCAAGTGTTGAAACTATATAAATCCAGTGTTAAGCTTGATGGAAGATTATTGGAAGAGATACAACTCTTAGAGCACTTGACGATTTTAACAGCATCGATAAAGGATGCTTTGATTTTGGAAAGTATCCAAGGAATGGAGCGATTGGCAAGTTGTGTTCAAAGCCTTGCTATTCGGAATATGTCAGCACAGGTTGTAACGTTAAACCCGGCAGCTCTTAGTGGTCTTCGAGAACTTACTATTCTGGGTTCCAAAATCTCGGAAATAAAGATAGAAGGGGAAAGCAAAGAGAAAGAAGAGCTTCTATGTCCAACTTCTCCAGGCTTCAAGCACCTCGCCACCGTTGATATATATAATTTGATAGGTCCAAAAGACTTGACGTGGCTGTTGCACGTTCCAAATCTCAGGAATCTAATTGTGAGTCGTTCAGAAAGCATAGAAGAAATAATAAATAGGGAGAAAGGAATGAGTATTAGCAACCTGCATCCTGATATCGCTGTTCCCTTTCAGAAGCTTGAACTCTTTTGGTTAAGCAGTTTGCGTGGATTAAAGAGAATTTGCTCCAATCCTCCATCTCTTCCAAACCTGAGGGATTTCCTTGTCAAAGACTGCCCAAATCTGCCCAAAGCTGCGACTGAGTTCACCTCTGCTTCTGGGTCCAACGATATGACTATTATCGACGACAGGGAATTAAGGTGACGAATAGGAGATGGAGGCTCCAGTTCTCTTTGTCAAGCCTTGGCCGTTTGCGTAAGTGTGGTTGATCTTGTTTATACAGACAAGAGTTGTCTTTGACTGTTTTTTGTGATTGCACTTCTCATTTCTTTAAATTGGTTTGGTATAAACTCATTGACTGTTTCGTGTGTATTTGTCATATGTTCTATGTAATCTCCTCCACTTCCTTAGTAGCTCATCATATGCATGGAATTCAAACATTAAAACTCTACTTGTCTTTTATCAGAGGAGCACTATTTTCTAGTGGAAAAGAAGACTCCCCCTGAAAGGGCGTCACAGCACTCTACTTGTGTAAAGTGTATTGATGTAAAAGCTTTTAAGTCGAGTTCCAGATTTTTTGTATGCTCAGGTAAAGAGCTTCTCAGGGAAGTGAAGTGAGAGTTGAACATCTTAAATCTGAAAGCTATCACAAGAAAAAAGTAAATTACAATTTGTCATGTTCAGATAAAGACTTTCTCAAGTGAAGTTGAAGTGGAAAGATGTAGTCTGATTTTCCGTCATTTGTCACATAATTTTAGGTGTTAATACCTTTATGGAAGAATTAATAGAGGTTTGATTTATAAGACGGAGCTGTTCTCCTAGATGATTAAAGTTATATACGTAGAGCCTCTCTTTTGTCCACGATTTTTAGAATTTCGTCTGTCTTTTCTCTTTATTATTAATTCTGCTGTGTTGGAATTGGATTCTCTGATTAAGCCTGAAAAAGAGAAGAAAACTCTGTGAGAAGAAGAAGAAGCAAAAGCAGAAGAGAAGCAAAGAAGAAGAAATGAAGAAGAAACGGAGAAGAAGAAGCTATGAACAAAGAAGTCAACAAGACGGAAGAAAAGTCAACAAAAGGTGGGCTGCGGATTAACTAGGCCCAAAAGAGAAGGAGTGTGGTGTTTTAGCCTAAAGCATAGCTAATAATTGTTAAGGAGTTGTTATGGTTACTTTCCGGTGAGAAAAAAAAAAAGGTTTTAGAACTGTTTCCGATCTGAACTCCACAGTTTCAGAGCTTTATGAGTTTCTCTTCGGACAAAGCTCGATTAATCAGAGCCCAAGCCTCCTTTGGTTAGTCTACGATTGTCTTGTATTTGTCTATAGTTTGATTCTATGATCGTGTAGCTTTTGATTCATGGAGTTTGTTGTGGAAGAAGAAAAGCGAGTGCATGAAGAATGCTCGGCTTTGATTCTAGTAAGACGTTTCATGTCCTTTGCTTTTCTGATTTCGATATGTTCTCTCCTTCTTCTGAGTATCTGTTACCTTTGGCTAAAATCCTTAAAACTGCAGCTTGCTTGAGAAATAGAAAGCTGGCACACATATATTTGGGATTATGGCATAAATTGTTATTATCTTTTTACAATAACTGATCATTTCTGAGACCTTTGTTTAACTGGTCGCTAGTTATTTTTCAGGTGAGAACTTAATTAAGATTGCATCTTACACACCATTGAGGCACTATGTGGTAGGTGCAAAGACCTTTGAGGATATGGGAGAGAAGTTTAAAGAGATTGAAGTTCAGATTTTTATTTGATAAAATAAACGAGGTGCAACAGTTAGAGACATTATTAACTTAGTTTATTTCATTGAAATGTTAGTTTAGATCGGGAGAAAGCTGACTATGTGTTTCTAAATATGTAATGTCAATATAAATTTTGATATCAGTATAAAAGTGAGTAAACAAAGAAAGTTCAACATAAATGCATATGGTCACCAAATTCAAAACTATATGACCATATGCCAACTTTTTTTTTTGTCAAAGATATGCCAACAAATTCAATAAATCAAAGAGAGAAGTTCAACATAAATGACATGTTGACCATATGCATTTATGTTGAACTCTCTTTGTTTATTTCATTGAAATGTTAGTTTAGATCGGGAGAAAGCTGATTATGTATTTCTAATTATGTGATGTCAATATAAATTTTGATATTAATATAAATCCACAGAATTCTTTTTGCAAAATTCAGGAACATCACAGTAGCCATTAGCGAACTCATAAAAAAATTAATGCGAAGGAATAAGTTAGAGGATGAGTTAACAAAAATTGTGGATACACTTTTTGAAACAGTTGTCGAAGCACTTAACGCTTGGTGGGAATGGACCGAAACATATGTTTTGGCATAATTTCTTGCATTCTTGTATTGTCTTCGCTTCACTTCCCATCGTCAACATCATCATCACAATCACCACCATCATCATCAACATCGTTCTTCTATTCATTTTCTTCTTTCTCCTCTTAACCGAAGAAATCAGAATTATCCCACCTATATAACAAAAACAAAAAGTAGTAGTATAATAAACAATTAAATTTCTTTGATGCTTCGTTAACTATTTCTAGGTTCAATAACTTGCTTATTTACACTTACATGCACCTATGGAAGCTCACTCTTTTCAGATCGGCACAATTGGAAATTTGGAATGTGATTAATTTTTTGTTTGACTCCTAATTAATTAATTATTATTCATTTATTCAATAGTTAATAATATACTTATCTATATATGTATATGGTAATAAATCATGGAAACCAGTGAATCCAGTTATATATTTTTAACATGTTGACAAAAAAAAAGACTGGACTAAAAAATTATTAGCAAAATGGTAGGTTTGAATTTGTTGACCATATGGATTTACGTTAAACTTCTTGCTTGTTCTCTTTAGAATAAACTTCACTTATCTCTTTGATTTACTCACACTTTGATCTCTCTTTGTTTACTGACTTTCTCTTTAGTGTTTTACTACTCTCTCTTTAGTCTCGCTTTGTTTAGAGAAAATAAGAGAAACACTTTGACCTTTAATTGTCGACATTGATAATATTCTTGGATTGTTTCTTACAACATCTCACACATGTATATATACTACGTCTTCTACTTGACACACACCCATATATCTACTAACTAAACTGTTTTACAAAAGCAAAGCTTACTTACACACCTTCAACAACACCCCTAACAACTCTCCTAGCTAGACACTCCACTTAGCTAGAACTAAACCAACAAATACACTTACTCATTGGGCCTAACTAATCTGTTGGCCCAATAGCATTTATTCCCAAAGCCACTTGAAGCCCAACTTCTCTTGTTGACTTTGCTTCATTCTTGTTGACTTTTCTCTTGTATATATCCAAAAAAAAAAAAGATGTATTCCAACAAGCATATTAGTCACTAATTCGTTGGAAATACATGTTTTCAATAAATTTCTAACAAAACTTCTATTTGTTGGAATACGTTCGTGGGAAACGACATTTGTTAAGAATTTGTTGGAAATGCTTCCAACAAATAGTTTTTGTTGGAAATTTGTCAACATTTTTCGATGAATTATTTGTTGGAAATGTGCTGGAATTTATAGTGGAGTTTCCAACGGATTTTTCCATCAAATATTTTGTTGGAATATCATCACTAATTTGCGACGCATTTCTAACAAATTGGTTTATGGAAAATTACTGATAACATATTTGTGGGAAATTTGTTGATACGTTTTTTTGGAAATTTGTGAGAAATTTGTTGATAATTTTTTTTAGAAACTTGTAGGAAATCTGTGGATACATTTATTGAAAATATTTGAGAAATTTGTGGATTTTTTTCTTGGAATTTTGTGGGAAATTTATTGATACTTGGATCTCAAATATTTATATCATATAAAAATAATAATTTGGAAAAAGAATTATAATAAATATTTAATTTAATAAATCATATCTTAAAATAAATACTAGAGAAATTTTATTTTTTAATTAAAAAGATATTTATATTTGGTAATAGAATATTTATTACTAAATATTCTTGTTGCATATCAAATAATATTGTCAAATATTATTTTTACTTAAAGTTGTAACTAACGATCCTACAAAAATGGAAGGCATGATTTTCCATATATATAGGAAATGTTTTCATGTTCTTCTAGTCTCCCTTAACGATGTGGGATGTTGCTTAGATTCATTATTTTACTACTTAATTATTAACATAATTAATACTTTATGGATTTTAGCTAATTAAGTGTCAATTGTTTTATTTAATTTAATTTAATATCAAATATATTAACTGATACCAATGAAGATAAATCAATTTCATTTTTATTCAATTTATGCTATTAACAAACATAATTACATTCGTTTTTAAATTAATATTAAATTCACATAATTATTTTATGGTATTAATATTTCTTTATTAGCATTAATTTTTATTGATGTAAATTTTATATCATTTTAAAAATTGATGTTAAATAAAATAAATAAATACATCATTTATTAAATTGATATCTATATATATAAAGTTAAATTTACTCTCTTCTCAGCAACCCACATCATTTTGCACTCTCTTAAAAAAACGCCACGTCAGCGAGGCTTTCTCAACCAAGTTCGTGTGTTTCATCCGGATCAAATTCTCAAACAACCTCCCGTACAAACAACACAATCTCAACTAACTCTCCAAAATCTAACATAACCTTCATCACATAAAATGACGATTTTAACCTTAATGAAAGATTAAAAAAAAACAATAAGAAAAAAGAAAATCAATCCCCGCGCTTCCCCATTGATGGAGCCCACAAATTAATTATATCTCTCTTCCCTCGCATGTTTCGTATGAAACCATTACTCCTTCAACCACAAAAAAAAAACCATTAACTCATTTGCTCTTTCTTTTTCATCCTTCTTCCTTGTTCTTCTTCCTTTCTTTCTCCTTTCCAAATTGCACATCCGCGAATTAAAGGCAGCGTTGGAGAGACTTCTCTCTCTCTCTCTCTCTCTCTCTCTCTCTCAATCGTTGGGTGTGTGTTTCTTTGTTGATTTCAGTTTGTAAAACTTGATTTCGAAGTGTAATAGGGTGTTACATTGGAAAGATCTATAGATTGTATAGGTTGAATCTTGATATCATAACAAAACTAGGAATTAGAACTGGTACAACGAGTAAAATTAGGAGATAGGACTGGGTACAACCGGTATAACTAGTAAAAGTAGAAAATAAGTACAACTAGTAAGAATAATAACGGGACAACTAGTATAACTGGTACGACTTGTATGGGTTGTATAAGTGATATAACAGGTACAACTGGTATAAATGTGTGTGCGTAATTGGTATGACTGGTACAACTAGTACAACTATTGTGTGTTGATGTTGTTTATTGTATTTTTTCAGAGCACAATGGAATATCTCGTCATACATTTTGATCACGGGTGTTATTCAGATCATGGTGATGATGTACGATGGAATAGGAAAGAACGTGGCATTTGTAGTGTAGTTATGAAGGAAAAGTTAGAGGAGATAACATATTCTAGGTTGGTTAGTAAGATAAGAAGTAAGATCATGGTAGATGAGGAGTCAGATCAAAACATTGATAACATATTTCCACAACTATATTAGTTATTTAAATACAAATTTTATTTTTTGGTTTGATGAAGATGTTATCTTTCCATCATCTACATTATGCATCTAATGTTACTTTCACAATCTTAGCCACATTAACATAGAATTTTACTACCAAAGTATTTTTTACACATTTAAGTATATAGGAATATGTAATATGTAGTTTATAAACTTAATTTCGAAAGTAAAACTAAATAAATTTCATTTAGAGAATGGTACTACTAGTTACAAATTTTTAGGACCAAGGTACAACTCTTTACAACAACAAAAAAATGGGTACAACTGCCTCATTGGTACAACTCTTTACAAGTTTTTTTTTGTCACGAGATTCAATTTTTTTAATCACGTTTTTCTTGATTCTACTCACCTTGGTGCACATTTTTCATTAAAATTACAGATATTAATACTAATTGTACTAGTTATATTAGTTGGACGTAGTAATACTAGTTGTACTTGCGATATTAAGTACATATTAAGTCTGAAAATACTTCACAGTTCATAATAAGTCTAAATACTTAAAGCCAAGATAAGTCTAAAAATACACAAAACTAATAAAATAAGTTATCATTTTTGAACATAAGGAAACTGCAAGAGATGTGAAGGTTTTAAATCTCTCTTGGAGATCTTGGAGATTTTGACTTCAAACACCTTTTGGATCAACCTCCTAGCTCTAAGGACTTTCACACTAGACTTGTAGACTTTTCTTGCTCTTCTCGCTCTTCTCAAAGTCTTTTATGACTTCAATGAAATTATGTTGAGTGCACTTTGACGCCATCCTGCATCCATTTTTAAACTCCGACATTCTAAATAAAGAACGGAGTAGATCATGGTCGGTCCATAGATCTTCTTCCATGAGGTCCTCCATGAGAAGCATTTCATCACTCTCACGTTCCAACACACTAGAAATATCCTGAAGCATACAAAAAATAACTAGTTCTACAAGTTCACCCTCATAATCCTCCTGAAAAAAAAAACAAGAATGGTTAAACAAATCGTACAATTGAACTAATGATACCAATTGAACTATTCGTACCAGTTGAACCAATTGTAGCAGTTGTACTAATTCGACTAGTTGGACTACCTAGACTAGTTGAACTAATTAGACTAGTTGAACTAATTAGGCTAGTTGAACTACTTATACTAGTTGAATTACTTACGCTAGTTGAACTAATTATACTAATCGTTCTATTCATACTAGTTGGATCAGTTATACTAGCCATGGTTAGAATTTAGGATTTACCAGCGGTTGCGACGGTGAAGCAGGTTGCGAGGGAGATGGACCGATTTCTGGTTCTGTAATCGGAGGCACACAGGAAGGGGGAGGGACGGCTTCCTCTCCAATTGTAGCCACCGGAGCTGTCGGAGGCGGAGTACTGGAAGTTTTCTCCTTTGATTTCTTCCGCAATCTCCTCTCCTCTCCTCGCGGTGCTGCAAGACGCTTCTCCGACGGTCGATTTGAACTCGAGGACGGAAGATTCGAACTCGACGGCGGAGGATTTGAACTTGACGCTAACAGATTCCTCGCCGTCCTCGTTTTTATTGGTTTTTGGCGGATTCTTTTTTTTTTCTGTTATACGAAGTGTCATTGAAAAGCGGTGGATTTGGGTGACGAAATCGGGAGGGATTCAACGGCGGTCGTTCGTCAGAAAGGAGTCGACGGCGGTGAATTTATGTGACGTTAGGGTTTCGTGGTTTGGAGGAGAAGGGGAAAAGATAGGATCGATTGAGTGAGTTTGGATAGATTTTGGAGAGTTTAATGAAGGGCAAAAACGATGTTTCATTTAAGTCTGCATTAAAACAAAAAACAAAAATAATGATAAAATAAAGGAAGGTTGTTTCATAATTTTGTTCGACCGAGAAGGTCATGCCAGAATTTGATCCGTTTCATCCACCTCACATAATTATTCATTACTCTTCATGTCCATTTGCCCCATTAGTAAACCCATTACCAAAGGCCCACCTTAGAGCACACACATCAGAGTTTTAGCTGGGTTTCATGGCTCAGGTTCATATGCAAAAAGAAATAAAAATTATTAAAACTGTGTTTTTTTAGGAGCGGCTGTTATTTTAGAGGTTGTAAGAGACAAGTTCATGCCAGATGTGAAGAAGTTATTGGCTCCAAAAAGAGCTGTGAGTAATAATAAAGTAAAGGTGATATATTTTGGCCACGTGTGTTACAAATATATTATTATTTTAATTCTATGAACTCCAATCAAAAATAATTCACTGATGCACTTGCTTTTACAACAACCCTTCTTCAACCTTTCCTCACCTATTCTACGACGGGACACGTTTTTAAGATTCGAATAACTAGAAGAAATAAAGTTGAGCAACATAAGAAAGCATTAAAGAATCAAAAAATGAAAGAATCATGCATAAGGGAAATTAGGAGAATAAATCAAAACAAAGAAAAGAAACACACCCAGCAAAACAAAAGCCTAGAAAAATTGGGCCTCAGAACTTGAAGAAAAAATGTTATTAGAGTAAAGAACAATATGATGGACTTAAATTAAACAATATGAGAACAACAAAAATGATAAATAACAAAAACAAAAAAAATAAGTGGGAAAAGGCAAACAGAAAATCTATTGGGAAATTAACGGGAAACGAACAGAGATAATAAAGAGATAATAACTCGCGCGAAGCACAAAAACTCCCTAGTAAACATAGATAATAATATCAGTTTTGTTAAAGTGATACAAATTAATGTAAATTATATCAATTTACTGAATTGATACTAAACTAATTAATAATAACATCAATTATTTATAAGTGATGCTAAATCATCTATTTTGTGTCATTTACAAATAAGTAATTTAAATTAGTATCAGTTAATCTTGTGATACAATTTAAGTGATTTAATTCATCCTTTTTTGTAGTGGTAATTGCCACAACTAAAATTTGTCGAAAATTTGTAAAAATTTCCAACAATAAAATATTTGTTGGAAAACTTTTAATGATATTCCTACAAATTATGCAATGTAATTGCCACAACTAAAATATGTCGAAAATTTATAAATAATTACCAACAATATAATATTTGTTGGAAAATTTCATTGATATTCCTACAAATTTTGCAATGTAATTGCTACAACTAAAAGTTGTCGGAAATTTATAAAAAAAAATTCCAACAATACAATATTTGTTGGAAAATTCCAATGATACTCGTACAAATTTTGCAACGTAATTGCCACAACTAAAATTTGTCAACAATTTATAGAGAATTTCCAACAATATAATATTTGTTGGAAAATTCCAATGATATTCCTACAAATTATGTGATGTAAATACCACAACTAAAACTTATTGGAAATTCGCAATGAATTTCCAACAAATACAATATTAGACGTAATTTTGTAGGATATTTATTGAAAAATTCTAACAAAATCCGATTGTTGAAAACATTCGTTGGAAAAACTATATAGCTTTTCTTTCTCGTTGTTAGTTCTTCTCTGTCTTTGTTTCTTCTCTGTTCACTCATCTTCTTTTCACTTGTTTCATCTTCTCTTTGTTGCAGGATTAATCAAGGATTCAATCTCAATAATTTATAATAAAAAATCACTTGAAAAAGAGAGAAAAATATAGTGCCACAAAAATCATATATCACATGAGGATTTTTTAATAATTGAAAAATTACTCAGAATAACTCTAATTTATATGTTTATTTTTTTTCTGATGAAATGTGAAATTGATTAAAGAATGAAAAAGTTGGGGCATTTACATGTTGATACGTTTTTGGAAGAAAAGCTAGAGCCATAAAGATAATAACCTGTGTTCGGAAACGCGCTAGGCGCTAGTCGGGCGGCCGGGTTGGGCCTAGCGCCTATTGAAAAAATCGGAGTATACGCGGGGATTAATCGGGGCCTAGTTTTTAAGTATATTTTAATTTATATACGTATATATATAGAACATGATAAGAATACTTGTTAAGTTATCGTAGTCCAGTGGTTGATAAGTTGATTCTTATGTCTACTCACCACAGGTTCGAATCTCCACATACGCGTTTTGGATACTTTTAATTTATATATGTATATATACTAAAAAATGGTAAGATTAGTTATTATGTAATCGTAGTCCAGTGGCTGATTATCTCTTTATCATGTCTACTCGCACGGGTTCGAAGCCCACCAGCGTCGTTTTTATATATCTGTGTTATTTACTTAAATGAACTGTAAATTACGAAATTACCCCCGTCTTCTTCTTCTTCCTCCTCCCACGACCTGCAACCCTAGCCGCCGCCTTCTGTTTTTTTTTTCATGATTCTCACTCATTTTAACTTATTTTTTAGAGATTTCAACACAGATTTTCACGATTTATAGAGAGATTAACACGGATTAGGCGGATTTAGGCGGATTTACGCGGATTTTTTCAGCCAAAAATTGCCTCCTGCCTAACACCTCCGCCTTGGTCCTCTTCGCCACGGTGACCTTCCGCCGAGCGCCTAGTCGGCCGATTAATCGGCTAGGCGCCCGCGTTTTCGAACACAGATAATAACACATGAGGATTTTAAAAGCTAGTGACAGAGAACCATCGCCGCATAAGTCCTTCTAGTTTGTGTGGAGCTTTATAGTTGAGCGAGAGAATTCTATTTCTCATGATACGATCAATATAATTTATATGTTTATTACTAAACGAACATAATCAAACATTGAAGAGCTAAATTGACTCTTATTTTTTGGCAAAAGACAAAATACCCATATACAAAACAAATTATTACAAACATGTCATCTCTCTCTATTCACTGTTCACTATCTCTCTCTAGAACTAGAACTTTCTTCTTCTCACCGGTTGTATGTGGATTCCGGCCGTCGGTAACCCCGACGGTCCGACTTTTTGTTTTTTGGTGTATATATGTTTGTTTCCTTCCTGTTTCATCTGGTTTCGGCTTCCGATCTTAAGATTTTCTTTTGGCTTTGTCCGTTTTCCTCTGAATCGAACTCCTTTCGATTCAGATTTCGTGTCTTTCTCTTTCTGATGGATCCGATTATCATCCCGGGTTTCAAGATTCGATTTCTTCTCGCCTCAATTTCGTTCCCTTTCCACTTCTTGCTTATTGAAGGTCTCTTCTCCGCTATCGCCGTGATTGCGTTCTTGGGGCGGATCTTCCTTTTGGGAAGAAAAGCTAAGTTGGTCAAAGGATTTGTGCAACTTCTTTGATTTCTTCAAGGAGGTTGATGATGAAGATCGATCTTGTTTCCGGCTTGCTCGCAGAAAGAGTTCCTCGGGTTTGATCTTCTGTCCAGCGGCGTTCTTCGTTAGAGCTTTCGAAGTCGGCGGTGGATTCTCCGGCATCATCTCGTGTCAGTACACGTGGCATCAGTTTTTCCCTATCAAATCATTACATTGGATTCGATTTGGTCTGGGCTTTTATTTTATTCTGATGTATTTGATGTTTGTAGATCAAACCTTGTATATTGGCCTGTTGGGCCTGGTTTTAATGAAATGTTTGTTGCCAAAAAAAAAAAACAAACATGTCATTACTGTTAATTCAATTTTCTTTTCAATATAAGACAAAAAAAAATTGTTTTCAATAAACATAAAGAGCAAAAAATATAAAAACTAGTTTCTTGTGGCACAAAAGAAAAGACCCAGGAAAAATAAAAAGAAAACAGTCAAAGGGAAATTAACCAAGATTTAAAATTTTACCTTTCACCCGCCACCTTTCATTTTTCTCGCGCCTATGCACTTAAATTTTTTAAACCAGGTGATATGGCGTAGTAGTAATGGATCCACAGCTATGGGTACCGCCCCAAGGTTCGATTCCTGACCACCACAGAGAAATGCATGTTTAAATGTGGGCCTTCGTGGAATTAGTCTTTCGGCCTAGAAAACTGTTGGAATCCCACAGTTAACAAAAAAAAAAAAAAAAGTTGGTATTCGAGTCAAGACTAGTTTTTGTATGTTTTTTGATATTTAAAAGATTCAGTATTTTCAAAGTCGATGTATCATTGTATAACAAAAATACAATGTATGATTCATGCATGCATACTACTGCTGACAAATAAATATATCACATTAAAATATATCTACCACATCGAAAAGAATAAATATATGAAATAAGTCTATCATTCTAATACTAAATCTACCATTTTTCTAACAAATATATCAGCCGAAAAAAACAACTTTACCAAACTTAAATAAATTTACCAATTCTTTAATAAATTTATCATAACTAAAATAGTTGACTTGTTGTTCTTTAATATATATATAGGTTTTCTAATTTTTGCATGTTAAAAAAGAATGAACATTTTTATGAATATATTTTTGTTAACAAAGAGAAGTTTAGAAAATAATATATATAATTTTTTAATAATTATAAAAGATTAACATTATTTTAGTAAAAAATCAATTTTTCAAAATTAGTTTAGCAAATCTCTCCTTTGTTTTGCGTGATATAGCTTTTTCATACTAAAAAAGTTTTTTGGTAGGATTCATACTAATAAAGTTTAGTATTAGACTACTATTATAGAATTTTTCTTATTTATTTTATTGTCATCTTAAATGAAGAACTTAAAATAAGACTAAATGAAGTGGTAAGAGAGTTTAAAAAAAAAATGGTAAGAGAGTTCCTTCGAGAGCAAGCAATGAATATTCTAAAAAGATGAAATGGAAAACTCGATGAGTGCGATGGTACAGTTGGAGAGAGCTGTGTCTTCGTTCGAAAAAGGTTTCTTCTTTCTTTGCAATAATTTATAAATAAATATAAACAAAAATAACTGAAAAAACCAAAAAAAATTATGAACACTGATTAAAGCTCTTGCGATCACCCACCTACCCTAGTCCCTTTGAGAATTATTAGCAAAAAGAATAAAGAAAGAATATTCAGCATTCCAATTTGACATTCTTTTGTACGAAAGATTAATAATAATAAGTTTAGCTCATTTGATCATGACACGGAAGCGAACTGAAGTCTTGTTTTTACAATTGAAATGTGAAGTGTTGGGGTCAAAATCCCCCCTCGGAGATTGATAGAACGAGAACTCAAGATCGGGATCAAACGGATCACCGAACATGGCGATTGGACTTGTCCCGAGCAATGCTCCAGCCGCCCAGCATCTTCGAATCGGTACATGGCGGCTGAACTGATCCCGAGCATCATGCTTCAGCCGCCCAGCATTCCGTCAAGCAGTGCATGGCGGCTGAACTGATCCCGAACATCACGCTTCAGCCGCCCAGCATTCCGTCAAGCAATACACGGCGGCTGGACTTGTCCCGAGCAATGCTCCAACCGCCCAGCATCTTTGCATCAACACACGGCGGCTGAACTTATCCCGAGCATCCCGCTCCAGCCGCCCATCATTCCCTCATCAATGCATGGCGGCTGAACTTATCACGAGCATCCCGCTTCAGCCGCCCAGCATCCCGTCAATCAGTACATGGCGGCTGAACTCATCCCGAGCATGTTCCAGCCGCCCATCACTCTCCAATCAAGACAGGGCGGCTGAGCTTATCACGAGCATCCCGCTTCAGCCGCCCAACATCCCGTCAAGCAGTGCATGGCTGCTGAACTCATCCCGAGCATAATGCTTCAGCAGCCCAGCATCCTTGCATCAGTACGTGGCGGCTGAACTCATCCCGAGCATGTTCCAGCCGCCCATCACTCTCCAATCAAGACAGGGTGGCTGAGCTTATCACGAGCATCCCGCTTCAGCCGCCCAACATCCCGTCAAGCAGTGAATGGCTGCTGAACTCATCCCGAGCATAATGCTTCAGCAGCCCAGCATCCTTGTATCAATACATGGCGGCTGAACTCGTCCCGAGCATCGTGCTGCAGCCGCCCAGCATCCCGTCAAGCAGTGCATGGCTGCTGAACTCATCCCGAGCATAATGCTTCAGCAGCCCAGCATCCTTGCATCAATACATGGCGGCTGAACTCGTCTCGAGCATCCCGCTTCAGCCGCCCATCACACTTCAATCTGGACATGGCGGCTGAACTCATCCAAGCAAGATCAGCCGCCCATCACCCTTCCTTCTAGCATAATCCCGGGCTCGGAATCGATCCAAGGCAAGACGTTCGCACGTTCTGATCCCGAGTTTTGGCCAGCAGCCCACGATCATTGTTCAGCAGCCCACGAGCTTCGTCCAGCCGCCCATGGACCACAGTCAGCCGCCCATGCACATCAGGCAGAGAGCGGGCGGCTGAAACATCACGCACGAAGTGGGCGGCTGAAGGATCAAAGAGAAAAAACGAGCGGTTCGATCCCGGAAATCACAGAAATGTTCGGAACACTATTCACGCGAGAAAACCGTTAAACCGTTAAAGAACTATTCACGCGGGAAAAACCGTTAAAATACTGTTCACAAAACACTATTCATCCCGAGGAAAAGTTAACCGGAAAATCAATTTACGCTCAATCGAGACCCGGTTTACTGTTCATCGGACACTGTTCATCAAAATCGGGCCGGACCAGGATCAGACTACGTGACGGGCTGCTGAAGATTTCTGGCCGGGATTCGGGCCCAAAAGACTAAGTCGGCGGCTGGAAGGAAGGAGCAAAGTCCCACATCGCCCAAAAAGAGTTTTAGCCTCCTAGGTCTCCTAGTATAAATATAGACGCTTGTACTAGGTTCAGATCATCCCAAATCCGAGTATTAAGAGCTTTAGCAATATAAGACTTTTTAGCTTTTGCTAATTATTCTTGTACTTTCGGAAAAATATCAATAAAATATTCTTTTTACATTTTTCGATCCTTGAGTTCTTTTAAAATAGAGTTTTCGAGCCCCCATAAATTATAAGTTTTGACAGTGTGAGTTTCGGCTCTCACAGTTTGGCGCCGTCTGTGGGGACGAGAAATATTCTTAACCCTTAAAACGAGAGGATCGGAAAGAAGACGATGACCAGAAGAACCGACGACGTCCTCAACCAACCGGCCGGAGCAGCCGCCGCAGGAACAGTCGGAGCAGGAGCTCCCGCCATCGGTACATCCGCGGCCGAAACCGAAACGAACGCCGCCGGAACATCCGCAGCCGGTGGAATCGGAACCAGAGCGGCCGGGATCCCCGCCAATGCGCTGACCAGATTCAGAATGCCGACCGGAGACCCGATCATCACGGAAGCAACCAACACCGCCCTGGAGATCCCGGCAATCACCGAGCTAAGAAACATGGTGGCCGAAATCGCGGAGCGGCAAAACAGGCAAGAGAGAGCGGCCGCACAGGAGAGAGCGGCTTCCCAAGAGCCAATGCATGGCCCCCGGACTTTCGGAGCAAGACGCCTCGTCTTCACCCCGCGAGAAGATCCCCGGGCCGTCAGAATCCCGACGAGCAGACTCCCATTGGAACGAGGAGAGAACCATCGGCACCACCCCCGTTGCACCGAAAAAGCACCACGAGGCGAACCGCCGAACGACCAACTTCCACGGTGACCAACGATGAAAACCCGAGAGACACCGCGAACGGAGCCGACGGGAAGAAGGCGAAACTGACGACGAAGCTGGAGAGCTGAACGCAGACGAGGAAGAGCTCCGCTGGATCGAAGAGCACGAAAGAGCGGAACGAACGACCCGAGCTAACCGACCCACAAGCCGAAGGAACGAGTTGGACGAACTCCGTGCCCGTTTGGAGCTCACCACGAGTCAAATGAAGGAGGTGCGGTCGCAAGTCCATAAAGCGACAAGTGCGGCCCCGGAGATTGACCGCGTCTTAGAGGAAACGCAAAAGATCCCGTTCGAGGATCACAAGCGTTAGACTTTCTGACCCCGGCAAAATCCGAGTCTCCTTCTACGACGGGACGGCCGATCCGAAAGCCCACATGACGGCTTTCCGCATCGCGATGGGACGAGCTAGGTTCAAGCCCGAAGAGAGGGATGCCGGATTCTGTCTTCTCTTCGTGGAACACCTGAAGGGATCAGCCCTGTCGTGGTTCTCAAGACTGGAAAGAGACTCGATCGACGGCTTCAACCAATTATCGGCGGCTTTCCTGAAGCATTACTCACTGTTCATAAGACAGTCAACGTCCGACGCAGACCTCTACTCGCTGTCACAAGGACCCGAAGAAAGCCTTCGAGAATTCGTCGAATGGTTTAAGGTGATCGTGTCCAAAATCGACGGCCTAAGTGACAGTGCTGCAATAAATGCCCTGAAGAAATCCTTATTGAAGTCTTCTAGCTTTCGAAAGGAAATCACCGTAAACCCGCCAGTAACGATCCAAGACGCTCTCCACCGCGCTTCTAACTTCGTAATCTACGAGGAAGACATGAGGGCCCCGGCCGGAAAGCACCAATCATCAAAGTTGGTCGCCAAAGGCCCGGCGCAATTTTCTAACATTCCGAACGAGAGGAGAAGTAGACGAAGCGGGAGAGATGAGGAACCCAACGCGGTTGGAGCACACAATTATCAGATAAACCCCGAGAGACCATCGGATGGACGCAACAGAGGAACGTGGAATACATGGACCCGTTTGGGATACGACGAAGACGCCTTCTGCACTTTTCATAAAGCCAAAGGCCACTCGACCGAGAACTGTAGAACAATCGGAAGAAGGCTTGCGGCAAAACTATTGGCCGGAGAGCTCGGAAACGGGATAACGTTAGAAAGCCTCGGAACGGCCGAAGAAAATGCGGGCGCCCCGGGTGGACGACCCAATCAGGAACGTCCCGAAGGGCCTGCAGAGGAAACGCCCAAGCGGGGAAGGAGACCAAACAGCGATGACTCCGCCGCGAACCGAAGGAGGATCCATATGATCATCAGAAGATCTCAATACTGTCGAGACACGGTGGCTTCCATAAAGGCATTCCTGAGGAAAGGAGACAAGGAATCTAACCCGCAGGATCCAATCACCGAGAACGATGACCGGATCGCTTTTTACGAAAAAGACGCCGAAGGTCTCGATCAACCCCACGACGACCCGCTAGTAGTGGAGCTGGACATCAACGACCACGATGTCTCCCGGGTTCTGATCGACACCGGAAGTTCGGTAGACGTCATTTTTCGGGAGACGCTTCAAAGGATGAAGGTGGATCCGTCTATGATAAAACCCAATCCAAGATCACTGACCGGGTTCTCCGGCGAAGTCACAGTGACAGACGGGACAATCCTGTTCCCAGTTCGCGCCGGTGGAATAACAAAGATCGTTAACTTCGCGGTAGCAAACCACCCCGCGATTTATAACGTAATAATGGGAACCCCGTGGATCAACTCAATGCGAGCGATCCCGTCAACCTATCATCTTTGCCTAAAATTCCCAATGCCGAACGGAATCAAGACCGTCTGGGGAAATCAGAAGGAGGCACGGATCTGTTTTCTGGCAGAACATAAGCTCCGGAATCCGACGGTCCCACAGAGGGAAAACACAAAGAGAAAGAAGGAAGAAGAAGTCCCCAAGTTGGGAAAGAAAGTAAGCAGAACCGAGCAGTTTGAAAAAACGGAGGTTCCGGCCACAGAAGACAAATCCGCCCAAGCAGAAACGAAAACTACCGAAGAAAGAACCGAAGAAACCACTGAAGCCGCAACGGGCAGTTCCGCGGCAGAAACCTATCTGCCTTCAATCTAAAAAAAAAAAAACAGAACTACGGGTGACTTGATCCCTTTTCACGAAGGGTACGTAGGCAGCTCGCTTAAAAAACGAGTTCAGTTGCCCCCCTCCATAAAAAAGGGGGGAGTGGGTCCGTATATACATATACTCCCAAATTTTCGAAAAAATTCCGAGGTGACGAACATTGAGACTTAGCATCTCATAACACGTCCAGAAACTCGGAAAATTTCCCGAAAACATCAATCCGGACGAAAATCGAGACTTAGCATCTTGTAATCCGTCGGGAGAAACAAAAGTCCAGAAAGATCCGAGGTGACAAACATTGAGACTTAGCATCTCATAACAAGTCCAGAACTTGAGCGATCCCCAGAGAAACAAACCCGGATAAACATCAGAGCTTATAATCTCGCAATTCACTCGAGATTATCCATCAACTGAGATACTGAAAATATTTCTCAAGTACTCAAGTCTTCTCAAACAAACACGTCTGTTGCTGGCCACAATAAGACTCTTACATCCCACAGCGGATAATGATAGCGCGCTATACAAATTTCCGGACTAACATCTGAAAGGTGTAACCTGACATCCCGCGATCCTGGCAGGAAGCGTTAAAGACGATGTTCTGATTAGTTTATCTTCAGGAGCACTTAGCATAGGCAAATAGTGCGAGGTGTAAACCGTGAAGTAAACTCGCCAAACCCAGTAAAATGCCTGACATGGAAAGCTGGTCTAAGACATCTCGATAACGCAGTGTCAAACCGGCTCTGATGCGAGATCTTAAAAGCGTTCTGTCGAAAGAGGGAGTCAAGCGAACTCAGTTCCCGCGACACCAAAAACAAGCATTAAACCCAGGAGACATCCGCAATCCAAGAACCCTGGTCAGAATGCTCGGAGTGCCCGGAAAAGCATCTCCAACGCAGCATACAAAGCACAAGTCCAAAGAACAAGTCAAACATAACCGAAAGGGTTAAAAGACGATCCATGGAAGGAAAGTCGAATAACCAAGTAGGAACAAAAATGGATCAAGGGTCCAGCGAAGTCGAGAATGGATCCGAACGAAAAATCTAAACCCAGACAGTATCCACGACGATACACTGGTTCCTTAAGTTCGGAATGCCCGAGAAAAGCATCTCTGGACGCACCATGCAAAGTACAAGCAGACAAGATAAGAGGTCCGAAAGATCCAGCAAAGACAAGCAAAGATTCGGCAGCCTAAACCAAAATCCAGACAATATCCGAAACGATATGCTGGTTTCACGACGCAAGTTCATAACCGGAAGGCAAAACCAAGGATGGTCAAATGATCCTGACGGAAACTAAAATCCGAATAGTATCTAAAAAGATACACCGGTTTCAAAACTTGAGCTAAAGCCATCAACCTCGAAGCAAATATAACTGAATGATGAAATGATATCCTTAAAAGGGAGAATCAGACAATCAAGTAAGTTCAAAAGAAGCAAAAACATCGGGTGCTCTAGCAACCCGGAAACAACGACAGAAATGCAAATACAACAAGCGACAGTCTAATCATACTCGTTAACAGAGGTAACACTGGCCTCGCCCAAGTCCAGGATCTCGGTATCGCCACCCGGAGACTGATACGGCGAGACGGGAGAGTAGGCCAGGAAACCATCGACATCGGAAACAGCTCGATCAAAAGAACCTACCCAACCTCCAAGCTCCGTCAATGATGTCACCAGCCTGGCCTCCTCTTCTTCAACCTTGCTTTTCCCGGACTTGATACCACGAACCATCTCAAGAGACGAGCCAACCTTAGTCAAAGCCTCCTCGCCAAACTTGGCCTGACGCACCGGAACGAGAGCAGCCTTCGCACTCTCAACGCGGAGGCGATACTTTTCTGCCATGTTCCATCGACAACACTTCACTGCCTTGTTCATCAGCCTCTCGGCCTCCGCGAGCTCATCCTTGAAAGTCTGTACCTCCGCAGCATGAGCCGACTCAAGCTTCTGGGATTTCTTTTCCGCTCTCCTAAGTCTGATTTCCAGATTCTTTATCTTTTTATCCTTCTTTCGGGATTCCTTCGCCGTGGCCTCCAAGGCAGCTCGGGTCGCATACGCCCGAGTGGCGACCTGAACCAAAACAAGACGAACGTTTGAAAAGCAAAATCAAGAGAAGAGCAAACTCATATCAAGAGCAGAAAATAACGAGATACCATCATAAGGCCCGAAGACAAATCCCCATACGCAGCTGCGGGATCGAATGGCCGATCACCGGTCGAGGCAGACTCACCAATATGATCCACAAGCCTCGCGGATTCAACCAGGTCTCCTCCGGCCGCTTTACGGATATCGAACAAAGGACCTGGCTCGGAGACCTCGGCCCCTAGGGAAACCTCGGTCTTCTTTCGACGACCAGACCCGCAAGCAACCCCTTCGCCTTTGTCGGCCACAGCAACACGATCAGACTCATGAGGAACAACGATCTGTTTCCTCGGGAGCAGCCCTCTCAGATGAAACGAAGTTATCGTCTACATCGGGCAAAGCATTACGGTGTCCAAAAGATGCTTGAGACTTGGACATCCGCTGAATCCGGACGCCACGAGCACCGCTAACTTGCGATGAAGTGCCACCAGCGCCACCTCGAGGAGAATCGGACGCCTTCTGTAAAGCTCCTCCAGGACAGAGCGCCCATTTTGTCGCGGCTACCGCTCCAGCCGCCCGTCGTGGCGTACCCTTTGAACCTGGCGCCCTCCGCCGAATCCTCTCACAGCCAGGTGCCCTTTGAGGGAGATCGACAAAGCAAGATGCCGCTTCTTGAGCAATATCGAGGCCAGGCGCCAACTGAGGAACATCCTCAAGACTAGGCGCCGTTTGCTGAATGACGCCTTCGCCATCCGCATGCAGATTGTCCACATATCCTGCATCTCGCTCCGGACAGAAATCGAAATCGATATCACAGTCCAGCATCACGTCTAAGTCAAACTCAAGAGAAGTTCGTGATTGCCCAGCCATACCAAACAAAGAAGAACAATACTTAGAAAAATTTTCAAAAAAACTTGGAGAAAGAAGTGAAGTTGTGAAGAATGAAGGAGAAGCCATCCCATGATATAGCAAGGATGACACAAATTTCCATGCAAACACGATGGGACATCATCTGTCTCTGACAAGACATGAAAAAGGGAACGGACGAGCAGGCGAGCGGAAAAACTAGTCGCCTTCCCGTTCCATCAATCCCGATAAACTCTCAGCTCGAAACTCATTGCTTCGGACTACGAAAGCAAAGTGCTGGGGGGCTAACTGTTGGGGTCAAAATCCCCCCTCGAAGATTGATAGAACGAGAACTCAAGATCGGGATCAAACGGATCACCAAACATGGCGACTGGACTTGTCCCGAGCAATGCTCCAGCCGCCCAGCATCTTCAAATTGGTACATGGCGGCTGAACTGATCCCGAGCATCATGCTTCAGCCGCCCAGCATTCCGTCAAGCAGTGCATGGCGGCTGAACTGATCTCGAACATCACGCTTCAGCCGCCCAGCATTCCGTCAAGCAATACACGGCGGCTGGACTTGTCCCGAGCAATGCTCCAACCGCCCAGCATCTTTGCATCAACACACGGCGGCTGAACTTATCCCGAGCATCCCGCTCCAGCCGCCCATCATTCCCTCATCAATGCATGGCGGCTGAACTTATCACGAGCATCCCGCTTCAGCCGCCCAGCATCCCGTCAATCAGTACATGGCGGCTGAACTCATCCCGAGCATGTTCCAGCCGCCCATCACTCTCCAATCAAGACAGGGCGGCTGAGCTTATCACGAGCATCCCGCTTCAGCCGCCCAACATCCCGTCAAGCAGTGCATGGCTGCTGAACTCATCCCGAGCATAATGCTTCAGCAGCCCAGCATCCTTGCATCAGTACGTGGCAGCTGAACTCATCCCGAGCTTGTTCCAGCCGCACATCACTCTCCAATCAAGACAGGGCGGCTGAGCTTATCACGAGCATCCCGCTTCAGCCGCCCAACATCCCGTCAAGCAGTGCATGGCTGCTGAACTCATCCCGAGCATAATGCTTCAGTAGCCCAGCATCCATGCATCAATACATGGCGGCTGAACTCGTCCCGAGCATCATGCTTCAGCCGCCCAGCATCCCGTCAAGCAGTGCATGGCTGCTGAACTCATCCCGAGCATAATGCTTCAGCAGCCCAGCATCCTTGCATCAATACATGGCGGCTGAACTCGTCTCGAGCATACCGCTTCAGCCGCCCATCACACTTTAATCAGGACATGGCGGCTGAACTCATCCGAGCAAGATCAGCCGCCCATCACCCTTCCTTCTAGCATAATCCCGGGCTCGGAATCGATCCAAGGCAAGACGTTCGCACATTCTGATCCCGAGTTTTGGCCAGCAGCCCACGATCATTGTTCAGCAGCCCACGAGCTTCGTCCAGCCGCCCATGGACCACAGTCAGCCGCCCATGCACATCAGGCAGAGAGCGGGCGGCTGAAACATCACGCACGAAGTGGGCGGCTGAAGGATCAAAGAGAAAAAACGAGCGGTTCGATCCCGGAAATCACAAAAATGTTCGGAACACTATTCACGCGGGAAAACCGTTAAACCGTTAAAGAACTATCCACGTGGGAAAAACCGTTAAAATACTGTTCACAAAACACTATTCATCCCGAGGAAAAGTTAACCGGAAAATCAATTTACGCTCAATCGAGACCCGGTTTACTATTCACGATTTACTATTCACGGATTACTATTCACGGTTTACTGTTCATCGGACACTGTTCATCAAAATCGGGCCGGACCAGGATCAGACTACGTGACGGGCTGCTGAAGATTTCTGGCCGGTATTCGGGCCCAAAAGACTAAGTCGGCGGCTGGAAGGAAGGAGCAAAGTCCCACATCGCCCAAAAAGAGTTTTAGCCTCCTAGGTCTCCTAGTATAAATATAGACGCTTGTACTAGGTTCAGATCATCCCAAATCCGAGTATTAAGAGCTTTAGCAATATAAGACTTTTCAGCTTTTGCTAATTATTCTTGTACTTTCGGAAAAATATCAATAAAATATTCTTTTTACATTTTTCGATCCTTGAGTTCTTTTAAAATAGAGTTTTCGAGCCCCCATAAATTATAAGTTTTGACAGTGTGAGTTTCGGCTCTCACATGAAGATTGTTGTTAATTAGAGTGCAACTTGCTTTTTCAAGTTTGTGAATTTTGATATTATTTTAGGTTAATTTAAAACTAAATTAAATGATCGTTACAACTAAAATTAAAATAATCAGAAATATATATGAAATATAATTAACTACAAGGTTACAACGTACAATACATTCAATACATTCGCTTATATATATGTAATACAAAAGTCACCATAAACATGAAAGCAGCCAAATTAATTTGTAGTAAAATAAACACTCCTTTAGTCGATCTTTACTTAGTGAATTAATTATCTCTCGGACTGCAGATAGTGATTGTGTAAGATTATTGTCATGATGCATGTTATAAATATTAGTCTCAAATTCTTGAGGCCTTTAAAGTTACATTTTAGATACGTAAGCACACAATAATGATAATACAAACTATGTTAGTTTCCTCCCTAGCTAATACTAGTATTTTAAGAAATGATACCTTTGTTGCATGGCTGCCTACTTTACTAAAAGCTTAATTTAGAGCTTCTTTAGTCAAGCCACAGAAGGAAAGAAAACTGAGCCAGCCACATGTTACCGAAATATAATTAAATCTTATACAATTAAACTAAATATAACTTCATGTTCATCACTAATTGGCTTATTTGAGGATCACATATCGATCCTCTAATATTCTCAGTAGTTTGGTTATAAGCTTAATTACTGTAGATTATGAACTTAAATAAACAAAATACTTTAAATATTGATTAATGAAACAATTAAATATATATCATAATAGTAAAACCCATTTTAATCAAATAAATGTGATCACTGATTAATATATAACACCATCCAATTCATTGTGGCCTAGTGGTTAAAAAATTACCCCAAATTAATTTGAAGAACTAATCTTTTTATTACGATATCAATTACGGTTGACCATTATGATGATATAAATTAAAATGATAAGAAAACTTGGCTATTTTACATTAATTTTGATATAAACTTCGGCTACAAAATAACAATATCATAACACATCGTAATTACGTATTCTTAAATTTTTTTTTTTTTTACTTTTACCACTAATTAAACTAGTTTTTACCATAAAACTTGATTTTGCGCTATCATTATATCATTTCGCATTACCTTTAAGTATGGCTAAATCAATTAACATGTATAAATCTTACCAAAAAAAAAAAGAAATTACCTAGACTGACTCTAAAAAACATAGAAAATATTAAATTAGCATTGTGAAAAAATGACTTACTAAATTGACACTAATTTTTACCAAAAGACAGGTTAACCACATTATATATTAGTAATTACAAACATGCCATTTCAATATTTTAGTAATTTATTTTTCAAAAATATTAAATTGAACTTTGAAATTGGGTTTTAAAACTGATTTGTTTTAAAACAAAAAAAAACATTTAATAAAAATGATAAAAATTTATCAGAAATTATAATTTTTTTAAAACTATAAAAATTAAACAAATTATAAAAATTACAAAATATAAAAATTACAAAATATGAAAATTATGAAAATCATAAAAATTAAAAAAATTATTAAAATTACCAAAATTTTATAAAACTACAAAAAATTAGAAAAATTACAAAATATATAAAATTATAAAAAGTGTAAAATTACAAAAATTACAAAAATATAAAAATTAGAAAAATTGCAAAATTATAAATTACGATAAATTACAAAAAATATAAAAATTATAAAAATTACAAAACTATGAAATTATGAAAATTAGAAAATTATAAAAATTACAAAATATTATAAGAAATTACAAAAACCACAAAAAAATTATAAAAACTACAAAAAATTATAAAAATTTCAAAAAATTATAAAAATTACCAAAAGCCTGCTCCAATGATACCATAGACTTTTTTATAAACTTGTCATAGAAAAAACCATGTTTCATGTCTCAAAATTTTGTTGAAAAAATCTATCACTCTAATAAGTCTGCCACTTCGTTCGACAGATTTTGTGGACAAATCTGTTTACTCAAATTAATCTGTCGTAAAAATCTGTCATCCCTAATAAATCTGCTACTTCATTCGACAGATTTTGTGGACAAATCTATCGCAAAAATCTGTCATTTCCAAAAACCTGCTACTTCATAAGACAGTTTTTGTGGACAAATCTGTTTACTCAAATAAATCTGTCGCAAAAATCTATCATTCCCAAAAATCTGCTACTTCATACGACAGATTTTGTGGACAAATCTGTTTACTCAAATAAATCTGTCGCAAAAATCTATCATTCACAAAAATCTTCTACTTCATACGATAGATTTTGTGGACAAACCTGTTTACTCAAATAAATCTGTCGCAAAAATCTGTCATTACCAATAAATCTGTTATTTCGTACGACAGACATTTAGAAAAGTCTGTGGAATAAAAATCTAAAAAAATCAAAAAAATCTGTCATCAAAGCTAGTGAGGGTAGTATAAGCATAAATAGTCATCAACTTTTAAGTCAATCCCCTATATATTATTTGAGGATCCTTTTTAAAAGACTAACATTTATTTCATGTGTTTATTACAAGAGTGCCATCCTTACTTATATTAATTACATATAATGTTATTATATGATTTGATCACTTATATTAATTATCACTATTCCATAATCAAAACTATGATATATTTCATAGACTCTAATTAAAATACATGTTATTTATTCATTCATAAAATATATAAATTTAATTATGTATTTGACCAATATAATCAAATAATTTTATATTAATATATATATATCATGTTTATTAAATAACTTTTACTTGAAAAAAATATATTATATTTCAGTATAGTTATTCGTTTTAACTTATATTTATGAATTACAATAATAACTATATCACTTCATAATAATTTATTTACATAATTTTATATTATATATATTTATAATTCTTTAATCTTTATTTAATATAAAACTTATAAATACTTTTACTTTATTAATATTATATTACAATCTTATAATATAATAAAAAGTATATATTATTTTTCTTAAAAAGCAACTTACAAGCAATTTAAATATATAAATAAAAATCACTAATTTATATCAACTTACCATGATTATCAGATATATTTATTATAGTATATAACTACAGCTATAATAAATTTCATTGTATTTAAACATAATTCAAATTTCCTAAAATAAATCAACATAAAATATTTGATTTGTATTGATACCAATCAGTAATAAAATTATGGTAATGAAAAATTATTCTGTTTCTAAACTTAACTAATAATATAGTTTAAAATAAGTAACCACATATTTAATTAAATAAACATATAGTAGTTGAATTTATGCATATTCATATCAATTTAGAAATAAATTCAGATATAAATAATATACCATAATTTTCTACTCGATCAATAATAATAGAAAAATAACTGACTTTATTCGTTTTAACTTATATTTACAGTATAGTTATTCGTTTTAACTTATATTTATGAATTACAATAATAACTATATCACTTCATAATAATTTATTTACATAATTTTATATTATATATATTTATAATTCTTTAATCTTTATTTAATATAAAACTTATAAATACTTTTACTTTATTAATATTATATTACAATCTTATAATATAATAAAAAGTATATATTATTTTTCTTAAAAAGCAACTTACAAGCAATTTAATATATAAATAAAAATCACTAATTTATATCAACTTACCATGATTATCAGATATATTTATTATAGTATATAACTACAGCTATATAAATTTCATTGTATTAAACATAATTCAAATTTCCTAAAATAAATCAACATAAAATATTTGATTTGTATTGATACCAATCAGTAATAAAATTATGGTAATGAAAAATTATTCTGTTTCTAAACTTAACTAATAATATAGTTTAAAATAAGTAACCACATATTTAATTAAATAAACATATAGTAGTTGAATTTATGCATATTCATATCAATTTAGAAATAAATTCAGATATAAATAATATACCATAATTTTCTACTCGATCAATAATAATAGAAAAATAACTGACTTTTTAGCAATGTTATCCTATATATGATTTAATTGTTTTGCATTTATTAATATACAATTTTAAAAGATTTTGAAAATGTTGAAATCACATTATATATCTATATAAATGACTATAAAATTATATTTAATTAATATTTATATAAACATTTTACTCCGCGCATGGCGCGGGTTACTACCTAGTAATTAAAATAAAATTAGAGTCATTCTAGTAATTAACATTAATTTTAGAGCTAATCTAGTTTTTTCCGCCCCAAAAAAAAATTAACATGTATAAATAAGTGTCCATTTTCCTTGCTAATGTCTTTCTCTCCTTTTTCATTAATGCCAATGGCAACACTAAGGAACTCTCTCTCACTCTTCTTCTCTCTCCTCGCCGCAACCGGTCCGTCGCTCTCCTCCGCCACCTCCGCCATAGAAACTTTCGTCTACGGCGGCTGCTCGCAGCAAAAATTCTCGCCAGCATCTCCTTATGAGTCGAACCTCAACTCTCTTCTCACTTCTCTAGTCAACTCAGCTACATACTCCTCCTACAACAACTTCACCGTCATGGGCCCTTCCTCCTCCGACACAGCCCGTGGCCTTTTCCAATGCCGCGGCGACCTCTCAATGCCGGACTGCGCCACGTGTGTGGTACGTGCCGTCTCACAAGTAGGCCCTCTTTGCCCTTACACCTGCGGCGGTGCCCTGCAGCTAGCCGGTTGCTACATCAAGTACGATAATGTCAGCTTCCTTGGCCAAGAAGACAAGACCGTTGTCCTAAAGAAATGTGGGCCCTCTGAGGGTTACAATACCGACGGAATCAGCCGGAGAGACGCTGTTCTCACGGAGCTACTCAGCGGCGGAGGATATTTTCGAGCGGGAGGGTCCGGTGATGTTCAAGGTATGGGACAGTGTGTTGGAGATCTAACCGTTTCGGAGTGCCAAGATTGTTTAGGAACGGCCATCGGAAGGCTTAAAAACGATTGTGGCACGGCCGTATTTGGAGACATGTTCTTGACTAAGTGTTACGCAAGATATTCTACTGATGGTGGACAATACAACTCCAAGTCTCATAAGTGTAATTTCTCCTTACCTATTATTATTGCTAGTATATATATGTTTTGTTTATCCATGTTATCATCAAAATCTGAAAGCCCCACAAAATTAAGATTTAGGTATAAGGTTCTTAAGTTTAGGGATGACGTATTAAATTATTTTCTCAAGTTGATCTTGCTAAATTTTCATTTTTGCGAAGTCTCTACAAACCTAAAATTTGTGTACGTTGTTTTTTTCTTTCTTTCTATTTTTTCCTATATTTTGAAGAAAACTTATTTGATTGTATTTTACGATTTTTTTAAAAAATTATTATCTTCATTATATTTTTTCATAAATTATCTTAAGTATGTTAAAATTATATATATTTGAGGAAAAGTGACATTAGGAAACCTTACTACATATTTCATAATTTTGGAGAATTTAACTATCTTTATAATTCGTTATCTCTAAATCTGACATGTATTATTGCTTTGGGATTTTGGTTGAGTATATACTAAAAGTGGAAACTAATTATAAACTTTGTGTTTTGAACAAATTAGATAAAACAAACTATGGTGGAGAAAGGACGTTCGCCATCATCATAGGACTACTAGCTGCAGTTGTTCTTCTAATTATCTTCCTTCTTTTCCTAAGAGGCGTTTGCAGTCGCGGAGGTAATCAATTCATTTTAAATTTTATGTAATTTCTTTCACAACATATAGAAAACATATATACATGTAATGTATGGTGTATATTCAAATTTTACATGCATGGATCTTATGGTAAAGGTACGTAGTAGTCAAACTGATAGTAACGAATGCTATATGTAATATGCTTGCACGTGCATCATACAATTGTCTTCAATTAGTTGAATCAAAACAGTACTGAAGTATATAATAGTAATCTTTTATTATTAAGATTCAATTTTTAAAGTAATAGTTGTATATAAATTTAAAATTTTCAGGTAAATAAATGTCAAGGGCGTGGATCTCAAAAAAGCAAAAACTTCAGATGAGATGTATATCGCTTTGGATTCTGTCGACTTTATTTCATTTTTTACTTTTTAATTACTTTTTCAGCACTATTTTAATTGTTTTGTTTCGATTGTTGTTACATAGTAATACTTGTGATAATAATTATTTCAAAAGAGAGCTGAGAAAAGGTCTTAAGAAATGAATTTTAAGGGGCTTTATGCATATCCGAAAAAGATGACTAAAGTAACAAAAGCAAAAGGGAATAGAGAAAGAGACAGAGGTCTAAAAGCAAAAGTTTATGTCGATCTTTATTTGTCAAATGGCATATATTCTCTTATAAAGATGTCTAATTTTGTAATATTCTTCTCAAATGCTTCTTTCATTCGAAAATTTAACCTTCTTTTCCAGTTTAAGAGGATTTGTCCCAATTTTTCTTTTTCTTTTTTTTTCTTTTGTTGTTGTTGTTGTCTGTATGCGGGGTAAGATAGAAAAGTGTATGCGGGGTATAAAGTTAAACGCTGTTCAAAAACGCCGTTGAAGTGACCGGTTTCAATTTGGCCGTGAAGCTCCATCGCAATTATGTCTCATAATTAAAAACTTATAAAATAGAAAAAGAAAAAGGAAAACAAGAAACGGTTCTCATATGAATATATTTCAGAACCTGTTAAGATATTCCTTAGACAAATGACTCCCTGTGAACAGTTAATTTTATTTATAATTTTTGTCGAAATTTTTATTTATAATTTTAAAATAAATATCACAAATAAGCCACATCTTTTATTATAAGAGAAATTAAAGAAAAAAATAAAAATTGAGAATTGGTTAATGTAAATTATAGAGATTGATCATATGGATGAGAGGTAAAGATAAAAACGAGTGTTATATACAGCTAACACATTCCCTATTAGACTGATACACGAGTTTTAAACCATTATTTTCTACTGCAAGTGCACAGCATACGAAGTAGTATTTAAGGGTCGATCCAATTCAATTATGTTTTTGGTTTAATGAGCTAAATCAAAAGCTAAGACAATTCAATTATGTTTTTGGTTTTGTAAATAGCAAGTAATAAAAGAAAAATCGGTTGTAAAGATAATATTAAACAAGCGTTAGGTCAAGGAATATCGCAGGAGATTCAGAGCAACGGATCAAACAACTATTCATGCAGTGTTTAAGCACAAGTCTAGAACTCAAACATAAAGATAATATCAATCCACTCTCGTGGTATCAATATCTTTGTCTATCAACCTAGAATTCCTAACTCTCGTTGGTACTAGAAATCGTAGACAAGCTTTAAGATCAGGTTTAATATGTTCACAATTCTCCAATACATCTACTCTCGCAGGTAATGAATAAATTGCTCACCAATGTTCTTTCTAGGAACCTAGCAACTCTCGCTGTCTAAGTTAAACCCAATATCATAAAATCAAGTGATCAATTCGATCTAAGCATTAAGAACAACAAAGGTGAAGACATTGATTTGAATAGCCTATTTGTGTTTAACCCTAAAGCTCATGAATTCCTTTGACAAACCTTAACCTAACTAAGAGATCTACTCAGACATAATTAAAGAAGAGGAAAACATAGAGATTATAAAGTTCATCATAAAAGCTTGAATAGATAATGAAAGCTGAAAATAACTTAATAAGAACTTGAACAAAGCATAAATATATATAACAAAAGCTGGAAATAAACTTATAAGAACTTAATCAAAAGCATAAATATAAGAACTGAAAGTAAAACTTATTTAAGGCATAAATATAAGAACTGAAAGTAAAACTTAATTAAAGCATAAATGTTTAAAGCTTAAAAGAAACTAATAAGAACTTGATAAAAACATAAACATTAAAGCTTAAAAGAGAGAAGAAGCAATGTTTAGAAGCTAGAGAAGAGTGGGAGAAGAAGATGGTGTGTTTTGAAAGATCAAGAGTGAGTTCTATATATAGGCCAAGGTGTAGGGGAGTAGGTGAAGTAAGAAACGGTCGTTCTGATGGGAGAACGATCGTTCTCCGTGGTCGATCGAATTAGGTGGTTGTAGGTGAGATGGGGAACGATCGTTCTTGGTGGAGAACGGTCGTTCCATGCTTGGTTGTTGGTGGAGTAGGTGAGGTGTGGAACGATCGTTCTCTTCAGGGAACGGTCGTTCCTCTGCATTTGTCGGCAAGGTTGGTGAAGAGGGGAACGACCGTTCTGTAGGGGAAACGGTCGTTCTCCCTGGTCGTTCTCCCTTAGAACGGGCGTTCTCTTCAGTTGGTCCTTTTCTCGTGTTTTCCACATTAAATCGACTCGAACATGTCCGTAAACGCCAAACTCCATCGGAACTCCATAAAATCTGTAAAAAGACTCAAAACAAAAGAAAAGACTCGAAAAGCTAACGAAAGATGCATATAAAAACTCAAACCGAATACTAAAAACGAATCAAAATACGTTAAAAACACATAATATCAACTCCCCCCAACTAAAACCTTTGCTTGTCCCCAAGCAAAACCAGAGATCTTATAAAGAGGAGAGGTTAGAAAAACGTGTGAGACTTGTAAAACTTATAGGACCATACTCTAAATCAATTGCCCGTAAACCGCATTCGCAAGGTTCAGATCAAACCGTACTTCATTGTACTTCTCCATAACAGTAGTAAATAAGTGAAATCTCATGATCAAGCAGAACTCAATATTTAACATTCATTATCAAATGCGTGTACTCTCACAAAGGGAATATCTAACATGTTATGGTCTAGGTATCAAGGTTGGTATTTGGTGGTTCAAGTGTTTCGGTTTCTTTTAGCAGTACAAACGGATGCAAATCATTATGCAAAATCACAGTGAGACACGAACCAATTAGGAGGTACACAACTCTCCTTAACTCTAATCCTTCTACCCTTTTTTAACAAAGTCACAAACAAGAACATGATTTCTTTTAACATTTTATCAAATTTAATGATATTACCTTTGACTTTCCCGGTTCCTTCTTTTTTCTTTCTTTTTCTCTTTTTTTTTTTATTTATTTATTTATTTTTTTTTTTATAGATCGAAGAATGGAACCGGTTAGTCTCTAAAATCTGCATCAAAAGAATTTCAATGATGTAAGCTTATTTCTTGAATACAAACTTCTACCCATTTAAAAGTTCATCCTCTTTTGAAATGAAAATTTTCGATGAATATATTCAAAAAGAGATCACTTTTCTAGACACATCCCATGAGTTTAATCAGAAAGAGACCACCTATCTAGACACAGTCCTAAAGAAAAGTTGTGTCGGTCCGTATACTCCATAGTTTTTGCACATGAATGCAATGACAGTAAACGAAAATAAGTGGGTTTCAACATGGAAATGGTAAGGGTGTGGTACTAGACTAAGGATAAGTCTAGCCATTTGGAGTTAGCAAAGATTGGTAGAAATGATGCAAAGAAAACTCCAAATGTAAAATCCAATACATGATTATCAACCCCCTAAGAATTAAGTCCATATTAAGTTCCAATAATTCGATTAAGTTCAGATGATTTGAGAAATTCACTAAATGATCAAGTTATGGATTTTTCTGCGTTTCCAAACTATCCTCAAACAATGCTAAGCAGTCGTAAGGCAATGACATCGAACATGTTGCAATTCCAAAAAGTTTAACAAATTCACACAGTGTTTTGACTCGAATTTTTTTTTTTTTTTTTTTTTGTTTTTGAAAATCTAAACACATATATATTTTTCTATTTTTTTGTTATTATTTTTTTTTTAAAATCTAAACACATATATATATTTTTTTTTATCTTTTTGTTATTATTTTTTTTTAAAATCTAAACACACAAAAAAATAAAACCAAAATAAAACATAAGAAATAATCATCCATAAAACACAACGTTAGTACACAAATGAATCCCTCCCCCAGACTTGTTTTTAACCGTCCCGGTTAAAACAAAACTGAAAGAGAAACCCGTTAAAAAAAATAAGTGTCATAAAATAAAAATGGATATAACAAGGGTGATAGAAATAACCACAGCTCAGTGGTCGCTGGTGGAGCTATCGGTGCTGCTCTCTGGCCTTCATCCGCTCAACCGATCTTGTCTCGCCTTAGTCCTCCTCTCATGGTCATCGCTGGAGTCGTCGCTGTCATCTCCTCGTGTCTGCGAACCTGATGCACAAGAACAAGGTCGAATCTTTTGGATCGCTCCCCAGATCTTCCTCATCATCGAGTTGTTCTTCTTTTGCGATTTGATGATCCACTGGAGTTGTTGCGCGGTGTCATCTGCTGGAGGGCTCGGCGGTAAGTGGTATCTGTCAGCACTGTGTGGTAGGAGTTGTTGTGGCTGTGGTTCTTCTTCTTCTTCGATATCATCTCCACCCTCCGCCATCTCATCATCACTCTCTTCGTCAGGCTGTGGTGCGCGCTGTGGTCTGAGTATCTTGCGAGGTCGCGAAACTTGTGCGACTTGCCCCGCTGGATCTGGTATCAAAAACTCCTGACCAATATCAAACTCCAAACTGTCCTGATCAATGAGAGAAGTGATACCTCTGTTCGGGAGTCTACAAAAACAGGCCACTCCGTCGCGCCCATAGAACTGGTAGACGTCCTTCTTGTTGAGGACTGTGCAACGGATGAGATGGTCGATGTCAATACTCTCCCATTTGTTCAGAACCTCCTCCCCGGACAGATCAACCTGCGTGTGTTGGAAGATAGGTGTGAGGATGTTGCTTACATATGCTATCTTTGGAGGCCTCGTCTTGATCTTCACCAACATGTCACACAACACAGCAGCATAGTTTTCGGTAGGACCGTCCGTATCTGCGTACATCGGAATGAGATGCTTCACTCCATAGAAGAGCATCCACAACTCATCATCTCGTACAGCCCCTGATTCCTTCTTGCAGAAGAAGGTGTTGCTTATGATCTTTACCACAACTCTCAAAACCGGATTCCTGATCGCGGTTATCTTAGCATTTCGCGGAACATATTGCCCACTAGCAATGATCGACCAAAACTCATCCGCATCTTCTTTTCTGAACTTGGAGAACTTGACGTCTTCTCCTTTGTGGAAGCCATATACATCGCAAATCTCGAAGAGGCTGTACTGGTAGTGTTGCTTGTTGAGGAAGAAGGTGAGAGTACCCTCACTCGCCTTTGGTTTTTCGGGATTGGCGTAGGTGAGACGGCAAGTTGCGAGGAACTCCTTCACCAACTTAGGATAGATGGGCACGTTGATCTTCCACAGCCGTCCGAACCCAATGTTCTCGAACACATTCTCCACATCCTCTTTCAGACCCAATGCCTCCAATGTAGCCTCACTGCCCAACCGGTTTGGCATAAGTTTCGTTTGTCGCAAGTCCGCCAAATACTTGGTGTCGTATGCATCCCACTTTCCGGTTATGGGTCTGTTTAGCGGGTTCTTGTCACGTGTTGTCTTACGCTTCTTGCTCGTGTTGCTCGAGCTTCCCACTTCTCGTTGATCTCCGCTCATCCTACAAAATCGACAAATTTCGATCCATTTTAGCAAATTTGCACAAAAAAATTTCATGAGCTACTTTTCATGGAGAATTCATCAAACATGAGTTCCTATATCATTAGAAATAAGAATCAATCTTCTTCAAAGCACTGAATTTGAATGCACAACTCTTTTTTTTTTCAACTTGGTCGGATTTGTTTGAACAACCAAAACCCAAATTCGATTTTTCTTATGAAACCATCAATTCAACCTAAAATCAAGTTCCTATATCCATCCTAGACAAGAATCTAGCAATATTTCACCATCAAACAACAATGGACACAAGATACAAGCAATTTTTTCTCAAAAATGGCGAATTGGTTTCCATAAATTTCGAACTCATACCTTTGTTAATCGTGAGAATGGTTTCCAGAATCAGAAAGAGCTAGAAAATTGAGTGGATTAGCACCAAGAATTGATAAAAAAACCCCCAAAATTTGAGAGAGTTATGGCAAATCAAAAGTTTTCTAGGTTTTGTTCTAAGAAGAACGATGAAGAACGATGAAGAACGATGAAGAACGATGAAATGATGTTTATGACTTTGTAAATCGATCATTCTCATTGATAAATCAAGTGTTTTCCGGTTTAATCTAAGTAAAAACCGGTTTAGTCTCGAAAATGGGGGAGAAATCGAACCTGGGAACGATCGTTCTTACCCCGGAACGATCGTTCCGTCGTAAAAAATGAAGCGAACGATCGTTCTTAGGCAGAGAACGGTCGTTCCATCGTAAAATGCGAGAAGACGGATGGGTTACAGAACGACCGTTCTTCCTTCGGGATCGATCGTTCTGCCTTGTAGAACGACCGTTCTTGTTAGAGAACGACCGTTCTCTTCACTCCCAGCAGAGCGGTTTCTCGAACACTTAATAAAAGCCTGAAAAATATCTCAAACAAAACAAGAAACGTAAATAAAACAAGAACGAAAAAAAATTTCACGATATTTACATGTTACCTGGTGGGTTGCCTCCCACGAAAGCGCTTGTTTTACGTCGCTAAGCTTGACGTTGGTGCCATGTATCAATCAGGTTTGGTTTGAGAGCTTGCTCCAAAACAGGCTCCAAAATCAGACATCCTCATGCTCAGAACTTTACTCAGCATTCCATTCACAACACCAGTACCCTTCTCTTTCAATTCTGATGGAAGAATAGCTCTAACTCTAGAGAAAGGTTTAGGATGACCTTTGCACTTCACCTTGTAGTCAACCGAGTTTCCATCATATCCTTGAGGGATCAAAGTCATTTGAGGACCTCCCGTAATCTTTGTACGGGACAATTTCTTTTGATTTGCCTTCTCCCTAGATTTCCCGGGTGGTGGAGCAGTTGTTTGCGGGATCGGAGCACGTGCTTCCTCGCTATCCACTGCAGAGATGCAAGAGGCATGTGTGGTGGTTCCTATGGGAAGGGCTTTGTAGAAGACCTTTTTGTCGATCTTGGAGAAGCAGACTTGCCTATTCGGCATATCGATGATTGCACCCACTGTAGCCATGAATGGTCTTCCAAGAAGTAAGGGCATGCCATAACCTTCTCGCATCTCAACAACCTGAAAATCAGTTGGAACTAGGCAATCCCCTATTCGGACAGGTAGATCGTGAATGCTGCCAGACGATGTTGTTGAGGAGGTGTTTGCAAATCGAAGAGTCATATGACTAGGCTTTACCTCTGAAATTTTCAACCTCTCTGCAATAGCTTTTGACATGAGATTAACGCTAGACCCAGAATCACAAAAAGCGTCCATGAATTCAAATCCAGCAATGGAGCATGGGACCAAGAACTTTCCAGGATCTTCAACCTTAGACAATACCCTCAATGCTGGTGGTGTACTCCTTGCTTCTACAAAGACTGCCTTAATCTCCCTCTGATCTCTAGGTAGAACTGGGTAAGGCACTTTAGGAATATAAACCCTTGCTGGAAGATTTTCTGCAGGTTTGGTGGGAGCATCTCGGGGGAGCATGTGCTCTGGGGTAGCGAGCGGGTGCTCCTCAGCCTGCTTCATAACTTTTTCTGAGGATATGACGTTTCTCGCTTGAGAGTTAGACGCCGGAGCTTGCAAGCTCTGTTTCTCGACATAGCCTCCATTCACGTAGTTCACCTCTGCGTGAGTACCTGCTGTCCTCTTAACTGATTCAGCGGTTTATGCAATCTGAGTGTCAAGCTGCTTCATGTGAGTCCATACTGCCTTGAACTTCTCATTAAGATCCACATACATGGTGTCAACTTTGGAGTTGATCTCTGCTGCCGCCTTTTGTTGACTCGTCATCAACTGCTGCATCATGTTCTTCAGCTCATCTTGGGAGCCGGTTGCTGAAGATGAAGGCTGCGGATCTGTGAAAGGCTGGGGTTGCGAGTTTGTGAAAGGCTGCCTTGTCTGATTCCCTCCTTGGAAACGGTTCTGATTAGGAACGAATGGCCGGTTCTGGTAGTTGTTGGAGTAGTTCTTCTGAAAACCCATCTGCGACTGATTTCCTTGCTTAGGATAAATCTGATCCTGCGGATTCTCCACATTGGTGCTCCTATAGGACATGTTCGGATGAGTGTTGAAGCCTTGGTTATTGAAACCGCGGTTCTGTCCGAAACCTTGTCCGTTCACATAATTGACCTCCCTCCGATCATCACTGGTTTCTTCCTCATGGACTTGAGCGATAGGTGCCTCCCCATTCTCGTCCACAAAATGGACTGACTTCTGGTTCTTTTTTATCAAAAGGTTAACCAAGGCCGAGAGCTCATCAATCTTCTTGGAGTCCACACTGTTGACCTTTTTTCTGTCGTACTCCGGGCTTTTGTTGCTGGAACTTGCGGCTAGGTTCTCGATCAACTCCAGAGCTCCTTCCTTTGACTTAGTGTAGAAGTCACCATTACTAGCTGCATTCAGGGCATTTCTGTAGTCCCAATCTACTCCGTCATAGAAGGTGCTGAGCAGCTGCTCATCACTAAACCATGGTGAGGGCACTCGCGCTTGTACTCCTTAAACCGCTCCCATGCTTCATTGAAGGATTCGCCCGACTGTTGCTCGAATGAGGAGATCTTGTTCCTCAAGGCTGCGGTCTTGGATTTCGTGTAGAACTTATCCAAGAAGGCTGCTCGCGCATTAGCCCAAGTCGGTAGAGAGCCTGGTGGTAAAGATTTTAACCACCGTGATGCATTTCCCGTAAGAGAGAAGGGAAAAAGCTTGCACTTCAAGAAATCTGGAGGCACACCATTGGAGCCGGTTGTGCTACAGATCTCTTCGAAGTTCTCGATGTGATCCATCGGAATCTCAGCAGGCAGGCCGTGGAACAGGTGTTGCTTCACGAGGGCGATCATTTGAGGCTTGATCTCGTAATCTTGCCTTTGGATGGTCGGGGTAACGATTGCAGATCGATCCTGGTAGTATGTGTGGGCCGCATATTTGTCCCCGAAGGCAGGTTGTGCAACGAGTTGCCTCTCCTGTTGCAAACGAAGCTGCTCCATGGCTGCTTGAAGTTGTTGCAGCTGAGCTGCGATGTCTATTTGTCCGCCTATCTCTGAGTTGGCGGTGTCAGACGTTTCCGCTTCTTTAACGGGTGTGTTGTGCCTTCTGTTTCCTCGTTCTATCCTTGCTAGCTCGTCGTTTGTCAAGCTAAGAAGGTCCTTGTTGTTTTTGCTCCTTGTGCTCCTTGTGGACATGCACCTGAAACACAAAAACAAAGAAGAAAAGAAAACAAGTTCAGTAAAGTTCTTAGTCTAATAATTCAGCATTAAATAAAAGGCGAAAATTTGGTCCCCGGCAACGGCGCCAAAAACTTGATACACGAGTTTTAAACCCTTATTTCCTACTGCAAGTGCACAGCATACGAAGTAGTATTTAGGGGTCGATCCCACGAAGACCAGTTTCACACTTTGATCTAATGAGCTAAATCAAAAGCTAAGACAATTCAATTATGTTTTTGGTTTTGTAAATAGCAAGTAATAAAAGAAAAATCGGTTGTAAAGATAATATTAAACAAGCGTTAGGTCAAGGAATATCGCAGGAGATTCAGAGCAACGGATCAAACAACTATTCAGGCAGTGTTTAAGCACAAGTCTAGAACTCAAACATAAAGATAATATCAATCCACTCTCGTGGTATCAATATCTTTGTCTATCAACCTAGAATTCTTAACTCTCGTTGGTACTAGAAATCGTAGACAAGCTTTAAGATCAGGTTTAATATGTTCACAATTCTCCAATACATCTACTCTCGCAGGTAATGAATAAATTGCTCACCAATGTTCTTTCTAGTAACCTAGCAACTCTCGCTGTCTAAGTTAAACCCAATATCATAAAATCAAGTGATCAATTCGATCTAAGCATTAAGAACAACAAAGGTGAAGACATTGATTTGAATAGCCTATTTGTGTTTAAACCTAAAGCTCATGAATTCCTTTGACAAACCTTAACCTAACTAAGAGATCTACTCAAACATAATTAAAGAAGAGGAAAACATAGAGATTATAGAGTTCATCATAAAAGCTTGAATAGATAATGAAAGCTGAAAATAACTTAATAAGAACTTGAACAAAGCATAAATATAGATAACAAAAGCTGGAAATAAACTTATAAGAATTTAATCAAAAGCATAAATATAAGAACTGAAAGTAAAACTTATTTAAGGCATAAATATAAGAACTGAAAGTAAAACTTAATTAAAGCATAAATGTTTAAAGCTTAAAAGAAACTAATAAGAACTTGATAAAAACATAAACATTAAAGCTTAAAAGAGAGAAGAAGCAATGTTTAGAAGCTAGAGAAGAGTGGGAGAAGAAGATGGTGTGTTTTGAAAGATCAAGAGTGAGTTCTATATATAGGCCAAGGTGTAGGGGAGTAGGTGAAGAAAGGAACGGTCGTCTGATGGGGAGAACGATCGTTCTCCGTGGTCGATCGAATTAGGTGGTTGTAGGTGAGATGGGGAACGATCGTTCTTGGTGGAGAACGGTCGTTCCATGCTTGGTTGTTGGTGGAGTAGGTGAGGTGTGGAACGATCGTTCTCTTCAGGAAACGGTCGTTCCTCTGCATTTGTCGGCAAGGTTGGTGAAGAGGGGAACGACCGTTCTGTAGGGGGAACGGTCGTTCTCCCTGGTCGTTCTCCCTTAGAACGGGCGTTCTCTTCAGTTGGTCCTTTTCTCGTGTTTTCCACATTAAATCGACTCGAACATGTCCGTAAACGCCAAACTCCATCGGAACTCCATAAAATCTGTAAAAAGACTCAAAACAAAAGAAAAGACTCGAAAAGCTAACGAAAGATGCAAATAAAAACTCAAACCGAATACTAAAAACGAATCAAAATACGTTAAAAACACATAATATCATAGACCTCTGACATATAATACATATAGAAAACTCAAGTTGATATGATCATAAGAGTTTCACAGCTTCCTGATCACATCTTGATGCTCTTCTCTTCTACCTTATTCTTCATCTTGAAGAAGACTTGTAATCAGCAATTCGTTTCCTGACGCTAAAATTTAAAACTTAAAAGTGTTTTAGTGTCTCACTGAAATTATATTGATCTTAATATCTCTTCGGTCCCCAAAGTGGCTGTATTTGCACCAATTCAAGATCTTGCTGATTTTGGATTTTTTAAATCAGAAACCTTGTATTTTCACATAGATCAAGGTTAATCAACAAATTAAACACTGTATTCATCAGAAATAAATAACCATGCAAATCATTTTTGCCCAAAAAAATAAAACAGTAGCCAAATCATTTGATTGCTTTGCCTTAAAAAAATCAAATCCCCTAAACCGTAACAAACCGAACAAGTACCAAACCTTTTCTTTTTGATACAATTTCCCGGTACAATAATCAAAACTTGAAAGAAAAAAAAAGGAAACAACTACTGTTAACGGTCGGATATTTTTAAAAAGGAAAAAAAAAAAAGGAAACAGCTAATTATGAACGGTCGGATATTTTTAAAAAGGAAATTAACCAATGGATCAGTAAATGATCTAGTCTTCCAAAAAGGAAATAACCAATGGATCAGTAAATGATATAGTCTTCCAAAAAGGAAATAACCCATCGAAAACAATAAATGATTGAATTTTAGAAAAAAGGAAATAAAAACTCGTCTAGTTTTGCAACATCTTTCTCTCTATATATGTGACTCATTCCTTCACCTAAAGAAATTGATTTCGATTTCAATTCAAAGTTTTACTCTCTTAAGACACAACACCAATCTTCATCTTCAAATTCGAAAAGGGTTCATTAATTGTTGTTTGAATTCTTCTTCTTCTTCGGTAGCCATGGAAATAGAAGAAACTGATGTAACGACAGTCCGTACGGTGGTGATGACTCTTGCGAGAAACATGGCGTCAACGAACATGGTCTCAATCTTTGAACACAATCTGATCAATGATTTTACGCAAGACGAAAGTGGAACGCTAACAGAAACAGGAGGACGTTACATCCGCTTGGAGCCGCATGGCTTCACGCCAAGTCATCTCTCTGAACTCCTTCGTGGTCAACAAGTTAACGAGTCACAACATATAGGTCAAATCGTCGCTACTAAAATCAACAGTTCACTTGCTAATGATAAATCTCTTGGAGAGCCTCTTTTCGTAAACGTCCATGTCAACTTCATCAAAGAGAGGCGTTTGATTATGCCTTCTGATGCTCCTGCTTCGTCGGAATTTTTACAGAGATTGGTGGAAGAACATAGAGTGGACTCGAAAGGAGAAAACGAGGCTCCATGTTCGATTTGTATTCAGGATGTGTCAAAGAGTCATGATGAAAGTATCATTGAGTTGCCTCAATGTTTGCATATGTTTCATCAAAACTGTCTCTTTGAATGGCTTTGTCGGAAAAACTCGTGTCCGTTGTGCCGGAGAGTTCCTAGGATCAAGAATCAGAGACTTCAAATTTTTGAGCTTTAGGGTTTTGAAATTCCGTTACGATTTTCTTGAGGAAAAATCATTTTTTATGTTAATCCATTCTTATATAACTCAATTTTTCTCTGTAACTTTTAGCATAAATTTTGTTAATTGATTAGAAACATTAATATTACAAATTTTTGAACAAACAATCTCTCACAGTGACCTGATCTCATCAACTATTCTATTTTATTCGTTTGCCTATTCATTAAAATCTTAACCGCTAAACCAGAACAAACCGAACATTTTCTTCCGGATTCAGTTCCGGTACAACTATCCCAATCTGAACGAAAAAAAAAAATTACTTAACGGTCATATTTTAGAGAAATGGAAAATAATGAAATAACGTCGAAAAACAAAAACTAAAAAAAGGAAAATCAAAACGCGTCGAAGTTTCTCTATATAAACCCACCTGAAGATTGATTTCTCACTCTCTCTCTCTCCCTCTCTCTCCCTCTCTCGTTCTCAAATTAGGGTTTACTCTTTTTCTTTCGATTTCTTCTTCTTGCGGCCATGGAAACTCAAATCGCTACATTCAAAGTCGAGACTTTGGTGGGGAATCTACCGACGAGATTCACCAACAAAGTCGATGTCCTTCTACGAGAACTGATCCAAGACGAATCCGGAACGCTACAAGTTCTAGCAACAGGTCACATCAGCTTGAAACCAAGAGGCGGCTTCACGCCGCACCAACTCTCTCGACTCCTCCTTGACGAACACGTTCCCGAGTCTCACTATTTAGGTCAAAAACTCGCTTTTGAAATCAACCATTCACTCGCGACCGATGATTCTCTTCGAGAGCCTGTCTTCGTCTACGCCAACGTTAACATCATCAGAGACGCGGCTTTGGTTTTCTCGCCTGATGAACCGAGAGGTGCTCCGTGGGAAGTCATTCAGAGATTAGCGGACGAACAGAGAGTCGAATCTTATTCGGGAGGAGAAAACGAGACTCAGTGTTCGATTTGCATCGAGGATTTCTCCAAGACTCGTGGGTACGTCATCAAGATGCCTCGATGCTTCCACGTGTTTCATCAAGATTGTCTCTTCGAGTGGCTCGGTCGGCGAAACTCGTGTCCCTTGTGCCGGAGTGTTCCGTACGAGTTGGATCAAGAAACAGAGGCTTAAGAAGAGATCGGATTAGGGTTTCGAGTTTAGACATTGTTTTGGAAATTGTTTTCTCTTGGTATATGTTTGGAAATTTTGTAACTTTTTAGTATAAAGCTTGAATTTTTAGGGTTTAGAATTGATTCTCTGTACCGACATTTGTAACTTTTAGTATTTGTTTAGAAATTTTGTAACTTTTTAGTATGAAACTTGAAACTAAGGTTTTGAATTGTTCCTCTGTATCCACATTTGTAACTTTCAGTATAAAACTTAAAAGTTTATGGTTTTGAATTGTTTCTCTGTATCCACATTTGTAACTTTCAGTATAAAACTTAAAAGTTTATGGTTTTGAATTGTTTCTCTGTATCGACATTTGTAACTTTCAGTATAAAACTCAAAAAGTTTGTGGTTTTGAATTGTTCTCTGTATCGACGTTTGCAACTTTTAGTATAAAAATTGAAATCTTTCTTCTGCTACTTGCAAATTATCCATTTCTTATATATAATATTGTTTATGGACTGTCGAATATAAACTGATTCATGTAGCCAAAGAAGATTGAGACATAGACATTGAAGTCAACAAGCTCTGTAATCTTCTTCCTTTTAAAGAAGCTCCATTAAAAAACCAATCTTCTTTGGCGTTAGTTAAAGACAACAGAACAGGTTATATACTACTAATTATTAATTAAGTTAGCTAGGATTCTTCAATGTAACTGAAAGTAGATATTGACTTGTTGCCTCTTATCTCTACTTTCATGTCTTACATCATTGTTTCAACAGCAAAAGGCTGCTTCATGACTCGCACTGTTTGTTAATCCTGGCTGCAATTGAATTGTGTAGTGCAGATTGATGATAGCAAACTCCTCAGCGACTCTCGTGAGCATATGATTCTCTAAACATCTATGAAGAAACCTGCAGCCAATACTTTTTTCCTGTGATCGATGATCTCAAATGGTATCACTCCAAACTGTTTCACATCTTCTTACTCTCCATTATCATTACTGAACCGACTTTCAGAATTTCATAACGAAGTTTCAGAATTTTGTAGAAGAGAACATGCAAGAAATGGTTCCAAATCTGTGAGATATGCTTTGTTGCAGTCAGAAACCATATAGCATTAGCTTACTCTTGTCAGAAGCCTTACTCACATTAACAAAGATGAGAAAAGGTTCTGACTGAAACAGAACAGACCTGAAGCTTCTAACTTGCCGTCATCTCTGAAGAGCCTGCAGCCACTAATTTTGCCTGTGATCGATGATCTAAAGTAGTACCAAACAAAACTGTCACACATCTTCTTTCTCTCCATTCTCATTGCTGCACACGATTCCGTAACAAGTTTCAGAATTTGGTACAAAAGACATAAACCTCAGGGGAATTTTGACTAGAAATGCCAGGAACAGACCTAATAAACTTAGGATTGAGAGAATAGGAACTTTAAACAAAACATGTAAAGAAGCTCACTTGAAGTATCCTCTGTAGAAAAAATGTTTTTTATCGCGGTCAAAACGGTTTGTAGCATCCAAGCTGCTATCAGATTTTCTTTTTCTGAGTTTTGATCTCAGAGTTGCTACTTACCTATCAATGGACTGGTGCGAACTTGATCTAGTTTTTCTTTTTTTTTTTTTTTTTTGTTGAAATGTAATATTTATATATCAACAAAGAAAACAAACCCCGATAAAACACACGGAAGGCTTAATAGTTTGGGCAGATACAATGATAAATTAATTATTACATAGTCAAACTAACAATATAGTTCCATCTGTTCTTACTATCTTCATCTACATTTCCCACCTCGTGTATACGCATTTGAATGTCTTTTTGGATAGTAGTCGTCACAAACTCTACTGAGTTTGAAGTTCTTGTGTGGATTCTCCTATTTCGCTCTCTCCATAGCCAATATATAGTTGATTGAAAGGCCATGATTGCAAGCTTCTTGTCTGTCTTTTGTAGTCTGTTGTGGAGTAATGATTGTACCGTCTGATTCCAGTCAGGGGATATGCGTGTACGTAGGAGATTTGATGCAATCTTCATCCAGACAGTAAAGGAGAAAGGGCATGCAAAGAACAGATGCTCTCTGGTTTCCTCACTCTCACCACAAAATGGGCAATGTTGAGTTAAGCCCCAGTTACGCATCCTGTTGCCCGTAGGTAGGCGATCCCGCATTACCATCCACATGATAAAGCTTTGACGGGGAAGGGCTCGGCTGAACCAAACCAGCTTATGCCACTCTACTTCGGGCAAGATCTGCCTGATCAAGTTCCAAGTCCGTTTGGGGAGAAACTTGTTCTCGTAAGTGTTTTCCTTTTGCTTCCATAGCACGGTGTCAGTGCCAGAGGAACTGTTAGGGATTGGATGAGCTTTAATTTTTGTGACAATGTCCGTAAAAAGTGATCCTCGAACTCGCCACTGCTTCCATCTATTTCCTCTCACCGCATGAGCCACCTTCTCTCCTCTCGGAATCCCAAGAATGCGAGAGCCCGCCGTACCAAGAACGTTAACCAGTGGTCCTGTATCCAGCCAATTATCAAACCAGAAATGAGTTGAGAGACCATCACCTATTTTTGTTTTGATGAACTGTGTTGCCAGTGGTCTAAGACTGAGCAGTTTCTTCCACATCCATGACCCCTTTGATGTCTTTAATGATATATCCCAGAATGAATTCTTTCCCAGCAAATGCACATTTGACCATTTAACCCAAAGCGATTTACTGTTCGACAGTAGTCTCCAGATAAGTTTCAGAGTAAACAATTTTGACGCTTCCTTAAGTTTCCGGATACCCAAACCACCTTCAGCCTTTGGTGTTGTTATGTCCTGCCACGCAACTTTTGCTTTCGTGCCCGTGTTTGGATTCCCTGACCATAAGAAAGCAGAGCACAAGCTTTCTATTTTTTTTAGACATCGTTTGGGAAGGTTAAAAGCGGTTAACCAGAAGTTTATAGTGCTGACAATGACCGATTGAATGAGCTGTAACCGACCCGCATACGACAGAACTTTATTTGACCAAGCCTTAAATCGATTCCGAATACGGTCCAGTAGGGGCTCGTAGTCAGTACTTGTCATGCTCTTAGCTGTAAGAGGGAGACCCAGATACCTGATTGGTAGTTGTTCGATTGGCATACCCAGCGTCATTGCTTTATCCATTAGACTTTGATTTGTTTTCCCTGCAGGAAAAAGTGCAGATTTTTGCAGGTTAATGGCAAGACCTGATTCCTCTTCAAACTCTTTAAGTATTTCTGATATCCCCTGAAGCGACTTTGCAGAACCATCAGAGAAGACCATAAGATCATCAGCGAAACTCAGATGGGTAAGCCGATCTTCTTTGCAGTTTGGGTGATAGGCAAACCGACCCTCTGCTGCCGCCTTATTCAACCTGTGTGATAGAGCATTAATCACAATCACAAAGAGGATGGGTGATAGAGCACACCCCTGCCGTAGACCCCTAGAACTTTTGAAAAAACCCTCAAGCTCCCCGTTGACGCAAACCGAGAAAGAGGCTGTAGTTATACATCCTCGAATCCATTGAATGAAAATGTCCGGTAATTCCATTGATTGAAGTATGTTGGAGAGAAACTCCCAGTTTATAGTGTCAAATGCTTTGGTAATATCCAGCTTTAATGCGCATCTAGGTGAGACAGAATCCTTGTGGTAGCCCTTTACTAGCTCCGTCGCTAGAAGCACGTTTTCAAGCAGCAGACGTCCCTGCACAAAGGCACTTTGATTAAGCAGAATTGCCTCCGGAAGGACAATTTTTACTCTTTTTGCCAAGATCTTGGAGATTATCTTGTACATTGTATTGCAACAGGCGATTGGTCGGAAATCTTTCATTGTCTCTGCATCCGTTTTCTTTGGAATAAGGACCAGTGCCGTTGCATTGACTCCTCCGGGCATGAGTCCGTAAATGAAGGATGATTGTATGGCAATGACAAGATCATGTCCAATAACTGTCCACGCTTTGATGAAGAATTCTTTTGTGAATCCATCGGGCCCCGGTGTTTTGTTAGATGGTAACCGTTGTAGAGTTTCGTAGATTTCTTCTTTAGTTACCTCGTGAGTGAGATTAGTAGCCAAAGCCTCCGAACATCTGTAGGGGATTAGATTTTGTAACTGTCTCAGCGTAAAGGTTGTTGAGTTGTTGTTCTTGTTCAGAAATTCCTCATAGTATCCCACTGCTTCTTTTTTAATGTCGCCTGGATCAGTTATGATATTCCCGTCAGCAGAAATTAGCTTCTGTATAGCGTTACTTGATCTCCTCACAAGCACTGATCGATGGAAAACGGATGTGTTGCGATCTCCATGTTTAAGCCAGGTGATGTGTGACTTTTGTTGGTAAAATTGTTCCTCTGCCCCTGCCAGATTGTTCCACTCTTCGTTTGCCCGATGCTCTGCCATTACGTTTTCTGTTGTGGGATTCCTGAGAACTTCCTCCTGTCGCGCACATAAGACATCGAAAGCTACCTTTGTGCGTTTAGTGAGATCTCCATATTTATCCTTATTAAGTGCCCTTAGCCCTGGTTTGAGAAGTTTGAGCTTTTGATGCATTCTTTTAAGAGCAGTACGAGAGTGAAAGAGAGGTTCTGTCTGATCCCAAACCTCAGAGACTGTATCCAAGAACTGCGGATGATCTGCCAGAAAGTTGAAAAACTGGAAGTGGTGTCGTTTCTGTATCCTCTGTTCCGTGTCAAGAGAAACCGAGCATCTGGCATGATCTGAAATACCACTAGACTGAAAGGAAGCAAAGGAGTGAGGGAATGTGTCAATCCAGTTTGCATTGACTAAAGCGCGGTCTAGTTTTTTGACAGTGGGATCACCTTCTCGGTTGTTCCACCATGTTAGCTTTGGCCCTCTGTAAGTCAAATCCGTTAGATCGCAATCCATAACAAGATCCTGAAACTCTCTCATACTTGCCTGATCCCCCACTCTCTCTGTCATTCGGGAGATTTCATTTGATTGGAGGACCACATTGAAATCTCCCATGAGGATCCATGGCATGGTAGCAGTGTTGAAAAGTTCTCTGTGCTGTCTTATCTCATTCCATAGTGTCTTCCTATCCTCTCTGAAATTTGAAGCGTAGATGCAAGAGCAGATGAACTCGTTACCTTCTCTCGTAGAGACCCCCACAGTAATCATTTGTGGGCTTTTGTATAATGTAACTACCGTTAACGACTTTGACCAGAGCACCCATACTCTTCCCAGCCTGTGATAGTCGTAGTTCGTTACCGACCCCCAGTTGGGGAAAACTCTGTCAATAATATTCTTGCTTCTATCTTCTTTAACTCTTGTTTCAAGTAAGCAACCAAAAGTAGGTTTGGTACCTGCTATCCACGATCTAACTTGTTTTTGTTTGCGCATCTGATTGAAGCCTCGGGTGTTCATCGCAAATAACGTCGTCATGATCATTAGTTCCTCCGTGAGGAGGACTTCTTGGTTGGGTTTTGTCGAGGAATTTGCTGTTCATTCTTACTTGCCGTTTGTTTCTTTTGATTCTTCTTCTTTTTCACATTGGTGGATTCATTCTTAGGTGGAGGTTTAGTTTTCCCTTCCATTTCACCAGAGCTCGATGAGTCCTCCTCCTCCTCCTCCTCCTTATTAGTTTGCCCCTCCTTGATCTCACCATCTTCAGTTTCCTCCTCGATGGTAGCGTCGTCAGTGTTTTCGGCTAAGACATCAAACCGGGACGGTGAGCCCGTTCCAATGACAACAGCCTTAGTGGATCGTTCACTCTCCTCCCTCACTTTGCTTGGCGAGCTATTTTTGGATATGGGGATAGTCGTCCAAGTCTCCTTGTCGCCAACAGTTGATTGATTTGGTGACCCGTTAGTTCCATCGGTAATTTGCTCAGATTCCGACTTCTCTGTATCAGCCGTGGAGCTCCTCTGTTCCTTAGTGGTGGACTCTGTTCCTTCTTTCTCAGTAAGCACCTCCTCTTTACTCTGCGAATCTGTCTTGATCTGTTCTCCCATTTTCATACGTGCACATTCCATCTCCTTGTGCCCCCACTCATTACAGGTTATGCACCGATTGGGCAACCACGGATAGGTAACATTGATCTTTGTTTCGCCTTCATTCAGAGAAATTTGAACTGGTAAAGGATTCTCCATATTTACCACAACCAGAACCCGAGCAATATCCAATCTAATGCATCTTTCCGTGTTGGGATGCAATTTCTTAGCCTCTCCAATGATGTCTCCGAGAAAGAACAATCCCTTTTCAGAGAACAAGTAGTCAGGGACCTCCTTGAAATCAACCCATATTGGCATGGAAGACAGGTCAGGTTTCAGGTTGGCTGTACTTGGACTCCATTTTTGAACAATTAGAGGAACATCCCCTATGTGCCAGAAGTTTCTTTTCAGAACACGATTCCTCATGTTATCATCTACTACTTTGAAAAGAACCGATTTAGGATTCAAGAACTGGACATCGATCTTTGTAGCCTTGTCGGTAGCCCAGAGGCGATTCACCGTAGCGTGTACCTTCCCTATATGGGGAGCGTCTCCAATAAAGTGCCCGACAATGAAATTGCTCCATAGTGGCTTTTCGTACTGCAGGAGAGCTTCTGGAATTGATGTCTTCGCGACTCCATCCGCCACTATAACGTCCTCCACATGGGTGGATCTCTGAGCGTTTGGATCTGTGAGGGGAGAGTTCCATTGGTTTTTTGGTGTGGATGATGAGGTGTTGATGTTTTTCAATGTGGACGGAGATTTTGGTGGACTCGAGCTGTCGCCCTTGGAGCCTGCCTCCATCTGCTCAGATCGGACTCCCTGATCTGATCAGATCTGTTCGCCGGATCTAGTAGAAGAGTATCGTCTTTTTGATTTTCTTTTAGTTTGTTCCCACACTTATATTTGAATGAACCCTTTTCTTTTAGTTTTTCTTTTTTGGCCTCGGCGATTCAAGAGTGAAGTCAATAACACCTGAGCAAGCAACGAAAAGCATCTTTGGTTGTATCTCGTCATGAGTCAACTGCCTCCTCCTTTGCTTTGTGAGGAATGAGAGCTTATGAAGAGTGTGTTTTGAAGGTCAGGTGATGGCGTCAATGGTTTAACCAGAGTGTTTTCAGCATTTAAACATGTTGTAGGAATTAGTGATTGTTTCTTATATATCTCAATGTGATCTGGATCTGAATATATGTATTTTGTTTTTTCAGTTCTGTTTCTTTGGCCTCAGGTCGACGGTGATACCTTCATCTCTCCCTTCCTCTGGTCGATTTTCCTCAGTTTTGGTTCTTTTTCTCTGATTTGGTGTTACCTAGTTTGGGATTCTTGCTTTCCTCTTTTGGACTTTAGTTTCTTTTTTGGGCTACGTTTCTATTCTTCATGATTCAACATGTGAGAATGGAGCTTTGTTTCTCCTTCTCATGATTCAACATGTGAGAATGGAGCTTGTGCTTAGGGTGTACTTCTAGTTGGTTTTCTGTACTCAACTCATGTTTGTTCAACGGCCACAAGAGTAAACTCCCTAAAGCTTCCTCAGAACAAGGTTGTTGTTGGTTCGCTAATGTCTGGTGCAGAATTCACCATTAGTTTTTTTTGTATGTTGTAACTTTCAAATCTCTTGTATGTTGTGTCTCTGTTGTATGTTGTATCTCTCTTGAAAATTAATATCAGTATCTTTCAAACGAAAAATCTACTTAGAAAAAATCTTGGATAGAGAAGAAGTAATATTTTCATTTGGGTCAACCATGAAAAAAAAGTTATTCTATTTGGTTTGACTTAGTTATTCCCTCTTTCCTATTATATAATGTTTTAAAAGTTATTTTTTCTATTAAGTCCAGAGTCATGAGCCCATATACTCTTATGGGTTAAAAAACAAGCTGAAATGGTGTTTTCGGGTAATAAAAGTTAAATAGAATTAAATATGTAAGTGTTCAACGAAAACCACGGTAGTACAGTGGTTGCGCGCTTCATTTGTACGCGCGCGAGCCCAGGGTTCTCTTCCCTGAGCGAAGTAATATTGACAATACCTGTTATACGAGTTATACCGGTTATACGAGTATACCAGAGTTGTACGAGCATACCGGAGTTGTACCGGTACCCCAAAATAGAGGGAAAAAAAACCATTGAAGAAGAAAAATTAAAATGGAAAAAGTAACAATCATTTTCGTCGTTCTTCTCTTAGTTTCTTCATGTAAGTCTTACAAAACTTTGACATTTCTTTTATATTTGGTCGATGGAAAGCACATGTTTGGGGGTTAAATAATTTAATTATATATATGTAAATAATAATGCATGTTTCTTTAATCATAAGTTGCCTGTCTATTGCAATATTCTATATATTGATCCAAGGTACTCTTTCTTCTTGTAAACATTTTCTTTAGGTACTGCTTTATCCAAATATATACACCGTTTAATAATAACAACAAACAGAGAAAATTCATAAAATCTGTAGCTACTTTAGATATATACATATATCTGTAACAACAATATATACATATATCTATAACAATGATATATATATATATGTATATATTTTAACACTAAAACTCAAAAAAATGATGATTTTTTTTTTTTTTGAAAATTGAAAAGAATTTAGAGAAGAACAAAGAAAATGAATGTCCTTTTGTTTTTTCTTCTTCGAAAAATTTCCCCTTTAGTGAAATAGAAATACAAGAATATGTCTCAGTAGTTCGGTTTTCTTCTTCATAAACTAAACGGACGACAATCATCTGGTTTAAACGGTTTGTTTTGGTTTGACATAACTTTGATTGTGGTTTACATATACATATATACACAGGCATGATAATGAGAAGTGAAGGCCAGTTTCGATGTAACAAAGATGGGGATTGTGATGCTCGTGGTTGCAGAGGAACTACACATGTAGTATGTAAAGACCACAAGTGTACATGTGATCATGGTGCTCCTATTGGCGGTGGATGTTCCAGAATCACTGACTGTAATCTTTCTGCGTGTCCACCAAACAGTCGTATGTTCTGCATTACTAACGTTTGTACTTGTATCCCCAATTGATTTTGTTGTCCCTAATGATTAGAGTAATTTAGATTTATGTCTTAATCATATAGGAACAAACTTCCAATATAATTCATCTATGCATGTGAGATCACTGAGATATAATATCTGTGGACATCAGTTATAATATAATATAGAGTTGTTTACCAAAGGTTTTTCTTACGTTAACGAAAAATGAGCAATAAATAAGTACATAGTTGTAAAGATTATTGTCCGGTTTGAAAACGTTTCTATTCAAAAATATGTTATTTTATCTGTTTCGCTATTTCAGTATAATTATTGTTTGACGATATATATATTTTTTCTTTCAATATCATTATATGTAAAATTCCCGTTTATATATAAGAATCATATAAATGTAGGCATGGCCGTATAGGTATAAGAATCAGTTACGTTTATATGTATATGACTAGTTTTATTTTTGCTGCAACAGTCAAATTATTATGATAAAAAAAAACACAAACACAATTTTAATCGATTCGAAAATGGATTTTAAAATCCAAACGAAATTCAGTATTATTGGTTTTATGATTTTAAAATTCATATTGAAATCATGTGTTGTTAGCTTTATGATTTATAAATCATAATTCAAAATCATGTGCTATTTAATCATACAAACTTATCAATAAATTTGATTTTTATAATGAATTTTGGTGGATTTGAAGGGATTTTTGTGTTAAATATACAAAGATTCAGTGTTCGATTTGCATCGAGCGAGGATTTCTCCAAGACTCGTGGATACGTCATCAAGATGCCTCGATGCTTCACATGTTTCATCAAGATTGTCTCTTTGAGTGGCTAGGTCGACGAAACTCGAGAATTTAACCAGAGTGTTTGTTTTGAAGAGTAAGACCGATTGTTTTGAAGAGAGTGTTTTCTGCATTTAAACATGTTGTATGAATTAGCGATTGTTTCTTATATCTCAATGTGATCTAGATCATTTTTTTTTTTCTTTTTTCAGTTCTGTTTCTTTGGCCTCAGGTCGACGGTGATACCTTCATCTCTCCCTTCCTCTGGTCGATTTTCCTCAGTTTTGGTTCTTTTACTCTGATTTGGTGTTACCTAGTTTGGGATTCTTGCTTTCCTCTTTTGGACTTTATTTTCTTTTTTGGGATATGTTTCTCTTCTTAATAATTTCATATGTGAGGATGGAGCTTTGTTCTTCCTTCTCATGATTCAACATGTGAGAATGGAGCTTGTGTTTAGGGTGTACTTCAAGCTAATTGTTTCATTGTAGGAGCTGGTAGTTTTGGTTTGGATATCTAGTTGGTTTTCTGTACTCAACTCATGTTTGTTCAACGACAACCAGAGTAAACTTCCCTAAAGCTTCCTCTTCTGAAACAAATTAGTCAAAGACAAACAAAGAAGAAGACGTATTTTGGTTAACTCCAAAAGTGTTGGAAGCTCGTGCGTTTAGGAATATCTTTTGGATGTTTCTAAAGTCTCGGAACAAGGCTGTTGTTGGTTCGCTAATGTGTTGTAACAAATTATGTTCTGTCCTGATGTTTAAGGCAGAATTCACCATTACTTTTTCTTTATGTTGGAACTTTCAAATCTTTTATGTCGTATTTTTCTTGTATATGGTTGTAACTCTCTTGAAAATCAATATCTATATTTTTTCAAAAGAAACAAAAAGAAAAATATTTTTTCATTTGGGTCAACCAAGAAAAAAGGTTATATATTGAAAGCTCAAAATTAATGAACTTGCTCATTTAAAAGGAGACTTTTTATTTGACCAAGATAGTTTATTTTGCATAATTCACTTTGGTTCTATTTGGTTTGACTCAAACTTAAAGGTTGGTTCTGGTTTTACATATAACTCTCTCTCCCTCTATCCCATTATAATGTTTTAAAACTTATTTTTGTCTATTAAGTCCATTGAAAATTATGTTACTCTGTTAATTAAATATATTTGACCAATTAATTATCTGCTTCCATTAAGTACCTTAAAATGTAGAACTGAAAAAAATCAGATTAAAGTAAATATTTACGTTACATAAGGGTGTACAAAGGAGACCCGAAAAAAAAGCTTATATAAACAAACCTTCAATCCCACCCTAAAATGGAGAGAAAAAACTATTGAAGAAGAAAAAGTAAAATGGAAAAAGCAACAATCATTTTCGTCGTTCTTCTCTTAGTTTTTTCATGTAAGTTTTTCAAAACTTTGACATTTATTTTTTCCTTGGTCGATGGAAAGCACATGTTTGGAGGTTAAATAATTTAATTATGTATATGTAAATAATAATGCATGTTTCTTTAATCTTTAGTTGTGTGTCAATTGCAATATTCTATTAATCTTTATAAACATTTTGTTTAGGTATTGCTTTATTCATATTAACACACAGTTTAATAATAACAACAAATAGAAAAAGTTCATAAATCTGTAGCTACTGTAGATATATACATATACATATATATATATATCTTAGCACTAATTTTTTTTAAAAAAAAGATGAATGTCCTTTTTTTTTTTCTTCTTCGAAAAATTTCCCATTTAGTGTAATAGAAGTTAAAATACGCCTCAGTAATTCGGTTTCTTTTTCATAACATAAACAGGGCGACAATCATCTGATCCGGTTTGGTTTGGTTTGACTTAATTTTGATTGTGGTTACGTATACATATGTACAGGCATGATAATGAGGAGTGAAGGCCAGTTTCGATGTAACAAAGTTGGGGATTGTGATGCTCGTGGTTGCAGAGGAACTACACATGTAGTATGTAAAAACCACAAGTGTACATGTGATCATGGTGCTCCTATTGGCGGTGAATGTTCCAGAATCACTGACTGTAATCTTTCCGGGTGTCCACCAAATAGTCGTGTGTTCTGCATTACCAACGTTTGTACTTGTATCCCCACGTTTGCACTTGTATCCCCAATTGATTTAGTTGTCCCTAGCTAATGATTGGAGTCATTTGGATTTATGTCTTAGTTATATAGGAAGAAAATTCCAATATAATTCATATATGCATGTGAGATCACTGAGATGTAATGTCTGTGGACATCATTAGTAAAATAATATAGAGTTGTTTACCAAATGTTTTTTTTATCTTTTGTTAACCGAAGTTTTTACGTTTTGAAAGGCTTCGTTGCTTTTAATCCTTTTTCAAACAAAAGGAGTAAATACGTTAACGAAAAATGAGTAACAAATATATAAACGAGAAAATTTGGAAAAATACCTTAATAAGAGTTTTTGTTTTGAAAAATACCTTAGTTTTTAATTTTGGATTTTGAAAACTACACTTTTTCTGAAATGATATGACAAAATTATCATAGAATGAAATTTATAATTAAGTTAAATAAAATGAATTTTAAATAATAAAAAGTAGAAAATTTAAAATTTTATTTTGATTTTGTTTCATTGTAAATGATAAAAGTTCTTTTATTCTTTTTTTATAAATATTAATTTCTCTTTTTTCCTGAACCAAAATATTATTTATAACCTTGATCCATACATGGTGATTAATTAGATTTTATAATCTTAATATTTTTTCATCATAAAACTTTATTTCAAAATTATTGTCAAATTTTTGATGAAGTTAGATTATAAGTGGGATATTAATTTTTTTTATATAAGGTTCCAAAAATAATTCTGTTTTTTTAGATATAAAATTTAAAATTGAAAATATACTAATCCATTTTAAAATTAATAATTTTAAATAATTAACATAATTTTTTTATATCGGCAACAAAAATAAAATATTAATCTTAACAATATTATTTTCGAATTTTATTTTTAATTTATAATGATCTAATAATGTTTTGTTTAAATATGGTCAAAATAGTATTTTAACATATAAAAAGTGTATTTTTCAAAATCCAAAAAAACTGGGGTATTTTTCAAATATTAATTCTTAAATAAGTCATTTTGCAAAATCCCCCTACATAGTATTGTTTTAGATATTATTGTCCGGTTTGAAAACATTTCTATTCAAAAAAATGTTTTTTTTTATAACTCAGAGGGAATCCCCAGCCTAAACCGAGACTAATCCCTGGGGAAGGAATGCCCACGGATTATTCAAAATATGTTATTTCATCTGTTTTGCTATTGCAGTTGTAATTGTCGTTTAATTATAAACTTAAATAATGCCATTATATGTAGTTATATAAAAAATTATCGTTGTTTATATAAGAATCAACTTCTTTATCCAAAGATAAATGTAGGCATGGCCGCATGGGTATAAAAATCAGTTACGTTTATGTGTATATATGTACAAATGCCATAAATCCTGAAGTTTTTTTTTTCTAAATACATCAGTTTTGGTTAATATGGATTATTTAATCTGGAGACTTATTTTTGACAATATAAACAATATCCATGAATATTATGGTTTATTTGGAAGAGTCGTAATAATAAAGTGTTTAATAATATTGATAGAGAGCAATAAAAATGTGTTTAATAATATTAATATAGACTAATCTATTTTTTATTTTGTTATTATGAACGATGGCGACGACCAAGGCGATTTTACGGTTATTCTGACAGTTATTCACCATTCTGGTGACGGTTAATGCTCAGCCTACCGGATGTGATGGAGATCATGGGTCCTCATCTCAGGCGGTGGAAGTTATCCCCACTACACAACCCACGATTTGTAGTGATGCCCCCACAACATCCCATACAACTGCTTTCTACGAAGATAAAAGAGACAGAGTACACAAACTCTGCATTCACTCTACAATCCATCAAACCAAATCCTATTTTCCTCTCCATTTCTATTCAATTTTCTTCCAAATGGGTGACAATCTGCGACGAGCAATCCAGGACTTGGACCTGGGCTTTGAAGACGAACCAATCGCACTCCCTCTTGATGTGGTTAATCAAGCCGCAAACGAGAATCGCTTTATCCTCATGGGACGACCTTCCATTCCTCGCCGTCAAAACCTACGATCCATCATTGCCAATCTTCCAAGAAACTGGGGACTCAACGGGATCATCCATGGGCATATTGTAGCCGGCCAACACTTTCAATTTGTTTTTCCCTCAGAAGAAACAATGGAAAACATGCTTCGCAGAGGACCATGGGCCTTTGCCGATCGTATGCTCATACTTCAACGCTTGACACCATTTATGGACCTTGAGATACTAAACTTCATTCCGTTTTGGATTCAAATACGGGGCATTCCACTTCAGTATATGAACCAGGATGTTATTGCCCACATTGGCAGAGCAATGGCAATGCTTATAGATGTTGACTACAATCCTGAAGCCTCTTCACGTGTGGAGTATGTTCGTGTGTGTCTGCACTGGGATATCCGCCAACCTCTACGCTTCCAACGTCATTTTCAGTTTGCTCCTGGAGTCAACACTCTCCTCCGGTTCCGCTATGAACGGTTACGCGGTTTCTGTGAAGTTTGTGGACTCATTACTCATGATTCCGGAAGTTGTTTGATCCAAAACGGTGGAGGAGATAATGATCATTCAGATGGTGATGACGATGATGCTCCAGACAACAATCAAGGCAACCAACAAAACAACAATGTCCATATCCAAGAGATTACAGATGTGGAGGCATATGCAATCGAAAGAGACAATGATGTCAATGTTAATGGAAACTCCCCACCGTTTCCGACCGTGTCCTCTCCTCCTAATGAAGGGAATCGCCATTACCATACACCAACTCCTGAAGAACCAACTCTGCAACAACTGATGGTACTCACAACAGAGCCGGAGCAAGAACTCTCTACTCCATGCAATAACACATCTGTTGAGTCGGCGACTCCACGCCTCCTTTGCCCTGCTCTTGTGACAGAAGATCGTCTTCAACTCTCAATCGTCAACGCCGACACAGATATCTCTATGCCAGACACCCTTCTTGACACAAACCGTAAGGGCAAATTCGATGACGTTGGAGATGAACAGAACCGGGATACTAAGACCAAAGAGAAAGGCAACTCTAGTGGAGAATCTTCATCGGAACTTTCCACACACATGATGAGAGGCGCAGTGGGCCCTGAACCACCACTTCCGCCATGAGGATAGCCTGTTGGAACTGTCGAGGTTTGGGAAATGACTCAACAGTTCGACGCCTCAAGAAGATAGTTCGGATGTATCTCCTGGACATAATCTGCCTATCCGAAACAAAGCAACAAGACGACTTCATCCGTGACCTTGGTGCCGATCTGGATTATAACCATGTAACAGTCCCACCTGTAGGCTTAAGTGGTGGTTAGTTATCTTTTGGCGTTCCTATGTTAATCTATCAGTTTCCTTTCAATCGCCTCATCTCATCGATTGTAAAGTTCAGCTTAATGAAACATCTTTCCATTTGTCCTTTGTCTATGGTCACCCTGAGCGAGATCGTCGCAATGAGTTATGGGAACGTCTAGAGAGACTCTCTTGCAACAGTACTGATCCTTGGTTAATATTGGGAGATCTCAATGAGATCTATGGAAATGAGGAAAAAGATGGTGGAGTTGTGAGACCCGAAGCTTCCTTTCATGATTTTCGCAGAATGATTCGTACATGCCAATTCTCGGACCTTAAGCTATTTGGGAACCGGTTTTCTTGGGCAGGACAAAGAGGTCGACACTATGTACAGTGCTGTTTAGACCGTACAATGGCTAACACCAATTGGCATTGTCAGTTCCCGGAATCAGAAACTCATTTTCTTGAGTTTGGAGAGTCTGATCATAGACCTTTAATCACATTTATTGGACACAAGTTTGAAGAAAGAAGAGGGCGATTTCATTTCGATGACCGTATGACTGAAAAAGAAGGATTCAAAGAAGCTCTGACTAAGGGATGGAATCACAGCCCTCAAAACAGATTACCCTCGTTATTTCAGAGATTGGTTAATTGCCGGCAACACATCTCTAGATGAAAATAGAGGAATTACAACAACGCTAGAGAACGTATATCCATATCACGGTTTCTGTTGGATAAAGCTGTTGCATCTCCTACATCAACACAAATAGAATGGGAACGACTTAAAGAAGATCTCAACCAAGCGTATATTGAAGAAGAAATATACTGGAAGAGAAAAAGCAGAAACACTTGGTTAAAAGTTGGTGACTGTAACACCAAATTTTACCACTCTGTTACAAAGACAAGACGTCTCAAAAACCGACTAAATGCCATCCAAGATGAGAATGGCATAATCAGAAGAGGAGATCATGATGTCGCAAGCATTGCAGAGAAGTATTTTAACACACTTTTCACATCACAAGGGAACGATCCCAATGTTACAGAAGAAGTTTTCAGAGACTTTACATCCCGTGTCACAAACACCATGAATGAAGATCTTACAAGACGAGTTACGAATGTAGAAATCCAAGAAGCTGCTTTCTCAATAGGAGCTCATCGTGCACCAGGGCCTGATGGCTTTTCTGGAGCCTTCTACCAATGTTTTTGGACTACACTTCATCCAGCGATTGGAGACGAGATCAAAAGCTTCTTTGAAATGGGAGCACTGGACCAACGACACAACCACACTAATATCTGCCTCATCCCTAAGCTATCAGCTCCAGTACAAATGTCTGACTTCCGACCAATCTCACTTTGTAATGTTAGCTACAAAATAATCTCGAAGATTCTGGTCAACCGTCTAAAACAGCATCTTCCAAACATTGTCTCGGAATACCAAACTGCTTTCATCCCTGGACGCATGATAACTGACAATGTTATCATAGCTCATGAAATGTATCAGGCGCTTAAAGCTAGGAAGCGACAATCCAAGTCATACATGGCACTAAAGACAGACATCACCAAAGCCTATGATTGGCTTGAATGGAGTTTCCTCAAAGAAACAATGATCCGTATGGGGTTTGCTAGTACATGGATTGATTGGATAATGTCATGTGTATCTTCAGTTACATTTTCAGTCTTGCTCAATGGGACACCACGAGGCTTAATCTCTCCAGGCCGAGGAATCCGCCAGGGAGATCCTCTGTCTCCTTATCTCTACATACTCTGTGCAGAAGTACTTTCCCACCTGATGACACAAGCTTCTGCTACATGGAAAATACAAGGGATGAAAATCGGCAGCATTGTCCACCGGTGAATCATTTGCTTTTTGCAGATGATTCATTATTCTTCTCCTTAGCTAATCCTTCAACTGGACGAGCAATTAAACGGGTACTCACTCTCTACGAATCAGTTTCTGGGCAAGCAGTTAATTATAACAAGTCATCTATTACATTTGGTAGTAGAGTTCAATCAAGAGTTCAGACGCAAATGAGGAATATCTTAGGCATTCACAATGTTGGAGGAGGAGGCAAGTATCTTGGAACAACGGAACAATTTGGAAGGAAAAAAGTTGAGATGTTTAAGTACATCATTGATAAAGTTAAAGATCGAACACAAGGATGGAGCAAAAAATATCTTTCCCCGGGTGGTAAGGAAGTTCTTCTGAAAGCCATTGCTTCTGCCTTACCGGTTTATGCTATGAATGTGTTTAAATTACCAAAGCAAATTTGTGAAGAAATAAACAGTATTCTGGCAAACTTTTGGTGGAGGTCGAGCCCTGATAAACGTGGACTGCACTGGTTTGCGTGGAACAGACTCAGTATCCCAAAAAAAGAAGGTGGACTCGGATATAGAGATTTTGAGCAGTTCAATTTGGCTTTACTTGGCAAGCAAGTATGGAGAATAATGCAGAACCCACAATGCTTGATGCCACGTCTCCTTCGTGGACGATATTTTCAACATACGACTATCCTCAATGCAGCAAAAGCACGAAAAGGATCCTACATTTGGTCTTCTAGCCTCGCGGGTCGGGATCTTCTAAAATAAGGTTTGAGATTTATTATTGGAGACGGTAAAGTTGTAAACATATGGGATGATCCATGGCTACCCACTCACCCACCGTGAGCTCCTAGACCTTTAACAGATCAGAGAGTGAATCTACAAGTAAGTGATCTAATATTGCCAACTGGCCAATGGGATGCACATAAAATACGAAATATGGTACATGCTGAGGATGTTGATTAAATACATGCCATGCGCCTAAGTTATCGGCCACAGCTGGATTGCCTAGGTTGGCGCTACACTACGTCAAGAATCTATACCGTCAAGTCTGCATATTGGTTAGTAACCCATCTACCAACTAATCCAACCGTTACACCACCGCCTGGTCCAATACATCTCAAAGCGCCAGTCTGGAAGCTACAAACAGCTCCGAAAATAAAACACTTCTTGTGGCGCCTTCTAAGCAGAGGACTAGCTACCGGAGAAACGCTACATCACTGACACAAAAGCACATCTGCAACATGCCAAAGATGCACTTAATCAGACGAAACATCACAACATCTCTTTTTTGATTGTGATTATGCACAACAGATTTAGAGAGCCTCATCATTCCCGAATCCAGTCGTATATAATCCAAATGCGAATCTAATGGACCGACTACAAGCAATCATCAAGCTGGGCAATATGATGGATAATAATATACATCAAAACGCCGTATGGATTCTTTGGAGACTTTGGAAGAGCAGAAACACTCTGCTACACCAACGGAAACATATACAATGGAGGCGTCTACTTACACAAGCACAACATGATGCCTCAGAATGGCTAACTGCTCAACAAAAAGTCAATTCTTAGGAACTCTATCACTCGGCAACAACAACAACAACTCATCAACAAAGATCGATGCAGTGGATAAAACCGCCCCAAGGGTTTATCAAATGTAATTATGATGGTTCTTTCATTAACCCACAAAATACAACAAAAGCAGGCTGGGTTCTCCGAGATGAATGGGGAGACTATAAAGGGGCAGGACAGGCTACATTTCACCAACCAACGAATCCAATGGAGGCAGAATGCCAAGCCCTTCTAATGGCAATGCAAAATTGTTGGTCCTTGGGCTATCGGAAAGTTATACTGGAAGGCGACTGCAAACTTCTAATCGATATCATTATGAAAAAGACTATCAACTTTGCACTTCATAATTGGATAAGAGACATATGGTATTGGCAACAAAAATTTGAGGAAGCGTCGTTTACTTGGGTACCAAGAAAATGTAATCAACCTGCAGATATCATGGCAAAATCAGCAAGTCCTGAAGCAATGTCTTACTGTTTCTATCCTTATGTTCTTTATGTAATAATTTCACAGCTAGATGCTGAACGTATAAACACCATATATTAATAAATTATTTAGAAGGAAAAAAAAAAGAACTAATCTATTTTTTTGGGTACTAATCTCTTTGATTTATCACATTTAAAACTCATGGTTAGTGATGTATATATAACAAGAAAGCTTTAAGTCACAAAGTTCATAAGTCAAATTACTGAGGGTTCTAATGTATCGAGAGGTGTAAAGGGGCCGGGTAAATATTGCATTCACCACTTGGGATCCTCAGTGGCGACTATTTCAAATCGATGGCTTTTAAAAGCAGGGAGATACTATGTAGCATATCACCATTGCACGCAGAGTTTGAAACCCTTAATTGGGTAATAGATTGTATGAGCTTCATGCAACGTTAAAAAGTCACTTACGCAACATATTGCTCAGAGTTGGTGAAGATGGTGGACGATTCAATGAATTGGCCAGCTTTTTCTATTCATTTAGAAGAGTTTTAGAGGAGTAAGGACTCTTCTGACAGGTTTGCGATCGCCGTAATCCTGAGATCAACCAATACAAAACGGATAAATTAGCACGGAATGCTCGATCTTGTCCGACATGCATGATTCATGTTGATTCTGATTCACCGACAACATATTCGGAATTGTTTTAATTTTTTTTATTTAAACTGTTGAAAATCGTAAAATTATCTCCTTAAAAAATACTTAATTTTCTTATAATCTTATTTTAATGTAATTAATATGACAATATTTTTAATAAATATAAAAGAGATTTCTTTATCAAGGTATATATTATCCCATTTTATTATATAAAGTTTGGTTTCAAAGTTACTAATTAACAAGATTGTGTCATGTGGCATTTTTTTATTTTAAGATTTTGATATGTGTCAAATAGAGAAAAAATTATTATTATATTTCAAAAAATAAAAAAATTGAGAAGCGAAAAATGAATTTTAAAAAAAAAAACAATTTAATTCTGAAACAAAAAAGAAAACAGGAAAAATTTCAGAAGCAAAAAAAAAAAAAAAAATTCTGAAGCAAAAAAAGAAAACATAGAAATATATTCATTATGAAATTAATTTAAAAGAAAACTAAAGAAAATAGACATAATGAAATCTCTGAATTACTTCGGTCTCTCAGCGGGTGAGCTACCAGTTAGATACTTGGGTGTTCCACTCACCACAAGGAAACTGCGTCATCAGGACTATCAGCCTCTCGTCGACAAACTTCATTTGCGCTTTTCAAAATGGACGATCAAGCATCTGTCATTTGCTGGTAGACTCGTTTTAATCAAGGCGGTGATTGTCCCCATTATTTCGTTTTGGCAATCAGTTTTCGTGCTACCCAATAGCTGCATCAGAACTCTGGAGCGACTTTGCTCTGCTTTTCTTTGGATGGGTATCACGGATTCCGCAAGAGGAGCAAAGGTCTCCCAGGAATCGGTCTGCTCTCCGAAAGAAGCAGGAGGTCTTGGCATTCGCAACTTTTCCCTCTGGAATAAGGTTTTGGTGCTAAAGCTTATCTGGCTAATTCATTCATCTCACGACTCTCTCTGGGTGTCATGGATCCGGATTAACTTGATTGGATCACAGAATCTTTGGGAACTTAATTCTTCAGTTGCAGGGAGTTGGATTTGGAAATGCATTTGCAAGTTTAGACCCTTGGCTAAGCCTTTCGTTGTGTGTGAAGTAGGAAGTGGCATGACAGCAAAATTCTGGCTAGATAACTGGACGGATCAAGGCCCTTTGATAGAGTCTCTCGGATCTTTAGCCCCTCGGATTACAGGCCTTTCATTGGACTCTTCAGTGGCAGACGCGATCAACAATGGTAATTGGTGGATCATCAGAAGTAGAAGCCGGAACCCAATCATCGCCTCGCTTAAGAATCAACTCCCGAATGCGGATCCAATTGTGCATTCTCAGGAGGATGACCGTTTTCTATGGAAACCGGGACTGATGCAACCAAAAAACTTCTTCTCCAGCAAAGATACTTGGGATTCCCTTCAACCGCAGCTTCAAGAAGTCGAGTGGTTCGACTCGGTCTGGTTCAAAGGTCACATTCATAAACATGCGTTCATTGCTTGGCTTGCTGCTCGTGACAGACTCCTTACACGCGATAAGCTTCTATCATGGGGAGTGGAGGTATCTCCTAGTTGTTTACTTTGCAACTCGGCTAATGAGTCCCTCCAGCATCTTTTCTTTGATTGCACATTCAGCAACGGCGTGTGATCTTTCTTCTACTCAAAGTTCCATATTAATCCTCCGGCGTTGTTCACCGAAGCCATAAAATGGATGAAAGACCCATGTAGGAACAAAAATGACAAAGTTATTCTAAAGCTGGTTTTCCAAGGGGTTCTTTATCTTATTTGGAAAGAAAGGAATTCAAGGTTACACTCATCGCCTCATCGCTCACATACGTCAGTTATAAATGAACTGCAACAGATTATGCGTCGTCGTCTGGACTACTTGACGAGAGATCAACGTAATCTACCTACGGTAACACCTCTTTTGAACTCATGGAGTGAAAAGTTCGCTATTGGCTAGTGATTGTTTCCCTCTGGACAAATGGTTACTACTTGTGCTTTCATCTTTACTGTTGTCCTTTTACGGTTTGTTGCCTTTTCTTAGGTCCTTGCGACCAGTTGTAATTCCCAAAACTATGTGGTTTAAAATTATAATGAATGTTAAAATAAAAAAAAAAAAAAGAAATCTCTGAATTAATCTTTAGTTGTGTGTCAATTGCAATATTCTATTGATCCAAGGTAGTCTTGATCCAAGGTAGTCTTGATCCAAGGTAGTCTTTATTTTTATAAACATTTTGTTTAGGTATTGCTTTATTCATATTAACACACCGTTTAATAATAACAACAAATAGAAAAAGTTCATAAATCTGTAGCTACTGTAGATATATACATATACATATATATATATATATATATATCTTAACACTAATTTTTTTTAAAAAAAAGATGAATGTCCTTTTTTTTTTCTTCTTCGAAAAATTTCCCATTTAGTGTAATAGAAGTACAAAAATATGCCTCAGTAATTCGGTTTCTTTTTCACAACATAAACTGGGCGACAATCATCTGCAGTGGCGGAGCCACCTTGATTAAGTTGGGGGCCAATGAACCCAATGGAATTTTATTATTTGGTGTAAGTTATTAAAGCCCATTTTAGATGCCCTCATTCATAAATTATATTTTGCCCCCATTCCTTTGTCAACTAAACTGAGACCCATAAAAAATAAAGTAGACATTTGAAAAAAGCCCATTCAATTAATTAACCAGATTTTTTTTGTGGGTAATTAACCAAACCTAAAAACAAGTTACTATTCTTTGCAGACTTTTTTTCACGATTCAGCTTCTTTTTTTTTTTGAACGATTCATCTTCTTCTCCTTTTTTTTTACAATTCATCTTCCAAATTTCTAAACTCTGTTTCTTCAAGCACAATTCACATATATCGATCAATTGGTAAGTTTTGCAATACTGATAAATTTTAAAATACTTATTTGCTTTGAATTAGTTTTTTTCTAGTTTGATACTTTGATGCAAATTAACAATATGACTATTAGTTTTTTTTCCAGATAATCCATGGAAAAGTATCTTAAAAGATTATTCGCATCAACATCAACCCCCGAAGATAATTTGGATGATTTGCCATGGGATCCTGCTAAAAGAAAAAAGATTTTAGCATATCATCCAAATCAAAGAGATGAGGTAAGAACCAAGTATCTAGCTAGAGGTCCTTGTAAACCATATGGCCATAATTTTCCGAAGAAGATGATTGGAAAATCATTAAGACGATTTAATCGAGCTTGGTTTGATCGGTATGGTAATTGGCTTGAGTATAGTGTATCGGAAGATAAAGCATTTTGTTTGTGCTGTTACTTGTTTAGAGATGATATACAGAAACAAGGTGGGAATGATGCTTTTGTGACAGAAGGTTTTTCTAGTTGGAATAAATCTGAGAGATTAGCGTCTCATGTGGGTGCTATGAATAGCTTTCACAATATTGCTGTTAAGAAGTGTGATTCTTTGATGAAGCAAGACCATTCTATTGCGCAGGCATTTTATAAGCATGATGATGTGGTGAAAAATGAATATCGTATTCGGTTAAATGCTTCAATTGATGCTTCTAGATATTTGTTACGACAAGGACTACCTTTCCGTGCTCATGATGAGTCAGAAGAGTCTGAGAATAAAGGGAATTTCTTAGAACTCGTAAGATATACAGCAGACCAGAATGAGGCCGTAAGTAAGGTTGTTTTGGAGAATGCTCCAAAAAATAATCAGATGACTTCTCCACCAATTCAGAAAGATATTGTGCATTGTTTTGCAGAAGAAGTTGTGAAGTCTATTATTGAAGAAGTTGATCATGGTGTTTTTGGTCTATTGGTGGATGAGTCTGCTGATGTTTCTCACAAGGAACAAATGGCAGTTGTTCTCCGATTTCTCGATAAGAGTGGAACAATCAAAGAAAGGTTTATCGGTGTTGTTCATGTAAAAGAAACTTCTTCTTTGACACTCAAGCTAGCTATTGATGATTTATTTGCTAAGTATGGATTGAGATTGAAAAATGTAAGAGGTCAAGGTTATGATGGAGCGAGTAATATGAAGGGTGAATTTAATGGTCTTCGAGCTTTGATTCTGAGGGAAAACAGTTCAAGCTATTACGTTCATTGCTTTGCTCATCAACTTCAGTTGGTTGTAGTGGCTGTTGCAAAGAAACATTTTGAAGTTGGTGATTTCTTTGATATGGTTTCTACATTGTTGAATGTGATTGGAGCTTCTTGCAAACGACAAGATGTGCTGCGAGAAAAATATCGGAATGATATTAAAAAAGGAATCAGTGATGGTGAAATTAGCACTGGAAAGGGGAAGAATCAAGAGCGTTCTCTTCCAAGGCCATCAAATACTCGTTGGGGTTCCCATCATAAGACATTGGTGCGCTTGGATGAGTTGTTTTCAATAGTTATCGAGGTGCTTGAGTATATCCAAAACGAAGGCATTGATGACTCAAAGAAACGACAAGCATATGGTCTTCATAAGTACTTTTGTACATTTGATTGTGTCTTCTATATGCAGCTGATGTTACTTATTTTGGGACTAACTGAGAGTTTATCCATGGCTTTGCAACAAAAAGATCAAGACATTCTGAATGCTGTTTCATTGGTCAAATCTACAAAGCGGGAATTGCAGAAGCTTAGAGATGATGGATGGGATTCTCTTATGGTTAGAGTTTCTTCTTTTTGTCAGAAACATGAAATTGAAATGATTATGATGGAAGATGAGTTTATTGATTCAAGGAGGCCAAGAAAGAAAACCAACATAACCAATTTACATCATTATAAGATCAGTTGTTTCAATGTGGTTCTGGATTTGCAGCTTCAAGAGTTCAATGATCGTTTTACTGAGGTAAACACTCAACTCCTTATTTTTATGGCTTCTTTAAGTCCCATGAGTTCGTTCAAGCTGTTTGAGAAAGAGAAGTTGGTGAAATTGGTTGAGTTCTATCCAGACGATTTTAGTTTTTTAGAGCGTTCTTCTCTTGGGCAGCAACTTGACATTTACATTGACAATATAAGAGAGGATGAACGATTTAATAATTTAGGGAGTCTTGGAGATATTTCTCGTCTGATGGTGGAAACAAAGAAACATCTTGCACATCCTCTTGTTTACAGACTTTTGAAGTTAGCATTGACTTTACCAGTTGCTACAGCAACCGTTGAGAGATGTTTTTCTGCAATGAAGTTTGTGAAGACAGCCTCGCGTAACCGAATTGGAGATCAGTTTTTAAGTGATTGTCTTGTTTGTTTCATTGAGAAAGACATTTTTGCATCGATTACAAACGAAACAGTGATGAAAAGATTTCAAGCCATGGCTGAACGAAGAGTATGCTTGTAAGGTTTTTTTTACAACATTTGTAAGATATTTTTTTAAGAGAATAATTTTTTATTTTCTGTTACAGTTTTAAATTTTATATTATGCCCCCAGTAAAATATTATCTTGGCTCCGCCACTGATCATCTGATCCGGTTTGGTTTGGTTTGACTTAATTTTGATTGTGGTTACGTATACATATGTACAGGCATGATAATGAGGAGTGAAGGCCAGTTTCGATGTAACAAAGATGGGGATTGTGATGCTCGTGGTTGCAGAGGAAATACACATGTAGTATGTAAAAACCACAAGTGTACATGTGATCATGGTGCTCCTATTGGCGGTGAATGTTCCAGAATCACTGACTGTAATCTTTCCGGGTGTCCACCAAATAGTCGTGTGTTCTGCATTACCAACGTTTGTACTTGTATCCCCACGTTTGCACTTGTATCCCCAATTGATTTAGTTGTCCCTAGCTAATGATTGGAGTAATTTGGATTTATGTCTTAGTTATATAGAAGAAAATTCTAATATAATTCATATATGCATGTGAGATCACTGAGATGTAATGTATGTGGACATCATTAATAAAATAATATAAAGTTGTTTACCAAAGGGTTTTTTTTTTTTTGTTTACCGAAGTTTTTACGCTTTGAAAGTCTTCGTTGCTTTTAGTCCTTTTTCAAACAAAAGGAATATATACGTTAACGGAAAATGAGTAACAAATTATATACATAGTATTGTTTTAAATATTATTGTCCGGTTTGAAAACATTCTATTCAAAAAGATGTTATTTCATCTGTTTTGCTATTGCAGTATAATTGTCGTTTAATTATAAAATTTGAAAAATGCCATTATATGTAATTTTTGTAAGAAATTCCCGTTGTTTATATAAGAATCAACTTCTTTATCTAAAGATAAATGTAGGCATGGCCGCATGGGCATAAGAATCAGTTACGTTTATATGTATATATGAACTAGTTTTATTTTTGCTGCAATAGTCAAATTATTATGAGAAAATGAAAACAGTAACACAATTTTACTATACATAAATTAACTAATAAAATTGTATAATGATACAGGTAAATAGGTAATACTCCTCTCTATTTTGAAAACCTTGCCGCAAGCTCCAGCAATAAGTCTCCTGAGTACGATAGAAAAAAGGTCAGCAGCGTGGAGTCCAAAAAGATTGATGAGCTCACTGCCTTGGTCAATCTTTTACTAAAAAAGAACCAGAAGTCAGTCCACTTTGTGGATGAGAATGGAGAAACACCTCTCGCTCAAGCTTTTGAAGAAGAAGGCGGTGATGATAGGATGGAGGTCAACTACGTCAATGGACAGGGTTTTGGACAGAACCGAGGTTTCAACAACCAGAGTTTTAACGCACATCCGAACCTGTCCTATAAGAGCACCAATGTGGAGAATCCGCAGGATCAGGCTTATCCTAAGCAAGGGAATCAGCCGCAGATGGGTTTCCAGAAGAACTACTCCACCACCTACCAGAACCGGCCATTCGTTCCTAATCAGAACCGGTTCCAAGGAGGAAATCAACAAAGGCAGCCCTTCATGAACACGCAACCTCAGCCGTTCCCAAATCCGCAGCCTGCATCTTCAGCAACCGGCTCCCAAGACGAGCTGAAGAACATGATGCAACAACTTCTGGCAGGTCAGCAGAAAGCAGCAGCCGAGATCAACGCTAAGGTTGATACGATGTACTTGGACCTCAACGGAAAGTATGAAGCCGTATGGACTCACATGAAGCAGTTGGACATTCAGATTGCTCAGACTGCTGAGTCCATAAAAAGAACGCCAGGAACTCTGCCTGGAAAAGTTGAGACGCCTAGGAAGGAGTTTGTCAATGCCATCGAGCTAAGGAGCGGGAAAACACTGAACTCTGCAACAACTTCCGGATCGGCAAAAGGAAAAGAAGCAATTTCCGAGCACGTGGTCCCATCCAGCGAGCATCTGCTCCAAGGAAATCAAAGCGTGTATGAAAAAGGTGAATCGAGCAACAGCACGACGCACACTGGCACATCGTCTTCACCCTTTGATATCCTAAAAGACGACACGACTGAGCACCTTGACGAATCCTCAGAGCACGTGCTCGGCCCGACTTCAACATCCACTTCTGCGCCAAAGACCACAGCGATTCCAGCGAGGGTGTATAAACCCAAGGTCCCGTATCCTGTACCACCTAAGAAGTCTCGCAAGGACTTGGAGGATGCCAAATGCAGGGAGATGCTCACGGACCTTACCGTGAAGCTGCCTCTCGCAGATGCTGTCCAGATGATACCTGCCCTGAAGAGGTACATGAAGACTCTGGTCTCTGGTAAGATCGTTGAGGAAGAGAAAGTGATGGCAGTCTCGAAAGAATGCAGTGCTGTTCTGCAAAACAAGGTGCTCAAGAAGAGAGGCGATCCTGGCAGATTCGTTTTATCAGTCAAGATTGGCCCCATGACATTCACATGCTCTTTGTGCGATCTTGGTTCCAGCGTGAACCTCATGCCATATTCAGTGGCTAAGCGTTTGGGTTTCACCAAGTTCAAACCCACGCGAATTTCGTTGGTGTTTGCTGATAGGTCGACTAAGTTACCTAAGGGAGTTTTGGAGGATTTACACGTGCGGATTGGAGACACTTTGATCCCTACCGACTTCGTGGTATTGGAGCTCGATGAAGAACCGAAAGATCCCCTCATCCTTGGCCGACCATTCCTTTGCACAGCTGGTGCACTTATTGATGTCAGGAATGGAGTGATTGATCTTCAGCTAGGCGATATGGTTATGACATTCGAGATGAACAAGCTGCTGAAGAAGCCCATGCTCGATGGCCAGACCTTCACGGTGGAAGGTGTTGATGATGTTTTTGATGAGGCAGCTGAAGAACTTCTTTGCCCGGATCCTCTTGAAACCGCCTTAACCCTAGCCGAACGAGAGCATGGTTTCATGAGTGAAGACGCCGACAGCTTTGCTAAGATGCTAGATTCCAGCCGGCGAATGGAGCAGATGGTGGCGTACACAAGCTTAGAAGATGAAGAAAACTCGGCCGCGACAGAAGGAGCACCTGCTCCGATTCCGCGAGCACCTGCTCCGCCTCTTGATCCAAACGATAGCCCCTGGAGCGAGTTGAAAGCTCCTAAATTAGAGCTTAAAACTCTACCAGCCGGGCTCAGGTATGCATTCCTTGGAACAAACTCTACTTACCCTGTGATCATCAATGCTGATTTGAACAATGTAGAGGTAGCCTTGCTTTTGTGTGAACTTAGAAAGTATAGAAAGGCTATAGGGTATTCGCTAGATGACATTCCTGGAATCTCTCCTGATCTTTGCATGCATAGGATACATCTAGAAGATGAATCGATGAGCTCTATCGAACATCAGAGGAGGTTAAACCCGAATCTAAAAGATGTCGTTAAGAAGGAGATAATGAAACTTCTAGAAGCTGGGGTAATTTATGCTATATCTGATAGTACTTGGGTTAGTCCTGTTCATGTAGTTCCTAAGAAGGGCGGAATCACTGTGATAAAGAATGATAGGAATGAACTGATACCGACTAGGACCATAACCGGCCATAGAATGTGCATAGATTATCACAAACTGAATGCTGCAACTCGCAAGGATCACTTCCCTCTGCCCTTTATTGATCAGATGCTTGAAAGACTTGCTAACCATCCATACTACTGCTTTTTAGATGGTTATTCAGGTTTCTTTCAGATCCCCATTCATCCGGACGACCAGGAGAAGACGACATTCACATGTCCCTATGGCACGTTCGCTTACCGGCGCATGCCATTCGGATTGTGCAATGCTCCGGCAACCTTCCAACGTTGCATGATGTCGATCTTCACTGACCTAATCGAAGACATCATGGAGGTGTTCATGGATGACTTCTCGGTGTATGGAGACTCTTTCTCTCACTGTTTGTCTAATCTATGCAGGGTACTTCAGCGATGTGAGGAAAAGCACCTAGTTCTGAACTGGGAGAAGTGCCACTTTATGGTCAGGAACGGGATTGTGCTCGGACATCGGATTTCAGAGGGTGGAATCGAAGTGGACAAGGCCAAGATCGAGGTCATGATGAATCTACAACCGCCAACCTCAGTCAAAGGGATCCGCAGTTTTCTGGGTCATGCTGGCTTCTACAGACGCTTCATCAAGGACTTCTCCAAAATAGCCAGACCTCTTACACGCCTACTCTGCAAAGAGGTGAAGTTCGAGTTTGATGACGCGTGTCTCGAAGCTTTCCACACGATCAAAGGGGCGTTGGTCAGCGCACCCATTGTGCAGCCGCCAGATTGGAGCCTACCTTTCGAGGTTATGACAGATGCGAGTGACTATGCAGTTGGTGCAGTTCTCGGTCAGAGGAAAGATAAGAAACTCCATGTCATTTACTATGCCAGTCGAACTCTGGATGAGGCTCAGTGCAAGTATGCGACGACAGAAAAGGAGCTTCTAGCTGTCGTCTTCGCTTTTGAAAAGTTCCGATCTTATCTTGTGGGCTCCAAGGTCATCGTACACACTGATCATGCAGCGCTCAAGTACCTTTTGACGAAGAAGGATGCCAAACCGCGGCTACTTAGGTGGATTCTTCTGCTTCAGGAATTCGACCTTGAGATCAAAGACAAGAAGGGAATAGATAATGGAGCTGCCGACCATTTATCCAGGATGCGGATTGATGAAGAACTTCCACTCAATGACAGCCTCCCGGAAGAACAAGTGTACTCGATCGGAGCATTCCAAGTCAAGGAAGCACGTGCTCCAACCCAGCGAGCACCTGCTCAGCCCGAATTCTGCAACAGAATCGACAGCAGCCAACGCCCTCAGATTCCTTGGTTTGGCGAGATTGCGAATTATCTAGCTGCTGATCTGGAACCGCGTGCCTTTGTAGGCAACAAAAGGAAGAAATTCCTTAAGGATATCCGACACTACTTCTGGGATGAACCTTATCTCTACAAGCACTGCCCAGATGGTTTATTCCGACGATGCGTAGCTGAGGAGGAGATACCAGAGATTCTTTTTCATTGTCACGGCTCTTCCTATGCCGGACACTTCGCCACCTTCAAGACAGTCTCCAAGGTTTTGCAAGCTGGATATTGGTGGCCTACGATGTTTAAGGATGCTCAGCGCTTTATCTCTAGATGCGACTCATGCCAGCGGCAGGGCAACATCAGCAAGCGCAATGAGATGCCACAGAACTTCATTCTTGAAGTAGAAGTCTTCGACGTCTGGGGAATCGATTTTATGGGCCCGTTTCCTTCATCTTTTGGGAACGAGTACATACTCGTCGCAGTGGATTACGTGTCCAAATGGGTTGAGGCATTGGCGAGTCCCACAAACGATGCAAGAGTGGTGATCAAGATGTTCAAGTCCATCATCTTCCCTAGGTTCGGAGTGCCGCGAGTAGTCATTAGCGATGGAGGCTCTCACTTCATCAACAAAATCTTCGAGAATCTGCTGCGTAAGAATGGTGTAAAGCACAAGGTAGCCACGCCCTATCATCCGCAAACGAGTGGGCAGGTGGAGATCTCTAACCGCGAAATCAAGAGCATACTCCAGAAGACGGTGGGCACAACTCGGAAAGACTGGGCTTCCAAGCTAGACGATGCTCTATGGGCTTATCGGACTGCTTACAAAACGCCTCTCGGGACCACTCCTTTCAACCTCGTCTACGGCAAGGCTTGTCATCTCCCTGTTGAGTTGGAATTCAAAGCCGCATGGGCAGTTAAGTTGCTCAACTACGACATCAAGCCAGCTTCAGAAAGGCGCATGATGCAACTTCATGAACTCCAGGAGATTAGGCATCTCGCCTATGAGAACTCGAAGATATACAAGGAGCGCACCAAAGCCTATCATGACAAGCGCATTCTCGCTCGCCACTTCGCTCCCAATGACCAGGTTCTACTCTTCAACTCCCGGCTGAAGCTGTTTCCCGGGAAGCTACGATCACGCTGGTCAGGACCTTTTTCAATCAAGGAAGTCCGACCTTATGGAGCTGTGGTGTTGCTGGACGACAAGGGGAGAGAATTCGTTGTCAATGGTCAGCGTTTGAAGCCATATCTCGCTGATTCATCTGTCGCACAAGGGGAATCCTTTCCCTTAAGCGACCCTCCTCAAGCCTAATTCGCTCACCAAGTCAAGCTAGTGACTTAAACCAAGCGCTTAGTGGGAGGCAACCCACTGGTAAGTGTTTTTCTTTTATTTTCTTTTGCTATTGATTTTTGGTTTTGTTTTTCTTTGTTTCAGATAAAAAAAAAAAAAAAAAAAAAAAAAAAAAAACGGGCGAGTACCCACTTCACTTTTGGAGCACCCGCTCCGCCATGGTGCTCTTCCTGCCGACCCAGGTAAGTTTTCTCCGACTTTTCTCTAGCTTATTCTCACACCGAGACGGTGTGAAGTAAGTCTGGGGGAGGATCGTACCTTGAGTCAGTATTTTATTGAGTCGTTTTGTTTTTCTATTTAGAGTCAGTCCATCATATGGGTCAAATCAAAACTAATGAAGATTAGGACCAAAATCTATGATGAGCTCTTAACCACTTATGAATTTGATCTGCTTTCTAGTGAACATTGCTGCAGAATTTAGAGTACAGAGACGAGCTGAGGCTTCTTCACATTCGGATCCTTCCTCAGGCCAGAAAACTTCAATCCCTTTAAGGTTTATCGGATAGGCTTTAGACTCTATTTTATATGGACGTAATCTGGACTTTAATTCTTCTTGTTATCGGCACTAGGATTAGAAAACGTGTTACATCATATATTCAGGACTTCTTATCCCTTTTGCCACTCTTGCTGATCCTGAATAGCTAGCTTTTAGTTAGTACCTCACCCTGACCCTAACCATCTATTTATACCACATGCACTTGTATTTTTATTTCTCATCTATGCAGATATGTGCAAAAAAGTCGGGGAGAAAAGGACTAACGCAGCTTCTGATTCACTCTCGCTGAAGAAGATGTCAGGAGAAAGCTGAAAGAGTTCACGAGCACATGCTCGCTATACTCGCTGATTTAGAGCACCTGCTCAGCGATGTCCAGAAATGAAACAAGCCTAAAACGACCTGCTGGGGTATGGAGATGAAAAAGGACCATTTCAGCCAAAGGACGCACACACAAGTAAAGTCCCCCTATCCCAAAGGTAACTCTTAAAAAAAAAAAAAAAAAAAAAAAAAAAAAAAAAAGAAGAAGAGAAAAACCGAGCTAGTAGCTCAAGGATATGGGGTGGCGAGTTAGTAACTCAAGATGTGTGTCCCGAAGCATGAGTAAATCGCAAGAAAGCAAGGAAAGAAAAAGGAGGAATAGAGATGAGAATCGATTTAAGGAGGAGAGTGAATTAGAGGTTGTGGACATCAATGAGTCCATTCTCCCTTGCCGTTTTGTGCGATATCCTGCACTCTCTTGAAACAAGGTAACCCTAAACACGCTTAAGCTCCACCATTAAATATTAGCCTGATCTTTACCGAGCCTCGTTTCACTTAGCTAGTGTCTTTAGCAAGAAGCTCACGCCACCTCTAATTGAATGTAGAGAGTCTATTGTCTTGAACTTAGATTTTTCTGGGATTGTAAGCCGTATGGTTTGAGGTTGGTGAACTTTGTTGTTGAGGTTTTCGGTAAGGCAATGTATCTCTTATTCTAAGGTATGTGGTCTGATGATGTTGGTCTATTCACGGTTTCTGAGATTTTGTGAGTCTCCACCGATTTCTCTATGTCTTGATTTTAGTTTTGTTTGAGGACAAACAAAGGTCTAAGTCTGGGGGAATTGATATGTTGGGATTTTGACCCATACTAACCTTATTATCTAATTGCTTTTTAGAGTTTTTGAGTTTATATCAGGAGATATTAGGTAGCTCTGGAGCTGAAATTGGAGTTTGGAGCATTTGGAACCTTTGGAACAGAAAAGAACAAGAATTGAAGAAAAGAAGGAAAATCCTGCAAAGTATCACCAACTCCAATCGGCGAGCACATGCTCGGAAATTTCGGCCACCAAGCGAGCACATGCTCGCCGCGGAAAAATAAAAAGAAGGGGACTTAACCTAATCTGGGCCGCCGACTTTTAAGAGCCCAGCCACCTCCTAGCCGCCTATGCCTCCTCTTATAAATACTCCTTTTTAGTCCTAGGTTTAGATTATCCTTTTTCATATTCTATTCTTCTACTTTTGGCTTTTAGCTTTTCAATACCTAGGATTTCTATTGTAAGGGAGAAGATCTCTGCCACAATTCTGAGAAGATTTCTGAACCCTAATCTTTTTATTATTATCGATTTTAATGCAGTCTTTTCATATTATTGATTTGCTTTCTTCTTTTATTATGTCTGAGTAGATTTCTTAGTTAGGTTAGGGTTTTCAAAGGAATCCATGAGCTAGGGTTAAACACAAATAGGCAAACAAAAATCGAAGTCTTCACCCTTGTTAATCTTAGTGCTTGAATCGATTTGATCACTTGATTCATTGATCTTAGGTTTAATTTAGACAACGACAGTTGCTAGGTTGCTAGAAGAAACATTGGTGAGCAATTTATTCATTACCTACGACAGTAGATGTATTGGAGAATTGTGAACATATCAAACCTGATCTATAATGCTTGTCTGCGATTTTCTAGGGACAACGACAGTTAGGATTCTCTAGGTCGTTAGATAAAGTTGTTAATGCCACGACAGTGGATTGATATTATTTTCGTGTTTGAGTTCTAGACTGGTTCTTAATCATAACCTGAATAGTTGTTTGACCCGTTGCTCTGGATTGCCTGCGATTTATCCTAACCTAGCGCCTTTTATTAATTGTTTTCACAACCGATTTAGATTCACTCTTGTTAGATTCGATTTCGACTTCATATTGCATTGTCTTAGCTTTTTATTTAGTCTTAAAAACCATAGTGTAAAGCTTGGTCTTCGTGGGATCGACCCCTAAGTACTACTACGATTTGCTGTGCACTTGCAGTAGGAATTAGGGTTTAAAACCTGTGTATCAACTACCGGCACTACCACCTCTCCGTTGATCTTTCCTGCTCCGGCCCAGATTCGTCCAGATTCTCATTCCTCGAAGTCTGGGCCAATTCTAGATCTGGCTTTTCCCTCAACAGGGCAAGACCCAATTGATCCTCCTCCGTCTGTTCCAGTAGCAGAAGCTACCAACACCACGGATCTCGCACCTTCAACAGAATCTGAAGCTGCGCTTCTTCCTTCTCAAAGCACTTCGCCCACAGAGAGTTCGATTAAGTTGTGGTCGGACCTGCTCAAAGGGAAAGCAAAGCTTAAGAAGAAAGGAATCCCTTTTAAGCTGGACTCAGGGGAATCGTGTGTCACTATTCCCAACAGTGTAATTGAGAAGAACAAGCAATCTTGGCCAGAGGTGCTCTTCACGCAATTGTCAATGGTATTTGGAGCAAGAATCGTCGCGATATCACTGTCTCCAAACTGGAAGGGCATGCTTTCTTATTTCGAGTCCCCTGTCCTTACGCAAGGCAGAGAATTTTGAGTCAAGGTCTCTGGCATGTGGATGGACAAACTATGTTTGTGGCTAAATGGTCTCCGGGTCTTAAACCGATCAAGCCAGAGTTATCTTCAATTCCGGTTTGGTTGGAATTCCGTAACGTTCCCTTTCACTTTTTCTCGGAGGAAGGACTGGAACACATCGCTGGGCTTGTAGGCCATCCGCTCTATCTGCACCCTTCAACAGCCAATAAGACGGACTTAGAAGTTGCCAAGGTATACACAATCATTGATCCTCGGGAACCTCTTCCTGAAGCTGTGAATGCTCGGTTTGAGTCGGGAGAAGTGACCAGGGTCACTGTTTCTAGCCCGTGGCTTCCTTCTCTTTGCGCCCATTGTAAGCAAGAAGGGAACAAAATTTCTAGATGCCCGAGAGCTCCCATAACTTGTGTTGCCTGAAAATCCGTCAAGCACAGCACAAAAAATTGTCCCCGGGCTAAACGTCCTGGATCCAAACCCTCCAGGGCGGACAAAGGTAAGGGTATCACAGCTGACCAATCTCATGTGGGTGCTGCTATTCTTCCCTCTAAAGGCGTCGTGATACAGGACCAAGATGCGTTGAATGCCAACGCCGCTTCCTCCTCTGCAGATCCTCTTGATCCTCCAGCAACGAAGAATGTTTCTCCCCCACCTTGTTCCTCTAATCTTCCTCCTCAAACTACTACAATGGGTTTGTTGATAAGGATTCTATCTCGGTGGACATTGGCTTGGGTTTGTTGGCCACTCCATCTGGTCCAGGTGCCACACTCCAGGAGCATAATTCTGACTCGTCTTCTGATTCTCAAACTGAAGTGATTTCTGATGAGGATTCAGGTCCGGAAATATCTAAGGATCCCTTTATTGGAGCTATTTCACAGAGGCAGTTGCGGCATACAACTGCGCGAGCTAGGGCTGCTGGCCCTCTAAAACATTAACCCCCTTTCCTTATGGATATTTTTTGTTGGAATATAAGAGGGTTTAATGATAAAGTAAAAAGAAGCGGCTTTAGGAAATGGAATAGGCAATATAAGCCAATTTTTGGGAGTCTCATCGAGACTCATGTCAAACCGGATAAAGCGCAAGGTATTATTAATAAAGCGTTCTCGGGTTGGTCTTTTGAGCACAACTACGAGTTTTCCCCACTGGGTAAGATTTGGGTTCTTTGGCATCCAAGTGTGAATGTCGTGGTGATCTCCAAATCGCTGCAAATGATCACATGTATTGTTCAGCTCCCTGGATCCCGCATTGAGATGGCTGTCTCCTTTATTTACGGTTCCAACTTTGACGACGAGAGGAAAGTTTTGTGGGAGGAGATCGCAGCTTCAGGCTCAGACTCCAGGATCTCCTCTCGTCCGTGGACTGTGCTTGGTGATTTTAATCAGATTCTCTATGGTCACGAACATTCTTCAGGTGATCCTTTCCTCTCTACCAGGCCTATGCGTTTGATGGGTGATAGCTTCCTTCAAGCTGGTCTTAAAGACCTCAGTTATAGAGGTGTCTCGTTCACCTGGATCTGTAATCGTCTTTCAGGTTTTATTGCCAAAAAGTTAGACCGTATCTTGGTTAATGATAAATGGTTGGAGGATTTTCCCAACTCTATGGGGATTTTTGGAGAAGTGGGTATATCTGATCACAGTCCCTGCTGTCTCTTTCTCGACTCAATGAAATCTAAGAGAAAGAAGCCGTTCATGTTCAAGAATTTTCTTCTCAAAAGCGATGACTTTAAGGAGCTTATAGCCGAATGCTGGACTTCTTTTGACTTCGCTGGTACTAAAATGTTCCGCATCTCTCGCAAACTCAAGGAGTTAAAAGGTATCATCCGGAAATTCAGCAAAAATAACTTCTATAACCTGGAACTAAAGGTACGAGAGGCTCATGCGGAGCTTCTCTCTCTTCAGAGAATGCTCCAAAGCAATCCCACTGACTCCATTGTGGAACAGGAAAGAATAGCCAGACAAAGATGGCTTACTTTGGCTACCGCTGAGGAATCCTTCATAAGACAACGTGCAAGAATCTCGTGGTTGGCTGGGGGTGACGCCAATACCAGATTTTTTCGTCGTGCCATCGCTATGCGGAATGCTGCCAACCATATTCACTTCCTCGTTACTGACTTGGGGGTAACGCTTGACTCTCCTGACCAAATCCAATCTCATGTGGTGGATTTTTACAAGACTCTCATTGGTAGTCCTGTATCCCCCTATATGGCCTCGAAATCTATCTTGTCGTCGCTGATCTCCTCCAAATGCAATGAGGGAGACAGAACCAGATTATCGACCCCTGTTAAGGCGGACGAGGTTAAGGATGTTCTATTCTCTCTCCCTAGGAATAAAACCCCTGGTCCTGATGGATATAATGCTGAGTTTCTGAAATTTAATTGGGATATTGTTGGTGAAGATGTCACGGCAGCTGTCCTTGAATTCTTCAATTCAGGGAAACTTCTGCGGCAATGGAATGCAACTACGCTTGTTCTGATTCCCAAGAAAGTATATGCAACTTCAATTACAGACTTCAGACCTATATCTTGCTGCAACACTCTGTACAAAATAATCTCCCGCATCCTGGCTAATAGACTTCAATCGGTGCTGCCTACTCTGGTCTCCCCGAATCAATCCACCTTCACGAAAGGCAGACTCCTAGTGGAGAATGTCTTGCTTGCCACTGAGTTGATTCACGGATATAATTGGAAATCAATCTCCAAGCGTGCGATGCTGAAAATTGATCTTAGGAAAGCATTTGACTCGGTTAAATGGGATTTCGTCTTGCTTGTTCTGAAGGTTATGAATTTTCCTGACTCCTTCATTAGCCTGGCTCATCAATGCATCTCAACAACGACCTTCTCAGTATCAATTAATGGAGAGCTTAGTGAGTTTTTTTTGGAACTCAAGGCCTAAGACAGGGCGACTCCATATCCCCCTTTCTATTTGTCCTTGTAATGGAAGCTTTCTCCAAGTTGTTCCAATCGCGGTTTAACCAGAGTTTAATTGGTTATCACCCTAATGCTATTGATCCGGAAGTAAGTCATTTATCCTTTGCTGATGATATTATGATGTTTTTTAATGGAACTGAGGACTCCATTGAGGACATATTCAACACAATGGAAACATTTGCTCAATGGTCTGGACTAAGAATGAACTGCTCCAAAACAGAGCTCTTCACTGCGGGTATGAACCACTTGGAAGCCTCCAATCTAGCTAGATTTGGCTTCTCTCTAGGTTCGCTCCCAATTCGTTACTTAGGTCTCCCACTAATGCATCGTAAGCTGCGCATTGCAGATTACTCACCATTGTTGGATAATCTCTCTTCCAAATTGAGTTCTGGGTCATCTCGTGCTCTCTCCTTTGCGGGGAGACTACAATTATTATCTACGGTGGGATTTGGTCTCTTAAATTTCTGGATGTCATCGTTTCTTCTGCCGAAAGGGTGCATAAAAAAACTTCAGTCGTTGTGCACCAGGTTCTTGTGGTCTGGAGATTTATCTAAGAAATGTCAGGCAAAAGTTTCGTGGGATGATGTCTGCAGGCCTAAGAAAGAGGGAGGGTTGGGGCTCAGGAATCTGTCTATATGGAACAAAACACTAGGTCTCAAACTAGTTTGGCTGCTATTTGCTGATTCAGGGTCACTTTGGGTGGCTTGGAGAAAAAGTAACCGCCTAAAAGGATTATCTTTCTGGGATCATAATGAAGAGAGACATACCTCCTCTACGTGGTCTTCTCTTCTGTCTCTTCGATCTCTTGCCAGACACTTTGTCAGGGGAAATGTGGTTGATGGCAGTCTTATCAGTTTCTGGTATGATCATTGGACGCCCTTCGGCCCACTTTTGGAATTCTTTGGTCCATCCGGTCCTAGACAAACGGGCATTCCTATCACGGCAAAGGTTATCAACGCTACTTCCTCCCAGGGTTGGTCTCTGCGTCCGGCTCGCTCCTCTCAGGCTGAACAACTACACATTCATCTCTCCTCACTAACGCTACCCTTATCAGCAGACTCTTTGGACAGCTATAGATGGCACATAGACCACAGGACCTCGTCTGACTTCTCTACCTCCGCTACTTGGGAGGATCTTTGACCTGTGTATCCCACATTAGAGTGGACATCATCCACCTGGTTCAAAGGTGCGGTCCTGAAACACGCTTTCAACATGTGGACAGCCTGTCTTGACCGCCTCCCGACAAGAGCTAGGCTAGCCAGCTGGGGTATGCTTACTCCCACGGGTTGTTGTCTCTGTAGCTCTTCGGTTGAAACAAGAGATCACTTATTTCTGCGATGTGGGTTCAGTGAGAGAATCTGGGACTTAGCTCTCGCGAGATTGGGTTTTAATCAGTTTGGGTTTCACACTTGGACGGTTTTTCTCGAATGGCTTGCCCATCGTTCAAACGGCGGTCTTCCTCACTCCCTTCTCCTCAAGAGATTGGTTTCTCAGGCTGTTGTTTACCACATTTGGTTGGAAAGAAATCACAGGATTCATACGGGCATTTCATCTACTCCAGATCAGATTTTCTTCACAATTGATCGTCTCATTCGTGACACCATCCTCGCAAAGCAAAAGAGACCCAAATTCAGGAATCTGATGCAACTTTGGCTCTCTCATGCCTAGTAAACTCAATCAGTGCTCATCTTTCTCTTAGACTCTTCCCTGTTTTTTTTTTTTGGGATAGGGGGCGCCTATTGGCTTATTTGGCTTCTTTTGTATGTACTTACAAACCGCAATCTTCTAATGATATTTACAGTATTTTCAAAACAAAAAAAAACATAGAAATCTCATTAATAAGTTTTTAAACTAATTAACTAAGTTAGATTTTAAAATCTTAGTAATAAAAATTGACTTAATCAGTTAGAAAGTACTGCAAATTATGTTCACACGTCAAAGATATGACAACATAATTAATCATTTAAAATGCAAAATGCATAATTTATAATTTCATGTGAATTTCAACAGATGAGCTTCCTCTATTCGATTCAGTTAAAATTGCCGTCGGATTTTACTTTGACCAACTCCTCAATTCCAATTGCCTAATAAAATCTTAACCGCTAAACCGTAATCAACCGAGCCGGTTACCAAACATTCCATTTTGGATTCAGTTCCGGTACAATAACCCAAAAAGGCAAATAGTGAAAAAAAAAAAAAAGGAAACAACAAACCACGGTCGGATCAATATACAAGTCTTGGAAAAGGAAAAAGAACACCCGTACTCCCTCTATATATAACTCCTTCCCTCTTTAAGAAATCGATTTTTTTTTCTGTTTGATATCTTCAGATCTTTTCACATCCTAAATTAGGGTTTATTGCTGTTTGATATCTTCATATTCTTCTGCGGCCATGGAAACCGAAACCGAGAATAGTGTCCAAGTCTTTACGAATGTGTCGAATTTAGCTCGAAACTTGGAGTCTACGAACACAGTCTCAATCTATCTACACGAACTAATCCTCGAAGAAGACCAAAGTGTAACACTATTAGGATCATGTCGCATCTGCTTGAAGCCACGTGACGGCTTCACACAAAGTGATCTCTCACAGTTCCTTTATGAACAAGAAGTTCCTCATTCTCCACTTTTAGGTGAAGCAATCTCTAGTCAGATCAATAATTCACTTGCTAACGATAATACTCTACGAGAACCTGTTTTTGTAACCGTCAACATCAATTTCATCGAAGAAAGGGGACTGCATGTTCCTCCTCCGTCGAAAAGTGCTTCGTCAGAAGTTATTCAGAGATTAGTGAAAGAACAGAGAGTCGAACCGATGGACTTGGAAGAAACAAATGAGCTTACGTGTTCGATTTGTATCGAGGATTTTTGGGACAGTCATGAAAACATCATCCGGATGCCTCAGTGCAAACATATGTTTCATCAAGATTGTCTCGTTGAGTGGCTTAGTCGACAAAACTCGTGTCCGTTGTGTCGGAGTACTGTTCCTACGGAGGATCAAGAAACAGAAAATCTAAGATTTTGTCGGGGTTTATAAACCAGAAGTTTAAGGTTTTGTAAGAGCATGATTGTTGTTGGTTTTTTAAAAGAGTTTTTGAAAAATAATATAATATAAATACTAATTAAATATTAAGAGATCTCTTAAATTTCAAGAACTTAAGCCTAAATATTTCTTATTTAAGAAACATTTGAGTCGGGTTTTTTTAAATTTAAGAGACCCTTTATTAAAAAATAATATAAACATGTATATATAGATTTTATTTTAAGAACTCCATATTAAAAAATTCTAATAACGATACTCTAATCTGTTTGACATTGACAAATACACAACTTTTAGTATTCGTTTAAAGAATATGTTTTTTTTTTTGAACACTAAAGAATATATTTGTCTATGGATTGAAATTGATGGATAAATAGTGTTTCATCTGACGGTTTAGGTTTCCTAAATCCAAATCGCTTTATAAAAGACATGTTGGTGACTTTATGACTCTTATCTCTGTTCTCATGCATTGTTTCTACAGTTTAATCTCTTGTTAGATATTTTTTTTTAAATCAGGGGTAGATTCCAGACCACCACAGTTCAGACTAATTTTCTGGGCCCAGTCAGACCGCAAACCAGCTTCATCTGGAAGGGTTTTTCTTGGATCTTTGGTCCAGTGCCCGCGTTAGGTGTCCAGATGAGGCATGGTAGTTTCCGTGTGGGAGAGGAATCGAATCCGGATGGTGGTTGCCACTACAGGTCCGTCCTTTACCACTTGGACTACTTCGTCCGGACCTCTTGTTAGATATTTTTTTCATTCTTATATTGTCTTGCTGCACTTGAATTGTGTGATGCAGATTCCATACAACATCTTCGACCAATGGTCGCTTGCTCTGATCCTCAACTTATGATCCTATAACAGATGGATCTGCCAAGCTGCTCAGTACTGCTGGTTCAAGATTTTAATCTTCACCGTGATGTTTCAAACTAAGGCATATGCGCTTTCTGTAGTCACTACAAGAAAACAAGAATTTTCCTACGGAAAAATTCCTCAGAATTCCGTCGGAATTAGGGTATTCCCACGGAATACCGAGGAATTCATCCGTCGGAAAAAACTCGTCGGAATTTTTTAATTCGTCGGAATTTCCTCGGAAATTTCCGACGGAATTCCGAGGAACACAAATTCCGAGGAAATATCGAGGAAGGCCATTCGTCGGAGAGGTCGTCTGCCGTCGGAAAATTCCGAGGACGATTCCATCGGAAACTTCCGACGGAAGCCGTCCGTCGGAATTTTCCGACGGAAGCTGTCCGTCGGAATTTTCCGACGGAAGCTGTCCGTCGGAATTTTCCGACGGAAGAATCCGTCAGAAGTTTTCGAGGAAGTGGTTCCTCGGAAATTTCCGAGGGAAGGTTTCCGTCGGAATTAATAAAAAATTAATTTAATAAAAAAATTAAATTTTTAAAAATGTAATTTTTAAAAAAATATAAATTAGAAAATTAAATTTGAAAATATAAAATGAAATTCAGAAATTTTATTTCGAATCTATAAAAATAAAATTCAGTACAAAGAAAAAGAAAGAATCCAAGTTTTTGAAAGAAAAAAAGCTACGGGTTTTGGGTGTTTGGGTCTTGCTGGGTCGGGAAATTGATGTCCGGGTGCAACGTCCTCATCATGGCCAGCATCTGCTCGTTCAGCTTCCTCTGTGCCTCGAAGCTCGCCTGTTGGGTCGCCAACTGAGTCTCCAACGCAGAAATGCGTTGGTCCTTGTCCTGCAACTGACCCATAAGTACTTCGGGATCAACAAAGGGCGGGGCTGCAGCAGAAGACGTAACCGACCGTGAACGACGAGCCAAACCCAACATTCGGCCCTTCTTCTTTGGAACCGACTGAAATAGAAAATACCAAAATGTAAATAATAATTAAGATTGGAACCGACTGAAATAGAGAATTAAAAAAATGTAAATAATAATTAAGATGAAATGAAATTTTAATTTAAAAAACATACCTTTTCAACGATTTCGTTGATCTGATCCCGAGGCAATTGGGAACCCGTTGAATCTTCATCTTCGATTTGAAGCTGAGACGCTGCTTCTTCCACCTGACTGTTGATGATGTCGACGACACCCTTCACAACACCGTCATCAATCTCGCCGGTCTGCTTGTTCGTATACGCCTTCTTCATTAGCGCGAAATCATCAACCGGCTCACCATCATTTGCTTCCACCTTGATATCAATATAAATATTAGTAATTAGAAGAAAAAATGAGAATTAAAAATTTCAAAAATTCAAAAATTATAAAATAGAAAAAAAAAGTTATTGTAGTTACCATGCGATCTCTCAGAGTGGCTTGGGACTGAGCACCCAAGTTGTGCTTGTATACGCCCTTTCCTTTACGATCGCTCTTGCGGTTGGTGGAGTTGGTGGAAGAAGTCGATTTCGTCTCGTCTTTACTCCAATGGACAATCAACTGTTCCCAGACCTCGAGGTTCATCATCTTTGGAATCTTTTTGAAAAAAAAAATTGTTAGATGAATAAAAATATAATGTAATAAATTTAAAAAAGGTTTTAAAATTAAAAAAACAAACCTTGCCCTTTTGCCACTTCTTCTTCCACTCGTAAATTTGATAACCATAGTTGGTCATAACTTTGTGGACGAAGTGGTAATAGACAAACGCCGTATAATCGGGATTCCAGTTGAATTCTTGCTGAAAAAAAAAACAATTAGTAGAAAATTTATATTGAAAAAATTTAAATAAAAAAAAAAAAAGAATATTTACCGCAAACTGTTCAAACCATAGAACTTGTTTGGCTCTAGGAAAGTCCGTGAAAGTCGGATGTCCCACGTCCAAACACTGATACATCATCCGGTTGATCCAAGCGCTGATCCCGTTCGAGGATCGATCAAACCATGTCTGACCCGGTCCAGATGGATAGGGAGTGAGAAACGGAAGATGATGACGACCCGGCTGTCGAACAAACTCTGCAACCCTAACCAGTTCCCGAGGACCCTGATAGTTCGGAGGAATAGTGGGTGCAGCACCGGAGCCAGAAGGAGCCTCCGGATATGGAGAGGGAGATGTATGCTGGGAGCTGCGGGAATCCTGAACGGAGTGGCTCCCCGAGCCACGACCACGACGCGGTCGAGGAGGCGGAGTCTGATCATCGTAAGACCTGTAGTTTAAAGATAAAAAAATCCAAAAAAAATTTTATAATTTGTTAGTATACATGATTTATAATATAGAAAAAGGTTTCTAAATATGTTTTAAATTTTCTTAAATATGTTTTATTGTTCAAGAAAACTTGAAAAACTATTTAAAAAATAGTGATAACCTTTTTTAAAATCATATACACCTTTTTTAAATCATATACATGTTTTTTAAATCAAAAAACCTTTTTTAAAATCAGTGATTTTAGTTTTAATACTTATAAAAATAGTTTTAAAATCATATACACGTTTTTAAAAATCAAAAAATATTTTAATACTTATAAAAATAGTTTTAATATCAGAAAAAAACTATTTTAGAAACTGGATAGACGTTTTTAAAAATAGAAAACACCTTTTTGGACTTCATTGAAAAACGTTTTTAAAATCAGAAAAGGTTTTAAAAAATAAAAAAACGTTTTTAAAAATCATAAAAAGTTTTTAAAAATCAAAAACGTTTTAAAAATTGTTTTTATTATCAGAAAAACGATTTATAAAAGAGTAAAAACCTTTTTTGACTTCATTGAAAAACGTTTTTTAAAATCAGAAAAGGTTTTAAAAAATAAAAAAACGTTTTTAAAAATCATAAAAAGTTTTTATAAATCAAAAACGTTTTAAAAATTGTTTTTATATCAGAAAAACGATTTATAAAAGAGTAAAAACCTTTTTTGACTTCATTGAAAAACGTTTTTTAAAATCAGAAAAGGTTTTAAAAAATTGAAAAAACGTTTTCAAAAATCATAAAAAAATTTTAAAAATCAAAAACGTTTTAAAAATTCTAAAAACGTTTTTAAAACTACAAATAATTCCATAGAAAACTAAAACAAGAACCTAAAATCCGAAATTCAATCCTAAACTATCCATCTAACAACCTAAAATCCGATTTTTGCTTCTAACAACCTAAAATCCGAGATGACAGAGAACCGGCGGCGATATGAAGTTGTGTTGATTCTTACATGATTCCTGATGTGCCCTTGGAATTCCGGCGGCGAGATGACAGAGAACCGGCGGCGCAGATGGGAGAGAGGATCGAGAGGAGAGAGAGAGGATCGAGAGTAGAGAGAGATGAGCGATATGTTCTAAGCGGCGGAGAAGAAGAAGAAAGACTTAGGTTTATTATATTTACTAATTCCGACGGACGGGTTCGTCGGAATTCCGTCGGATAAAATAAATATCATACCTAACACGCGGTTCTCGAATTAATTCAACGTTTTGGTTTTCCCGGTAATGACTTTCCGACGGAAACGTGTTTCGTCGGTATTTCCTCGGAAATTTCCGAGGAAATGCCGACGAAAAGCCGAATTTCCTCGGTATTTCCTCGGAAATTTCCGAGGAAATACCGAGGAAACATGGTTTAGGGTTTCAAATTCCAATTTTTTTTTCCGGTATTTCATTTTTAGTACAAATGCAATTCATTCCATTGAGGAAAGTTTGTGTGGATGATCATAAACCATAAAATAAAAAGTTTCAAAAATAATTGTAAGTATTTCGTTTATCGTTTGTTAAAGTGTATAAGTGTTTATCTTATGTTGTGTGATTTTTGTTCGAGCAATCGTAAAAGTGTTTGTAATTGTGTAAAACAGTAGGTATGACTTCATAATCTAGTTAAGACACTCAATGAAGGTTATATATGTGTTATTCGATCCGCAAAACGACGTTATCGGTTATAAAACCCTGGTTCCTCGGAATTTCCTCAGAATTTTCCGAGGAAATTCCGAGGGAATTGCGAAAATCAACAATTTCCTCGGAATTTCCTCGAGAATTTCCGAGGAAATTCCGAGGAACATCCATAAAAAACACACGTCGTCGGAATTTCCTCGGAAATTCTCGAGGAAATTCCGAGGAACATCCAGAAAAAACAAATATCGTCGGAATTTCCTCGGAAAATTCCGAGGAAATTCCGAGGCATTTTGCACTATTAGTTAAATCCCTAAATAGAGTCGTCTAATTCCGAGGAAATTCCGAGGAAACCCTAAATTCCCTCGGAATTCCGTCGGAATTGCTTGTTAAAAAAAAAAAAAAAATTTAAAAAACCTTTTTTTAAATCATATACACCTTTTTTAAATCATATACACGTTTTTACAAATCAAAAAACCTTTTTTAAAATCAGTGATTGTAGTTTTAATACTTATAAAAATAGTTTTAAAATCATATACACGTTTTTAAAAATCAAAAATTATTTTAATACTTATAAAAATAGTTTTAATATCAGAAAAAAACATTTTAATAGTTTTAATACCTAAATTCCCTCGGAATTCCGTCGGAATTTCTTGTTAAAAGAAAAAAAAAAAAATTTACTCTGATTCCGAGTCATCGTCACCAGATGAATCGGAATCTGGATCTTGGTGAAACTCTCCAATAACTGGTTCATCTTTTGCGTAAACGACGGCGTCCTCTGCGAAGTCGGTAAAATCGACTACAAGGCCACCTTCCGCTACATCTTCAGCTGCACTTAAGTTGCCGGATGTGATTGGTTGCAGCGGGTCTTCCAGCTCTGAAGTTCCCTGAACTCGGCCTCTCGGGTTGACTCTTGTAACCGTAACCCATGGATCATCTCTGTTCCTTACCCGTGGGTACTTGATATAACAAACCTGTAACATTTAAAAAAATATTAGTAAAAGTATGAATTGTGATCAATCATTCTGAATTCTTACAACATTAACTTACCTGATCTGCCTGAGAAGCAAGAATGAAAGGATCATAATATTGCAGCTTTCGCCTCGAATGTACTGATGTAACACCAAATGCATCTGTTCTCACACCTCGATCTGGAGTGTTGTCGTGCCAATCACAATAGAAAACAGTACATCGCAATCCAATCAAGCCCAGATACTTGATTTCCAAAATCTCATGTATGTGTCCGTAGTATTATCATCGCCTGATGCAGAACAAACGCCAGCATCATAGGTCGTACGCGAATGTCTCCTCTTTTCAGTTGCGAATGCATATCCTCGAGTACAGAATCTCGGATATGACTTTACAACACAGTTTGGGCCAACCACCATCTCGCGTATCCAATCGTCAAATGTTTCACCTCTGGCCAAACCATCAGACACCTATTAATAGCACATATGTAGGTTATCTCAATAAATATGAATTAGTATAAATATATGGTAAATGTAATTTTAATTTGTTTAAGGCACTCACATAGGTAAACATCCATCCAGCAAATTCTCTCTGCTTAATTTCTTCTAGTTCCGCCTCTGTTGCGTATCTATATTCAAACCGCTTTGCTGCCATGAAAATCCTGTACATATGATGAAAATAATATAAGTAATTAGATTTAAATATCAATTTGTTAAAATAAAATTTTGTAAGATAATAAACTTACCTCTCATATGGAAGAACATCTTCGCAGTTGGTGAGCAAATATGTCTGCAAATGGCTTCGCTCGTGATCTGTAAGTCGACGGTCTTTTGGTTTTCCGCTAAGTCGTCCGACATCTGTGAAAATTTCTGGAACCTTAACATGATATGTTGCCCGTTCACCTCTATCATCATGTCGAGCACATCTTCTGTTTTTCGTCTGAACGTCTGATGGAAAGTAGTGCTCCGCAAAGTTCGAAATTTCTTCATTGATCATCTGTGCGACTATAGAACCTTCCACCCTACTTAAATTTTTCACCTTCTTCTTCAAATGGAACATATACCGCTCATACAGATACATCCATCTATACTGCACAGGACCACCAAGTTCCAATTCTCTTGCAAGGTGAATAACAAGAAGCTCCATAACATCAAAAAATGAGGGAGGAAATATCTTCTCAAGGTTGCACTGAATCACGGCTATGTTAGTCTTCAAATTTGTAATACCTTCAAGAGTCACTGATCTGCTGCATAAATCGCGGAAGAAAGCACTTATCCCTGCAACAGCTTCATGAACTTTTCGTGGTAATAGTTCCTTCAAGGCAAACGGAAGGAGGCGCTGCATCATCACATGGCAATCGTGACTTTTCAAGCCAATAAACTTTCCTTCCTTTCTGTCAATACAGTTTCGTAAATTAGATGCGTAACCATCTGGAAACTCCACATCGTTTGAAATCCAATCAAAGAACGCATTTTTCCCCTCTCCATCAAGTCGGTATATCGGAAAAGGAGCCCTACCATTCTCATCAACATGAAGTTCTGGACGAGCACATATATCGACTAAATCTAGTCTTGACTTCAAATTATCCTTTGTTTTACCTTTAACGTTAAGGATCGTGTTCATGAGATTGTCAAAAAAGTTCTTCTCAATATGCATGACATCTAAATTATGCCTTAGCAGATGATCCTCCCAGTATGGCAAATCAAAGAAAATACTTGTCTTGTGCCAGTTATGTAGTTCTCCAACACCATCTACAGGAAAATGCTCATGTCCGCCGACGTCTGGCGTCCTTTCTGCACCAAAATCTCTTAGTTGTGTCTTCAAAACTTTCCCACTAACTTCCTCAGGTGGACCATCAAACACCTGTTTGTTCTTCCTAAAGAAATTCTTACTCCGACGGTATGGATGATCATGTGGTAGGAATCGTCTGTGACAGTCAAACCAACACGTTTTTCTTCCGTTCTTTAGTTGGAAAGCATCTATGTCATCTTGACAATATGGACATGATAGCCTCCCATGCGTTGTCCATCCAGATAACATACCATATGCTGGAAAATCACTTATTGTCCACATTAGTACTGCCCGCATTTGAAAATTTTGTTTACACGAAATGTCGTATGTTTCAGCACCTTCAGCCCATAGTTGTTGCAACTCATATATTAGTGGCTGAAGAAACACATCAAGTGATCTCTTAGGATGCTCTGGTCCGGGAACGAGAATGGAGAGAAACAAAAACTCTCGTCGCAAGCACAAGTTTGGGGGTAAGTTATATGGTGTAACAATGACTGGCCATAGAGAATATTGTCTTCCACTCTTCCCATACGGGCTGAAACCATCGGTACATAATCCAAGGTAGACATTTCTTCTCTCATATGCAAAGTCGGGATACTTTGATTGGAAATGCTTCCACGCTTTTGCATCTGAAGGATGCCTAATGTCACCATCTGTTGAGTGCTCCGCATGCCATCTCATTCGTTGCGCTGTGCGTTCCGAAAGATACAACCTCTGCAACCTTTCCTTCAAAGGCAAATACCACATTCTTTTATATGGCACTCGAACTCTTCCACTCGTATCTTTGTAACGAGGCTTCCCACAAAATTTGCATGTAATCCGCTGGTCATCCCCCCTCCAATAAATCATGCAGTTATCGCTGCATACATCTATTACCTCATACGGTAAACTAACACCAGATACGAGTTTCTGAACCTCGTAGTATGAACCTGGAGCTACATTATCCTCAGGTAGAATACTTTTTACAAAATCAGCTATCGCATCCACACAGTCTTCAGCCAAGTTATAATCTGTTTTAATGCCCATCAGTCTTGTAGCGTATGATAAAGCTGAATGACCATCTCTGCAACCTTTATACAAAGGTTTCTTTCCAGCATCCAACATATCATAAAATCTCTTTGCTTCTGCATTGGGTAAATCTCCACCTCTAAAATGATCATTTACCATCTGCTCAATACCTACACCATAATCTAAATCCGTTCTAATTGGTTCTTCTAATCTAACCGCCGGCCGAGGTTCGCTAGTACAACCAGGTTCATATCCTGTTTCCCCGTGATGATACCAATTTTGTAACTCCGTGTAAACCCATTTAAAAAAATATGTGTCCAAACATCCAACTCTTTAATAACCTTTCTATTTTTACAATTAGAGCAAGGACATCTTAACTTACCTGTTTCAGCTTCCGGTTGTCGTTTTACTAACCCCATGAATTCCTTTAGACCTCTTTCGTATTCTTTCGTAAGCAATTTCGTGTTCGGATCCAAATGAGGTCGATCCATCCAAGAACGATAATAATTTGAAGAAGACATGTTTTTTTTTAAAGAAAAATCGTTTTTAAATATAGTGGGAGGAAAGAAGAAGAAATGGAGTGAATGAAGAGGAAGAGGGGTGGTTGTATTTGTAGATGAAATCCTTCCGACATACTGAGGAAATTCCGAGGAAATTCTGAGGGAAAACAAATTTTCCTCAGTATTTCCTCGGAATTTTTGAAAACGCACAACGGCTCCCCCAACGGGTCTCTAACGGCTCCGACATACTGAGGAAATTCTGAGGAAATACCGAGGATTCCTCGGAATTTCCTCGGAATTCTTGAAATCACCCAACGGCTCTCCAAACGGGTCTCTAACGGCTCCAAACTTTCCTCGGTATCTTACAATTATCCGTCGGAAATTTCCCACGGACCGCGTTTCCTCGGAAATTCCTCGGAAATTTTCGACGAAACGTGATGTCCTCGGAAATTTCCGACGAAATTCCGAGGAAAACCCTCTTCTCGGAGTTTCCTCGGTTTTTCGTCGGAAATTTCCGAGGAAATCATTTTCCCTCGGAATTTCCCTCGGAATTTGAACGTTTTCTTGTAGTGAGTCAGTGAGGACGTCCATAGCTATGGCTTTTCCTCCTTATCCGACCTTGTTCTGATCCATACATTTCTTGGGTTATAGACGATGTCACATTGGTCAATCAAACTGTTCAATTTCAGATTTCGGTTTAGCTTTCAAAAATAATAAATATATTTAATTTCTTTAAAAAATTTGTGAACTTCACTAAGGTTAGAAATCTGATTTACTAAAACATAGAAAATACTAATACCAGTACTCCAATTTTAAAATAAATAAGATTTAGTTAAAAAAAAAATGTTATCAATGAAACTGAAAAGATATCAATGAACTTTAAACAAAACAAAATTTACACATATATAATATCAAAATAAACTAATAAAATAAAACTTTCAAATAACAAAATTATTTCAATAAAATCATTTACATATATAGAATATGTGCCGCTTCTAGTGCCAACTCAGCCATGGATGGATATTAAGATGAATTTTGTTCTTGACCTTCTTCAAACGCAATGAGGTAATAATTTAATTTTTTAAAGGTTTTGGGGGATTTGGATGACGAGAGATACTTCTCCACGTGGGTCTTTATTCACTCGGCTTTCACGTTTTCCGGTAACTCAATCGGCCGGAGAAACTCACCCTTCACCGGAGATACCTTCTCTCTCCAGTCTCCACCACACGTGCCCATACGTTAGCCCGTGTGTATGACGGACCAACAAAAAATATATCATGCCGTTTCAAGCACGCTGTTTAATACCAGAATCTTCAAACGGCGAGGTGTGTATCAGTAAATTTATCCCACATCGGATCTTTGTGTCGAGTTAAACGGTTTCGCTTGGGTATAAAAGAAGCGCCTTAACCGTAACTTAATCTTCATCTTTGCGCTTGGGGCAATGACGCAGCTAATGAGGTTCTAACCGAGGCGCGTCTATTGCTGGTTGAAAACTATTTCCAAACCCCCTCCTGGGCCTAAGCTTGTCTTGGGCCTTCGAGAATTTCTGGAAGGGCTCCCTTTGGGGTAAAGCCCTACAATGTTCAGTTCAAGATTTATAACCTATCTGTGTATTCTATACTGTCAAATTATTTTCGGCTGATGAATCTGGTTGGATTGTGAGCTTCCTGGAACGTTGATTTTGAAGATATGAGAATTTGGAGATTCCATCCAATCAATCAGAGCCTTTGATACCATTCACGGAATCTCCTAAATGGATACCAGAATACATATTATTGCAACTAGGTAATAACCCGTGCTTTTCGCGGAGTGAAATATTTATACAAATATTTATAGTCATTTATTCTAAATCTTTTTAAAATGTATACTAGGAGAGTACCGGCGCATACGCGCGGGATTGTGCGTACATAATATTTTCTTAGACTCGCAATTGCAATAGCTTTAGAATGAAGAACAAATTCAATTTCGATAAGTGTCACAGAAATAGTTTGTTCGTGTAGCCTCATTGGAAGGAATACTTTGACTTGGAGAACAACAGCTCCTCTGCTTCAATAGATGATGTTGTTGTCATCTCACAAGTACGAAAACGGTGATGGGGGTTCTATATGGCTTTTGATTACAGGTAGGAATATGTTGTTTCCAACCCCGCGCTTTCTTCTTGTATATATTTTTCTCTCTTTGCTTCTCGTATACACGAAAACATCAACAACATAAAAAAAATACTTAGGAAATTTGTGTGTATATACATTTATCTCTTTTAATGGTAAAGCCAAACAAAGCCCATTACCCAAATCGATCAAACTTTATTATTGAGAAGGAAAATATATGTAGAAACATTACTGAATTTTACTCATATAGGATGGTCATGCAATTGTTACAACCACGATAAGGAAAGAATTCCATCGCCATTGTTGTGGTTTCGTCCCATCAAACAATCAGTCTCTCAATTTATCAACACTATCATTTTCATTGGAGTTTTTCTTCTTTGTCCATGCTAACGTCTTCAAAGAGCTCAATGGATGCAATTGGATTTCGCAGTAGCAAATGACACTGAACGTCTCTTACAGCGTCGGATCTAAATCCCAATTTTTCTCAGCGATTTTCCAGTCGGTGGTGATAAAATCAGCTGATTATCACCCAAACTTGCAACACGGCTAGCTAGTGAGAGGCTGCTTGTGGTGGCACCGTTAAAACTTTCAAGACCAAACTCTCCAATTTTGTAATGGTTGTTAGAAACCCTTGATGTCATAATACAAGACACGGCGGCGGCGAAGAAAACTTTCAAGGAAACAAAAAGTATACAAAAGGGGTTAACAAAACAGAAGCCAATATAGAGAAGCATAATTCCTTCTTAAATCATTGACATATGCATCTTACTGGACAATAACTTCGAGCTAGAAATGGTACAGAAAATCCATGAGTGCTAAAATAAAGGGATTAAACAGAACAGAGATGAACTCAAAGAAAGAGAGAGGCCTCACTCTAGATGAAAGAGACATGTGTACCTTCTGATCTTTAGGGCGAACGAAGTTAAAATTCTGCTTTGCCTTCTGGGTAGCTTTACTTTTCATCAGTGTTTTTTTTTTCTCAGGGGAACAGCTATACGCTTTGCTGTTTGAAGAGGATTTGCATCTTGATTAGGTGTTGTAGCAGAAGGCTTCAACGGCAGCTCTTTGACGGGGATGCTGAAGATCTAAACAGCGTGGTCTTCTTTCTTTAATGGGTTACAACTCAAGGCAAGCTTATCAGTGTCATCAACAATGTACACTGGTCTTAACTCATTATCTGATGGCATCGAAGAAGCAGCGGGATCAGATCCGACTGCACATTGTGTGTTTGTGTCTCCTCCTTAGGGAACAGATCCCTCTGTTTCTATCTTCATCGTCTTTGATTAATCTTAAATTGTCGACAATTTGGAAATCTCCGATCTCAAGTTGGTTACAGTATCCAACCTCTAGAGGAAATGACGAATCTTGCTTGCTTTCCTCCAAACAATGCATATGATCGACATCCACTGGAACATTGGAGAATGTCTCGCAACCCAAAATTCCAGTCCGTGGACCAGACCGAGGACTTTGTTCCTATTTCACTATTTCTCGACCATTTGTTCCTAAACTTATAAGCGAAGCTTGGGATTCAAAAGTTTTAAGAGTCTCAACCATGGATCCATTGGCAATAACTGTGATGTCCTTAGCTATGTTATCCATCACAGAGTAGTATTTAATGTAGAAAAAGAAAAAATTAATCACATGATGAATCAATTAAAGCGTGATTAACTTCATTATTTTATTGGTAAGAGATTACTTACATCCATTATCATCGTTTATGCTTTTTTTTGGCAATGGCGTGAGCTGTAGCTCCTCTTGTTCCTCATTTTCTGAGTGTTAATTGAATGTTAATGCAAAAGCCGAGACGATAATCATTATTAAGTGTGTGACTACTAAACAAAAAATATGAGATGCCAACTAAACGACCACCAAAAAAAAACTGATGATGCGTCCTGAGAAGTAATTTGCAATTGGAATGAATTTGCTGAACGTGAGACAACGCTTGGAATAAATTTTCACCCAATTCATCTTCCTTAAGCGCTTAATTAAGGTACGACGCCAAGAGTTCACTCACCTCTTCGTTCGACAGTTGATAATCACGAAGAAAGCAATTGACGATCTCCGGCCTCTGAGTAGTGACATGAAGCTCTTGCTTTAACCTCTCAGTGGTACTTATGATATCGCTGGTTGTAGCCGCCGACCTGCTTATCCCAGCAATCGGCTAAAGCGTTCACTTCCTCGTCCACGCAATCCAGTGCGATCTCTGAGTCTATTAGTATTTCTTATTGATTCGGTATAACTGTATAAGTAGATTTAGACGAAGAATGAGGGAGAAGAGAGACGCACGCCCTTTGAAGTCTTTGTTTAATTTTTTTTTTTCTGATTTTAATAAGGGACACGTGTCCTATTCTCTCAAGATGACGTGTCAAACCCTGGAGAGTGCTAGCAACTTTTATATAGTAGATTAGTAAAAGTAAAACAACTAAATCATATATACTGTATATATTTATGATAACTTTGCTGAATCAATTGCATTATTTTTATCATTGTTGATTAAGTAGCAAATTATGATATATGACTTATATCTGAATTTATTACTAAATTGATATAAATATGCATAAATATAATTACAATATGTTTATTTAGTAAAATGTGTGGTTACTTATTCTAATTTATATTATTAGTTAAGTTTTAAAAATGAATAAATTATACTTAACGTAATTTGATTATTGATTAGTATCAATACAAATCTAATATTTTGATGTTGGTTTATTTGAAAGTCAACAACGACTTTCTATATATGAGTACAATAATTTAAAACCTATTAGTATGATGTAATTGGATATCAAATCTTTATTAAATTGATTGATGAATAACTATTTTAAAAATATGTAATATATTTTATAGACTACTAGTTAATTTTCTTATTAGTTTATTTGATTGTTATACTAAACTATGAATGACATGTCATGTAATTACTCTAGTAATCTAAACCTATTTCCAAAATAAATATAAAAAACATTCTGGTGATGACTGGCCTGGGACTTTGGTTAATTTTTTGGGTTCGGGTCAGGTGATTTGGTTTTTCGGGTTTTGACGTATAGAAAACGATCAATTCTAATTGTATTTCGGGTTCGGGTCGGGTTTCAGGTTTCATATCAAACCCGATCGGGTTTTACTTTAAATTCGGTTCAGTTTATTTCGGGTTCGGGTTTTTCGGTTTTTTTTTTTAAAAACCAAAGTAACCAATGTAATGAAAAAAATCGAAATAGGGTATTTAGAGTTAGGGTTCGGGTATTTCAGGTTCGAGTTCGGTTTATTCGAGTTTCAGTTTTTCGGGTTTAGACAAATAGAAACTGTTCGGGTTTTTTAAGTATATATTTTGGGTCCGGATCGGGTTCGGTTCGGTTTATTCGGGTTTCGGTTTTGGACAAACTGAAACCGATCGGGGTTTTTAATATATTTTTTCGGTTTCGAGTTCAGTTTTTTCGGGTCGGGTTCGGGTTCGGGTTTCGGTTTCGGATAAAAGTTTCAGCCTATGACATATCATCATGGCACACTTGTAATATAATACATAAAGATAAAACCATTCTTTTAAAATGATACTCAAATAATATATAGAGTGTGTACTAATATTTCAAAAAGATTTAGTAGTCTAGGCCCGCTAGGGTGTGTACTAATATGTCAAAAAGATATAGTAGTCTAGTGGCACAAAAAGTTACAAATGCAAGATATAACCTACGGTTTGATTTTTTCCTAGAACACAAATATTCAGTTTTTAATAAATCGACGTTTTTTGGTCTAATTAATAAAAACAAAATTTACAAATTTCAAATCGAACTAAACCTCTCGTCCATTCACGTTGGCAATCGATAATGGATAAACTATTTTTAATTGCGGTTTTAATAGATCATGTTTTTTTATGCCATGACTCAATAACTCAGTGTATTAATAAACATGAACAATAAGTCCATAGGGGAACAAATAAGACAAGATTTATGAAATTTGATGTCGAATAAAATTGAACTATGTAATTTATGAATCACTAGAATGTGTTAACGAAAAGTATTTAAACTTGATTGTAAAACAAGATTCAGATAATGATATGAAGAATTGTAAAACGAAATTTAGATAAAAGAAGCAAGACTCTATACTACATAAGAATGATGATATACCACTCAACTAAATTTAAAGCCTAAAACTCGAAATCGTAAACCCTAAGCGAATCTTTTTTGAAGTCTTTGTTTTTCAAGATCCTACTCGTACGGAACACTCCGGCACAGGGGACACGAGTTTCGACGACCGAGCCACTCGAAGAGACAATCTTGATGAAACATATGCAAGCATCCAGGCATCTTGATGATGTTTTGGTGACTCTTGCTGGGCAAATCCTCAATACAAATCGAACATTGAGTCTCGTTTTCTTCTTCATTTAAATCCATCAGTTCAACTCTTTGTTCTTCCGCTAGCCTCTTGAAAACCTCCGGCGGAGCACCTCTCGACGGAGCAGGAACATCAGGGGGCAGAACAGAAGCATCAAGCATCTCTTCTAATAACTCGATAAAAATGTCGAGAAAGGATATACGAGAGAGTACTGTTAGCATTATCTCATCGGTTGCTGAGACTGGTTCGGATTCCATGGCCGAGGTAGAAGAAGAGTTCAAACAAAAATAAACCCTAATGAATCTAAGATTCGAGGATGATGAAGATTGTTTTAATAAGAGAGATCAATTTCTTTGGGTGAATATGTGATATATCTGTTGGTTTATATAGAGAGAGGTTTTTGTTGCAAGACTAGACGCGTTTATTTATTTATTTCCTTTTCGTTTCTATACGTCGACTGATTTCCTTTTTCTTTCTTTCACGATCGGACATTGTACCAGAACTGAATCCAAAAAAATGTAAAACAAGATTAATTAGAAGATAAGATTAGGACCAACTGACCAAGAAAGAGACAACAAATGCTGATGATTTATCTGATTTCTTTTTTCTCAACAGGTAAACAAACGAAAAAAAAAGTTATTTGTACAAATTCTTTAAAATATATTATGATGTCAAATAATATTTAACTGTATACTTTATGAATCACCATAATATATTAACAAAAATTATTTGAACAAAATTTGGAGAGGCTTATTGGATTAAAGATTTTGAAGAATTTTAGAATTGATGGAATCTAGGTGGATTTTGAGGATATTTGGGTGGTTTTGATGGGATTTATAAAATAAAGATAAAAATTATTGGTGATTGGATCAGAATTTTTTCTATAATTGTTTTTGCATGATATAATAATAAAAATGAAAGAAAATAAAAAAATGATTGCAAATCTGAAGAATTTATTTGGTTTATATTTCAGAAAAATGTTTATTCAATTTTGAAGTTTTATTTAAAATGATATATAATATATTTTGTTTAAAATTTTTTTTAATTAAAAATGAGATCTTTTTTTCAATCGAAGGATTATGCATGGAGTTTCTCTCTTTTTACCAAAAACATGGAATAAATAGTTGGTATAAAGAGAGAACTTACATGTCCATATATACCTCAACAAAATGGAGTAACAGAAAAGAATATCAGACATCTAAGTGAGTCATGCAGAAGCTGGCTACATGCAAAAAATTTACCTAAGTCCTTATGTGCAGAAGGTATAAAATGTGCAGCCTATGTCATCGACCGGATGGCGCTTAGTCCTAACAATATAAAGTCTCTGTATGAGATGGTTTATGGGAAGAAGCCAACGGTTAAACATCTCAGGGTATTTGGATCAGTCTGCTATGTCCATGTGTGCGATTCTTATAGAACCAAGCCGGACGTAAAGGCGAAGAAGTCCATCTTTGTCGGCTATGATGAACAAAGGAAGGGTTGGAGGTGTATAAATCCGGAGACACATAGGTACACTATGTCTCGTGATGTTGTCTTTGATGAGGTTTCATCTTATTATGGGTCACGTCGAGTCTTGATTGATCATGAAGGTACTGCTTCTTCCAAGGTCAATGAATTAGCAAGTTATTCAAGTAACAAGTGAGAGTAGAAATCCGAAAGAAGGAAGAGACACAAGGTGAAAGGGGGAGCACTAACCAAGAGGAAGATGAGGAAGAAGATCATGGGTCCATGGATATCAACGTCCTAAAAGGAATGTTATTAGGCCTGCAAGGTACCTTGCAGCACCATTAGATGAAACAATCAATAAGCCGGTTGCCATCTATGGAGATAATCAAAGTGCTATCAAGTTGGCTAGTAATCCAATTAGGAATGCTAAGATAGGTTTCTTGAGTGGGTTTTTAATGGGTATTAACTGCCCATTTAGACCCATTTATTAAATAATTTTTAATAGGGTTTACCTAATTAAACCCATTAATTATTAAGATTTTGAGTCTAATTATATGAGACTCTATTAGACTCATTTATATATTATCTCATTAGATCTAGATGATTATTTTGTTCTAAGTTTAATAATAAAAGTATCAACAAATACTTTTAACTAAAATATTTACAAAAAATGCAAAACAATAAACAAAAATTAATATTCTGAGAAAAAAACAGAAAATGCGGAATCATGTTTTTGACGGGAAAACACAGAATTACGTTTTTGGCATGACAACACGGAATTACGTTTTTGGCAGGAAAATGTGGAATCACGTTTTGACGGGAAATTTGTGGAATCACTTTTTGGCGGGAAAATGCAGAATCACATTTTTGGCGGAAAAATGCGGAATCACGGTTTTGACAGGAAAATGCGGAATAACGTTTTTCGCGGGATAATACGGAATGACGCTTTTGGCCTTAAAACGCAAAATCGCGGATTGTCGGAAAACGAGGAATCGCGTTTTGGCGGGAAAACGCATAATCACGGTTTTGAAAGGAAAATGCATATCACATTTTTGAAAGTAAAACGCGGAATCACATTTTGGCGGGAAAATGCGGAATCACATTGTGCCAGGAAAACGTAGAATCACGGTTTTAGAAGAAAAACGCAAAATCACGTTTTTGACGGGAAAAGACTGGTTTGTGTTTGACTTTGCCACTTTGTGATTTTTCTTTAGATTATTTTGAATTATGATGATTTATTATGGATTATTATGGTTTGTGGCCGTTTATTTTGGATTATTGTGATTTATTTTGGTTTATTTTGAATTGTTATAGTTTGTTATTGTATATGGTCTTTAACTTATAAATAAAATTTACTAACAAAAATAATGTAAATGTCAAACAGTATATAAATTTAATTTTTATAAAAAAAAAAAACTTTTTAATGACATATGAATAACTTATATAATTAAAATCATTTACATCATAATTCAAACAAGAACATATATAAGAATACAAACATAACTTAAATGGGTCTAATTAATTAGATTCTAAATGGGAATAGCATTTTCGCGGGTTTTAAATAGGTAACCCATATTGGTGAAGATGTTAAATGAGAATAATTGGGGCGGGTATTAAATAGGTTGGGTATACCCATTTTAACATCTCTAAATCCAGTGTTCCATGGAAGGATGAGACATACTGAATTGGAACATCATGTGATCAGAACGATTAAAGCTTTGGAGGTTTGAAGTGAAGACAACTTGTCGATATCTTCACCAAGTCATTACCAAAAGGTCAATTGCTGATTGAAAACTATTTCCAAACCCCCTCCTGGGCCTTAGCTTGTCTTTGGCCTTCGAGAATTTCTGGAAGGGCTCCCTTCGGGGTAAAGCCCTACAATGCTTAAGTTCAATTTTTACAGATACTATGTTTTTCGTCCACGCTACGCGTGGGGATTTTTAATAATTTTTAAAAAAATATAAAATCAATAATACTTGTTGAAATATTATTTATATTCATAATAATATAATATAATATATTTAATCACTAAATTTATATATTATCAATGAATCATTTATTTACATAATTTTTTTATTTAACATATTTATCACTTGAATTATTTTTAATAAATAACTTATATTATTTTTTTATATTTAATAATATTCTAGTATATATTTATTAATTATATATTTTACATCGTAGAAACTATTTTACAAATTTTCTTATGGTTAAAAATGAATTATAACATTTTCTGTAATGTCAATATTTTTTATGAATAATTCATTATTTTCTATCTATAAGTATCTTTTCAACGTATGTATTCCATCTTATAAATACATGGATATTAGACTTGATTCAAACATTTTAACCTCTCAAATCTATCTAGAAATACACAACTGTCATTTAAAAAATATTTTCTTGTTCTTATTTGAAGCCTTTTTAATTATATATTCGTTAAAAAACTACGAAAAGAAATATAGTATTATAATCACAATAAAATATATATAATACTCAATACTTAACTAATTTTATAGCCTCAAAAAAAATTAATAAGAAACTTAAATATTTTTACAAAACTGACATAATTTTAAATAGAATAATGCAATTTAATATTTTAGATTTTTAGAATTCTGATGTTTAAAAAGTGATATTTAAATTTTACTGTGGAATATTAACTTTATAGAAAACTATCAATTTTTCCAGAATAAATTCAATCATGTTGACAAACTTTAAATTTAAGAAGTTATTGATAATTATTATTACATCATATAACGATTAAGCTAAATGCAAACACTCTAAAGCATGGTCTAATAATCTTTTATATCACATCATATATTTTTTTCTGAAGCTCTAAAAAAACCTCTTATTATTTTATTTTATTTAAATTCATCAAATCTCTTACTAAATATCATAAACTTAATATGTTTTTTTTTTGTTTAGTGGCTCTAATTCTAATGTTAAAACTATCATTAGCTTACTCAATTCTAGTCATTATACTTGTTTTATAACTTGTTATATTAAGTTATCAATGTGTTATGTTTTCTTTTGTTTTGTAATAAATCAAAAATTATTAAAGATTATTAAAAAACAATAACTAAATATTTCAAATTAAATTATTACATTAATCTGATATTAAATGAAATAAACGATAACTAATTAGTATTATAAGCATTTGAAAAGCAAGTGAAGTGAATGAACAATTTTTTTTTATTAGTTTCACAATTAATTACAATACTGCATAATTTAATATATTGTACAATTTATTAAATAATAATAAAAACGATTAAAATATATATATTTTAACATAATCTCATATCCAAAAATTATTAAATATTATCAAAAACAATAACTAAATATTTTGAATTAAAGTATTACATTAAACTAATATTAAATGTAAGAAATGATAAATTAATGATTTTTATAAGCATTTGAAAAACAAGTGAAGTGAATGAACAAATTTTTTTATTAGTTTCACAATTAATTACAATACTGCATAATCTATTATATAACAATTTATTAAATAATAATAAAAGCGATTATAATATATATATTTAACATAATCTCATATCCATTATGTTCAAATACTAAAATTTTAAAATATATGATATTTAGATTTAAATTATAAAAAACGAAAAATCAATTAAAGCTCTAAAAATGTAAAATTTTATATATCCGAGATATAGATTTTCTTTTCCCAATTACAATTCCATATTAATTAACGATTTTTATTTTTTATAATCTTTCATTTTTCTAATAGTTGTTCAGGATTTAAAAACTTTTTCTAATAACTATATCAAAATATACAAAAATACAATTAACTTAAAATGATAATGTGGAATATTTAGTTACTTATTTAAAAGTTAATATAGACAATTTTAAAAGTATATAATGAGAATTTATTAGTATGATATTTAATTAGCTAAATTAGAAAATTTAAAAGGTCAATCTTATTAGTATAAGATTTCACTAAAATCATTATCTAACTAAGAAATAAACCTATACAGAATTTTTATTATTATTATATTTGATCTATATGTTTTGGTCAATAATACTTATTCTAAGTTATATATGGTGAATTATGTAATTGAGACAATTCTCTTAAATTATGAAAATTTTGTAATATAATATTTAGTTAACTTTTTATTGATAGAAATTTGTAGATATTTTCTTTATTTTTTTAATATTCTTATATATAGATTTTATAAAATTTATTCTAATTTTTTGGGTCACCATTGTAGATTATATAGACTTAGTTATACAAATGAGATAATTATTTTAAATTAAAAAGTTCCCTAATCTAATATTACGTTGATTTATTCAATAAAAATTTATAGATAATTTCTTTATCTTATATTTTAAATTAGAAAGTTTCTTAATCTAATATTAAGTTAAGTTTTTTGTTTAATATAAATTTATAGATAATTTTCTTATCTTATAGATCTTTCTATTAACAATACAATTCTAAAATTTATAAACTTCTTCAATTCAAATGTTGATGTGGAATGATACTACTGATTATTTTAAAATTAAAATCTTATGTGAACACCCTTAAAGCAATATTATATATTAATAGATTTCAATAAGGATTTATCATATGATTCTTAACAGAATAACTTTATTCAATATGAATACGAAGGGTTTCACATTTTTTCCTTGTGAACAATGCTTTGTAAGCATGCATCTCAATTCCATAAACTCTTCAGTCAGCTGCTGAAACCAAAACCCACAAAGTCAAAGCTTGTCGAAGCCCTACCTTCAGAGTTTTCCTTGTATGTGATCGATGATGTGATCTGATCCTAAAGATTCATTATATATTAAGATATGATAAAACGTGTTCTTTTTCTATCAAATTCTGAAGCCTGTTATGGAAACGTGTGCAGTAATGAGAATGGAGAGAAAGATGTATTGACTGCATGATGGAGATGTTATGTATTAACTTTTTTTCATCTCTATCAACTTTTTTGCTGATGGAGAATTGTTTCCATTGAGATATTGTGTAGAGTCGGGGAGCACAAGAATTGAAGCCATCGTCGGTTTAAATTTGATATCAGCAAATGAAATTGAAGTTGCCTCCGTCCAGTGAAACTTGCCTTCTTCCATACAATCTCTAATGGGAGCCATAATGGTACTAAAGCGAGTCACAAAACGTCGATAAAACGAAACCAACCGAAGTTATTATATATGTTAATATTGTGCATGGTTCAGGCCAGGATTGAACGGCTTCCACCTTGCTTTAACTACCGAGAGACCATATTTTGAGACCACATATCCTAAGAACAGGACATGATCTGACCCAAACTCACACTTTTGCGTAAACACAAAGAACTGATCATGAGGGTGTTCTTCTAAAGATGCACTAAAGAACCTCTCGATAAAAAGACAAAAAAACTTCATTTATAACATGCATTTGATATGAAAGGCATAATGAACCATTCAAACAAACCTTCTCTTGTTTTAAAATGTCCTTTTGCGTTCATCACAGGGCTTGACTCTCTTATATGACGGTAACCACTCTTAATAATAAGTTTCAGAAAAAGTTGGTGGTTACTTGATCTCGCGTAAGCACTCGAGAACCGCCAAATAAACAGATACAAAAACCTTACCAATCGGGTCCAGATGAGAAAAACTTTGTTTTTGGCTTCTTTATCTGTTGAGAAAAAAAAAAAAAAAAGCAATCAGATGTAAATGATCATCAGCATTTGTTGTTTTTCTTCTTGGTCTTAATCTTATTTTCTAAATCTTTTTGTTACAATTTCCTGATCGTGAAAAAAAACAAAACAAAAGTAAATAACTAATAATCAACCCTGTCGAATTATAGAAACAAAAAGGAAACAAAAAGAAAAGGAAACAACTAATAATCAACGCGTCTAGTTTTCCAACTTTAAACCTCTCTCCATATAAACCAACACAAATCACATATTCACCCTAAGAGATTGATCTCTCTTATTAAAACAATCTTCATCATCCTCGAATCTGAGATTCATTAGGGTTTATTTTTGTTTGAACTCGTCTTCTACCTCGGCCATGGAATCCGAACCAGTCTCAGCAACCGAAGAGATAAGGGTAACAGTACTTTCTCGTATATCCTTTCTCGACATTTTTATCGAGTTATTAGAAGAGACGCGTGATGCTTCTGTTCTGTCGCCTGATGTTCCTGCTCCGTCGAGAGGTGCTCCGCCTGAGGTTTTCAAGAGGCTAACGGAAGAACAAAGAGTTGAACTGATGGATTTGGGTGAAGAAGAAAAAGAGACTCAGTGTTCGATTTGTATTGAGGATTTTCCCAGCAAGAGTCACCAAAACATCATCAAGATGCCTGGATGCTTGCATATGTTTCATCAAGACTGTCTCTTCGAGTGGCTCGGTCGTCGAAACTCGTGTCCCTTGTGCCGGAGTGTTCCGTACGAGTAGGATCTTGAAAAACAAAGACTTCAAAAAAGATTGGGGTAGGGTTTACGATTTCGAGTTTTATGTTTAAAATTCAATAGTCTAGTAGAGGTCTTGCTTTATCTAAATCTCATTCTAAATTCTTCATCTTATTACATATAGGGGCATATTGGATTAGGGGTCTGAGGATTTCAATTTTTTTTCTTTCAAATTCTATGTTATTAGGTTTGATATTTGCACAAATTCTTCAAAATCTCACCTTATAGTTTTATACAAATCTTTTAGAATCCTACTTTATTGGAGAAAATTTATAATTAAATTTTAATGAATAGTAATAACACTTTTTTATCATGGAATTTGAAATTTACTTTTAGGGGATGTACTGAATAGAGTATTTGAGATAATCTGAGGTGATTTGATTTTTGGGGAGTTTTGGATGATTTTGGATGAATTAGAAAAGTTATGGTGAATTTTATTAAACTATTCAGTATTCACAAATTCCATCTAAAAACATGATATTTCAATTTTTATAATTTTAACTAAGAAATCTCACCTAATAACTTTAAAATCACCACAAATCTCCTAAAATTTCTAATAACACTGGATTTTAAAGTAAATTTTAAAATTACAAGTTCAATAACACTGGATTTTTCGACATCTTAAAAATCATGTTTGGATAACAGTGAATTTGTCATTTTATTACCTCAAATCTCTCTGAACCATAAATTGAATAAGTAATATTTTTTTCTTACCTTTTTAGTATTTTCTCTACTAAAATATACTGTTCACTTTTTTATTTTTTTTATTAATTAAATATTTTCAATGATACTATCCAGTTAGTTATTTGTTAGTCAAAAAGAATTCCTATAATGTTATGAACCGTTTGGTTAATGGACTCAATATAGACCGATCCATATAGAGGTTATTAACATAACCGGTCCTTAGTATAATTAGATGTTTTTCTTTATAGACAAGGAATAGGTTTATGGAATATTTCCTTTTCTTGTTATGAGTAGTAAAAGGATAATTATCTTTTCTCTACCTGGTGTAACCACTATATAAAGAGACCTTTGGTCCTCATAATAATACACACAGAACATTCAGTTCACAACACGTTATCAGCACGAAAGCTCCTAAACCCTAAAACCCTAGAGACCCTGAGTAGCTGCCGAAACTTTAAAGAGTCATATCTTTCAAACCGTGAGGAACCAGAAGGCGATCTAGATATCAAATCGAAGCCCTCGACGAGAAGAATCTACCGGTGAAAACCGCTTGTCGATCCGACATCGGACGCGCTCCCACGCACGCATACAGTGCACGACGACCCACCAAATAAACCAAGGAGATCCGATTTCAGCTTGTGTTTTCCGAGGTCATTAGCTCCCGGTTCATTCCAATTCAAATCTAAAAGAAAGAAAAAGGTAAAACCCTAAACTAAGAACTAAAGCAAATTGAATTTGAACCTAAGAGCTATGAAACCCTAAAATCAATCTCATCCAAATTAAATTGCTTGATCTTGTCAAACCCTAATTCTGAATTGAATCTAAGCTAAGGATAAGACCATTAAAATTTGGATTGATTGATATAACCTTGATTGCATGATAGTTAAAATCGCATGGAACCCTAGATTTCTAGGATCACATGTTCATCTAAAATCAAACTTGGACTGCATCATTCTCCTTAGAAATCGATTGCTAGGATTGTTTGTTTCATGTTGGTTGAATCCGATCTCAGAATATAGGACAGGAAAATCGTTTGTCCTTGTCCCATAAAGAATATGATGTTTTCCTTTTTAGAAAAGGAAATCCTTGTTTTTCCCCTTTATGAAAAGGAAACCTTGAAAATTTCCAAATCTGTGCAAAGGATGTTTTCCTTTTATTTGCTTCTACTTGATTGTACTTGTTGCACATAGAAATCGCATGGCTTTGAATATAGAAACCGATTTCATGAATTAAATTGCTAAACATGATTGTCCAAACACATGTTAAAATCGCATGCTATTTAAGATAGGTTGAAAGAAACCTAAAAGCCTATGCTAAATCCGATTGCATGATTCAAATATTTTGGCCGCATGGTCTAAAATCGACCATTGCTTTGGATCGCATGTTTTGCTTGATCACATGCTTAAAATCGGACTTGTTAAATGAATATAGTAAACCGACCATCATTATTAAGGTCCGGGTTTATAGCCACTAACTGAAAGTCGTTAAACGATTTCAGATGGCTGATGTCAACAAGAAATTTGATGCATATGAAAGAATGGCCAAAGTAAATAACTTTGAGTACCCGATCCTAGATCTCTCCGGAGACGAATTCCTAGAATGGTCGTTGAGCACTAGTCTTGCTCTACAAGACAGAGGACTCGGAAGATGCATCTACAAAGATAATAATGAACTTGAAAGCCAAAAGCAAAGAGTCATAACAATTATGCGCTGTCATCTCACTGATGGTCTAAGAGATCAATATGAAGATACTAAAGATCCGGTTGTTCTTTGGACAAAGTTGGGTGAAAGATTCTCAATGAAATTATGGCTAACCTCCATGGATGGATGGAGTAAACTCAGCTTCCAGGACTGTGAATCCGTGGATGAGTACAATTGTACCCTACTGAGAATCGTACATGGCTTTATGCTGTGTGGCGAAGTGATAACGCACAGAGATCTTTTAAATAAGACCATATCTATATTCCATCCGAGACAGATAGTATTATCACGAAAAGCCAGAACTTTCACCAACTATAATGACCTACTATATTACCTCCTCAATCCACAAAGGACAAGAGAAATTATCAGTGAAGCTGATGAAATGATAAAGAGGCGTAAAGAGATGACAGAACCTCAAACGAGTGATGAGGAAGGCTCAGATTGTGAGGGCAGTTCATACGTTGACTAAAAGCATAAGGCATTTACGATTTCAGCATGTTGTTTTCCCCTTGTTTGCTTTCACTCCGGATTTATGTCTTTGGATTTGATTGATTAATAAAGTATCAGCTTTAAGACATAACTCCCGTTTTAATGAAAGGCAACATGGATATATTCGTGGTGGATAGTGGGGCCAATCACACGATCTTAAAAGATAAGAGATACTTTATAGATCTTAATTTGAGCAAGGCCAGTGTAAGCACTATAGCAGGTCCGGCCAGCCTTATAGAAGGTCGTGGTCCGGCCGATATATTAATGCCTAAGGGGACGCACTTAGAGATTACAGATGCGTTATTTTCCCCCAGCTCTAGACGCAGTCTATTGAGTTTTAAGGACATCCGTATGAATGAATTTCATATCGAGACAATGAACATGGGAAACCAAGAGTTCCTTCAAATCGTTAAAGCTGTCCAAGGCCAAAAGAAAGTCTTCGAGACTATCCCTGCTATAGCTACTGGTGTATACTGTGCTAAGATCAGTATGATAGAGGCCAATGTCATGGTGAACAAAGAGTTTAAGGATAAGTTCAACCTGTGGCACGACCGGCTGGGACACCCCGGGTCGAATATGATGCGGAAACTGATTGCCAATACTAATGGGCACGCCTTGAAAGAAAGGAGAGTTATCCCGAAAAATGTTATGTGTTCCTCGTGTTCACAAGGGAAACTGATTGTAAGACCGTCACCAGTTAAGGTCACTAAGGAAACGATTAACTTCCTGGAAAGGATACAAGGAGATATTTGCGGACCAATCCACCCACCTTGTGGGACGTTCAGGTACTTCATGGTCCTGATTGACGCATCTACAAGATGGTCACACGTATGTTTGTTGTCCACTCGAAACCAAGCGTTTGCGAGACTCCTTGCTCAGATAATACGCCTACGGGCTCGCTTTCCAGATTTTCCGTTAAAGACCATACGCATGGATAATGCGGGTGAATTTACGTCTCAAGCATTTAATGACTACTGTATGTCCATGGGGGTAAGTGTGGAATACTCCGTGGCACATGTACATACACAGAACGGCTTGGCCGAGTCATTTATAAAACGCATACAGTTGATTGCTAGACCATTACTCATGAGGTCAAAGCTTCCTGTATCCGCTTGGGGACACGCTGTCTTACACGCTGCTGAACTAATCCGCATGAGGCCGTCTAGTAATCATACATATTCCCCATCCCAATTGTTAACGGGATTAGAGCCAGACATCTCCCATCTTAAGACATTCGGTTGTTCAGTTTATGTACCGATTGCACCACCACAGAAGACTAAGATGGGACCTCAAAGGAGGATGGGGATAAATGTTGGATATGATTCACCCACAATCATAAGATACCTTGAGCCAACGACTGGAGATCTATTTAAGGCCAGGTACGCGGATTGTCATTTTGACAAATTCGTTTATCCAACATTGGGAAATGAAAACCGGCTGTTGAAAGATATTGCATGGAATCAAACATCCTTAAATTGGCAAGATCCTCGGACTCGTGAAAGTGATTTAGAGATCCAAAAGATATTACATTTGCAAAAGCTAGCTATACAATTGCCAGATTCCTTTGCAGACCCAAAGAAGGTCACGAAATCGCATATTCCAGCCGTGAATGCACCAATGCGAATTGATGTCCAGAATGGACCGCAAGTGGCTACAGAGTCTAAACCCCGTTTGAAACGTGGGAGACCTACTGGTTCCAAAGATAAGACTCCTCGGAAATTAAGAAAAGTTGCTGAACTCCAGACCGAGGAGATAGTGGATCCGGACATTAACGAACCTAAGGAGCCGCCAAATGATGCTCGGGACGCCGAGCCTCATGGTCCTGAAGTTCCAGAAAATAAAAAAGATCGCGATCAATTATGTCTCGTCCGGAATCCAATGGAACAGAAAAGACGTCGACGTCAATGATATATTTGCATGCAATGTAGCACTTGAGATTATGAATGAGGATCTAGAACCCACGTCAATAAATGAATGCATTCAACTGATTGGGCTAATTGGAAAGAAGCCATAGACGTGGAGAGTTAAACTCTTAAAGAAGAGAGAGGTTTTTCGTCCCATAATTCGGACACCTCGTGAGGTTATGCCAGTTGGACATAAATGGGTTTTTGTGAAAAAGAGAAACGAACAAGTAAAGGTTGTTCGACACAAAGCACGGCTTGTGGCACAAGGATTCTCACAAAGACCAGGAATCGATTATGAGGAGACTTACTCCCCTGTGGTGGATGCAACGACATTCCGATTCCTTATAAGTTTGGCCATAAGAGAAAAGTTAGATTTGCGGTTAATGGATGTTATCACCGCATACTTATATGGTCCACTGGATAACGAATATATATATGAAAGTCCCAGAGGGCATAGAGCTGAAAGATAAAAGAAGTTCTCGAGACCAGCATTGTACTAAGCTGAATAAGTCGCTCTATGGATTAAAACAGTCAGGTCGCATGTGGAATAATAGACTAAGCAAGTACTTAGTGAAAAGAGGCTACATGAACGATCCCATAAGAAGTTTGAAAAGGGATTCGTAATCATCGCGATGTACATGGACGACCTGAACATTATTGGAACCCCTGCGGAGATACCCCAAACAATTGAATACCTCAAAAGAAAGTTTGAGATGAAAGACTTAGGAAAAACTAAGTTCTGTTTGAGAATCCAGCTTGAGTACGTTAATAACGGAATCCTTGTGCATCAAATGGCGTATACTGAAAAAGTACTCAAGAGATTTAATATGGACACAGCTCACCCATTGAGTAGCCCAATGGTCGTAAGGAGCATAAGCCCGGACACAGATCCGTTTGGTCCAATAAGAAAGAACGAAGAGGTTCTTGGTCCCGAAACGCCATATCTAAGTGCCATAGGAGCGTTATTATACTTGGCTAGTCATACTAGACCAGACATTTGTTTTGCCGTAAACCTCCTATCAAGATTTAGTTCTTGTCCAACCCAAAGGCACTGGAACGGGATTAAACATTTACTTCGTTACCCTCAAGGAACGAAAGATATGGGTTTATTTTACACTAACCATAACGACAAAGGTTTAGTTGGTTTTGCTGACGCAGGTTATCTATCGGATCCACACAATGGACGATCTCAAACATGATATGTGTTCACTCATGGAGGAACAGCAATTTCATGGCGATCCATGAAGCAGACACTCACTGCCACATCATCAAATCACGCAGAGATTTTGGCGATTCATGAAGCCAGCCGTGAATATGTTTGGTTGAGATCGATGACTCAGCACATAAGGCGAGATTGTGGGATGACAGATGGAAAGGACGAACCGACCGTACTTCATGAGGACAATGCTGCGTGCATAGCTCAACTGAAGGATGGATACATCAAGGGAGACCGGACGAAGCACATTCTGCCAAAATTCTTTTTCACTCACGATCTCCAGAAGGCTGGAGAAATACAAGTGCTTCAAGTCCGTTCAAGCGACAACTCAGCTGACTTGTTCACAAAGTCGCTCCCAACCTCCACGCTCAAAAGGCTGGTGTATCAGATCGGCATGCGCCGATTAAAGGACTTATAGGGATGTCTAAATCAGGGGGAGTAATACGTGCTGTACTCTTTTTCCTCGCTAAGGTTTTGTCCCACTGGGTTTTCCTTAGAAAGGTTTTAATGAGGCAGCATCCCCAAGCGTATTACAAAGATCCTTGGTTGCATCGGGTTCGGTCATTTCGTCCAAGGGGGAGTGTTATGAACCGTTTGGTTAATGGACTCAATATAGACCGATCCATATAGAGGTTATTAACATAACCGGTCCTTAGTATAATTAGATGTTTTCCTTTATAGACAAGGAATATGTTTATGGAATATTTCCTTTTCTTGTTATGAGTAGTAAAAGGATAATTACCTTTTCTCTACCTGGTGTAACCACTATATAAAGAGACCTTTGGTCCTCATAATAATACACACAGAACATTCAGTTCACAACATATAAATAATTATTTCCATTTATAATATTTAAACAAAAAAATTCCTCTAATTTAAATTATAAATTCTATTTGATAATTAAAAATCTATATACGAAGATTCTGGTATTAAATAATGTGCTGGTCTCTTACACACGGGCTAACGCACTAGGCCCAGTTATTGGTGGAGAGAGAAGCTGTCTCTGGTGAAGCGGTGAGTTTTTCCCGCCAATCATGATCATAATAGAATCATGTAGTTTGTTTCTTGTCAACGAAAAGTAAAACTCTTCGGTATAATCATCAAACGAAAGTGTTCCTTGTTTAATGTTTTTTCCATCTTGGAAACATGGTATGATCATGATTCAAAAGCAGAAACTGTTCTCGACGATGCTTCTAGAGCTATTTCCACCTTGAGACTCACTGTTTTCTGTGCGAGTGTGCCTCTTTTTAAGCTGTAACCGCAAAGACGCAGTTCGCCCTCAAAACTGTGTAGTAACAAGTGAAACTTGTTGGTCCAGTGGCACCTATTTAAACTTAAGGACTTCTACACACATTTCCTTGAAACTCTGGTATATCTACTTGGAGGCAAATTTTCGTGCCTTGATATTGTGAATGGGACGCTACTATTGCCCGACCATGGTGTGATTACAAGCATCTTCACCGTGTCCCTCATCTTCTTGGTTTGCAATTTTCTTACAGTTGTTGAGGGCAGCAAGGATATTTTTCTAATTTTGAACCAAATTATCTTTTAATGCTTGGAAGACTATTGGATCAATGCTTAAACGGCTTTTTCCATCGCCACCATAGATAGTTAAATTTTGGTCTACGTCAGTAAACGGTGCTAAGAAAGAAACACCGATAGTGCTTTTCACTAGCTCAAGACCAAAATATCCGAGAAATCCGAAAGAAACAAGGGACTCTCTAAGTATGAAGAAGAATATGGAGAACATTTAGAAAATACTTCAAAGACTTTTAGAGAGAGTATTAGAATTTATGATGAATACTCTTTTTTATTTCAACTTTTTGTACATTTACAAATGATGGGGTGTGGAGGTATTTATGGCCTCCTAAAACTATATTACAAAGATCTAGACTCTTCTTCTACAACCTCCTTAGTTCATAGATATTTTATAATCTCTAGAATTTTCTATATAACAATATCTAGATTTTATTCTTTAATAAACTTATTTAGAAATTCATGAGGTAATAACCTTCTAGATATTTGTTTCATAATATCTAGATAATTAGTTTATAGAATTCTCTAGAACACTTAAGGAGGTGATAAACCCTTGTGATGTTTTTAGAGAAATTCTAGATTCCATGGGCCTAATTTTGGGTCATATCCAATAAAATTAGTTTATGTACCTGAAATTAACCTCTGACCAAAATCAAGTTTAACTTCAATACTTTCTTTTAAACTTGATTTTGTCAACCATACCGAGCTTTGAATGCAGTAACTCGAACTGACCTTTTGGTAATAACTTGGTGAAGATATTGGCAATGTTGTCTTCACTTCAAACCTCCACAGCTTCAATCGTTCCACCAATCACCTTCTCTTGTATAAAATGATGTTCCAACTCAGTATGCTTTGTCTTTCAATGGAACACTGGATTATTAGCCAACTTGGTATCACTTTGATTATCTCCATAGATGGCAACCAGCTTATTCATTGGTTCATCTTCATCTAATGGAGCTGCAAGGTAGCATTAGTATGTTGTGACAAACCTGTTATCCCTGAACCGAGCAGGCCTAATAACGTTGCTTTTAGGACGTTGATTTTCCATGGAAGGATGATCTTATGATCCTCATCTTCCTCTTGGCTAGTGCTCCCCCTTTCACCTTGGGTCTCTTCTTCCGGATTTCTACTCTCACTTGGTATTTGAATAACTTGTTCATTGACCTTGGAAGAAGCAGTACTTTTTTGATCAATCAAGACTTGACGTGACCTATAATGAGATGAAACTTCATCAAAGACAACATCATGGGACACAGTGTACCTATGTGTATCCGGATCCATACACCTCCAACCCTTTCGTTGTTCAATGTTCATTATAGCTGACAAAGATGCACTTCTTCGCCTTTGCCTCCAGCTTGGTTCTATGAGAATCGAACACATGGACGTAGCAGACTGATCCAAATACCCTGAGATGTTTCACCATTGGCTTTTTCCCATGAACCATCTCATACAGAGACTTCATATTGTTTGGATTAAGCGGCATCCGATTGATGACATAGGCTGCACATCTCATACCATCTCCCCATAAGGCCTTAGGTAAATTCTTTTCATGTAGACATGCAGCTTCTGCATGACTCACTTAGATGTGTGATCATCCTTTCTGCTACTCCATTTTGTTGAGGTGTATATGAACATGTAAATTCTCTCTTTATACCATATTTTTGGCAAAAAAAAAAAAAAAACTTCATGCATGACCCTTCGATAGAAAGAAAGATCTCATTTTGAATTAAAACAAAATTTAACAATATATATATATATATATATATATATTATCATTTTAAAAATAAATTTCCAAAATTGAATAAAAAATTTCTCAAATATAAACCAAATTAAATACATTCTTCAGATTTGCAATCATTTTCTTTCCTTTTTATTATTAAATCATGCAAAAAAAAATTATAGAAAAAATTCTTACCAAATCACCAATAAATTTTTATCTTTATTTATAAATCCCATCAAAACCACCCAAATATCCTCAAAATCTACCTAGATTCCATCAAATCTAAAGATCTTTAATCCAATAAAACCCTGTAAACTTTGTTCAAATAATTTTCGTTAATATATTATGGTGATTCATAAAGTATACAGTTAACTATTATTTGACATCAAAATAAAGTATACAGTTAACTATGATGATCGTAGAAAAGGGTTTTTTTGTTGTTGTTTCTTGGCTTTACCTGTTGAGAAAAAAAGAAAAAAAGCAATCAGATAAATCATCAGCATTTGTTGTCTCTTTCTTGTTCATAATCTTATCTTCTAAATCTTGTTTTACATTTTTTTTAATTCAGTTCTGGTACAATTGTCCGATCGTGAAAGGAAAAAAAAAGGAAATAACAGTCGACTTATATAAACAAAAAGGAAATAAATAAATAAACGCGGCTAGTCTTGCAATAAATAAACCAACACATCACATATTCACCCAAAGAAATTGATCTCTCTTATTAAAACAATTTTGATCATCCTCGAATCTGAGATTCATTAGGGTTTATTTTTGTTTGAACTCTTCTTCTACCTCGGCCATGGAATCTGAACTAGTCTCAGCAACCGAAGATTTTCTCGGAGAGATAAGGGTAATAGTACTTTCTCTTCGAGGAGGTGTTTCTGCTCGTATATCCTTTCTCGAGAATGTTATCGAGTTATTACAAGAGCTGCGTGATGTTTTTGTTCTGCCGCCTGATGTTCCTGCTCCGTCCAGAGGTGCTCTGCCGGAGGTTTTTAAGAGGCTAGCGGAAGAACAAAGATTTGAACTGATGGATTTGGGTGAAGAAGAAAACGAGACTCAGTGTTCGATTTGTATTGAGGATTTGCCCAGCAAGAGTCACCAAAACATCATCAAGATGCCTGGATGCTTGCATATGTTTCATCAAGACTGTCTCTTCGAGTGGCTCGGTCGTCGAAACTCGTGTCCCCTGTGCCGGAGTGTTCCGTACGAGTAGGATCAATGAAAAACAAAGACTTCAAAAAAAGATTGGCTTAGGGTTTACGATTTCGAATTTTAGACTTTAAATTTAGTCGAGTGGTATCAATCATTCTTATGTAGTATAGATTCGTTTTACAATTCTTCATCTCGCTATCTGAATCTTGTTTTACAATCAAGTTTAAATACTTTTCGTTAATACATTCTAGTAATTCATAAATTACATAGTTCAATTTTATTCGACATCAAATTTCATAAATCTTGTCTTATTTATTCCCCTATGAACTTATTGTTCATGTTTAATATGCACTGAGTTATTGAGTCATGGCATAAAAAAAAACATGATCTATTAAAACCGCAATTAAAAATAGTTTATCCATTATCGATTGCCAACGTGAATGGACGAGAGGTTTAGTTCGATTTGAAATTTGTAAATTTTGTTTTTATTAATTAGACAAAAAAAAACGTCGATATATTAAAAACTGAATATTTTTGTTCTAGGAAAAAATCAAACCGTAGGCTATATCTTGCATTAGTAACTTTTTTGTGCCACTAGACTACTAAATCCTTTTGACATATTATTTGAGGATCATTTAAAAAAATGATGATATGTCATAGGCCTAGGACTTATATCCGAAACCGAAACCTGAACCTGAAACCGAAAAATATATTAAAAACCCCCAATCGGTTTTAGTTTGTCCAAACCCGAAAAACCGAAACCCGAATAAACCGAACCGAACCCGAACCGAACCTGAAATATATACTTAAGAAACCAAAACGGTTTATATTTGTCTAAACCCAAATAAACCGAATCCGAACCTGAAATACCCGAATCCGAACTCTAAATACCCTATTTTCTATTTTTTTGATTTTTTCATTAAATTGGTTACTTTGGTTTTGAAAAACCCCGAAAAACCTGAACCCGAACCCGAATAAACCGAACCGAACTCAAAGTAAAACCCGATCGCGTTTGATATGAAACCTGAAACCCGACCCGAACCCGAATAAACCGAACCGAACCCGAAATACAATTAGAAAAAAACCCGATCGGTTTCTATACGTGAAAACCTGAAAAACCGAATCACCCTACCCGAACCCGAAAAATTAACCGAAGTCCCAGGCCAGTCATCACCAGAATGCTTTTTATATTCATTTTGGAAATAGATTTAAATTACTAGAGTAATTACATGACATGTCATTCATATTTTGGTATAACAATCAAATAAACAAACAATAAAATTAACTAGTAGTTTATAAAATTTATTACATATTTTTAAAAGAGTTATTCATCAATCAATTTAAATAATAAAGATTTGATATCCAATTACATCATACTAATAGTTTTTAAATTATTGTACTCATATATAGAAAATCGTTGTTGGTTTTCAAATAAACCAACATCAAAATATTTGATTTGTATTGATACTAATCAGTAATCAAATTACGGTAAGTATAATTTATTCATTTTCTAAACTTAACTAATAATATAAATTAGAATAAGTAACCACACATTTAACTAAAAAAACATATTGTAAGTATATTTATGCATATTTATATCAATTTAGTAATAAATCAGATATAAGTTGAATATCATAATTTGCTACTTAATCAATAATGATAAAAATAATACAATTGATTTATCAAAGTTATCATAAATATATATAGTATATATGATTTAATTGATTTACTTTTACTAATATACATTTTTAAAAAAATTAGAATAAATGACTATAAATATTTGTATAAACGTTTTACTCCGCGAAAAGCACGGGCTATTACCTAAGTTACAATAATATTTATTCTGGTATCCATTCGGAGATTCCGTGAATGGTATCAAAGGCTCTGATTGATTGGATGGAATCTCCAAATTCTCATAGCTTCAAAATCAACGTTCCAGGAAACTCTTAATCCAACCAGATTCATAAGCCGAAAATAATTTGACAGTATAATACACAGATAAGCTATAAATCTTGAACTGACCATTGTAGGGCTTTACCCCGAAGGGAGCCCTTCCAGAAATTCTCGAAGGCCCAAGACAGCTTAGGCCCAGGAGGGGGTTTGGAAATAGTTTTCAACCAGCAATAGACGCGCCTCGGTTAGTACCTCATTAGCTGCGTCATTGCCCCAAGCGCAAAGATGAAGATTAAGTTACGATAAGGCACGTCTTTTATATCTAAGCGAAACCATTTAACTGGACACAAAGTTCCGATGTGGGACGGGTATAGTGATACACACCCTGCCGTTTGAAGATTCTGGTATTAAACAACGTGCTGGTCTCTTACAGCCTTGAAACGGCATGATGAGTTTTTTTGTTGGTCCGCTATACACACGGGATAACGCACTAGGCCCAGTTATAAGAATTTGGTGTGGGCACGTGTGGTGAAAAGTGAGTTTCTCCCGCCAATGATGATCATAATAGTACCATGTAGTTCGTTTCTTGTCAAGACAAGTAAAACTCTTCCGTGTAATCATCGAATGAAATGAATGTGTTCCTTGTTTAATGTTTTTTCCACCTCGGAAACATGGTATGACCATGATTCAAAGGCAGAAATTGTTCTCTAAGATACTTCTAAAGTTTTTTCCACGTTGCGACTCGCTGTTTTCTGTGAGAGTGTGCGTCTCTTTAAGCTGTAACCACAAAAACGCAGCTCGCTCTCAAAATTGTGTAGCAACAAGCCAAACTTGTCGGTTCGGTGGCACCTATTTAAACTTATGGACTTCTTCTACAATGATAATCCAATCAATTAGATGATCGCTACATATTGGAGTAGTTGGGTTGGTTAGAGTCCGGTTATTAGGAATGTTAATAACCGGTTACTTAATTGGGTTACATACATGTGTATATAAGATTAAGATGTAATCCGTTGTACAGTTAACAAAGCTAATAACAAATTTTCATTCTCATCTTCTTCCTCGAGCTCTCTCACTATCACTCTCAAGCTTTGTTCAATATGGTATCAGAGACAAAACTTTGTTAAATCTTCCGCATTCTTTCGATTTCTTTAACGATGAGCTGTGCGATTTCGTATTCTTTTCGATTCGCGTTTCTTTGTTTCGTCGTCATCATCGATTCGATTTTTGGTGTTGCAATTTGCTTCGCCGTTCTTCTTTTGCTGAGTTCTCTTTGAGTTCTTCGCTGTTTTCCTTTTTCAATTGCTTGGGATTTCATCCGCATCTTGTGATTCTTCCGATTTCTTCGCGATTGACTATGGCTCCTTCGTCGTCATCTCCGGCGAGTGATTGTTCTTTGGATCAATACGACAATCCTTATTTCCTGCACAAGAGTGATCATGCTGGACTCATCTTGGTCACTGATCGTCTTAATACTGCTTCAGAGTTTCATAGCTGGCGCCGATCTGTGCGTATGGCGTTAAATGTGCGTAACAAGCTGGGGTTTATAGACGGTACGATCTCTAAACCTTTAGAAACCGATCGGAATTACGGTGCTTGGTCTCGCTGCAATGATATTGTTGCTACTTGGCTTATGAACTCTGTCTCCAAGAAAATAGGCCAGAGTCTTTTATTCATTTCGACGGCAGAAGGAATTTGGAATAATCTGGTCTCTAGGTTTAAACAAGATGATGCGCCTAGGGTTTATGATATAGAACAGCGATTGAGTAAGCTAGAACAAGGATCTTTGGATGTTTCTAGTTACTATACAGAACTGGTCACCTTATGGGAGGAACATAAGAATTTTGTTGATCTGCCGATTTGTACATGCGGCAAATGTGAATGCAATGCTGCTGTTCTTTGGGAAAAGTTGCAGAGTAGGAGTCGTGTTACTCGCTTTCTCATGGGATTGAATGAGTCTTATGAGAATACACGTCGTCATATATTGATGCTCAAGCCAATTCCTTCGATTGAAGAAGTCTTCAACATTGTCACTCAAGATGAACGTCAACGTTCTGTGCGTCCTCTGACGAAGATGGATGCTGTTGCGTTCAATGCCACTGCTTCTGTACCAGATGATGGTCGTTTCTTGCAGGGAGGTGTGTCTGACAATGGTTCTTATGTGGCTGCATACAACACTAACAAGTCATCTCAAAAACCGATCTGTACACATTGTGGGAAACTCGGTCATACTGTTCAGAGATGCTTTAAGATTCATGGTTACCCTCCTGGATACAAGACTAACTCCTACTCTGGTCCTAAGTCTTCTTCTGTGCCTTCACAGTCTCAGCCGAACTTTTCTGCTCCTGCTCCTACGGTATCACAGTCAAATGCGATAGCAAATGTGTATACTGAGCTGAATGGTGGTTTGCCAAGTGCGATTTCTCCGGTTATTCCACATCTCACTAGTGGAGGGACAACTGTGAAGCTTCAGGATTTAACACCCGGGCAGATACAATAGTTAGTTGCTCAGTTCAATGCTCAGTTCCACGTTCCAGATTTGACTTCCTCGTCTGATGCTTCTTCATCAACTGCAGCTACCATTAGTGAACAAGGTGTCATGGCCCAAATTTCTACTTCGGGTATGGTCTTTCCTTCTACTAGCCTAAAGTACCAAAACCACATTCTTACATTCCAAGATCATTGTCTCTCTTCTCTTGAAACTATTATACCGCATGATGCTTGGATAATGATTCTGGTGCTTCTAGCCATGTTTGTTCAGACTTAAACTTGTTCACAGATTTGGTTCCTGTCTCTAGTGTCACAGTTACTCTTCCCAACGGTACTAGGGTTCCCATTACTCATACTGGAACTGTGCATATTTCAAGTGTCTTAGTTTTGCATCATGTCTTACATGTTCCTGATTTTCATTTCAATCTGATAAGTGTCAGTTGTTTACTTTGTATTTCGAATTGCTTTGCTCATTTCTTTCCAACTTGTTGTTTTCTTCAGGATCTTTCACGGGGCTCGATGATTGGGAAGGGTGATGTTTATCACAATCTCTACTTACTCAACACATCTTCTCCTAAATCATCGTCTCCATCTCTCTTGTGTGCTTCGGTGCTGTGTGATAGTTCTCTGTGGCATCGTCGTCTTGGACATCCTTCCAATGGTGTTTTTCAAACTTTGAAGTCTGTTTTACCTTCTTTTTCTTCTGAGTCTGCTGTGTCGAGTCATTGTTCTATTTGTCCTTTAGCAAAACACGGCGTTTGGCTTTTGTGTCTCATAATCACCTTGCTTCTACTCCATTTGAATTGGTGCATTTAGATATATGGGGTCCGTTTAGTGTGGAGTCTGTTGAAGGGTATAGGTATTTTCTTACTTTAGTGGATGATTGTACTCGTGTCACATGGTTGTACATGTTAAGAAATAAAAGTGATGTTTCTCAGATTTTCCGACTTTTCTCACTCTTGTTTCTACTCAGTATAATGGTGTTGTGAAAGCTATCAGATCTGACAATGCTCCTGAACTAGCGTTTACATCTTTACTGAAAGAAAAAGGTATATACATCAATTCTCTTGTGCCTATACTCCTCAACAGAACTCGGTGGTTGAGAGGAAACATCAACATCTGTTGAATGTGGCTCGATCTCTCCTTTTCCAATCTAATGTTCCTTTGCCATATTGGAGTGATTGTGTGCATACTGCTGTTTTCCTTGTCAACCGTTTACCTTCTCCATTGTTAGGTAACAAATCTCCTTATGAATGTCTCTTAGGGAAGGTTCTGGATTACACTTATCTTCGCAGTTTTGGTTCCTTGTGTTACGTTTCCAATTTGAAGGATCGTCATAAACTTTCTCCTCGTGCTCGGCCTTGTGTTTTTCTTGGTTATCCGTCTGGGTATAAGGGATATAAGGTTTTAGATTTGGAGTCTCATTCGGTTTCGATATCTCGTAATGTGATTTTTCATGAAACAGTTTATCCTTTTAAAACGAGTGAATTTCTATCCAAAGCTGTTGACATGTTTCCTAATACGGTTTTACCCATGCCTGCTCCATTGCATTTCGTTGAGACTATGCCTTCTTTTGATATGCCTGATGTTTCTCCTTCTGTGCCTGACTTGTCTAATTCTGCATCTGCATCTGCATCTGCATCTGCATCTGCATCTCATGCTTCCCCTAGTACCACAGAGACTCAGGAGACAGGCATCATCTCTGTTACTAATGATAGGCCTAAACGAACTGCTAAAGCACCTAGTTACTTATCTGAGTATCACTGCAATCTTTTACCGTTCACTTCATATACTCCTTTACCCACACATACTACTCCTTATCCTCTGTCCTCTGTTCATTCTCTTGACAAACTTACCCCACTTTTCCAATCTTATATTTGTGCATTTGACCTTGAGACCGAACCCAAGACTTTTAAACAGGCCATGGCATCTGGGAAATGGACCGGTGCAGTTAATGTTGAGCTTCAGGCTTTGGAAGGTCAACATACATGGGACGTTGGTACTCTTCCTCCGGGCAAGCACGCTATTGGATGCAAGTGGGTCTTTACGATCAAGTACAAGGCAGATGGCAGTGTTGAGCGTTATAAAGCTCGTTGGTGGCTCAGGGGTTTACACAACAAGAGGGAGTGGATTACATTGATACCTTCTCTCCCGTTGCGAAGTTAACGAGTGTGAAACTCATGCTTGGTTTAGCAGCTATTTCTGGTTGGTCGCTTACACAAATGGATGTTTCTAATGCCTTTTTGCATGGAGATCTAGATGAAGAGATATATATGAGCTTGCCTCAAGGATACACACCACCTCCAGGTGTTGTCTTACCTCCTAATCCGGTTTGCCGACTTCGAAAATCCTTATATGGTTTGAAACAGGCGTCACGGCAATGGTATAAACGTCTCTCATCTGTTCTTCTTGGTGCAAATTTCATTCAGTCTCCGGCTGACAATACGCTCTTTGTCCGGGAAACTCCATCAGCCTACATTGCTGTGTTGGTGTATGTTGATGATTTGATGATTGCCAGCAACAATGAGGAGGCTGTTACGGCTTTCAAGGCGCTTCTACGGTCTGAGTTTCAGATCAAAGATCTAGGTCCAGCTCGCTTCTTTCTAGGTCTGGAAATTGCAAGATCTTCGGCTGGTATCTCTGTTTCTCAACGAAAATATGCCTTGGACTTGTTACATGATTCGGGTTTGATTGGCTGCAAACCGAGTTCTATTCCGATGGATCCTACTATTCATCTGACCAAGGACCTTGGTACTCCTTTATCTCAGCCTACTCAATACAGAGAATTGATAGGTCGTCTTCTCTATCTCACGATCACACGACCTGATATCACCTTTGCGGTCCATCAGCTTAGCCAATTTCTTTCTGCGCCTACAGAGGTTCATCTTCAAGCTGCACATAGGTGTTGCGTTATATCAAGAATAATCCTGGCCAAGGATTAATGTTCTCTGCCACAGCTGAACTCTGTCTCAATGGTTTCGCTGATGCTGACTGGGCTACATGTAAAGATACTCGGAGATCAGTTACTGGTTTTTGCGTTTATCTTGGTGATTCTCTGATCTCCTGGAAGTCAAAGAAGCAGACTGTTGTTAGTAGAAGTAGTACTGAAGCCGAGTACAGGAGTCTTGCTTTAGCTACGTGTGAGCTTATCTGGTTGCAACAGTTGCTTAAAGATTTTCGTGTCACAGCTACGTCTCCGGCAAAGTTGTTCTGTGACAACAAATCCGCCATTCATATCGCTCAGAATCCAGTGTTCCATGAGCGTACAAAGCATATTGACATTGATTGTCATACTGTGCGAGATCAGCTTAAAGCTGGAAAGCTTCTTGTGCTTCATGTTCCTACTGGAGATCAATTGGCGGATATTCTGACCAAAGCTCTGCATCCAGGTCCTTTCTACTCTCTCTTGCGTCGTATGTCGATTTCAAGTCTTTTCCTTCCTCCTGATGATCGGAATGTACAGACTTGAGGGGGGTATATTGGAGTAGTTGGGTTGGTTAGAGTCCGGTTATTAGGAATGTTAATAACCGGTTACTTAATTGGGTTACATACATGTGTATATAAGATTAAGATGTAATCCGTTGTACAGTTAACAAAGCTAATAACAAATTTTCATTCTCATCTTCTTCCTCGAGCTCTCTCACTATCACTCTCAAGCTTTGTTCAATAACACACATGCACATTTCCTTGAAATTCTGGTATCTCAACTTGGAGGCAAAGTTATGTACTATTATAGTTGTGAATGGGACGCTGCTATTGCCTGACCATGGCGTGATTTCAAGCATCTTCACCATAGCATTTTATTCCATTGTAAGATGTGTATAAATTGTAAGATATGTTATAAATGGTGCTTACAGTGATGATACGTTTGATGAGACATTATATGCCCAAGTAGAGCTATCAAGTTTGCAAATTGTCCAAACTAAATTCTACCTTGCGCGTTGCGCGGTTTTAAATTTTAAATTATTAACGATAAAAATTGTTGATTATATATAACATCATATGAATTTTAGAATGTTTTACCAAGTTATATACAATTAAAATATTATCCATAATACTTTTTCTTAAGAAAGCAAAAAGTCGCTAGAAGTCCATGGAAAAAAATTGATTTGAGAAAGAAAAGATATCCAAAAACGAATTTCTTTCATATTTGGATTTCGTAAGGACATCTTCTTCTTTTAATTTGGACCATTGGGAACAACCTGAGAATTGGACAAGTGGAGTTGATCCTGGCAGAGTTCTTGAGCTTGATCTCATCACTTCTTGAGCTTGACCTTCTTGAGCTCAACCTTATTGAGCTTGATCTTATCACTTCCAATGAACCAAATAAATCCTTCAGATTTTTAATCATTTTTCTTTCATTTTTATAATTAAATAATTCAAAAAAAAATTATAGAAACAAATCTTACCAAATCATCAGTAAATTTTTATTTTTATTTATAAATCTCATCGAAATCTTCCAAATATTCTCGAAATCCATCAGATCTCCAAAATTTTCCAAACCTTTAATATAAGCCTTGTTCAAATACTTTTCGTTAATACATTCTGGTGATTAATAAAGGGAAAAAACCTTAAAAATACCCAACTTCAATTACATTGCCAGATAAATACATAAACTTTTAATGTTCTCCTAAAAATACCTGATATATTTATGAGTACCAGTAAAATACTCGAACTTTCTAAATTGAATAGTTTGAGACAACAATTTAGACGTCGTTAATAGATTAAACGGAAACAACGTCTAAATTTCAGTGTCAAACTATTCAATTTAGAAAATTCGAGTATTTAACTGGTACTCAGGTATTTTTAGGACAACGTAAAAAGTTTATATATTTATCTGGCAAATGTAATTTTTTTTTGTCAACCATAATATATTAAAAGCCCAAGCAAAACAGCCCAAGCAAAGTACAGTGTTTGAAAATCTACTTCACTATACAACAAAGATAAAATTAAGCCCAATCAATTAGATCCAATCTACTGATCTAATGACATTTCACGTTGCCACGTGAAGGAAGTAGAAGCTTCACGACTCCGATCAACAATCCGCTTGCAATCTTCGCCGGAAGAAGAATCAAACACTGCTTGAAAGCTTCCTTCTTTCATCGTCGATGCATAAGATGATTCCTACCGCCAACGATCTAATTTTGATCACTCCTCTCAGCTTCGCTTCCTAAAAGGAAGAACTGTCTTCCATGGCATTCAAGGCCTATGACAGAGAAGATAACTTCAAACAAAGCAAGAACCAAGTGAATCAATTTCAATCACCGCAACAGGAAAACAAACTACACACTCGGGATCAAATTTGACACAAAAAGGAAGCAAACTAAAACAAACTTAACAAATAAGATAAAGCCGAAGATTTCGGAATTTACAACCGGACAAGCCGGACAAAAAACCGCCGTCGGAACCGACGGACGGTAGGAAGAAGAACAAAAACTCTGAGAAAAAACTAGATCTGAGTTCTTAGAGAGAGAAATAAACAGTGGAAAAGAGAGAGAGCGAAGAGCTGAGATAAAGTCTACTATGGCAAATGTAATTTAAGTTGGGTATTTTTAAGGTTTTTTACTATTAATAAAATATACAGTTAAATTAAATATTATTCGATTTCGACATCAAAAATCAGAATCCGGTTTAATACGGTTAGAGTGGTAACAGTGGTTGTTTATAACGGGCTAAAGGATTAACGCCAGAGACCCAAGCCCAAATGATTTTTATAAATCTTAAATTTTTCATCGAACGGTTGTGGTCAATCGATATCCACGATAGCATTATATGCCGCACCGTAGGTTACAAAACCCCCTATTTCGTCTTCTCCAATGTTCTGGAGTGAAAAATAAAGAACAAGATAACGAAGAACAATCTAGACTCTGGATAAATACTTTTTTCACTCAATGTCCTCTCTCTTCAAATATATACACGTTTGTTTATAAAAAAAAAGCTTTGCTAAAGAAGAGAGAGATCATAGAGATAGAAAAAAATGGCAGATGGAATTTTCTGGTATCCGTTTAGGAGATTCCGTGAATGGTCAGGAGGATCAACGGCTCTGATTGATTGGATGGAATCTCCAAACGCTCATATTTTCAAAATCAACGTTCCAGGTAAAAACAAATAATCTAAAATAAAAAAAAAATAATCTAAAATACATTACTATTTCAAAATTTTCACTTGCCCTCATCAAATTCATTATAATTTATTTTGTGTAATTTGAAGAATCATTTTGGTAAATTTTTGAATATTTTTGAATTATCTTTTATTTTAGGATACAATAAAGAGGACATAAAAGTGCAAATTGAGGAAGGAAACATTTTGAGCGTTAAAGGAGAAGGATTGAAGAGGGAAGAGAAAGAAGGGAGAGAGAATTTGGTGTGGCACGTGGCGGAGAGAGAAGCTTTTTCCGGTGAGTTTCTCCGGCGGATTGAGTTGCCGGAAAATGTGAAAGTCGACCAAGTTAAAGCCCACGTGGAGAACGGTCTCCTCACGGTGGTCGTTCCCAAGGACACATCACCTAAATCCTCTAAAGTCCGCAATATCAATATCACTAGCAAGCTTTGACGGGTTTAAACCGGGTTAAACCGACTTTTCGGTTTCGTTAGCTTAAACTTTGAATAAAAGTGGACTGTGTACTTCATAAATCACTAGTATGTTTACCAAAATGTAAGCGATACTCCAAACATAATCAAGAATCTTAAACAATATTATAAGCTTCAAGACAAGACACAATATCGGTTTAAACCAGTTTTGAGTTTTTCATGAGCCAAAAAATTCGAAGAAAATTGGATTGGGTGCGTATTTCATAAATTTAAGTATGTTAAAAATGTAATATTCCGAGATTTAAAATACTGTAAACAATGATTATAAGATAAAATAAAATCCAAAAAAACCCAATGATTATCGTAGCCTGTCCCTGAAATATAACCGGAAACAAGTTTTTGGTTAACACAAGTCTAAAGTTTGGATAAATCTTGACTGAGTTTCATAAATTAGTTACGTAACAGTGTGAATTCAAAACTGAAAACAAAGATTACAAAAAACAAGTATCTTTGAAGCATAACCGGATTTAACCGGTTATATGTTGAGAAGCTGACATAACTATGAAGTTCTGAATCCGACGGGAATAAACCGGGTTATAATTTCATAAACCAAAAATAATGGGACTTTATATACAACAGTTAGGCTATTAAAATTGAACTTAAGCATTGTAGGGCTTTACCCCGAAGGGAGCCCTTCCAGAAATTCTCGAAGGCCCAAGACAAGCTTAGGCCCAGGAGGGGGTTTGGAAATAGTTTTCAACCAGCAATAGACGCGCCTCGGTTAGTACCTCATTAGCTGCGTCATTGCCCCAAGCGCAAAGATGAAGATTATGTCACGGTAAGGCGCTTCTTTTATATCCAAGCGAAACCATTTAACTCGACACAAAGTTCCGATGTGGGATAAATTTACTGATACACACCTCGCCGTTTGAAGATTCTGGTATTAAACAGCGTGCTGGTCTCTTACAGGCTTGAAACGGCATGAGTTTAATTGGTCGACTGAATAAAGGCCCACGTGGAAAACGATCTCCCCGTCACCTAAATCCCCCAAAACCCGAAAGTGTAACCGGATTAAACCGGTTTTTGGTTTTCATTGACAAATTAAATTCCACTGTACATAAATCCGACAACTAGTGTTTTTGGTTTCATCATAAGCCTAAAATTTCAATAAAACTGGACTGTGTTTCAGAATTCCAGCCAGAGTATGTTTACCAAAATTTGAATTATTTGAAGGAATTGTAAACAAGATTAAAACCAAGAAGCTGAAGATAAACATTACCATGAAGCTTGCTCAAACCGGAATAAACCGGATTTTCTGATTTTCATGAGACGCTTAGATTGGATTTGAAGAATAGTATACTTCATAAACCCAACAAGTCTGTATATGTTTTAACAGAAAGTATAAATGAAAGTATTTGAAAATTGAAGAATTGCAAAACAAGATTCAGATGATACAATGAAGAAACCAAAAGCTTGATGATTTACATCTGATTGATTCTCGACAAATAAACAACATCAAGAAACCAAACACAAGGCTTTGTCTCCTCCTCTGGACTGATGAAACCGATGAGCTCGTTGTGTCTGCTTTTTTATTTAGCCGTTCTCGAGTGCTTAATAAGCCAATCGATGACCGCATCGATGTTTATAGAGTCCTTACACGAGATCATGTAACAACAAACCTCTCTGTCTGCTACAGATTCAAGCCCTCTGTACATCAAAACAAACAAACAAGAGTCATCCTCAAATCCAGATGGGAGTTTACAATGTCAGTCTCCAAGAAAACTTACAGTTGATCAACCAAAGCTTGCTTAGAGATAGCTTCAGACTTATCAATCTTGTTGCCGAGGATCAAAAGAGGAATGCCACTTAAAGACGGTTTCGTTAACAGATCATGCAATTCGCTTTTTGATATTGGTACACTATCTCGATCTGCAGCATCAATCACATATCTGCAATATTCACCAACACAACAAGAACACATCAATACACCAAATATTAGTAACATAGGATCTTGAAAGATATCGAAAGAAGTTCTTAAAGGATATACACAATGGCGGAAACTCCACGGCAATAACGCTCCCACATGGTACGAAACCTTCTTTGCCCTCCAAGATCCCAAATCTTTATGGTGACGTTTCCTTTCGTAACTTTCCTCATGTTGAAACCGACAGTTGGTATCATGTCTTCACTGTAACCTCCAGTCTTAGACAAATCCAAAGAAACAAGAATAGGTTTTCAATCCCATGTTCGAAGAAAACACTATCTATGAGTACTGAAACCTCTGAGGATGTTTGTTCACTTACAGCAATGGCATTGACAAGAGAAGTCTTTCCAGCATTCTGAAGCCCAACGAGTGAGAGCTCCATCTCTTGTTTGAAGAACAAGCTGGCAAAGCAATATATACAACACACGATATCAGAAACCTAATGTTTGAAGAGATGTTCTTGCTCCAAATTCTATGTTCTTCACGGAATCACTGGACTACTCTCCAATTATATTAACATAAACAAGCATTGGTATGCATCATAGCATCATCACATAAAGCACATAAAAGAACAGTAGATTCCTTAGAAGATTCATATAACGCAACAACAAAAGGATACATCAAAGAAAACTCAAGAAAAGTTTTAAGATTTTTGAATCAGAAGTGACACTGTTTCGTTGATTCTTTCTGAAGATTGATTTTGGAGGAAACCATAACTGCAACTACTTCAATGGAAGAACAAAAAGAGCAGACTTTAAGCTTAATTCGACTTGAACAACAATCTCAAACAAAGGGTAAAGAGCAAATTTTTACCTCCTGAGCCAGTTTAGAAGTGAATCCCATAGACCCATCTCGAAAGAATTGATCTTTGAACGATTGAACACTCGAATTCTTGATTTTGTGAATCAAAATGCGGAATATTTCGTATCCCTTCGTTCGATTTGGTGGTATTGCTTCTGGGTAATAATGAGGGAAGCAGAGCGAAAGAGGAATCTGGACCTTAAGGTAATGTATTTGTCAGTTTGTGGAAAACGGTGTCTCTTCACTCTCTGTCACGCTTTTGTTGCCTTCAAAAGATTATTACATGTCACGCATTCTTCTTTTTCTTTTCTCATCCTTTGTTTTTTTTTTTTTTTGTCTTTTTTGCTTTCACATTACAATTTCACTAAAATACACAACTTGAAATACGAGTCTTTTATGATTAGAATTCTTCAAACAGAGATTTAAGTAACAAGTTTGGGACCTTATATATGTTTCCTTTTTGTGCCATTGGCTTAAACTGGTCTAGATAGTTATATTCTTATTATAGGTTAAGTAAGAGATTTGAGTAACTTGGATTTATGGCCTTTCCTGATGATATCTTGGTGTGACATATGTGTTTTCGTCTCATAACAAGTTGGTGTTTTACGAACCAAGACTTAGATTCAAAGAGATGACTTAATTTATGTGACATGTGTGTTTTGGTCTCATCAAATGGAAAATGTAAAGCTATGAAGCCTTAAACCAAGTCGCTTTGCTCCAATGATAAAAGAAAGTTAGTAATTTTCCGCCATCTGGGTTCAAATAGTATTAACCACTGAAGTTCGAACAATTTAACATGGCATCCCCAGATTCTATGATTAATTTTTAATGCTGTGAGCCTTTAGCTTTAGTTTGTATGAGTTCCTAGGTTGCCTAGTTAAGAGTTGGTCCAAGAGTGGGAAAGGTTGTGACTTGTCATTTGTAGACCATTTAGATGCACCAGATTCAGCAACGAAACAGTGATCAATGTCGAACACTTTGATCAAATGCTTCCTTTAAACAGTCATATGAACTATCTCATGTGTTTTTGCTATAGCAGCGTCTTTAATTCATCAATCGGTAAAATTTGCATTTAGAGTTCTCTTATGATATGATGTGCTGAAAAAGTAAATGCACATTAGTGACATAGATAGCTAAAGTTATCTTAAACATTTCCACATACATCACTATATACCATAAATTAGGATTTTGGATCTTGCTTTTGAGTTTCAAATACTTTATCTTTGTTTCTATGTAATTTCAGTTATATCTTATACCAACAAAACTAAACAAGTTTCGACAAACTTTAAACTTTGCCAAAACTAAAAAAAAGTTAATTTCAATTGCAATTCTGTTTCTTTATCTTTAGTTTATGTATAATAGTGTCTTTATATGTCGTAGTCTTTATCTTGATTGTTTTTGTTCAAAGTTTGAGAATGTAACAATTAAAGACAATTTAAGTTTTGGATTGATAGTATGAAGTTTAGGCTTGACGGTTTGAGGCTGAAGAATTTGGTTTGAAGTTTGAAGAATTTGGTTTTTTTTTTTTTGCATTTTAACAATTTACTTTGAATAATATTGGTGTTGCTTTGTTTTTGATGTTTTGGTAATTAAATTTTAGCATTTTTCTTAGAATTATTGTTCACGCGAGTGTGTGTCGTCTCTTGGTGGCATCAATCTAACTTAGTGGGCCTCAAACTCAGCTGGATGGTTATTGAGCCTAAGTGAGATGTAGAAGGCCCAACTATCAAATGTCGCGGGTATAAACAGACTGAAGCTTGACCAATCAACTTCATCTTCTTTGTCACAAGATTCTGTTACAGCGACGTGAGAGAGAAAGTGATCAGAGCGAATAAGGAGAGAGAGATAGCTTGGTGGAAAGCTCATCAGTGTTACCTCTTCATGATGGTTTGCGTTTCTGTATCTAGTATCGTCTTCTTCGTTTAGTAGCTTGGTGAATAGCTTACTTGCGATTGTAGAGAAGATTGATCTTGTTCTTAAACTATATGTGAATCTAGTGAAAGCACGAGAGTTTAGTCCTCTCCCCTGACATGTAGCCTTCGTGGTGAATTCAGGGTAAACAAATATGTGTTGTTCGTGCTATCTTGATTGTTCTTTCGTTCCTTGCATATCAACAAAGAAAATCAATCAAACATTGCAATTGAATAATCTGAAGTTGCAAAACGTAACAGTTCATAATTTCAGTCTTTTAAGTTTGATTTTAATCTTGTAAGTTTGATAAATATATGTACTGTTTTAGTACGGAGCAGGTATTTCGGGTCCCAAAACCGGAACTATTATGGGTGTAACCGGGTTTTCAAGTTTTTAATAGGAGTGTTCAATATGGATTTCGGTTCGGTTTTCTCCGGTTTTCGGTTAGTAAAATTTAGCTACCATACTAAATCCATACTTACTTTGGTTTGGTTCGGTAAAACACCTTTCTATCTTCGTTTTATTCGGTTTTACACTAAAATTATTAAATACAAAAAGTTTAAAATAGAGATTAACAAAAATCAGTAAAACACTTGTTTATCATCATCAGCATAAAACTAAAGCTTAAAATTCAAAAAAAAAAAACACAAAAATAGGTTAATGGGAAAAGAATTATTCGACTTTCTCATATTTGCCTTCCATCAATGTCTTGTCTCCTCTAATTGATATTTTTTTTACAATAAAGAAAACATATATATTAGACTTTTAGTTTCGAAATACATCGTTGAATACATCATATATTGTATAACATATGAGTTATTTACCCATAACATAAACATATTGTAGTGTCTCCATATAATATATATAATTATACTATATCTTATATTCAATCCGTTTTATTCGGTTTGTTCGGTTATAAACCTAACCATATCCATATAATGCGGTTTTCTAAAAATAACATCCATTCGATATATATATGGAATTACCAAAACCAAACCATATGCTCGGTTCGGTATGAATCGGTTCGATACGGTTTTACCGCCGCGCCCTAGTTTTTTCTAACCCCAAACCGAACCCGATTACATATGAACTGAAACTTCATAATCTCCAAATGGGCAAAAAATTATGGTATTTCAACATCTGAATCTGAATTGACCCCGAACGAACCCCAATTGACCCCAAAGCCAAACCCAATTGGATATCTGAGATTCTGAATGCCCAGCCCTAGGTTACATGAGGAAGATCTTTTTATTTATATTTAGAGTACGTTCAGGAACAAACACGCGCGAACGGTGAATGAATTGACGAAACATACAAAACCATAATAATTATCTCAAGCATAAACAATACTTGTGTAGACACACATACTTCTTTTTTCTTTTTCTTTTTTTGATCGATAGACACACATACTTCTTCCGATGGTTACATCATCACAAGCATATAATGAAATAATCACACATCTAACAAGTCGTTCCGGGGGTTTTACGAGTACTTAATTAACAGGACATTTCTTTAATATTTTTACTAGTCACAACAAAAGCTATATTAATGACGGTTTTTGCATGGGAGCAGGAGCAGGAGCAGAAGAAGAAGAGAGAAGAGAAGAGAAAAGTTGGTCGGCTAGGATTTGATTAGCTGAATCGGACGGATGAAACGCGTCCCAAAAGACGAAGTCTTTACGATTTTTGCACATCTTTGAATTGGGAAGACAAAGACCTCCAACGCTCGTGTCCACGTTACAACACGACGTGTTCGCTACCTTAAACCCTACGTTTGTAGTAAAATATCGTTTGTCGTTAATGAACGCAAACTAGTAGTAAAACAAAACAAAACGCAAACGATATATTTTGATTATGTTTTGTTACCGTAGCGAGTGGGATTGTCGATAAGATCAAGAACGGCTGGATAAGTGTCGGCAAATGCGAATTTAGCTCCGGGAAGGCGTTTGTTAAGATCTTCTAGAAGCTTCTTTGTTCTTGTGTTAAATTCTATTACCCATTCGTTGACACGCTTCAGACACATGCCTGTCTTCGACTTCACTCTCTGTGATGGGATACAGCCCAATGGGCCTAGCCCATGAAATATTACCTTCCTCGCTCCTAATTTGTATACCGTCTGCTTCCCAAAAACCCAAATATCTCATGTGTTAATTAACCAAATACAGCTAAAATATAGTGCATAATTAGGTAATTTATTCATGACAAAAAAAAAATATTAGGTAATTTATTATTTGACTATCTTTATTAGGTGAACACTAAACACGTCTTTTGAGAATGACAATTAATTTGATACCATAGGTGATTTAATAAATAAGTTGGTTTCGCAAAATGTGAGCAAAATCTTATAGAAGACGTGCGAAAAATTAGCTATGATTTAATCATCACAGTTTTGTCACTCGGTTATTTTTATCTACAATGTGAAATTTTATAGCAATTTACTATGAGTATCAATAATTATAGTGCATGTCAAAACGAGACAATAAAAACAATATTCATAAATATTACAAAAGGTTGATTTCTTAAAAAGAAAAGGGTTCAAAAACAAAAAATTTGCCATGCACACCAGCCAAAAGTTTCACTAAGATTTGGAAAAAGAATAAATAGGATCTTCGTGTCTGGATTTCACAAAATAAACAAAAAAAAGTAGAGCATAATTCAAATGGAAATGGAAGTAGAAGATGGTTGAATATACCGTAAGTTGATTTTGTAGGGTTGAGGTCAAGAGTTCGACAAACTCGTCATGTGTATATTGCTGCCCATCTGCCATAAACGGCTGCAAGAAATTGTTTACATAATCGTTGCTTCCTATTCATAGTGAAAAAGAGAAATTACGTTTTAATGATGATGATCCTAGTAATCAATCATACTTCTCTAAAAAAATGAAAAAAAAAAGAGAAAAAACGACAAAACCAAGTGGTTTAACTTAAAATTATACCCAAGCCAATGAAGTACATGGCATCATTAACATGCTTGTTCGCAGCTCTATCACCGATTTTCGCCCTAATAACCTCTTTAGTTTTCTTGAAACAATTTATTTGATCATCAAACGTCAACCTTTGGATCTGCTCAATCAAAATAACAACTAAAATTATATAACTAAACATCAAATGAATGTGGGACTTACAATAGGAAATTTAAAGAAAGAGAAGAGTAATAATACGAAGTAAAGGCCGGTTTCGTTGAGGATCCCTGCTCCACCGGAGGCATAATTGATACCGCTGAGAAATGCGTCGTCGTTTCGTGATAATGATAGGTATGGTGGTGGTGATGGAATCCCAAGCTTCGAAGCTATAACATACATATTAATGTTTTGGATGTTAGAGACTTAGAGTATGTATATAAGGTAAAAACATATTTCAAACCGGAAATTATAAGGTGTAGGAGTGGGCATAACAACTAAAACAATATATAGCTATATACTTATCGACTGAAAAACTAAACCGAAATATTTGTTAGTGTAAGTAAAACTAACTGATTAAACTGAAATTCAATTGTTGAAAGAGAAGGCTAAAATTCATTAAAAACAAACATTTTCAAATCAAGTATGTCTAAAGTACATTTGGTTATATTAAGAACTATATACTTGATTACTTCATTCTTATCCAAAATTGAGTCAAAATCGAAAACCAAATTCAACTGAAAAAAAAAAAATTGATTTTAATTCAGACTCATCTTAAATAAAACCAGACATAACTATAAAAAAAAAAAAAAAAAAACTGAATGTCCAGAGCTAATATTAGAAGTCATAAAAACACAAGCAGAAATGGTAAAACTAAATAAATAGCGTGTATAAGTATAGATGGCCACATGAACATGATAATTAATACATGCATGCGTACATACATATCTCTCAATATATGCATAGGTATAACTATAAGGAGACAGAGAGAGAGAGTGTGTACATATGATATCGCCGATAGTCCGACCGTTGGTGAATCTTCCGGTAGCTTGGCCGCCGGAGAAATCAATTCCATACCACGGAAAGTTTGATCTCGCAAGCGAATATTGCAGATAATTGTTGTTACCAACTTCGGTTAACGAGTCGCCGAATATATAGGTAACAAGCGACGTCGTCGAGGCTGATTGTGCAGCCACGGAGGCCCAGATGAGGGCCGCGAGAGGCAGCCTTGGGATCATCATCCTGTTTTGGGATACTAAATATAATCACAAGTTTGGACAGAATATATGTGATCGAGTGTTGAGAATATATAGTGATGATGGGTTCAATTTAATTTTTTAATTATACTGTATTGGTCATGCCCATCACAGCAAGTTTGTATATTAGTAGGTGATTATTTTCTTAACTATAGAAGTTGCTTGATTCTTTTACATTCATCCTTTTTATTGTTCTAGAAAACTATATTTTCTAGAGAAACATCATGGTTGGGAAAAACGATCAGATAATACATCTACTTTAGGTCATAGTCGTCAGACTCGGAACATTTTGAGAACAATTGTTTGAAAAATATCGGTGCATGCACGTTTTAATTGGCTATTTAAATACAATTCGGTTAGTCTTGCATCCAACCTAGTTTGTTCGATGCAAACCTATATAGGATGTGAGTAATCCAGTTTAATTACGGTGGGTTTTTCTTACTGGTATTCGGAAGGTGATCTCGGTTTTTAACATCCGATTAATCTTTCTAAGGCGAATGTAGCGAGACGGTGTTTTATTTTCGTTAGTTTTTTTGACAAAATGAGAATCATCTAGCTAAAACCATTGGTAATTTGGTTTCCTTTCCATTCAATTTGATGCAATTATGTTTTGGTTTGAATGTAGTTAAGAATGACTTAAAAATAAATAAATAATAATACACTTAACCATTTAGATTTGCTCTGGTTCGGATTCTACGGTTATAATTTACTCTTATCCGCATGGACAATGTAAGTAGGTATCTCACACCATCACACGTTTCTTTGGATCATGGATATGAGGGTAAATTGTATTCAAAGTGAAAAGCCTAAAGTTATATATATATATAAACTAAGAAGAGTAATTTTTTGGAATAAGAAAAGAGTATTTTGATTTTTGATTACTATATAAAGTATGTATGGGTTCTTGCAAGTTATGATTTTGGTTGTTAGAGAATTAAATTGAGATAGTAGCTAGCCAACTGAAGACTGACATCACAAGGAGTCAAAATGTGGTTAGATTTGTTTGGTTTAGCTCCTTATCTATTTACTACTTATGGTAAGAAATCCAAATTCATAAAAATAAAAAGTATAACGTTAGAGTGTGGATTTAAACGTTTGCACCGAGCGACCAAGAACTAGAGGCGGACGTATGTGGGGACGTACGGGTCCTGTGCCCCCGTCTATTTTTGTTTCTTCAGTAGTATTAATACATTTAACTAAATATTATTAAGTGTCCCAAATAAAATAAAAGTGTTCTCCCATCTAACTAATTTAATTACATAAATTTATATGTCAAACTCATTCTAATCCAAAAGTGCTAAAAATAAAAAAACCTAAATTTACTAAGCCCATTGGAAAATCCATAAAAGAATAATTGAACTTAAAAAATTGACCTAAATACTATGTTTATCTTTTTTTCCCTAATTAAAAATTTATCTCTCTAGCTAACAAAAACAGATTGTGAAGACTTCCTCACGGAACCGAATAAGTGATCAATTTTTAAATATTGTTTTATTTGTTTTGTTGAAAAAAATTGTTTGAAAAAGTGACAAATGAAGTTGTGATGATCGTAGAATAAATTTGTGAGTTGCTTTTTTTAATAAATTTTTTGTTTATAATATTGTGACCCGATAAAAAAAAGTTCTAGATCAGCCAAGAACGAAGCTTAACGCATGCGATTGTGCAGCGCCTAACGCATTTCAATCTAAAGGGCACCTTTTGATTCCATGTTTTTACAATGTATACCTTTGAATCTAAAATACCAAACGTATGCTGATGAAAACCTTACATTAAGCCCCAAGTAGATAGCAGAGAGAATGTTGTCTTTATTCAAATATTAAAATGATTTGCATAAATCAAGGGCGCCATTATTCTGAGGAAAGTAAAAACAACGACAAAAAATTCAAGTCTTACAAAGACATGAGACTTATGCATGTGATTCGGATAAGTGCATTTGATATGGAGACGACAAAAAATTCAAGTCTTAAAAAGACATGAGACTATGCATGTGATTCGGATAAGTGCATTTGATATGGAGAGGTTTGCCTCCGAATCCACGTTTTTTTTTTTTGCTACCAATGTAAATATCTAAAATGATCTTTAAAAAAAAAAATATCTAAAATGTTTTACATCCTTGGCAAAAAAAGATAGATTTCTTTGGCAAAAAAAGTAAAAGCAAAGAGTACAATTTTTTGCATATAATGAAAGATAGATTTTATAGAAGAAGATCTAAAATGTGTGCATCCTTGGCAAAAAAAGTAAAAACAAAGAGTACAATTTTTGGGAAAAACCGGTAGACATCATCTAATCCATAGTGACATCATATTTCTGAATTTTCGCCTGTGCCTCCTCCCAGTTATAGTGTTTTTGATTTCTTTATCTATTCCTTTATAAATAATTGCTGGAGGGAGAGCTGTCTGATTATGGGGGGCATTATTCCGTTGTTTCCAGAGAGGGTATACAGTGGCGCCAGACACTAGTTTTCTCAGCAGAGAAGGAGCTTGGGCAGAGGAGTCCTTAATCCAAGATAAAAGCTCCACCCAAGATGCGAAGCCGTGCCAGTGAGAGTCAAATCTACACTTCAATACTGAACGCACACTGATTAATATCCAAACTTCAATACTGAACGCACACTGAAGGAGCAAGTGATCTCGTGATTCCTCATAAGAAGTACAAAGACAGCAAGACGTAAGGATTTGCATTCCCCATGACTTGAGGCATGTCCTTGTTGGTAGCCTGTCTCCATTTGCCACCCACATAGTGAAACTATGCTTTGGAACACATCCTTTAAACCATATTAGCGCTGCCCATGGCTGAACCTGAGCTTGCGGTCGAATAGTTTCCCACGTTTTTGGAGGAGGAGAATACAACACTACTGCTTTCATCTGCAAACTGATTGGTATGTTGGGATTTTTACCCTTACTAACCCTTGTATCTAACTGTTTTCTAGATTTTTTGAGCATGTATCAGGTGATTTTAGGTGTTTAAGGTGCTGCTATTGGAGTTTGGAGCATTTGGAGTCTTTGAAACAGAAAAAAACAGAACTGAAAAAAGAAGGCAAATCCTGCGAAGTATCACCAACTCCATCCGGCTAGCACATACTCCCGATTTTCGGCCCCTAGCGAGCACCTGCTCCGCGTCTCCAGAGAAAATAAAGGAAGGTTGATTTAACCTAATCCTAATCCCCGAAAGAGAGGGAGCAGCCGCCTATCACATCTGATATATATACTATACTTTAGTCTTAGTTTGGAACACCTTATCTTTACTTTTTGCTTTTAGCTTTTCAATACCTAGAGTTTCTTTTGTAAGGGAGAAGATCTCTGCCACAATTCTGAGAAGATTTATGAACCCTAGTACTTCTATTTCAATAATCGATGCAGTCTTTTCATTCAGTTGTTTTGTTTCTTTCTTCTTTGATTATGTCTGAGTAGATTTCTTAGTTAGGTTAAGGTTTTCAAAGGAATTCATGAGCTAAGGTTAAACACAAATAGGTTATCAAATCGATTGTCTTCATCCTTCTGTTCTCATTGCTTGAATTGATTTGGCCAATCTGTTCCTGATTTTAGGCTTATCTAGACAGCGAGATTTGCTAGGTTGCTAGAAGAAAATTTGATGAGCAATTTATTTTATGCCTGCGAGAGTAGATGTGTAGGAGAATTGTGAACCAATCAAACCCATTCTTTAATAAAGATATTGGTATCACGAGGGTGAATCAATATTATCTTCGTGTTTGAGTTCTAGAATTGTTCTTATCAATTGCCTGAATAGTTGTTTGATCCTTTGCTCCGAATCTCCTGCGAATTGCCTTGACCTAACGCTTTCTTATTCTTGTTTAAAACTGATTTGCTTTCATTACTTGCTAGTCACGAAACCAACCCCAATCGAATTGTCTTAGCCATTAGTTTAGCTCATTAAATCAAAGTGTGAACTTGGTCCTTGTGGGATTCGACCCCTGAATACTACTACGAATTGCTGTGCACTTGCAGTAGAAAGAGGATTTAAAACCTGTGTATTAAGTTTTTGGCGCCGTTGCCGGTGACCAAATTTTTACCTTTGGTTTACGGCTAAATCATTAGACTAAGAATCCTACTAAACTCGTTTTCTTTTCTTCTTTGTTTTTGTGCTTCAGATGCATGTCCACAAGGAGCACAAGGAGCAAAAACAACGAAGACTTTTTTAGCTTAACAAACGCCGAGCTAGCAAGGAGAGAGCAAGAAAATAGAAGATGCAACACACCCGTTCAAGAAGCAGAAACGTCTGACACCGTCAACTCAGAGATGGGCGAACAAGCAGACATCGCAGCTCAGCTGCAACAACTTCAGACAGCCATGGAACAGCTTTGTTTGCAACAGGAGAGGCAACTCGATGTACAACCTGCCTTCAGGGACAAAGATGCGGCACACGCATACTACCAGGATCGATCTACGATCATTACCCCAACCATCCAGAGGCAAGATTACGAGATCACGCCTCAGATGATTGCCCTCGTGAAGTAACACCTGTTCCACGGTCTACCTGCTGAAATTCCGATGGATCACATCGAAAACTTCGAAGAAATTTGTAGCACAACCGGCTCCAATGGTGTGTCTCCTGAATTCTTGAAGTGCAAGCTTTTTCCCTTCTCTCTTGCGGGAAAAGCTTCAAGGTGGTTGAAGTCTCTATCACCAGGTTCTCTAGCGACTTGGGCTGATGCTAGGTCGGCCTTCTTTGACAAGTTTTACACAAAGTCAAAGACCGCAGCCGTAAGAAGCAAGATATCCACGTTTGAGCAACTATCCGGAGAAACCTTCAACGAAGCGTGGGAGCGATTCAAGGAGTATAAGCGTGAGTGCCCTCACCACGGTTTTAGTGATGAGCAGCTGCTCAACACCTTCTACGATGGAGTGGAATGGGATTACAGAAATGCCTTGAATGCAGCCAGCAATGGCGACTTCTACACCAAATCCAAAGAACGAGCCCTGAAGTTGATCGAGAACTTGGCTGCAAGCTCTAGCAACAAGTCTCCTGAATACGACAGAAATAAGGTCAACAGTGTAGAATCCAAGAAAATCGATGAGCTCACAGCCAAGGTTAACCTTCTGCTGAAGGGAAACCAGAAGTCAGTCCACTTCGTGGATGAGAATGGAGAAGAGCCCCTCGCCCAAGTCTTTGGAGAGGAAACCGGTGATGATCAGATTTAGGTCAACTATGTGACGGGACAAGGCTTTGGACAGAACCACGATTTCAATAACCAAGGTTTCAACACTCATCCGAACTTGTCCTATAGAAGCACTAATGTGGAGAATCCTCAGGATCAGGTTTATCCTAAGCAAGGAATCCAACCTAAGACGAGTTTCCAGAGAGGCTACTCTAACAACTACCAAACCCAGAATAGGCCATTTGTCCCCAACCAGAACCGATTTCAAACAGGAAATCAGCCTAGGCAGCCCTATAACAACTCGCAGCCTCAGCAGTTCCAAAACCCGCAGCAACCGGCTCTCAAGACGAGCTGAAGAACATGATGCAACAACTCCTGGCTGGACAGCAGAAAGCCGCAGCTGAAATCAATGCTATGGTTGACACCATGTATGTGGACCTCAATGGAAAGTATGAAGCTGTGTGGACTCACATGAAGCAGCTCGATATTCAGATTGCTCAGACTGCTGAATCAATCAAAAGGACACCAGGAACTCTGCCTGGAAAAGTTAAAGCACCTAGGAAGGAGTTTTTCAACGCCATCGAATTGAGGAGCGGGAAAACACTGAATTCGGCAACAGATTTAGGATCGGAAAAAGGAAAGGAAACAACCTCGGAGCATGTGCTCCTGCCCAACGAGCACATGTTCCATGGACATCAGGACAGCCGTGAAAACAGCAGCACGAGCAACCTCTGAGGAAGTGCTGGAACATCAGGCGAACCCTTTGACATTTTAGAGGATGACACGATGAAGCACCCCGACGGCTCATCAGAGCATGTGCTCCGCCAGGCTACGCTCTCCACTTCCACCCCGAAACCCATAGCGATTCCAGAAAGGGTGTACAGACCTAAGGTCCCCTACCCTGTACCACCAAAGAAATCTCGCAAGAACTTGGAAGATGCTAAGTGCAGGGAGATGCTCCAAGATCTCACCGTAAAGCTACCCGTCGCGGATGCTGTTCAGATGATACCGGCTCTCAAATGGTATATGAAAACTCTAGTTTCTGGGAAAATCGTTGAGGAAGAGAAGGTGATAACAGTCTCAAAGGAGTGCAGTGCTGTACTTTAAAACAAGATGTTAAAGAAGAGAGGTGATCCTAGGCAATTTGTTTTATCCGTAACAATCGGCCCAATGACTTTCGCATGTTCTCTATGCGATTTCGGTTCCAGCGTGAATCTCATGCCTTACTCAGTGGCCAATCGTTTAGGCTTCATCAAGTTTAAACCCACGCGGATTTCCTTGGTTTATGTCAATCTATCAACCAAGCTTCCCAAGGGAGTTCTGGAGGACATTTACGTACGAATAGGGGATACGCTGATTCCTGCCGATTTCGTAGTTCTGGAACTTAAGGAGGAGCCCAAAGACCCTCTTATCTTGGGCAGACCATTCCTATGCACAGTCGGTGCAATAATTGACACTACAAGAAATATGGGCATTGGTAGCACACTGAAAACGCTAGTATAGACCTTTCGTAGCGTTTTCATAAACGCTAAGACACGAGGAGCTACAATAGATTCCCCCCATATTGTAGCGTTTTTTTATATGCTGCAGTAGGTGCACCTATTATAGCGATAACAAAACGCTATTCAATAACTTATTGAAGCACTTATTTAGCGTCATCAATAACTTTCTAATGACTTTAATATAGTGCTGTTTAATATTTTATAATGACATGTTATTTGTGCTGTTGGATAATTGTTTATGACATTGTTGTTCCCGAATTGTGCACCTATTATAGCAAAAACAGTTTGCTATTGAAAATAATCGTGTAGCGTTTTTTGTTTTGCTATGACGTGTTTTTCAATAGCTATTATGTTTTGCTGTATTAAACTCTATAAGTACATATTTAAAGCGCTGTTGTATATTGTTTCGTGACATATAGTCCTGTCGATTTATGCACATATTTTACAAAAATTATTTGCAATAGGATATAATTTTGTAGCTTTGTATTCATGCTATAAGGTAAGATTTCAGGTCTTTTTGTTTCTGTTATATATTATTCAATCATAGCACTGTTTAAAATGCAATTTCAATTGTATTTAGCTCCATATTTGTTATTTGAAAAACTTGAATTGCATATAATATAATTTGTTATATTAAAACATCCTAAAATCAAAAATGCAATGATCCAAATTAAGCAAACAGAGGCAATACATAGGAACATGAACTCCAATACTATGAACAGAAAAACTCCAACACATTAGTCTTCCAAGTGTCTCCCATTTCTTGCATCATTTTTCATGTTTTGGATAGCTGTCCTGACGTGTGGTTCAATATCTCCCTCTTCTTCCTCAGTTCTTATTAAGTAGCCAAGATGAGCAAGAGATCGTCTATACTCCAGTTCTGAGATCTCCTCCACATCAAGATCCGTAGCAGTTCCTTGATTGTCATTTGCTTGTTGTTGTGGTTCTGGTTGTGGTGGTTGTTCTGGTTGTTGTGGTGGAGGTTGTCGTCGGAGCGCAAGGATAATTTGCCTTGCTGCCATTGATTCTGCATTTAGCAAATGGGAGTAAAATTTTTTTTAAAAGAAACCAATTAAGAGAATTTCGTTGAAACAAAATCTATGAACCTATTAATATCTAACCTGAGAGTGAATGTAGAAACCGTTTAAAAAAAACTTGTAACAAATCTATGGAGAGATCGAAACTGCAAAATAAAAGGATGTACGAAAGAGTAAGAGAAGAGAGATAACAAAAGAGTAAGATCTTCGACGAAAGAGTAAGAGTTTATGAAACTTGTAACAAATCTATGGAGAGATTCAGAGTTGTCTGTGATTTCTTGTTTATTTGGAGAGAATGGGTCGAACAAAGAGGAAGAGGTTGGTTTTGTTTCGACGTGAAGGGAGAGGAAAAGGTAAAAAGGGTTTGTTATATGTTTACATTATTTTGAACCGTTTGATTGATTCTAATCAACGGCTGATGTCAGGAATTAGGTGATCCTCAGTTTTTTTGAATGGCCAATAAACTTATTCCCTTTAATACAGTTTGGTTGTATATTTAGATTATAGTGGACCGTTAGATTGATTATAAGCAACGGCTGATGTCAGGAATTAGGTGATCCTTACCTTCCTTAAGTAGCCAATGAAATAATTAGGTTTTGTATTTGTCTATAAATATTTTTACGTTTGATATTTTCATTTTATTAATTTTGTAAAAATGTTGTACAATTAAGTTTACTTATGATTCAAATTTTAGAGTTTACAAAAATTTGAAAATAAGTTTTTTTCAAATACAAAATTCTACAAATTAGATATTGAGTAAATCCAAGAGTATTGATAACAAATTTAGGGTTTGAAGTTTGTGTTTTGGTCAATAGTATAGGATTTAGAGTTTATATTTTTCTAAAAACGTATACTTCAAATTAATCATGTATAAATGTTTATTTAGTAGTTAGCAATGTTTTATAGTAAAGGATAGAAGTTTAGGGTATAGGGTTTGTATTTGGAGATATAAGTTTAGGGTATAGGGTTTAGGGATATATATTTGGATAAATAGTATAAGATTTGTAGTTTTTGGTTTTTTTTGCAGTGTAAGATTTATAGTTTCTGTGTTTGCAGAGTAAGATTTAGAATTTAAATTTCAAAAATTTATATACTTATAATTTTTGTAACAAGTGTTTAAATCAGTTGGTTTAGGGTTTAGGGATTGTATTGGGGTCATCATTTTAAACCCTAAACCGTATATATAATTTTTACAATTTTTTATTATCATCTTCTTATATTATTATGATCTATTTTCTTGAACTTTTCAAAGTTTTATATTATTATGAGTTTGTTTTTTTGTTTAATATTAATTTCAAAAATATTGATAAAATCCATTAAAGTTACATTACATAACTAACCATACCAAAGTCACATAATTAAAACATTGACTTTCAAATGAAGTCATATCCGGCTGAATTTAAACATAGTAATGTCTTCGTCTGATCCAAGTTTTGAAACAAAACAAAATTATTAAAAACATGAAACATTGACTTCATTCCATCACTCCTGAAAAAAAAAAGCAAATACATTAATTCGACAATAGAGTTTCAAATCTTAAATTATCTCTAACAAACTTAAATTAGACCACCATATATGATTAGTAAACTCACCATCATAATTTTATCTTCTGGCCAAGCAATAGATGTTCCAAGTGCATCTTCCATACACTGGATTTCAGAACATGGCTTCCAAACTGCAGCATCTGTAACCTTAACAACATCGACCCAGACTCGACAAGCATTAGGTCCCAAAGGTACAAAGTGGATAACTTGTTCAGGATTGTTAGAAGACCAACGTCCTTCAGCAACAACGCGTTTATTTCCGGACAGATCCATCAGCTTGCATTTTTTATTTTCCTTACATGGGAGACGCTACAAGAACAACCAACGAAAACCAGACACACAATTCAAACAGATAATCACAAGCAATGCACAATAGAGAAAAAGAAAACCACAACCTATATTGTAATTCTAGCATAGAAAGTACCTGTGGGTTGCCACGATGAGATGCCTCATTCCGAGAACTTGGACTTGGTGCTTTCAAAGATGGTTGAATCTCAGGGTCTTCTGTAGTTACTGGGGAGTTGTCATTCCGAGAAATTGGAGTTGTTGTTTCCATCACCACTCTACTCGCAGGCCATGGTACATAACAGTTCAAAGAAGCCTTCAAAGTTTTCATCTCCACTGTAGGCCTCCATAGATATGCGTTGTCGTTGAGGACATTATCCACAAACACTTTGAGTGCATTTGGACCAAGAGGAAGTCCATTAACCAACTCTTTAGGATCTCGAGTCTGCCATCTGCCTTCAGCGACAATTTCATCATTCTTAACATAATCCATGAGTTTGCACTTGTTCTTCGAAGTTGCGTTAGGGCTCTGCGGAAGAAAACAAAATATTGTCAATACTAGAGAAAGTGTCAACTAAAGATTAAGACAATTCATAGATAACCAAATTTAAGAAAGTTAACCGTAGGTGCAATGTCTGCAACTGTAGTCGGAACAATACAATAATCAGCATCCCAAGCAACCATTTCTCCAACTACATCCGCAATAGTAAACATCTCAGGTGCAGGTCTCCATAGAAATGCGTCTGGTTTGGTTGCAATTTCAACTAAAACCTTCACAGCGTTAGGTCCTATAGGAATCCCTTTTACTAACTCGTCAGCTTCATAAGAAACAACACGTCCCTCAGCAACATTCTCATCACAAGAAGACCAATCAACCAAGAAACACTTGGGAAGTGCTCTTTTGTTTACAGTCGTATGAATCGAGTTTTCACCAACGTCACCGTCTTGTCTCTGTAATAAAATAAACAGTTTATCTTGTCATTGTGTTCATATAAACTAATTTTCCAAGTAGAGGGTGTGTATATATTAGGCTAACCTGGTTATTCATTTTGTCAATCGTTTGCTGTAACTCCCGAATCTTGTTCTGCATCATAATCTGATTTTCTTCCATTGCAGCCATACAGTTACTCTTGACTTGGAAACAAGCTAATTTCGTCAAGCTCATACCTCTACCCATTGCCCGCAATCTGCCAGGATTATCTGGTCCCAAAATTTGTGTAAGCATATCTTCCTTTGGATTCGTTGTACTTGAATCCTGAGTTCTTACAACGTCAATCTCTGATGCCTTTTTCTGAAAATAGAAAGAAAATTTCATATGCAAAACTCAAACACGATATCCAATTTGTCTAAGTAATCTACAAGAATAAACAGAACTTACAATCTTCTCAGCTGCATTGACGTTAACAGGAGTACCATCCTTCTTTGTACGTGACTTCACCCACACTTTTAGCCTCGTCACCTCAGATGGTTCTGAGCTACTCTTCACCATGTCTTCTCTTAATCTCACCATTCCTTTGCGACCACAAGTGTGAGGTATTTGCTTCTCCCTCCTTTTCTTATAAGAATCACTTACTACCTTAAAGGCAGTACTAGTCTTCTCTTTGACAAATTTACGCCATTCAGTTGCCGGTACATTTTGAGGTCGCAGATTCATCCTCTCTTTCATGTTCATAGCTGCCTTGACCTGTCCCACAAGCCGTGACTTGGATGCTCTCCACAGACATCCCATCTGCTTAAACACAGCATTCTTTTTGTATTCTTCATCAAGGTCAAACCGTGCCTGTATTAAAATATTTAATTATATTAAATTATATGCAGAAAATCAAACAAGCGAAGAAAACCATTATAAATAACAGATTACCTGAATTGATTTCCACAGAACGGTTTTGATATCTTCACCAACCTTTTTCCAATTCTCAATAATCATAGGGACATGTTCTCTTACTAACGGACCTAAATAAGATGATAAGGACACTGACCCTGGACCACAAGGTTCTCCCATGTCAGTGAAGTCAACATGATGCCGTGCATTAGGATCCTTTGATATGTGCTTCATCATAGTTGGACCTCGAGGCCTCTTACGTTTTGGTTCAGAGTCTGTTGTAGTATTCTCTTCAGCGTCGTCAGCAGCAGCATATGCTTCACCTTCACCATTGAGCACATTAGCTTTGTCCCCTTGCTGTTGTTCATTAGGTTCATTTCCTAACTCAAGTTCACCTTGCTGTTGTTCAGTAGGTTCGTTTCCTAACTCAAGTTCACCTTGCTGTTGTTGAGTCTCTTCATCATTATCTCTATCTTCAGAGTACTCACCTTGCTGTTGTGTCTCCAATTCTTCTGTTTCAATCTGCTTATCTTCATTGACGTTAGTCTTCCTATTCTTTTGTGTACGTCGATTGCCCATCTTAATTCACCTGAAACAATAGACATTTGTGGTTAATATAATAAGCAATGTAAGCAAAATTACTCAGCTAAGAAAAGAAAACATTATAAGGACAAATATACAGAAAAAACCAATCAAAGGCACTAAAATTTCACACGTAAATTCCTTCACAGTCAGTTCGAGCATTTCTATCTTCATCAACCAACTCATCCATATCCACTAATACTGGCAATGGCCCAACTTCTGCATTTACAGCAGCATCATCTTCTTCATTGTGTCTTCTCGTTGGACATCTCATAGCAACATACCAACTTGATTCGTCATCTACCCGTGAATAAAACACTTGCTTTGCTTGAGAGGCTAGTATGTATGGATCTTTTGTATATGAGAGTTGACTTTGGTTAAGGTTGACAAGTGTGAAGCCATCTTCTTCCCTTACTCCGTTGCCTATATTTGCCCATTCACACCGGAATATGGGAATATAAAAGACATTGTAGTCAAGGAGTATAATCTCGACCACTCTTCCATAGTAGGACACAACATCAACTACCGGAGAATTGTCTTTTGCACTAGCTCTACACATCGCTATGGCCTCATGTAACACCCCACTATTCTGTGTTTGCCTATCAACTGAAACGGTGTGAAAACGATGGCCGTTGACAATGTAACCCGTGTATGACCTTGCGCTTCTACGAGGACCGTATGCCAACCACTTAAGTGTATCTTCATGATGTTCTGAAATTAGAGGTATCTGTTTAAAAAATTGTTCTGTGTCAGTGTGTATACATAAAGTAAGTAAGTATTACACATATATAAGAGAGGTAATGAATAACTTGCTTGTTCTTTTACCCAGGACGCAAATTTCTGAGTATGTGTAGACCATAAAATTCTCGAATCACGTCTACATCGTTCACTAGAGTCTTGTAGATGTTGTAGGTGCATGCTTAAATTGAAAAAATCACACAGTATTAACATCATGGTTTATGTATATGACATATGAAAAACAGAAAATGAGCTAATAGAGATAAAGTTACTTACTCCACATAAGGTTCCAGCATAGCCATATTTTGAATCACAGCAAGATGTGCTATGTTTTTATCCCTCTCAGTAAGTGTACATGAAATGGCTGCGGATATAGGACGACCCTCCAGTATGGAGCTGTTATCATATTCAGAATTTCTATCCAATTTATCCTCAACATTTGTAGTGTTTTTCAAGAACTCACTGCAGAAACGTATGCATTCCTCAGCTAGATATGCTTCAGCAATACAACCTTCGGGTCTTGCAGTGTTTCTTACAAAGTCCTTCATAACTTTCATGTACCTGAATATTACACGAACTGCAACTTAATAACATAAGTGGTTATTGTACAATACAGACAGTAAAAAATGGTTAGAATGTACCTCTCAAATGGATACATCCAACGAAAGCTCACTGGTCCACATAAGCGAGCTTCCCTACCTAGGTGGACTGTCAAATGCACCATTATATCGAAAAAACTTGGAGGGAAGAACCTCTCAAACATACAGAGAGTTACCACAATTTCAGATTCCATTACAGAAATTGACTCTCTGTCTATAACTCGCTGGCACAGCTGGTTGAAGAAAGCACATAAGCGTCCAATTGCTATCCTAACACCTTTAGGCATCATCCCTGTAAATAAATACAATTCATGCGTTGAATATTTCATTCACTAACCAGCTGGTTGAACCGCATGCATTCCTCAAATTACCTCTGTTTATACAATGGAAAATATTTCATTCACTAACCTCTAATCGCAACCGGCAGTAGTTGTTGCACCAACACATGATAATCATGTGATTTAAGTCCTTTAACAGTAGAATCTTCTATCTTCACACACCTGGATATATTTGAACAGTATCCATCTGGACCTCTGAAGTCAAATAGGCGCTTACAGAATAGTTTCTTCTCTTTGTTGGACAATGACCAAGGAGCTGGAGGAAGATATGTTCTTTTACCACGGGGTTGGGGATGCAAATCCTTCCTAATACCAAGCACTTGCAGATCTTTTCGACAGTTAATGCCATCCTTTGACTTCCCACAATGCAACAATGTAGAGATAATGCTAGCAGCAACATTTCTCTCCACGTGCATCACGTCTAAATTATGCCTAACCGGTAATTCCTAGACAAATAATGAACGCAAGTTACAGAAATAAAATTAACAAATGTGAAATACATAAACAGAACAAAAATGAAACTTACCTTCCAGTAAGGTAACTGGAAAAATATGGAGCGTTTCTTCCATCTAGATAGCTCCTCTTCATCTACTGGTTCGTCCTCTTCCTCAGATTCACTGGAATCATCATCACTGTCAGAGTCTGATGCAACAACAGGTGTCTTCCTCTTTCGTCCAGTGACTCTGACAATTCCAAAATCATTCTTGTAGTTTTTGAGTATTTGATAGATGTTGTGACCACTCAGAATTCGACCTCTTCTCCCATGTTCAGATTTACCATCAAACCATGATTTTTTTCCTCTATAAACATGTGTAGGTGACAGGGACTTCCGATGGGACATATAGACATGTTTTCTGCAATTACTTAACCACATACTGTCTGTGTGTTTCCCACACACAGGACAACCCATTTTGCCCTTTACTTTACAGCCTGCTAGATTTCCATACGCAGGAAAGTCTTGTATGGTCCACAGCAGCATTGCTCTTAACGTGAAAGTAGTGTGACTGAAAGCATCATAAGTTACCTCTCCCTTCTCCCATAGATGGTTTAGATCCTCTATAAGGGGTTCCAAATACACATCTATGTTGTTTCCAGGTTGGGTTGGACCAGGAATAAGCAATGTCAACATGATGTTTTCCTCCTTCATACACTTCTCAGGTGGCATATTGTAGTTGACAAGCAAAACAGGCCAAGCACTATAGTTTACATTCTTCATATTGAAAGGATTGAACCCATCTGTCGAGAGTCCAAGCCTTATGTTCCTTTCTTCCTCTGCAAATGACGGGTATTTGGCATTCATATGTTCCCACGTGACAGAATCAACCGGATGTCGCATTTTCCCATCACTGCTCTTATTAGTAAAATGCCACCTTAAGTCCTTCGCTTTGTTTTCTGACCTGAACATTCTCTTGAGGCGTGGAATGATCGGAAAATACCTCAGTACTTTCTGTGGAATATCTTTTTTTATCTGACCTGTGCGCGTGTTAATCTTCCATCGTGAAGAGTTGCATTTAGGACAATTCTCGAGATCCTTAAACTTCTTTCTGAATAGACAACAGTCGTTTACACAAGCATGTATCTTCTCATAACCCATTTCAAAAGATCTCAGAAACTTTTTCACCTCGTACAAGGATGTGTGCAACACATTATCTTTGGGTAGCATTTGTGGCAAAGTTTCAAGTAGAAGATCGAAGCTTCTGTCAGACCAACCATTTTGTGTCTTTATCCTAAAGAGTGAAACAATGGCTGATAGCTTGCTGTGGTTTGCACAACTTGGATATAGTGGTGTCTCTGCATCAGCTAGCTTTGCTAGAAACTCATCTTCTTGATGATCCTCACCTTCAGCAACCTCACTTAAATCACCCTGCCTAACTAGGTCTTCATCTACAAATTCAGCAGCTTGGTACAAACCCAGAATCTCTTGGTTCCACTGATTTGCGTTCTTTCTACCCTCAGTCCCTGATATAACTTTTTCATGATGATACCAATCTTCCCGCATCTTGTAACAACAATCCATTCCTCTTCTTACAAGATGATCGACAACATCACCGGCTGAGTGACGATCTATGTTTCGACAGTCAGTACATGGGCAGATAATCATGTCAATATCTCCTAAAGATGCAGCCACAGACCTCACAAAATCCCAAGCACCTCTCTCATAATCAGGATCAGCTCTACGGTGAATAAATATGCAATTAAGAAAAATGAAAAACCTTAGACTCTCTTATACAAACAATAAACCAACAATTCCATCAACTATACAATGTTTTTACGTACCTGTTCAGATGAACCCAAGCCTTTTCCACCATTATTTGTGCTTACCCATAAGGAAAATTAAACAAAGACAATACGAGTAACTCAAATACAAGACAAACACATTCACACTCAAGTACTACATATTCACAGCAACAAAATTAAACAGTCAAGTTATAAAAAAAAATCGATGTCACTCCTAACCTCTTTAAGCTTCTGTATACTGTAGTGCTGAGATCAAGTAGCTTCACCCCCAAAACAAACCTTCAAAATTCCTAATAGACAAACAAGATCCAACATGCAAACAAAGAGAGAAATCAATATCAGATTTTAAACAAATCAAAATTAATTTCCGAAATCGAAATCACATAACTCGAAATCAATTAGAGAAATTGAAATCATATAAAGATTGACATAGCCCATACAAAATCAAAGAGGGAGAGCTGAAATCAAATCTTACCTTTTTCTGGGTTTCTTCTTCGACCTTGCACGTTGGCGGAGAGAGAGACAGAGACGACACAAAATCCCCCACACACACAGCTGAATTTGAGGCGACAGAGTTGAAAATCTTATCTGATTGAAATTTGAGATCGTGAATGGGGTTTACAAAAGAGAGAAGATATGTTTTATTTAATAAAAAAAAGAGACAAAACATATATTTTAACATGTGTCGGTAGTTGAAAAAAAAAAAAAACATGTGTTGGTAATAACAAAAAAAAAGTGGCGGTAAGTGTTTGCCTCCAAAATCAGTTTCCAGCTATAATAATCATTTCTATGTTCCCCCTTAATGAAAAACTATGACAACGCGAATTTAATGCTACAATATCCTTCAGCTTCGATTTCTTGACTTTTAGTAGCAGTTACTGATATCGTGCTACAATGCCCTGCTACCAATGCTTGTATTTCTTGTAGTGTGACGTCCAGAACTGAGTGATCGATCTTCAACTAGGCGATATAGTGATGACATTCGAGATGGACAAGTTGCTGAAGAAGCTATGCTGGATGGACAGACCTTCAGTGTGGAAGGTGTAGACGACGTATATGATGAGGCAGCCGAAGAAATTCTCTGCCTGGATCCTCTTGAAATTGCCTTAACTCTAGCCGAAAGGGAACACAGTTTTCTGAGTGAAAACGCTGACAGCTTTGCCAAGATGCTCGACTCAAGCCGGCGTATGGAACAGATGGTAGTGTACATGATAAGCAATTTATTATATGCCTGCGAGAGTAGATGTGTAGGAGAATTGTGAACCAATCAAACCCATTCTTTAATGCTTGTCTGTGATTTGCTAAAACCAACGAGAGTTAGGATTTTAAGTCGTTTGATAAAGATATTGGTATCACGAGGGTGAATCAATATGATCTTCGTGTTTGAGTTTTAGACTTGTTCTTATCCATTGTCTGAATAGTTGTTTGATCCTTTGCTCGGAATCTCCTGTGAATTGCCTTGACCTAACGCTTTTTTATTCTTCTTTAAAACCGATTTGCTTTCATTACTTACTAGTCACGAAACCAACCCCAATCGAATTGTCTTACCTCTTAGTTTAGCTCATTAAATAAAAGTGTGAACTTGGTCCTTGTGGGATTCAACCCCTGAATACTACTATGAATTGCTGTGCACTTGCAGTAGGAAATAGGGTTTAAAACCTGTGTATCACCAATCAAAAACATCCTCAACCGCTTGATTAGGACATTGAACTGTGGTTAGGTAGGCATGAAGGTTTAATGCTTCCTTAGATCTCGGGTTAGCTAAAACCCATTCATTTGTGTTGCAAGCACCCGAGACAGTAGCTTGGAGAGGGTTTCTCAGGTTCCGAGGTCTAGCAGTTCCAATGTAATTTAGCAGAGAGCCGAAAGGCGTCCAACCATCATACCAGAAACTAATTTTTCGGCCATTCCCTAGAACCGGCTTTACAAAATCGATGGCGATGCTTCTAAGCTTGAGAAGTCTCTTCCAAGTCCAAGAGTCCTGTGGCGAAGGCTGCAGAGCCTAGAAGCTCATGCTATGCAAATGATTTGCCTTCTGCCAAGCCACCCATAAAAAACGAATCCACGTTATGCACTGTCCAAAGTGGAAAGGGGCATGTTCGGTGATGCTCATGATGACTCTCTGCCCAGAACTTTTTGATCAAGATATGAAGACAGAGTCTTATATACCAGATGTACAACCAAGTTTAATATTTAACCTACTTACAACATTAACAATTACATTTATATGGACTTATATAGCTTAATACCCTCTCTCAAAGTGGAATTTGTAAGTTATAAGCATTTGATTTCACAAGAAAAGCTTCCAAGTCTTTACGTCCCAATGCTTTAGTCATAATGTCAGCAAACTGAGACTTAGTGGAAACATGTTTGGTAACAATAGCCCCGCGAAATATCTCATCTCAGATTAAATGACAATTCAAACTAACATGTTTAGTGTGGGCATGATAAACTGGATTAGCAGCGAGATTTAGAGGGGATTATTTCTTGAAATGCAGAGGAATTGGAATAATGCTGGAAGAAGTTTTTGTTTCCAAAGAAGCTCACTAACAACATCCACCATAACTCTATATTTGGCTTTAGCCAAAGAGCGAGAGATGCGATCTTGTTTCATTGTTTTTCTTGAACCGCTCTGTTAAAGGGCTTCATATATTATATAGGCCCATTTTTCTATAACTATATATTTGTACATTCTCATCGTCAATAAACATCATTTTCTGTTCGCACTCTGACATGATATTAGAGTTAGGTTTCTATCACAGTCAATCGAAAGACATGGAGCTGGATTGTCATCATGTTCGTGTTTCTGTCATTGCTGGTCTCATCAAGCCTCAATTTGTTCGTACTACTGAGCAAATTGCAGACATTTTTACAAAAGCTTTAGGTGGTGTTCAGTTTCGTTTTCTTCTTTTCAAGTTGGACATTTGTAATTTGCATGCTCGAACTTGAAGGGAGGATTGTTAATGGGGTTCGGATATTATATAGGTCCACTTGTCTGTAACTATATATTTGTACATTCTCATCGTCAATAGACGCCATTTTCCGTTCGTATCCTCACATGGTATCAGAGCCAGGTTTCTTTTTTTGCTAAGAATGTAAATATCATTTAAAAAAGGAAATGTTACAAAATGTGATAACAGTTTGCTTGACCTAATAAGTTTGGACCCATGGCAAAAAAATAAAAATATGGAAACAAAAAGCAATCGGTACTATGTTGAAACTTCCGATTGGTGGCTTCAGAAACAAGAGCATCAATAAGAAACTTGTAAACTCAGAGAAGTGATGCAGCAACGAAAGGCTCGAGAGAAGAAACACGAGAAAGGTCTCAGAAAAGTCCACCAAGCAATCAGAAGTTGTTTCATCCGACAGCTCAAAAAAAGATAAAACTCTAAAAATGGGACAACACTAACTAGCTTACTTACTCTAGTTAGTGTAAGTAACATCACTTGCTTACTCTACCAAGATCTCTCCCTGATGTCGGTTAGCACATAACCAAGTAGCATCACCACTCAATAGCCTTACTACCTCCTCCTCAAGAAAAGAAAACTAGACACAAAACCTTCTTCGAAGAAACTACAAACTACCTAAACAAAGCCACAAACAAGTCCGAACAGAGAAGCAACAAGCTATGACAAGAACACCTAGCAAGACCAAGTCAAGGTGCAAAACGAAGCTACCTGAGGCAGAACCGAATCCCCAACCCGCAATAACCACCACACGCCAACAAAGCTACACTCTGGTGTTCACAAGAACAGGGAGATTGAAGAGGAGCCACACCACGAAGAATTGAAGCTAGATGAGAAGACGAGTAGTCCCGCATCAAACAGACCTCAAAATCAACCTTCCTCTAAGCATCACCCGCTGAGAAAGGGAGCCACTGAACCGGACAGAACTCTGAACCCCAACCAGAGACAGAACTCTCACCGCTTCAAACCACCACGCTGCCATGAAACCCTCCCTAATTGCCGAAAGAAACAGAACCAACCACCAATAGAGGGCACAGCACAAGCCAGCGATATCGACTCTTGAGGAAGCATCTTCAGATATTGTCCTCATTTGATCTGGATCTGCAAAGAATCTTTGTCACCAACCACCACCACACCGAAGAAGCATCATCGGAAAGCTTAGGACCCGCCACCAAACTGATCTGGAACACCACATATCCAAGGAGAGAGGTGCAAGGGCAAATAAGGAAAAGAAATTATAGTCGTCTCACGGCTCCGGCTGGACACCGGGAACCAGAGGGGAAGAACGGCGAAAATATCGAAGAGAACTAGAAAGAGGTGGGAGAGAGGAGAGAGAGGAACGATTGTCCTTTGATAGTCACAACATTGTATCTTAGCACTGAAGGAGCCTGAGTTGGTGACAAAAGAAAAGTTGAGCCAGGTTTCTATCACAGTCAATCGAAAGACATGGAGCTGGATTGTCATCATGTTCTTGATTCTATCATTGCTAGTCTCATCAAGCCTCAATTTGTTCATACTACTGAGAAAATTGCAGACATTTTTAAAGTTTTGGGTAGTAGTTTCGTTTTCTTTTTTCCAAATTGGACATTTGTAATTTGCATGCTTCGATTTGAAGGGGGTGTTAATGGGCTTCAGATATTATATCGGCCCACTTGTCTGTGACTATATATTTGTACATTCTCATCGTCAATAGACACTGTTTTCCGCTCGTATTCTGACACAACCAATTGTATGAACCAACCAGTATGAGAACGAGGTGTCAAACGACACACATCCCAATCAGAATCTCACCAAATAGTAAAATTTAATTTATTATTGGCATGAAATAGAACACCTTGTCCATGACTGTTTTTCAAGTAGCAAACGACATGAAGCACAACTTCACAATGTTCTGGTTATGGATTACTCATGGATTGAGACAAAACCTGAAGAGCATATGAGAGCTTCGAACGAACTAACGATAGCTTGTAGGATGAGGAATCGTTTGACCATCCGAAAGTGCCAGCTTATGATTCTGTTTAAGCGGAAGAGAAACTGGTTTCACTCCACGTAGTCCATATTGGACCGAACCACCCTTTGCTTAACTTATTGATATTGGCTTTTCCACTATGATAGACCTTCCAAGCACCAACTCTCCTCAGCTAGTACATCCACGATGATTCGCTTCACTTCCTCAGCTTTGGTTCTTAACTTTGCCTTTGTTGTTGGTATTAAATATCCCACATCGGTTGAGATGAAGTTTCTTGTGTAATATATATGTGACGTGGTAATCTTCTACTCTTGAGCTAGCTTTTGGGTGTGAGTTAGACACATTACTAATATGGTAGCAGAGCCCCAGGTTGGCCCAACAGACAAACTCCCACAAAAAATGGTTTCCCACCTATGTGACCTATATAAGTGGCATGTCTTGTTGTATTTCCGAGATGTTGGGTTTGGGCTGTTTCCCGTTTGACCGTTTCCCACCCACATCTCGAGGAGACCTATTAAATATCCCACATCGATTGGGATGAAGTTTCTTGGGTAATATATATGTGATGTGGCAATCATTCACCCTTAAACTAGCTTTTGTGTGTGAGTTAAATTCATTACTAATAGTTAGACTCATCCAGCCCACTACACTCTCCAAACCTTCTCAATATTTGGGATCCATTGGTTTTCTTGAATTTATTTTTGTTTGCCATGATTGTTTTGGCATTTTTTTTTTGTTTTGGAACTGTCTAGTTTATCAACGTTTTTCTTAAAGAAAATATATCTTTTCCATCTCTTTTTACTTATTTCAGAGATAATATTTTCATCAACTTTTTTGTTTATGGAAACTTTTTTAAATACTTAGTTTTAAAAGCATCACAAACTAAAAGTTTTGTATGGTAACCTTTAATGGGAGTTGGATTTTTAATGATTTTTAGAATTTTCAGATACTATCGTTATTAATTTATGGATTTTGATATCATAACTTATTTAAAAAAATCTGAGAGTATTATCTATACCCCTTAGATTAATTCTTAAAGTTATTACTGTAAAAAAATTTATAAACATTCTAAATATACAAAACTCTCTATAAGTCTTTATAAATTTAACAAATCTCTCAACTTTTCAAATCATATTACTCTTTATAAATCTAATTCCCAATAATCTCTCTCAAACTTTAATGATATATTAAAAGAAAAACTGAAAATCTAAACCTTTTCAAATGTGTTTCTACATTTCAAGCTGCTTATGCTTATCCAATCATTTCAATATAAAATGAATTGCTTTTCAATTATGTAACAATTTTGTTTTATTCTTTGGAAAAAGCTATAATTGTAATCTAGGTCAACTTAAATAATAAATATAATGAATTTGTTATAAACAAAAAAAAAAGGAAACAAGAGACAAAGAAACAGAAACAAAAATTGTATCAGAGTTTTCGTTGACGAAAAAAGATAACAAGGACACCGACAAACAGAAGGAAATGTAGAACATAAGGTTAGTCAGATAAAATGATAAAGCTTAAAAAAAAAAAAAAACAGAATAACCTGAGAAATTAGTCAACAAAGCTTCCCTATGCTGATAGGTTATCAAATGAGAATCAAAGATTTCCATAATTCACAATTGCATAAAAGCATAAATGAAAAGGAAACGAATATTATGTTTTTTAATAGAAAGATTTTTTTTTTTTAAAAGACATGTTCTTCACTTCTCTTTCTTTTTGGGCTGCCTGTCTCTGTCGTGATTATATCTCTCTTATGAACTCCTTATCTGTCTTTACTTAGCTGGTTTCTTCTTCTTTAACCTTTTTTTTTTTTGTGATGCTCTCTTTGCAAGGATGCCCCTCTTTGCAACATGTTTCTTCCATGTTATCCCTTCATTTCCCTTAATCCCTCTAGATTTCTCTAAATACTAAAATCCTAAAGTAAAACAAAGATCTCTGTACATTCTTCAAACCCTACTTATCTTATTTTTGACTCTACCAAATTCTCAGTTTCTTTGATTTCTCATTCCTCTCTCTGTTCTTACCTGCAAAAAAAAGGTCTCATCTTTGGGTCAAAATTTTCAGTTTCCCAAATCAAATAATCCCAATTCCCGAAAAATGTTCAATTCTTAAAAAAAAAACCCATCAGTTTCTAATTGTGAAAAACCTCATCTCTCTCAAAATCTCATTTAAAAATCTCACCTTTAGCCTTTAAGCCACAAGAATGTCTGTAGCTTGTGGGCTCGAGTGCGTCTTCTGCGTCGGTTTCAGCCGGTGGGCATGGAAACGATGCACTCACGTGGGCTCCGACGACAGCGCCACGTGGACAGCAGCAACACCCGAAGAGTTCGAGCCGATCCCAAGAATTTGCCGCGTGATCCTCGCCGTCTACGAGCCCGATCTCAGGAACCCGAAAGTCTCTCCTTCAATCGGAGAGTTCGACCTGAACCCAGATTGGGTCATCAAGAGAGTCGCTTACGAGAAGACGCAAGGACGCTCTCCGCCGTACATCATCTACGTCGACCACGACCACCGTGAGATCGTCCTCGCGATACGAGGCTTGAACCTGGCGAAAGAGAGCGACTACAAGATCCTTCTTGATAACAAACTCGGGCAGAAGATGCTCGGTGGCGGGTTCGTTCACCACGGGCTCTTGAAATCTGCGGCTTGGGTTCTGAATCAAGAATCAGAGACGCTTCTTGGCGTTTGGGAAGAGAACGGGAGAGAGTATGATTTTGTCTTCGCTGGTCACTCTTTGGGGTCTGGTGTTGCGGCTTTGATGGCGGTTTTGGTCGTTAATAAACCGGAGATGATCGGTAATGTGCCCAGGAGTAAGATAAGGTGTTTCGCTGTGGCTCCGGCGAGATGTATGTCGCTTAATCTCGCCGTTAAGTACGCTGACGTCATCTTCTCCGTTATTCTGCAGGTTGTCTTAAAAACCCTTCTTTTTCCTTTTAATTGTTATCATCACTTAGTGCCAAAATGCTAATATGTTAGTATTTTTAAAAAGAATCAGGAATATGGTTAGAGGTTATAAACAAGAATTACGAAAATTTAGCTGATTTGGTTTAGCACATTGGAGTTGCAATGTTAGATGAGATGAGATGTTTGAGAATTGTTTAACAAAAGTAAACAGGTTGAAATGTTGTCTTTATTTTTTTAGGATAATTTTGTAATGTTAAGAAAATGGTTTAAATTAATGATTTAAGTTTTGTTAGGGGTGAGATTTTAGACTAATTTGTTAATTTATACAGTTCTAAGCTTTTTTTTTATTTTCCAATTTTGAAATAAAATTCAACACTAATTTCATAACTCTTTCGTTTGGATTGTGATAGTTAGTCCATTGTTGACTAAGCATTGTCATAATCAGCCTCCGTTAAGTTAAGAATATGCTTTGTGCTTATACATTGAATCGAAGAATCGAATTTCACTTTTTCATTCTCGAGTCTTGGTCAGAATATTCTGCTAAGTTTGTACTCATTGATTGAGCTTGTTTGGTTGTTAAGATAAGCATCTGAAACTTTTAGAGTAAGAAGATACTATTAAGTAGATTGAATCTCAACTCAAGAACCTTAGTTTATTTTGGTGGAATTATAGGATGATTTTTTACCAAGAACGGCGACACCATTAGAGGACATTTTCAAGTCCATCTTCTGGTTAGTGTTTTATATAAACTTCCAAAATGTTGGTATGAACTTATTATCATAAAGCTTATTCCAACTTTTTTGTATTTGTTGTTCGGACACAAGCTTGCCTTGCTTGTTGTTTTTAGTTTGTTTGAGAGATACATTTATACCAGAAGGTCGTAAACTAAGGGATCCTAGAAGACTTTATGCTCCTGGTCGTATTTATCATATCGTGGAGCGGAAATTTTGCAGGTAAAATCAATTTTTTTTTAGCTTCTTTGTGATTCTTTCTCTGATGATTGTTTATATTTATAGATGTGGAAGGTTTCCTCCTGAAGTGAGAACTGCTATTCCTGTTGATGGGAGGTTTGAACATATAGTTTTGTCATCGAATGCAACATCGGATCATGCAATATTATGGATTGAAAGAGAATCTGAAAAGGCTCTTCAGGTTATTATTGTTCATACTTCTTTCACAGAAAATGTTTGTAAGGCGTTATTGATGGGTGTTTGTGTGATGTGTGGTTGCAGCAATTGAGAGAGAAGAGTTCAGAGACGGTGGTGACAATGGCACCTAAAGAGAAGAGAATGGAGAGGTTAAACACTTTGGAGAAAGAGCATAAAGATGCGTTAGAGAGAGCTGTGAGTCTCAATATCCCACACGCAGTGTCACCTGCAGAAGAAGAACAAGAAGAAGAAGAAGGATGCAGCAATGCTGAAGCGTTGGAACCAAAGTCGAAGAAGAAGAATTGGGATGAAGTTGTGGAGAAGCTTTTCCATAGAAGCAATTCTGGAGAATTTGTTCTTAACGAGAACGTTAGTACTGAAAGGTAGACACAGAGCATGGTTTTGATTGGTGTGAATGGAACGAGTTTTGTTTTTTCTACTCAGTTTTTGTACATTTATGCGTCTATTTGTTTTGATATATAAAAATGCAAAAGATTCGACTCAAGCCATTATGGGTTTGTTGTGATTATAATCCAAATCGGCTTCTTTTTTTTTTATTTCTCAATGTAAATTATTAGTCTATAACCAAAACCAAACTGAAAGAGAAAGAAGAAACTAGTGTTACAAACTCAATGGCATTTTACAAATTTTAAAGTAACTTTTTGATACCAAAACCATAAATATCTTCGAATAGATTCTAAACAACTTTTCATCATTTACTTTTTACACTACCAACCTCCAAACGAAACCAAAATCAGTAGAAACGAAGGGCATAGAAATGAGAAGAAGCAACATATCATCACTCAAACACTGAGACTAAGTAGTAAACAAACAAACACTGATTATTTTCTGAGGCTTTTTAAGAAGTGTTCATGGCATCTGCATGATAGCTCTCAAGATCCTTGTCAAGATCAGCAGCCGATTTTTCCACTGGCTTCTTCCCGTTCCCTCTTCCACCACCACGACCACGGCCACCTCCGCCGCCACCACCACGCCCTCTACCACGAAACCCGCCCCTTCCTCCTCTCGTTCCTCCCTGACGGTTTTGACTGCCAAACAAGAGAATATCCAACCATTGTTATGTCACTATATTGATGTCTGAACTAGAACAAACATTTTAGTTTGGTTCAGAAACTTATGACTTGTTTTGGTAGACTTACATTGGAAGGCGACTAACATTAGGAGCTGGACGTCTTCCTCCTCTACCTCTCGCTATCCCAATGCCTCTCCCTCCTCCTTGCCTACAAACAATCAAAGAAGATTTGAGTTATTTTTATTTATCTTTAGTGAATGCTAAAAAACAAAAGAAAAATAGGTAGGAAGTCATACTGGATAACAACGGTCCTCTTCAGCCTTCCGTTGAGTCCAGAGACATTCACATTCACACGACCCGATAAAAGAGCCTCTGAAGAATTGTTTCCACCCAAAATCTCAAGTCTCATTGGCCTTCCATCCAATAACACATTGTTGTATTTCTTCAGAGCTTGAATTGCATCACCTCTTCTCGGATACACCACTTCAGCTGTGCCCTATAATTCCATAGAACAAAGGGAAATACAGTTAGAAGCTGTTCTACAATCACGAAGAGAAAAAGGGACTGATTAGATTAGTGAGAACTTACACTTGGACGACCATTTTTGTCAAAATGAATTGCATAACGTTTTAGCTCCCCAATCTCAGAGAAGAGTTCCTAAGATCCCAAAACGATAACTTAGCGTTTGTTCTGAACACTAAAACCATAAGATATAGAAGTCAGATTATATTATATACCCTTATATCTTCATTTGTCACACCATGGTCAAGGTTGGTAATATGGAGCCTGGTTTCAACGTCAAGTCCTGATACCCCAGCAGCTCTTAGGCCATCTTCGAACAAACCACTCTGCCATGGCACGCTTCTGGTCCTATGAACAGGCTATTGAAAAGACCAGATAACATCAGTACAACGTTGCTGTTGAACTTCTGCAATGTCAATGATATATGTAATTCCAAACAAAAAAAGAGAGACCACCCATTTGTCTGAAAGAACAAAAACCAGTCAAAGCAAAGAGCTCCACCAAGTACTCAAGAACCACTCCGATGAGTAATCAAATGAAAATGAATTTTTGACCAACTGCACATTGCTCACTGCTCCGGTTCCAAAAGAAAAATCCTTGTATCAAGGCTATGGTCAAAGAACGGCGAAGTAATTCCAGATGTAGCAAGAGGTTCATCAATAACTTCATGCATGATGCAAATAGACTGTGTAGGGCTAAGTCGCTAAGTCACTACAAGCCCTATTTACTGCCAGGACAGTTAACTGACCTGCCCCCAAACGCCACAACTCTAAACATCTTTTGCCGTACTGGTTGAAACAAATTTGACTGACATTCAGCTTACTGAAGCTCCTCAGCTTAAAAGCAATGTGGAAAAAGCAACTAAGAACTCGTGCACATATATCTACACATGTCCTCCAAACTCCTCAAAAATAGTCACAATTTAACCACATAAACCACAAAACCGAAATCGCATTGCAGGGGTAAGAGGCTTTTCAAAATGAAATCATCTCCATGAACTACGAAGAGGCATGTGTCAGTCAGCTCCTATACGAGGCTCTGAATGTTAAAGAATGTCAAAACATTGTCTGAAGTAAGGCTTTTTATGCATGAACGAGAAAAACCTGCTTCTCCATAACAATAAGAACGTTAAAGAGAGCCTCCCAGCGGTTTAGTTTACGCATGATTCAGTATATGCTTGATACCACAGAGACACATAAAGATCCCAGATTTGGAGCTTGCCTTGTTAATGATGAAAGATGATGTCCGAGTATTCACAGCAAGAGGACCTCTTCGAGCAGGTCCATTCCCTCTTCCACCACCGAGAAAACCATTTGGTCCATGACCATAACCATGACCATGACCATGACCACCACCACGGCCACGGCGGGATATTCCTCTTCCCCGAGACCTTGCAGCCTTACCCCTTTTGATAGATTCATCAAGAGTCATATCTAAAGGTCCCGACATCTTTCGGTGCAATAAAAATCCAATCTTTCTTATGCCAAACACTGTATCTGAAAGACCTGCGTTAATTAAAGAAAAAAGGTTATCTTCTAATAACACAAACAGATCTTTGGCAATCAAACACTTATCTGATGACCCAACATCATAAATTTACTAATCAGAGAATTTTAGTGTTGAAAATTCGAAACTGCAAAAGCAAAAATTCAAGATCCCATGACATCAAGTTAAACAATAACGGAAGCACATGCGAGGAAATCGATCGTTGTCGAATGAAACAAACATCAATCGAAGCCCTAAATCGATAGATCTATGACCTAATCATAGTTTTCTGAAACAAAAACTGGATATCATCGGAACACAGAAATGATTCGGAAAAAAGAAAACGATGAAGAGCCGAGAAATTACCAAGAACGAGAGCAAAATTCAGAAGGGGGAGAGAAGATTGGAATGATTTGGATTAGGGTTTTGAGGAGCTTCTGTGGTTTCGTAGAACCTTCTTGGGAATTTGGGAGAGAGAGTGTGAAGTTTGGGGGAAGAGGAACGAGAAAAGTAATGGGTGAAAAGGGGAGGATACTTTCGTAATTATACTAGCTTCTGAGACAGCCTGGGGGTATCCGGTTACGATTTTATTTCCTTCCAATGTTTTTTAAATCGGACCGGTGACTAAACCGGAAAAGTTTTTGGAATGTTCACTATCATTCATTCATTCTTCAAAAATTATCTTGAGCTAATCTTTCTTTGTTCTTTTCCATGATCCAAAAACTTTGTTTTATGGATTGATTCATAATCAACATCATCATATTGATCACCTTGTCTTAAATAAATACTTTAAAATAACAAAGTATACTATTTAATATTTAATTTTAATATTTTACTTTTAAATATTAGAAATGTAAAAATAAAAATTTAGTATTAGAAAAAAATATTTAGTCGACATAGTTTAAATTTAATAGGTTTACGAGTCAAAATTAATATAATATTTAATATAAAAGTTTATCTATTATTTTAAAAAATATATTTTTATTTTTTATAAAATATATTGTATTCACACTATTTTTCTTTACTCTTTCCCTTAAATATACATAAGTTTTTGAAATGAATGTAAAAAATATAAGATAAATAGAGATCCATTCTATTACATTTAATATTAAGCTAGATCAGCTTAATATTACAAAATCTCCTAAAATAGGATTGTAAAAAAATAGTTCTCAATACAGCAAATTGATTGCTACAAAAACATTCCTTTGCGGAGGAATGAACCTCTAGGGGAAAGGAGTTGAGGAAGTTAACATATCAGGAGTACAAAAAAAATTGTGAACCTATTAATTTGTGTATTCATCTACTAGTTTTGCAATAGTATTTTCAATATGCCACTATCATAATTTGCATATTGGTTCTAGAGCATTTACTTACAGTCATAGAGGAATCCAAAGTTTTCTCGACAGCTGATATTACCATACACATATCAGCCGTATATTTATCGTAATCAAGACTGTTCAACAAGGGATGCGATATAATATAATCTAGAGTTGTCACAAGCAATAAGATCGTCCAGTACAAGTATTAATGGATTGATCATTTCATTAATAAACTGACGTCTTTCTCGAATTCTCTAAACAAATTGTAAAGTCCTCTTTTCTGATATATGATGGTGCATGTGGAATAACTAAAAATAATTAATTTGGCTACAAGCAATAAGATCGTCCACTAGAAGTATTAATGGATTGATTTCAGCATATGATGATATATAATCTAGAGTTGTCACAAGCAATAAGATCGTCCAGTACAAGTATTAATGGATTGATTTCAGCATATGATGATGTCTTTCTCAAATTCTCTAAACAATGTAACATCCTGATTTCTGGTATATGATGATACATATGAAAAGACTTAACATAATTGATTTGGCTATATACATATATTATCACCAAAGTGCACTTATATTTTCGATCACACATCTAAAAAAATTACGATATTTAAAGAATGGATGACCTCCGTTGGAGAGAGGTGGATTCACGGACCTGAATAAATGGGTGTGGAATCCACTGGTAAAAGCGGTTTGAGCGTTATAAAAATGAATGCTTAAAAACTAAAGAATAATAACACACCACGTAATAGTGAGTTTGTTTAGATCAGACATATTTTTTTTGTATATTTACTTTATAGGATGCAATAAGTGTCATTACACACGAAGATCACCACGATTTATTACATAATCCTTGTAACTTGTATAAAGTTAAATTTGTGTTTGTATAAAAATTATCCTAATATGGACCGAAGAAGACGAGTTTTCCAACCATGGCCAGCCCGAGCTTTACTCTCTCTTCTTCCTTCGGCTTTTTCCAGTGATTGTGGCTTTTTCTTGCTCAGCAAGAAATTCGTTACATCCATTGAACCTATTTTGTCTTGTGGATTCAGAGCTAACACCAAAGCAGTTATACAAAAAAATGATATTAATTTACTCCCTATATAAACTTACTTTATACTATAAATTACAAAATGTTAAAAACATGCAAACAATCCACGTATAGCTTTATGTAAATTACACAAATGGAAGGTGGTAAAGAGAGTTGTATGTAAATTACTGTTGAATCCGGTATCAATGGAGTAGAAAGTGAAGTTATTGACATCGAACCCTAGAACAGGGATCCTGCCTTGACGAGCATAAGCTTTCAAGGCCGTGTTGACAACACATGAAACTTCATCGTCTTCATTAGCCAAAAACCTTATAGGACCAACACTTCCAAGAACATTCACACTCACCAACAACTTTTTCCTCGGGTCTTTCATCACTCTTTTCACATTGACAGTTTCTTCTATGTTCCTTTGTCTTTGCATGAGCTCACATGCTCAGTGTTTGCAATTTATAGAGGCAAAAAAGAAGGGCATGAAAGGTACGTGTTAAAATTTTCATCCATTGAGAGACGATTAAGAAGAACCTAAAATATGATTCTTTCATATATAGTCCCGACAAAATAAGAGAGATAGATATCGTTCAAAAAAAAAAAAAAAAAAGAGAGAGAGATTTTCTATCAAGACCATTAATTTTGCTTTTTATGTAGGTTAATAACAGATACCTGTAGAACCACCAAAGTGAGTTTAAATTTGTTAAGAGATTGATGGTTACCGATGATTAGCTAGTTTTATTGTATATGTAACATATAGAAAATTTGGAGAATCGAATGCCATTGGCTTGTTGACTCAAATCTGGATGCATTACCTGTGGTGATGCAGAAAGTTAAAGTGGAATCTCTTGCGAAGCTACTCCACCACTAAAACATCAATATTTTATTAATTAAGTGAAAGAATCGATGTACTATTTATTCTCCCATGCAAAAGTCAATAATGGCCTAGAGAAAATAGCTGACCGGTTGACAAGTTCAAACATAAGCTAAGTGTTTCACTATATACTATATAGTAGTAGCGTTGGTTAATTAGGTGCGGAGCGTTTATTAGTATTACGGGTGTGTTTATATAATATATATATTAAGCAAATGAGTGACATCATGAGTTTATGATTGATAATGTAACGGTGCATGAGCAGGGAAAGGGCCTTACACGCAATAATACGCATTAGTATAAGGGATTCTCTCTTACGATTACTTAGCTTTTTGAAGATGGTTGGTCCAATGAATAAGTACCGGAGAAAAGATAAATAGAGGCAGAATCTAGAAATGAACCAAATGAGATCCGCCAAGTAGACATGATTAAGTAGACAGGCGACAGACTACACCAAACAGGAGTATGAGCTAAAAGATAGTTAAACTTCACGGATATGACCAAGATAAGAATTAGCCATCACATGATAAATTAGTAATTAGCCTAGTTTTAGATAAAAATGATCAAGGAGAATAGAACTTTAGACGTGTAAAGAATGTATGACTTGGATAGAGTCAAACATCAATTTATAAGCCAACGATAGTCAAGTGGACGGATCGAAGATAAAAATGATCGGACCGGAATAGCTCCATTTTAGTCGTGGCCTGTCAAAGTAGAAAGATGGGGTTTTTCATAAGTATCATTAGAGAACGAAGTTAACCGAATTTACAAAAAAGTTTCTCTTAATACTTTATTACTTTAGCAAAGAAAAAGAGACAAAAAACAAGGCAAACTATACAAAATATGAATTAGAGGCGTTATTCCAAATGAAATCAAACAAGCCAGCGGGTCATTGGATCTTGAAATGTCAATAACAGCATGTTATTTGACATATATTACACATGTGTGTTTACTATAATGACCTCTGCTTTCTCAAATGTCAATAAATTCAACCTTACGTAAGATTAGAGTTTAGCATAGGAGACAACTTGTGAGTTGTGAGGTTGACGTAACATAAGAGGAGGAACTCATAACATGACCACAAAGACAAAATGGCCTTAGGCCAAATTAAATAATATATGAGTTTTAAAATTCACCAAAGTTTGAAGTCCTTAAAAACACTTAAACACAACAACAACAACAATAATGATAATAAAACCAAAAAAAATGGTAACCTCAAATAAGAAATATCATGTATGGTTATCGAAATACATGCATTTTCTTATAGTTAAAGACTCAAAAACAAAAACAAAAAGAGTGGGACCGAATCGGACCCGAGTCATCTGCATGTGAATCATCTGCACCAACTCGCACAAACTCTAATTTGGCATGGCAGTGTCGTAATTAAATAACTTTCTAATTAGCTTCATCACCAGGACCAATAATTGCGTCAATCAAGTACGACAAAAAGTTTTTTTTTTTTAAATAAAGTACTAAGTAAAAAGTTTTTTTTTTTCTTCTCAACTCAAACTATTATTTGACCAAAATAATAGCCTATTTATTTTATTAATATTATTCTCCTTTAAACTCAAATATTCATATTATATCTTGTTTGATACGCTAAGTATGTATGTAAATTCATCAAAAATACTCAAATTCTCTATTTTTCATCGGATTCAAACTTTAGATTTGAACATAACTCAAAAAAAGAAAACACATTTAAGTTCAATAATATTTTTTATAAAATTCAGTTTGTCATAATTTATTTTGTCAAAAATAAAGATTTATGTTTTTTTTTTAACAAAGGGCTTTCAAATAAAGATTTATGTTGTACAATCATATAATATATGAATCAGATAAACCTTTCTAATTCATGTAAAATAAAGATTTTGTCGTAGATTCCTAATTTCCATCACTAATCCTTTTTGTTATTCTTTAAAATTATACCATGCAAGATATTTTTTAAATTAATCTTAAATATATAATATATGATTCAGATAAACATTTTTTAAATTGATCTCATGAATGAATAAATTATTTTAATTGACACAGAAGAAGGAAGTAAAATGTTTTTTTAAGGAAAGGTTGAAAACGAAAAAAAATCATTGTTTCCTAAAAAAAATATTTGACCGAAGGTATTTAGTGAGATTTATGATAATTACACCAAATTTTAGCAAGTTTATGGGGGCATTACTTGTCACTAAAATGGTTATTGTTATATGATAATAATATCTGTCTTTTTTTGTCCCTCATATAAAAAGACAGAAGTGGCTCGAGGTAGAATAATAAAATAGTTATCGTATTTCTCACATCGGAATAGTTAATAAATAATAAAACATTTCCTAGCAAAAAAATAAAAAAGCATTAAACATTTGTCTCTATTGATGTGTAAAGTCTGAAAACCATATGAGCGTTCTCTCTTCTGAGACTATATAAGAGACTCAGTCGAGAGATGAAGATAGAAAAAAAAAAAAAAAAAGAACCAACTCTGTATTTGCGAGTTGACCAGAGAAACAATGGAGAATCTTTTGGGTCTTCTCAGAATTCATGTGAAGAGAGGTGTAAATCTCGCCATTAGAGATATCTCTAGCAGCGATCCTTACGTCGTCTTTGTCTCAGGAAAACAGGTAAAAAATCATGCTTTGGTTATTTCCAAGTAAATCTGGTGATGCATCTGTTCCAATGATTCCCCAAAAAAACTTGTGAAGATATTTTCTCTGTTAAGGTTAAATTACATAAGTTGATCATTTGCATACAAGTCATGAATTGGACAAGAAGACTTATGATTATGTTCATATTTGTGTGGGTCCTTGTACCATATGATGTATTGACTTTATGAAAATCGTTATATTCGCAATCTATTACTCTAAGCCACCAATCTTCTTTCTTATTTTCTGTCATCGATCATCGATCTTGTGGTTCCACCATGATATAATTGAAATGATGACTTGTAGACCCTTTTGATCAATCAAAAAAAATGTTCTAGTTCTCGATTCTTTTACTTGATGATTTAGTCTCAACTCTTTTTGTTTGGTGAATTGTGGCGCAGAAGCTTAAAACACGTGTGGTGAAACATAGTGTTAACCCCGAGTGGAACGACGACTTAACACTTTCTGTGACCGATCCAGATCTCCCTGTTAAACTTGTAAGTGGTCCTTACAAGTTTTAAAATAAACTGTTTTTTACAAGAGAAATGAAGCATTCTTGATTGTTAATTATTCATATACAGACCGTTTACGACTATGACTTGTTCTCCGCGGATGATAAGATGGGAGAAGCAGAGTTTAGCATTGGTGCATATTTTGAAGCCATTAAATTCCACCATAAGCTCAAAGGAGGATATCCCAATGGAACCATAGTAATGAAGATACAGCCGAGCAGACAAAACTGTTTGTCTGAAGAGAGTCATATTGTGTGGAACCAAGGCAAGCTTGTTCAGAATATGTTCCTCAGACTCCAGCACGTGGAGTGCGGAGAGGTCGAGATACAGCTCGAGTGGATCGATGTCCCTGGTTCAAAGGGGCTTTAACTAAGCCACTTCATATCGTTCCGATGAGATTAGAAATTTAGAACTAAGGTGTTGTTTTTAAACTGGTCAGTGAAATAATCTCAAACTGGTTACATAATAAACTTGTTGTCCCCTTGTGCATATATGTGTTTGGTATATAATATTATCACAACCTCCGACGATACAATATAAGCGTCTTTGTTTATACACAAAGATCATCGATATTGTGATCTAGTCCTTAAAACTTGTATAGACTTAGATTTGTGTTTGTGTAAACATTTGTCTAATAAGGACCGAAGAAAACGAGTTTTCCATCCATGACTTGTCCGAGCTTTGTTCTCTCTTCTTCCTTCGACTTTTTCTAATGGGTTTGGCTCTTTCTTGCACATCAAGAGATTCGTTACATCCATTGAACCTATCTTCTCTTGTGGATTCAAAGCTAACACCGAGAAAAATACAGATAACACACAAAAAATCTTTACCAAATTACTCTCGATAAGAAATCTATACTATAACGCACACCATTAAAACATGTAAACACTTAAAAGTGATTTGTTTCTAGACTGAAGTTTTAGACTAATCAATAATCGAAGAGAACAGAAAAGGAATGCATGAAGGGTGTTCAAATACTGTTGAATCCGGCATTAATGGAGTAGATAATGAAGCTATCGACATCGAACCCTAGAACCGGGATCCTGCCTTGACGAGCATAGGCTTTCAAAGCTGTGTCAATAACACTTGAAACTTTGTCTTCTCTATTAGCCAAAAACCGTATAGGACCAACACTTCCAAGAACACTCACACTAACCAACAACTTTTTCTTCGGCTCTTCCATCACTCTTTTTACATTAACAATTTCTTCTATCTAGCTCATTCTTATTTGCATGGGGCTCACATGCTTAATGGTTGTATTTTATATTGGCAAAAAAGAAGGGCATGAAAGGTGCGTGTTAGGAGTTTCATCCTATTGAAAAGAACCTATAATATATGCTTCATTCATATAAGTCCCGACAAAATGACATTTTCTATCAAGATCATGATATTTCTATATATGGGGCAATTCTTAGATATGTGTAGAACCCACCATAGTGGGTTAATTTTGTTAGAGATGGATGGTCACTACGAGTCAGTTTATTGTATATGCTTGTATAAAAAAATTGCAGAATCTAATGCATATTGGCTTGTTTGCTCAAATGTGGAAGCATTAACAACATATGGTGATCCGGAGAGATTAGTAATATTGAGTAAAATAATGATAATTTTAACATTAGACTTTAGAATCACTTAACCGATAAATTAATATATTGAATTTATGATATTTATTAAGAAATTTGATGGATATTTGAAAGAAAAACAAAAGACTCCTTTTAGAGATTCAGAAAAATAAAATATGACATGACATAAATGAAAATAAAATTTGCATATAGTTTTAGTGTTATATGATCTACTAATAAATATCAATAACTTCTCAAATTTAAAGTTTGTCACTGTAACTGAATTTATTCTGGAAATGAAAAATTTTCTGTGAAGTTAATATTTCATAGTAAATTTTAAATATCACTTTTGTAAACATCAAAATTTCTAAAACTCTAAACTGTAATATTCTATTTTAAAATTATGTTGGTTTGTAAAGTATTTTATTTTTATTAGATATATAATATGTTGCTTTGTAAAACCTAGTATCAAAACAAAAAGGAGAAACGAGAAAAACTCAAAAAAGTCAAAATCGGAGAGAAATCAAATCGTATTCCATATTTTCGGATAAACTACATTTCCGGTTTAGCGGAAAATTTCAGCTGGCTACATCCTTACGTTATATGCCACGTAGCCGAATGCTATTGCTCACTTTTGTTTTTCGTTCAGTATATCTCTCTTTCTCTCACATAATTCTCTTTCTCACCTTCCTTTTTCTCTCTCAATTTCGTTTCGCTCTCTCACTCGACTCAGATTCCTAAACTCGACTCAGCTTTTTTCCTTAATGCAACTCACGAGATGACGACTGTATGGGCCTCTTTGAGCACAAGACGCGGCCCAATAAGAGATCTCGGTGAGCCCATCAATCAGTCGCCCAGCCCGCCAAAATAGACAAAGTTATTCGACGAGCCCATTAACGCGTCGACAGCCCGTCGAGCGTGTACGGCTCGTACTGACGAATTATTTTTGCTTGGCCCAACACTCACTATAAATAGGAACCACTGTAGAGCCAAGAGGGCATCCGAAATTGACTTAGGGAGCGCTCGCCATGTAACTTGTAATTGCCGAGCCCTCACTTTCTAATAAGACCAATTATTTCCTGTCTCTTTAAATATCAAGGGACTGCGTTTTATTTTCCTTATTAATTTGACGAACCCTTAAAATCCCTTTTCGCCGAGCCCATTCACCCTTCTGCGAGCCCATCGCCAAGACGTGACGTGACGAGCCCGTCGTCAAACCATGACGAGCTCGTAATCTGCTCGGCAACTTCGAGTGCTGATTAACACTTGAACAATTTTGGCGCCGTCTGTGGGGACCTAAGGGTTATAAAGCAAGGAAAATAAAACGATGTCCGATCCAAGTCAGCCAGGGAGAGAGGGGTCGTCGGCACCAAACCCCTCTGACCCACAGTATGGAATGCCAATGAACTTCAACCCGAGCAGCATCGCGTCCATGCCAGGAGTATTGCGCTCGGCGCTCGGCGCAACAACCGCTCCAAACCGACTCCAGTCGTCGAGCCCACCAACCAAGCGTCCGACCCTTCCACAGCGAACAACGACCGCTATCCTGACCAACAGCCGATCAACGTTCAAACAATGTTCCTATCCATAATGACAAGTATAGACGACATGTCGAGAATTACAAACAACAGGATGGACGAGCTCACTGCCACCCAGGAGATATGCAACAGACGAATCGATGAAGTCCAACCAATGTTAGGGAACGCGCTAGACGCTAATCAGGCGGTGGGGTTGGGCCTAACGACTATTGAAAAAATCGGGGATTAAGTGGGGATTAATCGGGGCCTAGTTTTAAGTATATTTTAATAAATAAATGTATATATATTAAATAGATAAATAAATAAATACCCTCAAATACCACACTTTCATGTTTTTGTGACAAAAATACCACACCAAGTTGAAAATGACAAAAATAACATTTATTTAATGGTTAAAAGATAATTAAACTAATAAATTTGGGTTCAAAAGTCATTAATTAGGGTTTAGATTTTGGATTTTAGGGTTTAGGTTTAAGGGATTGGGAAGAAACATATAAAAATAAATGTATAATAATATTCTTTTCTCTTCAAGAAATGTCATTTTTGTCATTTTCACCTTGGTGTGGTATTTTTGTCACAAAAATATGAAAGTATGGTATTTTTGAGAATTGCCCTATTAAATATGATAACAATACTTGTCTAGTTATAGTAGTCCATTGGTATAGAGAAGCTCTTCAAATTGCATTTCACCTGGGTTCGAGGCCATTGTACGAGTTTTTTCACCTTTTTGTTATTTACTTTAATGAATATAAAATGACAAAATTGCCCTGCTCTCTTCCTTCAACCCTTGCGACCTGCAACTCTTATTCTTCGTCGTTCTTGTTTTTTTTACACAAATCAAAATCGTTAAAACTTGGTTTTTAGGGATTTTATGATAGAAATACAGATTGCAATCTCTAAAAATCGCTAATTACGCGTTTTAGGCGGTTTAACGCGGTTTTACACGGCCACAAATCGCCCTCTGCCTAACCCCTCCGCCTTGCCTCTTCACGCCATGGTCAAGCTCCGACTACCGCTTACGCATCCGATTAATCGGTAACGCGGGCGCGTTTTCGAACAGGGAGTCCAACCCACTGAAGCATTCCCCAGTTAAGCTCGCTGACCGCTCTTCGAGGAAACACAAACCCCTCGCTCGGCCGAGCCTCGAACAGGCAACCCAATCACCAACGCATCGGCGACACAACAAACCAGCGAAGACGCTCGCGACAAGGAATTCGAGTGGATGTAAAGCCAGCTTCAGGCGATGACTACCAGAGTTCACTAAGCAACGAGCTCAGCACAAGAGATCGACCGCGTCCTTCGAGAGACTCAAAGCACGCCTTTCACTAGCAGCGTGACCGGGGTACCTTTCAAACACCCCATGAAGATCAAGCTCCTAACTTATGAAGGTACCTCCGACCCGAGCAAGTTTTTGACCGCGTTCAGCATCGCCATGGGCGATCGCATTTCACTCCAGGAGAGCGCGACGATGGCTATTGTCAGTTGTTCGTAGGAAAACTGAGCATACCAGCCCTGACGTGGTTCTCAAAGCTTGACACCGACTCGATAGATTACCAACATCTGTCGACCACCTTTCTCAAGCATTACTCGATGTACATCAAGCAAGAATCTTCGAGTGCTGACCTCTGGGCCTTATCTCAAGGTCCCGCCAAGCCCCTCCGAGCCTACATCTAGTGTTTTTGTAATATAGTTTCTCGAATCACGATCACAGATGAGAATGCTCTGTCAGCACTCAATAATGGCATGTGGTATGACGGTGAGCTGAAGGCTGATCACAAGAAAAATAAGCCAGAAACATTGGAAGACTCCCTCCATCGAGCAACGTTCTTTGTCGAGATGGAAGAAGAACTTATTCGCTAAAAAGCAAGCAGGGCCGTGGTCGTCAGCCAACAAAGAAAAACACCAAGCGGAGCACTACGAATCAAGGCAGCATTACGACTATCGCAAAGACGAGAAAAACGAAAAGGGCAACGCGTATCTCGTGGCCCCTGCCCCGATCAAACCATGGAACAAGTACGTCAAGCCGAACGACTCGCAGAGTTATTGTGACCACCACAAGAAGATGGGGCACTCGACGGCCAAATGTAAAACGCTGCACCGACTCTTGCTCAAACGTTACCAGCAGGACCAGGATAAGAGTGATGCCACCGGCAACAAGACAGCTCGCCAGCAGCAAGCTCCGAATGAGGGGGAACGATTCAAAGCAGCTCTCGCCAACCGGAGAGCGAGCGCGAGCAAGGCCCGACCGGAAGCAGCGAGCCACAATGACATGGAAGCGCCCAAATGGCACCGTCAACCAGACGAAAATGGCGATGCCCTCGCCCTAGCAAGCCAAAGAATCAACATGATCATGGGAGGACTCTTCGACTGCAGCGATTCCATCTGCTCAACTACCGACCGCGAGAGGAGAACGATCGTGCCGCTTCAATGGTCAACTCACCGCAAGAGCGACTCCGAGTACTCATCGATCATGACCTTCACATAGGAAGTAAAGGAGGGCCTAGACAAACCACATAACAACCTACTCGTCATCGAAGCCCGCCTCTGCGACTGCGACGTCACCCGTGTGCTGGTCGACACTGGAAGCTCATTTAATCTCATCTTCAAAGATACCCTCGAAATGGTGGAATTAACCGGCTATGAGCTCAAGCCCCAAGTCAGACCACTAACGGACTTTACATGTGAAACTACCATGACGATCGGGACCATTAAGCTACCGATTTATCTCGGGCGAACGACGAAGATGATAAAATTCATAATCGTCGCCAAGCCCCCAATCTACAATATCATCTTCGGTACCCGATAGATTCACACAATACGAGCCGCCGCATCCACCTACCATCAGTGCGTCAAATTCCCAACACCATTCGGCATATGCACGATTCGGGGGAACCAGCGCATGGCACGCAACTGTTTCCTCATCGAGCACAAGCTTCACAAAGCCTCAAGGACCTGCTTGAACGCCGATCCCGTCTTCAAACTCCCACCCCCTGAGAGTCCGCCTCGCGAGAAAACCGTTCAAATCAACATTAACAAGAATGACATCAACCGCTTCGTCATGATCGGCACGAACCTCGACAAAGCAAAAGAAGACAGGCTCATCACCTTCCTCCACTCGAACGTCTCCACGTTCTCTTCGACGACCGCCGACATGACAGGAATCGATCCAAGCAAAAGGCAAAAACTCGGCCCAGAGCGAGCACAAGCAGTCAACAACGAAGTAGAGCGCCTGATTAAAACTGGAGCCATCACCGAAGTACAGTATCTCGAGTGGCTAGCAAACCCGGTCGTTGTCAAAAAGAAAAACCCGCCGACAAAGAAAAAACTGCGTTTATCACCGAGTGTAGAACTTATTATTACAAAGTAATGCCCTTCGGGCTTAAGAACGCTGAAGGAACCTACCAACGCCTCGTCAACCGCATGATTGCCGACGAGCTCGGCGCTACAATGGAAGTCGATATCGACAATGGAAGTCGATACTGAAGATCATGTCGATCACCTCGCGACATGCTTGGCAAGCCTGAACAAATATGGAATGAAGCTTAAACCGGCCAAGTGCACGCTTGTGGTCACCTCGGGGCAATTCCCAGGATACATTGTCACTCAGCGAGGAATCGAAGTCAACCCTACAAAAATCGCAGATGTCCTCGATCTTCCGTCGCCAAAAAGCATTCTCGAAGTCCAACGGCTGACCGGTAGAATCGTAGCCCTCAGCATGTTCATCTCTCTATCCAATGACAAGTGCCTGCCATTCTACCAGATCCTCTAAGCCAACAATCGCTTTCTGTGGGACGATCAATGCGAAAGCGCCTTCCAAGAACTAAAGAAGTACCTATCAACTCCGCCCGTGCTCGCCAAGCCAGAGGCAGGAGAAACGCTCTTCCTTTACATAGCAGTGTCAAGCGCCACAGTTAGTGGAGTGCTCGTAAAGGAAGATAGGGGCGACCAGAAGCCGATATTTTACATCAGCAAGAGCCTCGACGCCGCCGAAACACGCTACCCGACACTCGAGAAACTGGTGCTCGCGGTAGTCACAACATCTCAAAAACTTCGCCCATACTTCCAGTCGCACTCGATCACTGTCCTAACCAACCAGCCATTGTGAACAATCCTCCACAGCCCGAACAAGTCAGGTCGCAGAGCCAAATGGGCCATCGAACTCAGCGAGCACGACATAGAATACAAGATGAGCACATGTTCCAAGTCGCAAGTCCTTGCCGACTTCCTGGTCGAACTCGCCCCAGAGTTCTGCGGCCCAAGCACTCATAAAGTCAAGTCCTGGAGTCATCGAGCAGTCCTTCCGCCTCGGCTTCCCCACCTCCAACAACGAAGCCATCATCGCAGGATTCCGACTCGCAAAGGCAGTCGGTGCTCGCCACATAGAAACCTAATGCGAATCAATGCTCGTCACCAGCCTATTCAGCGGGGAGTAAGAAACACATATCGAGCGTATGAACGCCTATCTCAAGCTTCTTTGAACCTTTTCGGCAACGTTCGAAACCTTTTCACTATCAAAGGTACCCAGTTGTGAAAACACTTCAGCAGACGCCCTCACCACGCTAGCATCAACGTCTGACCGGGAGATCAAATGCGTCATCCCAGTCGAAACAATCGAATCAGCGAGCATCAGCCCACCCACCCTCATCGAAAAGTCGTCGACGAGCTCGTGAACAAAATGACGGATCTCAGGCCTTCCGACTGGCACGACGACATCAAACTCTAGATCGCACGGCGAGGACCCAAAGGACAAATGGACAACCAGGCGACTGCGCACACACTGCGCTCGCTACGTCATGATGGACGGAGACCTGTACAGAAGAAGCGCAGTGAGTGTCATGCTGCACTGCATCAAAAAGCCCGAGACCACCCGCATAATGCAGGAAGTCCACGAAGGAGCAGGCGGCAAACATTCCGGAGGCCGAGCGCTCGCGACCAAAATAAAACAATAAGCGTTCTACTGGCCAACGATAATCGCCGACTACAAAAGCTTCGTTTCCAAATGCGAACCCTGAAAACGACACGCATCGATGATACACTCGCCTACCGAACTGCTCAAAGCAACGGCCGCACCATACGCATTTATGCGCTGGGTAATGGATATCGTCGGTCCTTCGCCCAATTCCTGACAGAAAAGATTCCTGCTCGTTATGACCGACTACTTCACCAAATGGGTCGAGGCCGATTACTATGCAAGCATCAAGGATACTCAAGTCCAACAATTCATCTGGAAAAATATCATCTGCCGCCACGGCCTCCCCTACGAGATCGTGACGAACAACGGATCCCAGTTCACATCCACTAAGTTCGAGAGTTTCTGCGCCCAATGGAAAATTCGACTCAGCAAGTCCATGCCGCGCTACCCACAGGGCAACAGCCAGGCTGAAGCAACGAATAAAACAATAATAGACGGACTGAAGAAGCATCTCAAAGATCGGAAGGGAAGATGGGCCGACGAGCTCGACGACGTCCTTTGGTCCCAACGAACGAGCTCGCGAGAAGCAACAGGTCATACGCCATTCTCCCTATCCCACGGAGTCGAGGCAATGTGCCCAGCAGAAGTCAGTGTCCCAGGACTCCGACATATCATCTACATCAACGACGAACACTGCAACAAGAAAGCCCTCCAAGACAAAGCAGACTTCACTGAAGAACGACGCGATAAAGCCCTGCTCCACATTCAGAACTACTAGCACTTGGCCGCCAAATACTACAATTAAAAGGTCCGGCCAAGACATTTCACCGAGGGCACCAATTGGAAGGGACCATATTTAATCTCCAAAGTAGTCAAACCCGAAATATACGAGCTCATGACTAGCGATGGCGAACCGATCCCAAGATCGTGGAACTCATCAAATTTGAAGCAGTACTACTGCTAAAAGGGAGACGAGCCCGCGCTCGCCCAAAAAAAAAAAAGAAGAAAAAAGTCGAGCCCTCGCTCACAAATGTGGAGCGCGACCACATAGCGTCGTCCTCAGCATGTTGGGGTACGTAGGCAGCCTTACTTATAAAAGGTTCAGCTATTATCCAAATTATCTAATAAGTTCGGTCTACAAAATTTCGCCAAAAGCGGGGTAAACCAAACCCAGATTCATTTGTACATATACCTAAAGTCGAGTCCCACTCGCAGTCGTAGTATAAACCGACCACCATGGTTGTCTTTACAAACGGGGTAAGCCAAGCCCAGACGCTCGCGCCCAAAATAAAGCCGAGCGACGCTCGCACTCAAAAACCTAAGACGACCCCCACGGCCGCATTTTTCTGAAAAAGGGACTAAACCAAGCCCAAAAGTTCGTATTCAAAACCAATAAAATAAGTCGAAGCATTAATTCGTGTTCGTTCACATAAACAGCGCAAAGCAATACAAGAGTCAAGTAAAGGAAAGACCAACTAAAAAGTTACGGTTAAACAAGCCTGCGCTCGACGCCAAGCAAAAAAGTAATATAAGCTAAAGGAAAACGAGCTAGCGCTGGGCCAAAAAAGAGAAGGAGAGAAAAGAGAAACAAAAGCAGGCACACGCTCGCAAGCTACAAAAAGAGACAGATCACTCCCGCTCGACATCTTCATCCCCACGTTCGCCCTCGTCGCCCTCCTCCTGATCGCCGTCCCCACGGTTACCAACTTCTTTGTCGTCGCCCAGGTGATCATCGAATCCCTGACCTTCCTGGTCGCCAACTTCGTCGTCACCAGCAGCAACGCGCTTGCCGACATTAACGATCGCACCTCTCTAAGATCAGTCAACAACAACAACCTCTAACTCATAGCCCAAGTCAGCAAGAGTCTTCCTTATCTCCTCTGTATCCGGGATATGCTCAGTGATAGGCGAAGGAGGCGGAGACATACGTAACTGCATTTCATCAAATGTGATCACGTCTAAGGACGTCAACTCAGCCTCCAGCCTGGCAATATCCTCCTCCACACGCAAAATCTTGCCCGCCAGAAACTTTACGCCATCTTTCTCCATTAGCTGATAGGCTCTAAGGATCCCGCACGTTTGGTTATGGTCGGAGAGTTTCTTTTTAAGTTGCTCGCGCTCAGCAAAATAGCTCCTCACCTTCGCAAACCGAAGCTCGTACTTCTGATAAGACCGCACAACCGACGACCACCCTTCGAACCTCTGCCGCACGAAGCGATCCTTCCGCAGCCTCTCCTTGTCCTCTCTACAGGCGATCAGGTGATCACTATAAATCTTATTCTTCTCATCCGCGAGTACAGCACTCTCCTCAGCCAGGATATCATTCACTGACTGGAGCTCGTCAGCCTTTGCCTTGAGAAGAGCATTCTCGCGCTCGAGCTTCTTCACAGTTCTTCATACCGGAGAAGCTCGTCCACCGCGACCTTACTTCTATCCTCATACGATCGAAGGTCTTGCCGATAGAAGTCAATAGCAGCATTCTTCTCCACCGTTGGCTAAAATCAGACAAAAAGAGCATATATTATACTATGCATATATCAAAAACCTCGCTCGACAAAAAAAAAAGGAGGGAACCACACTCACTCGCGTGAAAGCTCTCGAAATAAGCCCCTGGAGCTGCTAATCTTCTCTGTCAATAGGCTCTTCAACAAGTCACCTTCCGTGTTCAGCCTCAAAGTCCTTATGAAGCGGCTTTTTTCCCGTATGAGTGAAAGTAAAACTAAAATCCGAAGACCCCTCTCCCGCATTAATCTCCTCTCGGAACGCATTTCCTTCATTACGACGACATGTCTCTTCCCTCGATGCCTTATCAGTAGCTGGTGTTCGGCGCGAGGGCGACACCGTTGCAACCACATCCTCTCCAGCAATGTGAGCGGCAGGCTCATCCTGAGCAGGAGGTTCATCGCGAGCAGAAGAAACAGCACTCTTCACGACCTCCTTTCTCGAGCTCTTCTTCTTTAGCTTCAAGGGGCGCTTGTCAGCATAATCCAGAATGCCTCGATCGTCCGAACCCGCGGGTGCAGACTTACGAGAAGACTTCGACGAACCCAACTTCTTCTTCGCGCTCGCCGGAGCCTCATTGATCTCGGCAGGCTGCTCCAAGCCCATCGCATTGTCAGAAACATCAAGCTCCAGGCCTCCGGTTCCTTCCCTGTTAAACCGTCAAACAGAAGGACTCGTCGGATCTTACACTAAAAAGGCAAAAGAAGTTAAAGAACGAAGCATGCAAGTATTCGCAAAAACAAAAACTGGCAAGCACATCGCCACACAAAAAAAAAGCGTTCGCGCTTGAGCTAGCACGCGCTCGCCACAAAAAAAATCATCTAGCTCGTGCTCGCCTAACGAAACCGAGCCCGCACACGATAGAAAACCCATGAGAAAGACGTATCAAACTTAACGCGGGCGAGAGCACGTCGAACGCGATCCTCGTACAGATTCGGCCACAAAAAGGATCCCCAGTTTCCGGGTGTTCTCCAAATCTTCAGAGAAATTAGGTGGCGGTGGAAGAGTAACAGGGTGTAACACTGCAAAGAAGAAAAGCAAAAAAAATAAACAAGTAAGAATCGGGAAATATAGGCGTTCAGCGCTCGACAAACCAAAGGCGCTACCAGCTTTCGAATTCCATCTTCTAACGAACAGGTCGCCGCCGGCAGGGATAGAGTGCTGGTGATCCTCACGAAAAAATATTTCTCCCACCACTCGCGCACTTTTTCCGGGTGGGACGTGATTATATTGCGCTTGGGTTTAGCCGCTGACACGTAGGTACCCAACCTTCTCGAGTTTCGAGAGAAGTTAAAAAGCTCCTCGAAGAACCGCACGGAAACGTCGACCCCGCACTCCTCTCCTAAAACCAGAGCGCCAACCAAGTTGTGCACCGTCCTGGGACGCAGTTGTGTCAGCGCCACTCGCCTCGTCCAGCTGTAATCTATGATAAGGCACGGCAGCGGGAAAGAAAGCAAGCATTCATCGAACCAATACTCGTAAACACAGAACCACTCGGTTGGGCAGGATTCCGAGCCATCACGGGTAGCGACCGACAATGCTTCCATACGATCTTCAGACTTGGAGGGCCCAAAGTATGAAAGACGCTCGAGACTATGAGGATCGTCAACTGGAGGCAAAATACGGATAACCACGCGCAACTTCCTGGCCCGACCCCGCTCGTGCGGGACTATCGAGGCAAGATCGCGCTCGCCGGAGGCACTCGCAGCAGATGTCGAACACCCTCGCGCTCGCCAGAATCACGTGCAGCAGGTTGAGTAGCACCTTCACGCGCACCAGAAGCACACCAAGCAGGTTGAGTAGCACCCTCGCGCTCGCCGAAAGCACTCGCCGAAGACAGACGAACTGAAGGAATTTGTTCAGGTTTTAATCCGATTAAAATAGCCCTAACAACATCCTAAGCCACGGATCGTGTTCAATTGAATCTATGATAGATCTCGAGCATACCTGGTGATTTGCAGCGGAAGAGGATCAGGTAATCGAGATCAGGAAGCGCCTCAAGTGCTGCGCCTCTATAGAAGTCCACACGCACACAAACTGGACGACGAGATGCTAGTGCCTTCGCGAACGATTCGCGATCGGGTTTTCTCTGATTTTCTTATGTTTTTCTGTGGCTGCAGGGACTTCTCTCTACTCAAGGTCGAACCCTCATATCATATATATAGGGGAGGTGAAGAAACCTAGTTGACCACAGAGACCAAACCGAGTTGATTTCAATTAAATCAAAAACCGGTTTCTGATCCCGAGTGGTGTCGATCGACACCCACCATTGGTGTCGGTCGACACCCTCACAGAAAGTCATGGATCAAGAAGACGATCCCGATTGGTGTCGATCGATACCCACCATTGGTGTCGATCGACACCCTCATAGAAAATCGATATCGACGTATATCTTATATACGTTGATCATAATCATTACTCTAATGATCAAAACCCAATTTATATTTCTCCAGTTTGCTTAGGTGTGTGACCCTATAGGATCATATGATAATGGTAATGAGTTCATAACTCATAAGTTATAAGCGGCTTCTAGCAAAACATTATAACCGTCCAATATCATTTGATTGTCTTATCTCGACATCACGACTCTACTAGAGTAAATACAAGTCTGATTTCAGGACATTCCCTTCAATCTCCCACTTGTACTGGAATCAAATATTCCCATAATCTCTTTGTCTCTATATCTCGATCTGGCATAAGGCAAGAACTCGTGTCATCCTTAATCAACCAAACCATGTTTATCGAACTCCGATTTATACTGATAAAAGACAAACGATTGACATTCAATCCGTTTGAGCGCGGCCACGCATTTCCAGTATCAAATCTTCGATAGGCCCTGAGATATTTATCTCCCGTTATATGGGAGGGACAAATTCCATCCTGTTCCATCTCTGATCCTTATATACTTCATAATATGCCCAATCAATGCCTTTATAGCCACCAGTTACGGCTGACGTTTGACAGAGTCAAAGCATACCAATTCATATGTAAGAAAACATGATGAACTCAGGTCAAATGACTATACTCTATAGTCGTAATGAGAAACTCTTATGACACTCATATAACAATCTTGTAGAGTTCTCATTAGCGGGTCATGTCCGATCATGTGTTCTCTAACACATATCTATGTGATTGACTTTAATACTCCTATTAATGACTCCATGAAACTTAGTCATCAGTCACCTCACATACTAGTCTCGCGCGGTTATCAATGTCCAACTTTGATAACCTCGACTATGGACACAAATAATTTATGTCATCTATCACTTATAGAGTCTCATGATCAAATCACGTATTTGATGATCTATAAGAATGCCATAAATTACTTTTGGACAATTATTTAATAACACCATTAAATAATACTGAAACAATTTCATTAAATAAAACATAACCAAATGTATGTTTACATGAACATCAAAATATAAATATGATAACTCCCACTAAAACAAGATTACTGCTTAAGGAATCTAATGCCTATAGCAGCTGCATGACTCTCATGCTTCGGTCGTGGGAGTGGCTTAGTCAACGGGTCAGCAACGTTCTCGTCTGTCGGAACTCTGCTGATCTTGACGTCACCTCTCTCAATGATATCACGAATCAGATGATATCTCCTCTCAATGTGTTTGGATTTCTGATGTGATATGGGCTCCTTAGCCTGAGCTATGGCTCCATTGTTGTCACAAAACAATGCCACAGGCTCAGAAATGCTAGGAATCACACCAAGCTCAGTAATGAACTTCCTAATCCAAACAGCCTCCTTCGCCGCTTCAGAAGCAGCGATGTATTCAGCCTCGGTCGTTGAGTCCACCACAGTGCTCTGCTTGGAACTCTTCCAACTAACTGCACCTCCATTCAGACAGAAGACGTAACCAGACTGAGATCGGAAATCGTCTCTATCTGTCTGAAAGCTGGCGTCCGTATAACCACTCACTACAAGCTCATCACTTCCTCCGTACACTAAGAACTTATCCTTGGTATTTCTTAAATACTTCAGGATTGTCTTGACGGCAGTCCAGTGACTCTCACCGGGATCTGATTGGTATCGACTCGTCATGCTTAAAGCACAAGCAACATCTGGACGAGTACAAAGCATGGCATACATAATAGATCCTACTGCAGAAGTAAAAGGAATCCTACTCATGCGCTCTCGCTCAGCAGGTGTCGAAGGACACTGCTTCTTGCTGAGAGTAATGCCATGAGACATCGGAAGCAAGCCCTTCTTGGAATCATGCATGTTGAACCTGTGTAGAACCTTATCGATATAAGTATCCTGGCACAGTCCAATCAGCCTCTTTGATCTATCTCTATAGATCCTTATTCCAAGAATATAGGCGGCTTCACCCATGTCTTTCATCGAGAAACAACTTCCGAGCCAGTCCTTTACTGACTGAAGTAACGGAATATCATCTCCTATGAGAAGCATGTCATCTACATACAGTACGAGAAATGCAACTGCGCTCCCACTAGTCTTCTTGTAAACGCAAGGTTCCTCTTCGTTTCTAATGAAGTTAAACTTTTTAACTGCTTCATCAAAACGTAGGTTCCAACTCCGAGATGCTTGCTTCAATCCATAAATGGATTTATGAAGCTTGCATACTTTCCCAGCAGCATCAGGATCAATGAAACCCGGAGGTTGTGTCATGTACACATCCTCCTCCAGAATCCCGTTAAGGAAAGCTGTTTTCACATCCATTTGCCAAATCTCATAATCATAATGAGCGGCTGTTGCTAGGAGAATCCGAATAGATTTAAGCATAGCGACTGGGGAATAAGTTTCATCATAGTCAACACCTTGAACTTGTTTGAAACCTTTTGCCACCAACCTAGCTTTGTAAATCTGAACGTTTCCATCCACATCGATCTTCTTCTTGAAGACCCATTTACACTCAATGGCTTTTACACCATCAGGTAAATCACCCAAAGTCCATACTTGGTTTTGTGACATAGAACCGATTTCGGATTCAGGGCCTTAAACCACTTTTCGGAGTCAGGGCCCATCATTGCTTCTTCGAAAGTCGCTGGTTCGTCACTGTCCATAATCAAGAGATCATGACAATTAGTCACAAGAAATCCATATCTCTCGGGCTCGTGACAAGTCCTTTCGGATCTGCGAACTTCTGGCATCATAGGTTCGGACTCTACAACTCTTTGTAGATCCAGCCGTTGCTCTTCCTCAACAGGTTGAGCAGGCTCCTGTGATTCTCGAACTTCTTCGAGTTGTACTTTACTCCCACTGTTCTTCTTGGAAAGAAATTCTCTCTCAAGAAAAACACAGTTCTTAGCAACAAACACTTTGTTCTCAGAACGGTTGTAAATGTAGTAAGCCTTGGTTTCCTTAGGATAACCAACGAAGTAGCATTTATCAGATTTGGGTGCAAGCTTATCAGATATCAACCGCTTGACATAAGCTTCACAACCCCAAATTTTAAGAAAAGACAAACTTGGAACTTTTCCAGTCCACATCTCATATGGTGTCTTCTCGACTGATTTTGATGGAATTCTGTTTAGCGTAAACGCAGACGTTTCTAGAGCGTATCCCCAAAAGGATAATGGAAGATCTACTTGACTCATCATCGATCGAACCATATCTAATAAAGACGATTCCTCCTCTCAGACACACCGTTCCACTGAGGTGTTCCAGGAGGACTGAGTTGTGAAACAATTCCACAGTTACTCAGATGATCACTGAACTCTTGGCTCAAGTACTCACCTCCACGATCTGATCGAAGAGCTTTGATACTTTTGCCAAGTTGGTTCTATACTTCATTTTGGAATTCCTTGAACTTTTCTAAGGATTCCGATTTATGTCTCATTAAATAGACATAACCAAATCTACTGAAGTCATCAGTAAACGTGATGAAGTACTGAAAGTTTCCTCTAGCACTAACACTCATTGGACCACATACATCGGTATGTATTAGGCCCAATAGGTCACCGGCCCTTTCATTAAACTTGTTGAAAGGAGCCTTTGTCATTTTGCCCAATAAGCAGGATTCACACTTCTCAAATGATTCAAAATCAAATGAGTCCAAAAGTCCATCTTTATGAAGCTTTTGAATCCTTTTCTCATTGATGTGGCCCAAACGACAATGCCAGAGAAACGTAGGGTTCGAATCATTGGTTCTTAACCGTTTGGTATTTATGTTATAGACAGGCAAAGATTGGTTAAGAATATAAAGTCCATTCTCTAATGGAGCGCTACCATAAAACATTTCATTACGATTAAAAGAACAACACTTGTTTTTAATCGAAAAATGAAAATCTTCTAAATCCAAAACAGAAATAGAAATGATGTTTCTGCTTATAGCAGGTACATAGTAGCAATTATTCAATTCTAAAACCAAGCCTGACGGCAAAGACAAATGATAAGTTCCTACGGCCAATGCAGCAACTCTTGCTCCATTCCCAACGTGCAGGTCCACTTGTCCCTTCTCCAGCGTTCTACTGTTGCTTAGACCCTGCATATTTGTACAAATATGAGCGCCACAGCCGGTATCTAATACCCAAGACTTAGAACCTGAAGTAGTAACATTTACTTCTATAACATAGATACCTGAAGAAGTCGTCTCATACGTCTTCTTCGAGTTCTTTAGATCTCCCAAATACTCTTTGCAATTTCTCTTCCAATGCCCAGACTTATTGCAGTAATGGCATTTATCAGCATCAGTAGGGCCGCGTTTGGGTTTGGAAGAAGTCTCAGGCTTATCCTGATTCTCAATCGGGAATGCCTTAGCTTTTCCTTTACCCTTAGCATGTTTCTTAAACTTTTTACCCCCTTGCACCACAAGTACATTAGGGGTGCCCTTCTTGATGTTTGGCTCAGCTGTCTTGAGCATGCCATGCAGTTCCGTCAAAGTCTTTGTCATGTTGTTCATGTTATAGTTCATGATAAACTGATCAAAGCTTGACGGTAACGACTGCAGAATGATGTCTGTAGCCAACTCTTGGCTAAGGGGACAATCCAGTTTTGCCAAGTTATCAATATAACCCATCATCTTAATGACATGTGGGCTAACTGGACCATCCTTTGGTAGCTTGCACTCAATGAGAGACTTAACCGTCTGGTATCTCTCAGTTCGTGCTTGCTCCTGAAACATCCCTTTCAGGCTAGTGATCATCTCAACAGGTGACGCCACGTTCTCGTATTGCTTCTGCAATTCCGAGTTCATGGTAGCCAGCATGAGACAACTCACATCGACCTCATCATTGGAATGCTTCTCCCAAGCATTCCTTTCAGCGTGTCCGGCATTGGATTTCGGTTTCTCAGGGAGAACCTTCTCAAGGACATATTCCTTTTTCTCCTGCTTGAGAACAATTCTCAAGTTCCGATACCATTCAAGGAAGTTCGATCCATTAAGCTTGTCCTTCTCAAGGACGGATCGAAGCGAGAATGTGTTTCTGTGAGGGGAGCTAGCCATAGCTGAAAAACACAAAATGAGAGTTTAGTTTCGATGTTCAAGAAATGAGAAATCTTAACAATTAAGAAACTCACATTATATTCAAAACAATTTTCCTCAATTGAATATAATGATCCAAGATCCATATTTCACAAAAAATTTGAGTGAACTTTGGCCCATCGCCCAAACTTTAGCTATTTAGGTAAGCAACACTTTGCTAATTATATCATATATAATTCTTGTCTCGGATTAATATCTTATATCAAATCCGATCCTATATCTCTGAGCCCAAAACTATTTTGATAGCCCAGTTAAGCAAACCAATCTTTTAAGTCCGTAGTAACGATTACAACCTGCCTCACTCATGTAATTGCGGACACCCTGCTTTGGCAGACCCATCACACAATGAAACGAGCCTTGACAGTTGACAAGATTGGGAAGATATTAAAAGCTTAATATTAGGTTTGAGGAACGGAACATCAATCTAGTTTATATCACTTATATATTCCAGATTTTTAACTCGTTCTTTACTTGTAAAAATTCTTAAGTTAAACAAGCTAGGAACGCAAGTTCTGAACTGGTGTCGATCGACACTACCTTAGTGTCGGTCGTCACCGAATGGTGTCGATCGACACTACATTAGTGTCGGTCGTCACCGCCAGATTGGTGTCGATCGACACTACATTAGTGTCGGTCGTCACCACCAGATTGGTGTCGATCGACACTACATTAGTGTCGGTCGTCACCACCAGATTGGTGTCGATCGACACTACATTAGTGTCGGTCGACACCGAAGAACCCAGAACGGCGTTCTTCGTCAAAAACGATTTTTGAACAGGTGGATCTAACAAAATTCAACAGATTCAATAGAAACACTAGTCTCTGATACCACTGAAGGAATTTGTTCAGGTTTTAATCCGATTAAAACAGCCCTAACAACATCCTAAGCCACGGATCGTGTTCAATTGAATCTATGATAGATCTCGAGCATACCTGGTGATTTGCAGCGGAAGAGGATCAGGTAATCGAGATCAGGAAGCGCCTCAAGTGCTGCGCCTCTATAGAAGTCCACACGCACACAAACTGGACGACGGGATGCTAGTGCCTTCGCGAACGATTCGCGATCGGGTTTTCTCTGATTTTCTTATGTTTTTCTGTGGCTGCAGGGACTTCTCTCTACTCAAGGTCGAACCCTCATATCATATATATAGGGGAGGTGAAGAAACCTAGTTGACCACAGAGACCAAACCGAGTTGATTTCAATTAAATCAAAAACCGGTTTCTGATCCCGAGTGGTGTCGATCGACACCCACCATTGGTGTCGGTCGACACCCTCACAGAAAGTCATGGATCAAGAAGACGATCCCGATTGGTGTCGATCGATACCCACCATTGGTGTCGATCGACACCCTCATAGAAAATCGATATCGACGTATATCTTATATACGTTTATCATAATCATTACTCTAATGATCAAAACCCAATTTATATTTCTCCAGTTTGCTTAGGTGTGTGACCCTATATGATCATATGATAATGGTAATGAGTTCATAACTCATAAGTTATAAGTGGCTTCTAGCAAAACATTATAACCGTCCAATATCATATGATTGTCTTATCTCGACATCACGACTCTACTAGAGTAAATACAAGTCTGATTTCAGGACATTCCCTTCACGAACGCCTTCGCGCTCGGCGGAAGCACTTGGAGCAGGCTGACGAGCGCCCATCTCGACGGACCGACTACTCGTACAACCGGCATCAACACGGAAAAGTTGATTCTGGCGAATGACTCCGAGAAGATCGAGACCCTGACCGCTAGAACAAAAACATATCTCCAGAACTAGATGAAGCTTTCGACGTCCGTGACAGCCGCACGGTCGACGGCGACGACCCCGAGTCGTTGTTCGACTCTACCCCCGACATTGATAACCGTTATATATAATATACAACACCATCTTACAACAGCGAGCGCAAGAAAATGAACAGCGCTCTGAGTTTACCTGGCAGTGGCAAAGCGAATGAATGAGCGAATGAGGCCCGCCCCAGGAATAAATAGAGCGATGGCCACAGAAGCAATCATTACTCAAGCAGTGATTTGACGGCCTAGGGAATCTCAACGGACGCGACCCCTCAAAACCCTAGAAGCCCAAATAAAGGCGACACCCAAAGCCCAATAGGGACCAAGACCTAGAAATACGCCACATACAAGCAGAAGAATCGGCGTCTTTAAGAAGACTCTCTCGACAATCAGACTCGGGGAGGGACAAATTGTTTGGGCCTCTTTGAGCAAAGACACATCCCAATAAGAGATCTCGGCGAGCCCATCAATCAGTCGCCCAGCCCGCCAAAATAGACAAAGTTATTCGACGAGCCCATTAACGCGTCGACAGCCCGTCGAGCGTTTACGGCTCGCACTGACGTCATTCGTTTGTAGTTTTGCCTCGCCCAACACTCACTATAAATATGAACCACTGTAAAGTCAAGAGGGCATCCGAAATTGACTTAATGAGCGCTCGCCAAGTAACTTGTAATTGTCGAGCCCTCACTTTGTAATAAGACCAATTATTTCTTGTCTCTTTAAATATCAAGCGAGCGCGTTTTATTTTCTTTATTAATATGACGAACCCTTAAAATCCCTTTTCGCCGAGCCCATTCACCCTTCTGCGAGCCCGTCGCTAAGACGTGACGAGCCCGTCGTCAAACCTTGACGAGCTCGTAATCAGCTCGGCAACTTCGAGTGCTGATTAGCACTTGAACAACGACGTTGAGGCAACCAACAACATCGCTATATGTCGGCAACCTAGACCCTATCGCCACCGAGGATATACTCCACGAGGCATTCGCCGAGTTCAAAACCCTAACCTCTGTTCGTCTTTGCAAAGACTCCTCTGGTCGCTCTCTCGGCTATGGCTACGCCAACTTTTCTCGCGTGAGGATGGTACAGTTCCATGAACTCTCAGATTTTCATTTTCTTGAATTTTAATCTCCTATCGGAGAGTTTTGGGTAACACGCTTCGTAAAATTTTTACGTGTATATCACGATTTTGATCCTCAATTATGGATGCCACTTGGTCGATTTATGTATCTACATATCATTGTTCTGTTATCATTGTTGTTTAATCGGTGGAGAATATGATGCTTAATCGGTGGAGAATATGAGTGCATCTATATGCATCTTTTAGCGAATCTTTGTTCTGTTATATCATTGTTGTTTAATCGGTGGAGAACATGAGTGAATCTATATGCATCTTTTAGCGAATCTTGTTCTGTTGTGAATCCATATATCATTGTTCTGTTATGCATCTTTTAGCGAATCTGCGTATAATACCTTGTTGATATTATATATGCTTTTGCAGCAAATCTTGCAATCATTGGAAAGAATAACACTGTGAGAAGGAAAAGTTACGCAAGTATGGCCAGAGTGGCGTTAGCAATGTAAATTGATTTCTGAGTGTTTGGTTCTTGTACTCAGTGTTTATATAGCAAGTACTCGGTGTTTATTGAGGTAGTTCTGATTTTCTTTTCTTAGCAAGAAGAAGACAACCTCCCAATAGAATGCTTTCTGAAGGTTTATGCGACTCCTCCAAATCCCCAGCTTCCCACTTAAAGCTGCTAAAAGGTAAGAAGTATTGATTATTAATTAAAAGAGTAAAGTTTATCATTATCATTACTTTAGTGTCACGATCTGCCCCTATATTCTTCTTTTTGCCAGATGTCACTCAGCTGGAAAAGCTCACTACGAATTCGTGCTTGAAGATATATTTTCCGCACGCAAGAGATGTGTCAGTTTTCAACCTTGAGTTCACACATTACTCGGACTAGGTTCAGTGTCGGCGCAACGATTTGGAATGTCCTAAATAAGTTCAAAAATTGTACATTTAAAAAAAACATTTCAATACAGTTTCATTCGTATTGATTCTCTGAAAATCTTTAATTTTATAAACAAATCATCACTAACAATGTATAAATGCATACCATTGTTTAAAGAAGCTTATTGGTTGTATAATTTGAATTCAACTTCACTAAAAATTTAGAATATATCATATTTTAGAAATTTCTCATTTCAAAATTTCAGATATATAATTTTTAAATATGTATCAAAGTATTTATAAAATCAATATAATATCATTTGATATCTACAACAGATTGTGAATAAAATTACACTCTTTCAAAACAAATTTATAAATGAAAATGAATACAAAAAAAGAAAGCTACAAAAAATTATATAGGTATCCAAACAAAACAAAAAAGAAAATGAAAAAAAAACCTAAAAATGTTAGAATCAAATATATACATGATGAATCAGCCAATTCATGTAAGAAAAATAATGAAATCAATAACTTAAAAATTAGAATTTGTGCTTCCTTTGATATTTCAGAGAAGAAAAAAAGAATAGGAGATGTTATATGGATAAAATCTGGGTTTGACTAATTTGGAAGTAAATTTTTTTAAGAGAAATATATATTTCAACAAGATGAAAATTTTGTTTCCTTTCAAATTTCAAAGAAAAAAAGATGTTAGATGGATAAAATCTGAATTTGATCAATTTGGAAGTAAATTTTTGAGAGAAATATGTATTTCAACCATTTGTATTTCAACAGTTTTTTTTATAGAAAAATTAACCATGACATTTTTTTGGAAGAGGAAAAATGTTTATTAATAGTGAAGGATTTCAAAATATGAGGATAAATTAGATGGTTTGATTTTGAATACTATAATTTACACATGAAACTAGATTTAAATTCATTCAAACTTTTCAAATCAAACGAACTGTATGAATTCTCTATTCAGAGTATTATGCGCAGAATTATCATATGGGTTCTTTTCTTTAGTCGGACTGGTTATCATCTCATTCTCAGCTTGATCCACGATCAAAGCGTGTTCAGCGATATAACCATTGCAGTAAGCGATATATCCATTGTACCAGTAACGGTTTTTTCTAACTCCCCAAGGTTCCAAAGTCTGAGAAGGACCATACTTACTCGAGCTTGGCATAGCTATTGTAGCAGGTATCACGTTTTTAGCCTCCTCCATTCTTGTGTCTGATGTTGCAGTATCAGTCGTTCTTAAGGCCGAAACTTCTGAAGCCAGGCCTTTACCTTTTATCCTTTTGCGCCTCCCTTCCTCTGTTTCGTTCCTAGCTTGTTCCACGGTGAGGTCGGAGGAGTCTTGTGGTTTACGAACCGGTTTCCATTCTTGGGCTACACGGGTGGGAGGAGAGTATCTGCTCCTTCTTTCACTTCCACGTCTCTCAGCTCTTCTATGGTACCCATAGCTGTCGGATATAGTTCGTTGCGAGTCTGGGGAGCGACCAAAGCTCTTACTCTGTTCGTTATCAATCTTCTTCGAAGACAAGTTATCTTTGTCATTTTTCTTATCTCCTAGATCCTTTCTTCTCCAGTAGCTAGGCGAGATTTCTCTGCCTTGTCGCGAGCTCATATCCCTCTTTCATGTACTTAATACGGATGGTACCTCTCATTAGGACAGTGTTTGGTTGTTTGTGTGCAGCTTCTCAATTCTTTTCCAAAACTCTTTAGAGCGAGAGTCGCGCATGTACTGTATCACTTACGGAGAGCAGTTCTTAGCTCTTTGGATTGGGAAGGAAAGGCTCCGTCTTTCTCCTTACGCAGCTCCGACTGCGACATAGCAGTCCACGACAGAACATAGGCAAGAGCTCTACTCTTCTTTTCCACTTGCATTTCGCATGGAGAGCGCTTTTCTTTCCCTTGTTCCAAGCGTGGAGGGGCCTTTTCTGTAACAGGAAAAGACAAGAACATTTCTTTGTTTATAGCCTCGTCTTTTTCCCTCTATTCTTCACGTTTAATACGGTTTCTTTCCTTATGAGTATCTGAGAGATCAGGACAAGTACCCTCTTGGTGGGAGATTTTCTTGGACATGTAGCACCAACGGTAAAGATCTTCGTATGTGATATTGACTTTGATCACATCGCCATTCTCGAACCCCACACGTCGGTCAAATTGGAGTGGCTCATCTGCATTAATAGAAACCTGAACTCGTTCATGGTCCACATCCACCACCGAGACAGTTCCAAGAGCCTTGACGATGCCCCTTTATACTTGGTCTTTCCGGTAATTTGTCGGAACAAAAGAGATCATCGCCCTAAATACCATTGTGTTGGGGAAAGCTTCACTGATATTATGTTCCCAGCATTCAAGAGAGAAGCTCCATTTGTTAAAATGGCAAGGTCTTCGGTTCAGCACTCTTTGGAGGTCTTCCTCTATGTCAAAATCCATTTGGAATTTGCCATTGCCAAGATTTGTGCCTCAAACTCTTCCTTCCACTTCCCAGATACGACGCTTTGGAAGTTGCACAAGAAGAGCATCAATGCTCCTACCCTCATGATGGAACATACGGCCTACAAGAGTGCGATCTTGCTTTGCTATTAGATCAGAGAAATCGAAGGCTGGTATACGGATTATCTCATCATCTTCCTGAAGACGACGACGAATGTTTGATGACGTTCCACCTCTTAAGGTTTTTTCAGTAGCATGACTCATGATGGATCAGATAAATCTAGCCTTCGTGACGTCCTCTTGGAGGGGAGTTTGTACTGTAACACTCCGTTCAGAGGAGAGAATGATATCGATCACCGAATTCAGAGCACAACACAGGTTTTGAATGTCGAGATGTTACTCTTACTTTGAAAGAAATCTTTTGCAGAATGGATGGGAAGCGTAGCCAAATCTAGAGAAATACTATGGATTTGACAGAAGAAAACCTCTTAGAGACCGAAGAGAAGTGTGGTAAGGATCGTCGGAGTGCACAGATCTGCGATGCCGTGCCGCCTACGGTTTAGATCTGAGAATCACCTAATGCCCTAGCCGCCTTCTTCATTCCTTCGACCGAGCCTTTTCATCATGACTGGTAAATTTCCGGGGATCTGGAAAATGAGAAAGAAATTGACAATCTGTTGGTGCAATATGCGGCCCTGGAAATGGACGACGAGATGATCGACTGTGATGATCTGCTAGCGGATAATTTAACAGAGGTGCTCGTCCCGGAGAATATAGCATAGAAGCCCTGTCGCAACTTCCCACATCCTCTCAGGCAAAGAAAAATAAGAATGAAGCTAAGCTACTGCAGGAAATATAACGATAAGTGATGGTGCTCTTTCTGACAAGGCATCAGTTCCGATAGCTGGAAGTGAAACAAAGGGGAGAAAGAAATATGTTCGTATCCCATATCCTAAAAGCTTTCTAGCTTCAAGAAAGATCCTGCAATTCCTTGCTAAAACATCACCGAAGAAGAAAAAAGGTCCTCCTCGACATAATGCTCTTACAAGAGCTGAGCTACTGAAAGAAAAAATCCCTCGTATGGAGGCGGTCCCGGCCATGGTGACCAAAAAGAAATCTGCTACTCCCGGTTCGGTAGTGTCCCAGAAACCACCCAGTACGAAGATATGAATGCTATAGCGTGGAATTGTCAAGGGGTCGGAGCCTACTTGACCAAGAAACATCTCCGGGAGTTACATCGTTATTTTTTTCCGCATTCTCTTTTTCTTTCTGAAACAAAAAAAAATATTTCCTTTCTGCAAGATTTTCAGTTTGAGTTTGGTTATGACAGTTTATTCACTGTGGATCCTGTTGGTAGGAGCGGTGGATTAGCTTTGTTTTACTCCTTGTCTTCTAATGTGCGTGTTCTTTTCTCGAATAATTGAATGATTGATATTGAAGCATTTATTGAAAGCCACAAAGTGTTTATTACCTTTGTGTACGGAGATCCGGTAGTAGAGTACTGTGAAGTGGTTTGGGAAAGGCTAACCAGATTTAGTTTAACTAGGAACAGAGCATGGCTAATGGTGGGTGATTTTAATGAGATCATAAGCAATGAAGAGAAAAAGGGTGGACGCAGGAGGCCGGAATAATCTTTCATCCCTTTCAGAACCATGCTTGCGAATTGTGGGATGATTGAATTCCCTTGCAAAGGTAACAAATTTTCTTAGGCCGCACGAATACGATCCGGAAGAATACAATGTTGTCTAGATCGTGCCGTCCGAAACGAAGACTGGCACCATACATTTTCCCACATTGAGGTGGAGTTTTTACTTAGATGGGGTTCTGATCATAGACCAATTTTAATACGCATAAAGTCTTGTGCCCAAAAAGCTAAAAGGAGTTTTAAGTTTGATAAAAGATGGATCAACAAAGATGGATTCCTGAATTCTATCCTCTCGGGATGGTCGAACAAAACCGGTGTGGATTCTCCGTCGTTACATGACAAGATCAACAAGTGTCGTAAATCAATCGCTAACTGGAAACGACGGTATCCGTCGAACAATACAAAAATGATAGAAGACCTCAAGAAAGTCGCGCCGATATTCTGACGGCGCGTGAGGGCACGTGCGACAGAGGCGGAGGATGAAATCTACAGCGAGGTGCCGACTTGTCGAACTGAGTCCGGTGCTGGCCTTTGATTTTCCAAGAAACGCGACGGTTAGAGAGATATCCGACCAATAAGAAAACAGATCGGAAAATGGTTTTCGGTTATCTTCGACGCGATCTACGAGGCTCCTGAGACAGATCGACGGCTTTAACACTTGACGGCTCGGTTTCTGTAGAGTAACGATGTTTTTAGAGTTTTGTGAAGAAAATGAAGGATAAGGAGTCTATTTATAGAAACAAAATATCTATGGTACCTGGTTTGGTAACTGGGCCTTCCTGGGCCCGAAGTATTGGGTCGTTACAGGAACCATAGTAATGAAGATACAGCCAAGCAGACAAAACTGTTAGATATAGAGTTGCAGGTTTTCAAAGAATACTTCTCTAATTATTAGACTGCAATGAATTGGCGTTAAATAGCCTTACAAGTGAACTGAAAACTCAGAAAATCTAGGAAAACTAATCAGCATAACTAGTTCCTAATATCTCAGCTTATTGACGAAGTAAACAACAACAGAAAAGACTAAGTCTCTAAGACTTATTATTCAAACATAAGCTATAAATCCAACAAACCCTCCCTTAAACTGGAAATGCTGTCGAAGCATCCAGTTTAAACTTCTTGTACTTGCCTCCCGAGTAGACTCTGCAGCTTGATGAATATCTCTAGTTTCGCCTTTGTCATGACGTATGCAACTTTATCCTCTTTTCCGCACAACACCAACTTCACGAGATCCCATGTTTCATTATTTTCAATAGCTTTTACCTCAAGCTTCATGGCCTCCAACCATTTCTCTGCATTTTCTGCATCATTGGATAGATCTTCACAGCTGCCTCTCTCTTCACCAGCTTCAAGAGCCCCACCGTCTTCACTGCAAGCACCATTATCTCCGCCAATTTCATGTTGTTATGCATTCTCTTCTTCTTCAAATGAAACTTGAGCCATCAAAAGTTCGTCCTCCAATTCTGCATAATATGCTCCCTTCTCCCAATCAGGACATTCATATTGGAAATGTCCTAATCTATGACACTTAAAACACTCAATGGATGCCTTGTTTGGCGTAGCTCTTTCTCGACCTCCGCCATGGCCGCCTCGTAAGCTACCTCGTCCTCTTCCGTAACTGGGACGTTAGTCGTGAGACACGTTCAAGACATGCTCCACCTCCTGAGGTTCTTGAATCCTTCCCTCATGAACCAACAGGCTACCATGTAGCTCATCAATAGTTAGTGTACTCAAATCATTTGATTCCTCGTTTGAGCACACAACATAATTGAATTTCCTGGTTAATGATCTGGGTATCTTGTTCACAATTGTGCTCTGCTCCACGCTTTCTCAATTGATCTTCATTTTGTTTACCACTGACAAGGTTCTTCCCAAGAAAGTGTCAATCTTCTCGCCTTCCCTCATAGCGAGCAACTTGAACTCTCTTTTAAACGCTTGGAGTTGTGCTCGTCTGACCTTTGTTGAACATTGATACTTCCTTTTCATCGATTCCCAAATTGCCTTTCAAGTTCCTTTGTCAAGGATTGTTTCAAGAATTTCTCTGTCAATAGCTTTGAAGTTCCTTTGTCAATAGATATGTGTAAAACCACCATAGTGGGTCTAATTTTGTTAGAGATGGATGGTCACTACGAGTCAGTTTATTATATATGTTTGTATATAAAAAATTGCAGAATCTAATGCCATATTGGCTCGCTTGCTCAAATGTGGAAGCATTAATAACCTATGGTGATCCGGAGAGATTAGTGGAATCTCTTGTGCAACCCGAGCAAATGTTGACTAGTGGTGCATACATAGGTCTTTCCCAAAGTTCTAATGTAAGTATCTTAATAAATACTAAAAATGAAAATAATATTACAATACTATTGGTATCTCAAAATATCAAAACTCCATCCAATAGTTTTTATTTTATTATAAGACTGGATTTTTCAAATCCAAAAAATATTTAAATGTTTTTTTTTTTTTTTTTGAGATACTCCAATACATATTTGTAATAGAGATGCTCTAAGAAAGTTTAATTCATCTTCCTAGTTCGAGACTTTTGGGGAGAAAAAAATTACGCACAATAAATACGTATTATCAACGGTTGTTTATAGATCCTAAAAAATTACGGGCTTGGTCCAGAATTTCTTGATTCACAAAGCAAGTTGAAAGAGAATTTATTTAAAGAATCAGTGTAAAAAAAAAAAAAATTAAAGAATCAGTGTATATATTTATTCTCCCATGCATGCAAAAGTCAATAGTCAAAAAAAAGAGTCAATAGTGACAATTGACCCGTTGAGGAAGTCAGACATAAGCTAAATGGTTCACTATTTGTTTTTTTGAACTATTCACTGTTTTATACTTTTGCGGGTTAATTAGGTGTATAGCCAAATTAGGCGGCTAACGAAGTTTCGTGGGCTGAGGTACTACGACTGAAAAATGAGGTGAGAGGTTTCTGACACAGGAACGTGGTTCAGTTTAATCTAGAAAGACAATAACAACAATTAATTAAAAGAAAATTATTTGGGTGGAGTTTTATCAAATTATAAGACTAATAAAACATGTGTTTTGGAAAAAAAGAAGAAGAGTTAGTTAGTTATAGGCCTGGATAAACTATATGAACCGAATTGAATCGAATTGGAAAGTATCAAATCAAAGTATCAAATCAAAGTATTCAAACTGTTCGTATATTTTTATACCTACACCATGATGTTTCATAAAATATTGTGATTACTATCTTCTGACACAGCATCATCTTTTGTTAAATGAAATGTGGCTTAAAGAGATCCATCAAATAAGCACTAGTAGGAAACCAGAAATTGGTAACATGTTGCTTTATAACATTACATGTGCTTTCTCAACTGTCAAACAAATTAATTCACCTCACGGAAAATGTGAGGCCAATCGATACGATTGACTTAACATAAGAGGAGGAGGCTCATAAATTTAAAATAAAAGTACAAAAATGGCACTGGTTAGGTCAAATAGTATGAATTTTAAAATCCACCAAAATTTAAAATTATTTTTAAAAATATATATACTAAAATCATCAACATTGGTGAGATACCTATTAAATCTCTCATCAATTTAATACTATTTTTATTATGGTTTAATTTGAGAAACTTATATTTGTCAAAAAAAAAAAATTGAGAAACTTATATTACAATTTTACCTTGGTAATATATCCACTTAAATTTCTTACTAATATAATATCAATATTTTAATTTACATGATATTTTAAAATAATTTCATTTATGTAAATTTTACCCTAAATTAAAAGATATTTCATTAATGTTTAAAAAATACTAAACGGCATCTTAAAATATATTTAGGTATATAAATTAGTTATGGTTTATATATTATCTTTAATACTAAACTAATTTAAATCATAGATATGTTATAATTTCAATAAAAATATTAATATTTTTAATAGCAAGGATTTATAGTGTCTTTTGGTTGATTATTAAAAAGATCTATGGATTTGAAGAGAAATAACATGGAAGTAGCTCTAGATATTCGGGTATTCGGTTCGGTTCAGACCCTGAACCGTTCGGTTCTGGGTATTTTGATTTTTATGATTTAGAATCCAATAAGTACTTATATTTTTTTGGTTTTCATATGGTTTCAGGTATTTTATATCCGAAATCATAACTTTTACCCTAAATCAGCTAAAATAATCCGAAATAAAACTTAAGTACCCAAACTAGTTCAAGTACAATATAAAAATCCGAAGAAAATCACAAAATAAAAGTTCAAAAACCAAAATAATATATTAGCTACATGGAAGGTTTCAATCTATAATGTAAGAGTAAAAGAAAGAAGAAAAAAGTTATGGTGTTTGATAAGATAAAAATATGGTGTTTATTTATAACAAAACAGTATGATAATGTTAACAATATATCAAAATATAAGTTTAATCTTTCAAATCTCATTTTTTCAAAAAAATCAACTATTATTTTCTTAAAATAAAACAAAACTCCTTTGATATTCTTTATCCATAAATATTAATATATAATTTTAACTTATGTATGATGGGATTTGATAGAAATATAATTTTAATTTATAATTTATAAAATATTTAAAATTTGATTAAAATTTGATGTATTTGATTTATTAATATAATATGGATCAGTTTCAAAAAAACATGTGTTTCATACAAGAGATCTTTATGAAATATTCAAACCCTTTTATATGAGAATTGATTTTTCAATAGTTTACCCTAAAACATCAATGTTTTAATTATTATTATTTTTTATTAATGAAAATATCTTTTAGATACCCTAATAATATATGATCCTCTAATAATATTGAAACCTCATCATGTGTGGATGGTAATCGAAATAGAGGAAAAACAAGAGGAGTTGACCGGACCAAATGTAAATCATCATGCGTGAATGGGCATCAACCCTGACGTTACTTGGTCAAATCCAAATTTGACGTGGCAAGTGCCATAACTTAATTTCTTTTTACTTCTAAATTCTAATTTGCTTCATCACCAACACGAATATTTTGAGTTTCTTGGTCACTCAAATACGACAAACATTTTTTTTTTTTGGTAAGAAGAGGAGGAATTCCTCCTATATTATTATTAAAAGTAAAAAGAAACTAGGCCAAACGAACTCGTCTTGGACGAGTCTGACCAACAATATCCTTCCTTACAATAGATTCAACCACTGAAGGAACATACGAAAAAGAATGAAACCCGAAAGGCAAAGTGAATGCATAGTTCGCTAACCCGTCCGCAAGGCGGTTAATCTCTCTATACACATGAGTAACCCGGACTATCCAGTCCCTAGACAGAAAGCCATAGCACAAACGCACAAGGAAAGACAGAGGGTGAGAATCACCTATACCTGTCGTTAGAAAACCAACCACTATCTCTGAGTCAACTTCCAGCTCAACCCGGGTACATCGCTTTTCCCAGGAAATACACAAACCGTAATAGACTCCCCATAACTCCGCCAAAGGTGCCGTGCATCTCCCAATATTCAGAGCAAAACCCCCACACCACTCCCCTTCTTCATTACGCAGAACTCCTCCTGCGGCGGCCAACCCCGGATTTCCTCAAGCAGCCCCATCAGTGTTCAATCTCATCCACCCCATCCCCGGCGGTGTCCATCCTATCATCCGTTCCACCCGCGGCACTGAGGCATTCATTTCATTTACCCTTTTATTCTCTTGTACAACCTCATGGACCTTATCCCGAAGAAACTGAACTCTGTCTCTACATAATCTGGTATCGCCAAACACGTTATTGCAACGCCATTTCCATCCCCACCAGCAGACAATTCCGAATAGAACTCCCCATGGAACCCTATTTTCTTCATCATGGTCTCGTAAATTCGTATACACCCAAGTAAGAAGCGACTGAGTGAAGAAGGTGTGCTGCTTTCTTACCGGAACTAAACGGATCCAAATTCCCAACATAGCTGGACAGTCGCGCAGGATATGGAGGATAGTCTCGATGCCGCCTTTGCATATTTGACATACCTCTGTCTCGCTCATATGTCTCCTAAACCTCTCTGCATTAGTCATTAATACTTGATTTCCAACTAGCCAGAGGAACAAACGAACTCTCTCCGGCACAGCCAACTTCCAAATCTGTTTGAAAAACTTCCCCATATTCTGTCTTGGAGCATTATCATACGTGATAATAGCATGAGCCGAGCTAACCGTAAACTTCCCTTCAGCATTCCCAATCCATGATAGCCTATCCTTTGCTCCAGTAACCGTATCAACAACAATTGAAGCCAGTTCCAAACTGCACTCCTCCTCTATGTACGGTTCGATCTTCTGCGTATCCCATCCTCCATTAACCCTCCACATATCATGGACTGTTAAGTACAGTTCATCCTCCGGTATATCACCAATCGTGTAAGAGAGTAATGGCTCAGCAAGAAGCCATCTGTCCAACCAAAACTTTACCTTTCTCCCATCCCCAATTACCCATCCCTGGCCTTTGTGAATAGCTGCCCTAACTCCCAACATGACACTTCGCCACGTCGATGACCACATACTCTGCACCACTGTCCAAGATCGATCGCCAATCTCCCCCACTTTGTACTTACTCCTGACAATTCTTGCCCATAGACTATTAGTATCATGAAGAACTCTCCACCCGATCTTGGCTATAAGCGAAAGGTTCATATCCTGAGCTTTTCGAATACCTAACCCACCTTCCCCTTTAGGCTTAGTCATTATGTCCCAGTTCAGCAAGTGTTGTTTTCTTTTTTCCGTGGTGCTTCCCCACACGAAGTCACGGGACAAACGATCCAGTTTATTCAAAGTATGAGCTGGCAGTTTGATCGTGCTCATTGTGTGAACCGGTGTTGACGACAGTACTGATTTGGTTAACGTTACTCTCCCAGCTAAGCTGAGCATTTGACCTTTCCACCCGGCAAGGCGAGACGCTACCCTCTCCACAGTCCCGCTAAATGTTTCTTTATTAATTCGCTTATGGAGTACTGGCATCCCCAGATACTTCCCCAGATTTGTCGTCGACTGTATTCCGCTTGCTTCGCTAATTAACACACCCAGCTCACGTGAAACATTTTTGGAGAAGAAAATTTTTGACTTATCCAAACTCACTTTCTGCCCGGATGAGGAACAAAACCTTTCCAGAACTCTTCGGATAACCCGGACCTGTGCCACCGAAGCTTCCGCAAAAAGAATGAGATCATCCGCAAAACAAATGTGGGACAACTTTGGCCCCCCACGAGACAGACTTATTGGTTTCCATTTCTTCTCCTGGATTGAGCTGTCGATCAAATGACAGAGTCTCTCCATACACAGCACAAACAAGTATGGAGACAGTGGGTCTCCCTGTCTCAAGCCACGCAGAGGCTTAAACGAGTCTGTTCTTTCGCCATTCCAAAGAATATTCATTGACGGCCCAGTCACACATTGCATAATCCATCCAACCCACTCCCCAGATAGACCAGCCGCATGGAGTGTATCTTCTAAGAAGTCCCAGCGCACCCTGTCATATGCTTTTTCCAGGTCCAGCTTCAAGAGCATCCATCCCCTTTTACCTTGCTTACGTCTCATAGAGTGAACCGCCTCTTGAATAAAAATGATGTTATCTGTACTCAATCTCCCAGGAATAAAGCTCGACTGAGCTGTACCAATCAATTTAGGCATTACTCCCTTTAGTCTCTCTACCATAGTCTTAGTAATTGTTTTAAATAAAACATTACACAGGCTGATGGGGCGAAATTGCTTTATTGTTTCTGGAGACGACACCTTCCCAATCAGAACAACCAAAGCATCATTTGTATCTTCAGGTAACAGCCCAGTCCGAAAAAACTCAAGCACAAATCGAACTACGGATTCACCTACAACTTCCCAACAGCGCTGGTAGAAGATGGGCTGATAACCGTCTGGTCCAGGAGCCTTAAAAGCACCCATACTTCGAATTGCTTTCTCAATCTCCGCAACAATAAAAGGCCTATTCAACTCGTTCTGATCCGCGTGATGAAGCTGCGCAAAACCATCTGGCGGCAAAGAGTCAACAACAGCATTCACATCATCCAGCGAGTAGAGCCTTTGGAAATATTCAATAGCTAGACATTCAAGCTCTTTACCATCACGTACCCAGGTACCATCATCCCTCTTCAGCATATCAATCCGGTTCCTTCTCCTTCTAATCAATGTCGAAGTATGAAAAAACTTTGTACTTCGGTCACCACACACCATCCATTTCTCTCTCGACTTTTGAAACCATAACAACTCTTCTTGTTCTAGATCGCTTCAAACTCCACCAAGAGATTTCTTTCCTTCTCCAGCAACTCATCCGTTTGTGTCTGATCCAACATCCCCTGAACATCACGAATATCCTGCATCAACTTCTCTTTCCGTGCGTTAACATCACCAAAGATCTCCTTCTTCCACTTCCGCAATGTCTGCTGCAGTCGAGCTAGAGCCTCCTTTGTGTCAATATCTCGATTCCAAGAAGTAGACAAAAGATCTTTAAACCCAGAATGCTCTAACCAAGCCGCTTCGAATCTAAACGGCCTCCTGCGTGCATTTACTTTTATTGCCGGCTCCAACTGAACAAACAAAGGAGCGTGATCAGAAGCAAGGAATGGTAGATGTGAAACTGAAGCATCTTGCCATTTTAACCGAGCCTCAGCGCAACACAGAACTCTATCAAGCCTTTTTGCCACGAAAAACCTTTCTTCTCTACCTCTTTTCCAAGTAAATTGGTTCCCAATAAAACCCATGTCAATGAGAGAATTATTGTTAATCCAATCCCCAAACTCCAAAGAGTCATTCGACAGACGTCCATTACCTCCAGTACGTTCGTCAACACGGACAATTGTATTGAAGTCTCCTCCTACCAACACTGGTCCAACCATTGTACTCAATAGAGTTTGCAACCTCATCCAAAGCCCACTTCTTCTGCTCGGAGTCGGTGCCGCATAAATCACTACCAGATTCAGCGTCCCTATATCACCTACGACTCTTGCGTAGATAAATTGATCGGACGATTCCACAACATCCACATCATCAATCCCAGATCTCCAAAGCAGCCAAATGCCGCCGCTCTGTCCAATAGCATCAACTCGAAAAGAGTTTTCAAATCCCAGATTCCGACAAATATGTCCTGCTCTGTCTCCCTCCGCATGTGTTTCGAACACAGCTAATATATCAGTCTTAAACTTCTTCAAAAGATACCGAATTGAACGCCTAAAGTTGGGTTTGTTCGCCCCCCGACAATTCCATAATAAGCAATTCATTGAGAATGTTGATAAACAGTATAGAACCACCGGGGCAAATTATTAGTTGCTCAAATACGACAAACATTAAGCAACTAATAAATATTTTTTTCCCATTTCATACTAATATTTAAATTCATCAAAATCCTTTCTCAAATATTTCAAGTTATGTAACTTTCATCGGTTTAAATTTTTGACATGACTTTCATCAGAATGATGCATAATATATAGGAAATTAGGCTATATATTATTTTATTGTGTCATAATTAACTATTTAACATGTGTGATATGCAAATTAGTAATCTAATATTTTGAAGAGGTAAAATTAAATTTTTTATCCTTACTGCATATATCATTGTAAATAGTTAACTATATTAAAATAAAATAAATAAATATATGCAGTAAATAGTTAAATATGTTTCAAAACAAATAATTACGATATTATATATGAACTATGTTTCAATATACGTAATCAACTATATTAAATTTTAGTTAACTATATCAACAAATCTAGTTAACTACATTGAACTATATCTACAAACCTGCAAACTATAAAAACTATTTAAAATATGACAATGAACTACATTAAAATACTGAACTATATCCAGCACACATTCTAAAGCTATATCATCATAAGTTATAATATAGTTCATTAATTTAACTATATAGTTCACTAAGTTAACTACACAAGTTAACTATATCGACCACACTACTATATTGAACTATAGTGAACTATAGTGAACTTGAGGGCATATTAGTCATATCTTCTATTATTTTGTTATTTAACTAAATTTGCATTCATATATGTTACTTCTTGAATTTGCATATTCAAATGTATTATCCACTTAATTAACCCATATATATATGACTATAATAAACAAAAACAAATAAAATTTATATTTAAGAAAGAAAATAGTAGTACAAAGATTTGCTAATTTACAAAATTATATAACGAGAGTGTTGAATAGGTAGAATTTATAAGAATGTGATATAGGTAGAATTTTTTTTATCGTGGAACCTTTGCGAAATAGTGTGTAATGGAGATAAATATATCTATTGTAAAATTTGATTGAAGAATTATTTTTATAATTGTTTTCAGAATTTATAATAAAATATATATTTCAGACCACAATAAAAATTAATTAGACTAATTATATTGATTGAAAATTTCTTATGCTATCCTATACAATTTGTTGATCTTGAATATTCTATAATCTTTTTTTAAAACACAGAACTAATGATTTACAATATTGTTACCATCCATATTCAAACTTCAGTGTAATAAGATGATCAAAAAACACGGAATTAATGGATATTCTTCCTATAAAGTGTTGATACTATTAACCACTCATAGGTGGGCTAGTGGTAGGAAGGATTTCGGGTTGAGGGTGCAATTCCCAATACTCCCGGGTTCGAATCCCCACGGCTGCAAACACTTTAAGTGGCCACCGCAGCAATTTAACATGGGCAATGCGGCCTCCAGGATCCACGCTTGCCGCCTTCGGGACGCACGACGTGGGCTAGTCTGGCCCATTTGGGCTGGGATACCTGGATCATCAAAAAAAAAAAAAAAAAAAAAAAAAAAAGTGTTGATACTATTCTATGCATCTTGAAATTTTGATGACCAAAAAGGAAAAAAGAAATTAATAGTATATATATCGGGAAAACAGCCAAAAAATACACAAACTTTTCAATTTTGGCCAATTAATACCCAGACTTCTTACCTGGCCAATTAATACACCAACTTCCATTGACTTTTTAAAATATTCACCAACTTTTAATTGACCTGGCCAATTAAACACTCCGTTTATTTCATTAACAGAATTGTTAGACGTCGTGTAATTGTCGTTTACTGTACCGTCATTAGCAAAACGACGTCGTTTCAATTTGTATGTAAAATAAAAATTCTGAGAACACTGAGGCTCGAACTCGGGTTGCATAGGCAAGTGGAGAAGCATCCTTCGCCACTGAGATAGTGCTGCATTATTGGCTTATTGATCACTCCAATAATACTTATCCGCGACTTGTTTTGATTTGTATGTAAAATTAAAAATCTAAAAATCCCTAGGGCTCGAACTCGGGTTACACAAGCAAGAGGAGTAGTGTTGGTCGCCACTGAGATAGTGGCATATTATTGGTTTTTGTTCACAGTAATAAGACTTAAACACGAAAATCTTCCTCTTTTTTCATTAAAAACACAGTCGAACAAACGATTCCCAGATTTCTAAAATTTGCACAAATCGATTCCAAGAGTTTTAAACAGAACGAAACACAAAATTGGAACACAGAAGCATATTTTTAAGCATAGTTTTTCAACCCATACAACAAAAAACATAGGTTTGCAACACAGAAACATAGGTTTGGAACACAAAAGCAAGATAGTATTGAAACATCAGAAAACAGAACACAAAAGTATAGTTTAGCAACAACACAGAAAACACACAATTTTAAAGACCAAACCAACGACCCCATCCACCATTTGTTCGAGTGGATCGATCCTCAGAGCTTTGTTCCCGCTGGCAGCGTTGGTTTGTCGCGTACCATGACTGATCTTGTGACCCGTGTGATGCCTGTGGGACTTCCCATTGAGAGGTTTGACTGAATGAAAAATGGTCTTGAGAGCCTTGAGATTCTTGAAATTGTTGTCCCTGTAAGATCCGCAAAACACAATTGTAGTTAAATGAGTTAACAGAAAAACAATTCTTCCATTTAACTCAATAAACTCAATAACAAATAGACAATACCTTGTCTTTCTTTGGTCTTCCTACTGGTTTTCTAGGTGCCTCAGGAACGAATTCATTCTTACAAGTTGTCTTAGTGTGGCCTTCGGTTTTGCAGTTAGAACAGGTCATCACTCGATTAGAACGGTTGAGCTTCGTTTCATTCTTCTTATTCCCTGTTTCATTTTTCCCTTTCAACCTATCGTGGTTTTTAGGCCTTCCCGGGTTTCCTGCTCTAATAGGTGGTGGAAGAACACCTAATCTACCCGTCACAGGCCACTCTAACATCCCATTAACCGGCCTTATTCCATAACTGTAGGTATGTCGCCAAGTTGTAGTTAAATAGCACTTCTTCAGCTCATCCATGTGGTATTTGAACGTCCCTTCGGTATAACTCCGAGCTATCCACCAGAAGAGCTTCTGAAGTTGCAAATCTTGACCGCCTTTCCTCCAATTCTCATAGATGTGTCTGCAGCATTGTCTATGCTCAGCTTCAGGGATTACATTCCGTATTGCTTTCACCAATCCCTGCAAGTTAAACAAGCAGATTCATTAGAAGTTTCAAAACAAATGCTATATTAAAGATCCACAAGTTTTTTTACCTTTTGTTTATCAGACAAAATGACAAATTTTTCACCATAACCTAACTCCAAATCAATAGCAAGATGTTTGAGGAACCATTCCCAGTTTGTTTCATTCTCGATCTCGACAACTGCCCAGGCAATAGGGACAATCATATTGTTGCCGTCTCTCCCTACTGCAGCCAGTAGTTGGCCTTTGATACCATTTCAAGAAGGCCCCATCAACTCCAATAACAGGCCTACAGGTCGTTTCCATGACATCTTTTGTCCTTCGTAACACATGTATAAGCAGTAGAATCGTTGTTTGCTCCCAATGGTAGGCCCTGGAATTGTCTCGATGTCGAAGGTTGATCCTCGATTCTTCTTAAAACCTCTGCCTGATAATCCCAGATTCTATCAAAGTGCTCTTCGTGAGTCTTCTTCCTTTCATTCATCAGTTTGGTCTTCGCTTTGGAGCATGAATTTTCACTGACGTTCATTTCATACTCTCGTCTTATCTCCGCAGCAATCTCCTTCGCAGTCATCTTAGGATTTAGCCTAAGTCTCTCTGAAAATAAGCTTGCAATAGGCCCCCTTGTCAGCAGCTTAGAATTCCCTGTTTAATGTCAACCAAAACAGCCAAAATATGAGAATCAAAACAATCGATCTCTCACACATTTTAGGGGTGAGATTTACCTGTTCTCTCACACATATGAACGTTAAAGTACGTCTTGATCTGCAGCTTCATTTTACTCCTCTCAAATGCACAATAGATCTTCCAAGGACACGGATCTTTATCTTTCTTTGGTGTCCAAGCACATTTCGCTCCAAGCTTTAAAGATCCTGATCGGAAATATTTGATGTTGTATCTTGTTTTGAGTGTGTACCTCAAGCAAGCATGCTTGAAGTCATCAGCATCAGAGAACAACTTCCCCAATTTAAGAAGCTCCTCCGGATCTACATCTTCTCTGTAAGGCTCACCAAGCCATCCATTTTCTTCATTTTCCTCATCAGATGACTTATCCTCGGGAAACTTATCCTCATCAAAAACATCATCTCCACTATTGTCATCAATCTCACAGTTATCTGCCCTTGTTTCATTGCTGAAAAACAATGCCACTTCTCGACTATCTTGTTCTTCAAAGCCACCATCATCACCTTTTTCGACAATTTCTTCTCGCCTAACATCATCTCTAACCTCAGCTTCATCATCTGCATCTCTAGCTTCATCTCCATCAACATTTTCAACCAATTCATCTTCACTAGGATAATCTTCTTCTCTGTGACCATATATAGATTCATCTACAACCTTATCTCTATTTTCTTCCTCTGCAACATGAGCTTCTACTGAACCACTAACCTTAGTGTCTTTTTTTGATTTACTCGGTTTTTTAGATTTCTTTGGCTCCAGCTCTTTCCCGTCAAAACAAACTATCTTCCTCGAAGCTTGTCCGCTTCTTCGCGTCGTCAGATTTTGAGATTCAGCACCGGTGGCGTCTCCTCCTAACGTCTTCTTCGACCGGCGCGGAGACCTCCGTAAAATGAATTCCTCGCAGCCGGAATCCTCTTGACGGCCACGTTTGTTACTCCCACGAGACGATCCTCCGCCTCTTGTCTTCGCCATCACTTCTCTCACACCACAGCTTTCACTCCCAAAAAATCGACTTGGGAGAAACAAACGAAATTAGGGTTTCTGGGTTTCACTGAACTTCGTCGATTTAGAAACAAGGGTTCGTCGATTTTGTTTTTTAATGAATAAAGAGGAAAATTTTCGTGTTAAGTCTTATTACTTGTGAACAAAAACCAATAATATGCCACTATCTCAGTGGCGACCAACACTACTCCTCTTGCTTGTGTAACCCGAGTTCGAGCCTTAGGGATTTCAGATTTTTAATTTTACATACAAATCAAAACAAGTCGCGGATAAGTATTATTGAAGTGAGCAATAAGCCAATAATGCAGCACTATCTCTGTGGCGAAGGATGCTTCTCCACTTGCCTATGCAACCCGAGTTCGAGCCTCAGTGTTCTCGGAATTTTTATTTTACATACAAATCGAAACGACGTCGTTTTGCTAATGACGGTACAGTAAACGGCAATTACACGACGTCTAACAATTCTGTTAATGAAATAAACAGAGTGTTTAATTGGCCAGGTCAATTAAAAGTTGGTGAATATTTTAAAAGTCAATGGAAGTTGGTGTATTAATTGGCCAGGTAAGAAGTCTGGGTATTAATTGGCCAAAATTGAAAAGTTTGTGTATTTTTTGGCTGTTTTCCCTATATATATCCTCAGTCATTTAGTAGTCCATGGCAAAAGACAGAGGTGGCTCGAGGTGGAATAAAAAAGGGAAAAAACAATATTTCTGTTTACGTCAATAATAAATAATAAAAAACTTTTATTGATTTGTATACCAAATGAGACTTCTCTCCTCTGAGACGCGCTCTATAAAATACAAAAAACCTCATCACAACTTTCCATATTCCTATAAATCACAGTTTCGTCCTCACTGGAGAGTCCAAGAAAGAAGAAAGAAGAAGAAACCAGTTTTTACATTTTCCCATTAATAAGAAGACAAAAATGGAGAATCTATTGGGTCTTCTGAGGATTCATGTGAAGAGAGGTGTGAAACTCGCCATTAGAGACATGTCAAGCAGCGATCCTTACGTTGTCATTCAATCAGGAAAACAGGTAAAAAGAATCGATTTTGGCATCTTAATTTTTCAATTTTTGTGTCTTTTGATATAATTTGTTCATGCATCTGGTCGAATCTGCTGCTTTTGTTAAGCATTGTTGGTTGGTAAGAAAAAGGTATGGTGGTGATCTGTAAATGTGATTTTTGATATTTGGATTATTGATTCTTGATGTTATAGATCTCCAATATAATTTCACCAAGAACTTAGATAAAAGGTGTTAATGAGATTCGAAGACAGCTTTAGATGGTTTACATGATAACATCTCATAGTTATTACACTAATTTTGCAAACTAATGTGAAGTCTTTTGGTTCTTGATTTTTTTGTATATGTTTGAAAAGTAGTGGTTATGGTGTCGTACGTGTTAAGCTCATCTAAACCAGTGGTTAAACCTTTGGATATATTTCTTCTCTGGTATATTTGGTTTATTATAATTGATGATTTGCATGCAAGTTGATTGGACCACAAGACTTATGAATTTATGATTATGTTCATGTCTGTGGGTCCTTGTACCATATGATTTATTGACTTTATGATATTGGAATGTTGGTACTCTTTTACATTAAAGCCACCAATCTCTCTTCCTTTTGTCAACATCAATACTCTGTTTCCACCACGAAATAAGTGCAATGATGACTTGTGATATGTATCTTATTGGTTATGATTTTTTCCTTGTAAAAAGAATTTAATAGTTCTTGATTCTTTTACTTAATGATTTTATCGTTTGTGATGTTCTTGTTTTTGTTTATTTGATGCAGAAGCTGAAAACTCGCGTGATCAAACATAATGTAGACCCCGAATGGAACGACGATTTGACTCTCTCTGTGACTGATCCAAATCTCCCTATTAAACTTGTAAGTGAACCCTAAGCATGACCGTTGAAACCGAATAAAGCTAGTTTCACTAGAGGAATGAACATTCTTGTTTATGACGCAGACGGTTTACGACAAGGACTTGTTCTCTGCGGATGACAAGATGGGAGAAGCAGAGTTTAGCATTGCTCCATATCTTGAAGCCATTAAATTCCGCCATAAGCTCGAAGGAGGACTTCCCAATGGAACCATCATAATGAAGATACAGCCGAGCAGAGAAAACTGTTTGTCTGAAGAGAGCCACATTGTGTGGAACCAAGGGAAGCTTGTTCAGAACATGTTCCTTAGGCTCCACAACGTGGAAACTGGAGAGGTCGAGCTACAGCTGGAGTGGATCGATGTCCCCGGTTCAAAGGGTATTTAAATCTTTTCGTATCGTTCCCATCCGAATCCTTAGTCCCTTGTGCATATATGGTTTATAGTTTTAGATATTTAGAACTACTGTGCGGTTTAAAACTGGTCAGTGGAAGAATCTAAAACTGGCCATGTAATAAAGTCTCTTGTGTTTTTTTTTTTTTGTTCTTATTTGAGTCCAAGAGTGTGCAAGTCCATGAGGACTAACTTAGTGAGTGTAACATTTGGTTAATTCTCTCTCGCTAGCTTGAATTGGCTAGGATTTAACCATTTCTTGTTGTTTTTCTAAATAAGAAATCAGATTCACTACACAGTTCACCTAAGGATGTGTTTGTCAGTTGTTCTGATGATTGTATGAGCAAGGGAATATCGATGTATATGGCTGTGAACTCATATGGTTCATTCCAAAAGTTTAAAACATCAATGAGGCTAAACAGTTCTTGTACATATGATACAAAGAAGATGCGAAGACATGCGGAAAAAAACAAATCCGTGCAAGGAGAATCATCTAGCAAAGCTTTACCTTTTTACACCGTAAATGAAAACTTACCATTAGTACTTAGTACCATCCGATCATTTAATAATTTACCTTCCGATGCTTAAATGAGAAAGGATTACAACAGAGTTTTGGTTAGAGAACAGCTGTGTGAGGTGATAAGCGGTTGTTCTTAGGCTTTGAGTGTTTGAGCTACATTTTAGTGTTTTCGTGTTAAAGTTTGAGATCTTCGGTTTCAAAAACATTTTTGATTTTTTCTTTCTTCTACTCTCTTTGTTCCTGGTCAATTTTCTCATCATAAGCGCTTAAACACGATTGCTTCAACTTCAAAGGCTACCCTTGTCACAGAAGATATCACAAGCACTATAAAACTACAGAAGCTTTAGCTACACAAGTTATCCCCTCTCAAGTCACATAAATATACCCTTTAGTAAGACTATCTTAACCTCCCAAGTAGACACTGTTCTACATGTAACCCTATGGTTATTAAACCTAATGAGAATGCAGCTGCGGTTGTGGACGAAATGGATATGGAAATACAATGTAATCACCGATTTGCATTGTTGAAGCTATGGGAGTCTGCTCCTGAAACAGAGTCCTTGCAAAATGTAGACATGACGGCATCTGCTCAGATGTTCTTATGAGAAAGGCCCGTCAAACGAATTCAAAAAAAAAAAACAAAGAGCGAGATGTAATGGACTACTGCATCTGTTGGTGGTCGTGGAGACCAATGCATGTGGCCGTGGACATATCAGCTAGTGATCTCTAGTGAGCTAGTTCTACACTCGCTCTTCCTTTTCTCTCTTTTCCTTACGTTGTCTCTTCACAACTAGCTTACGTCTATTATGCTCAATCAAATTTCTCCCAAAACTATTCTTTCAAACTGTATGACCCATGTAACAGTTACTTTGCATTTTAGTTGAATGCTGAAATTAAACCATGTGATAGAACCGTAGATAGGAATCTATAATAGTTTTTTGGTACTTTGAGTTATTCGAGAAAACAACAACTCCATCTTTGATCAAACTCTCGGATATAATTTTATTTATGTTAAAAGGTTCCCTATATATAAGGGTACAAACAAGAAAGTCTAAAGAGTATTAGAAAACATATTCTAAAACATCTCATAAAACTGTACTAAGCAACATAGAAATACATATAGATTTAAGAATCTTAATTATATACTAAGTCAATTGGTGTCTATCAACGTGAAATATATAAGGGTATTATGTAAATATGAGATAGAAAAAATTATAAATCAAAACAATATAAAGGGTTACGATCACATCACATGCAGTAGATAGATAATAGGTGATGTTTTTGAATTAATTCACCTAGAAACCAAAAACAAAGGTAGTACCACAACCAAGTTTCAATGTTACTCTCACACCGAACGTAGTTTCAATGTTACCTTTCTAGAAATCAATAACAGTTGAGTTACTCTCACACCGAACATAGTTTCAATGTTAAATAAAATTACTGCCTCTATTTCTTAAAGATATATTTTCTAGCATTTTTCTTTTGTTTCTAAAAGATAAAATTTCTACATTTTTTATATAATTTCAATAAGAAATCGTAAACTTCAAGAATATTTATTGTATTTATAAACAGTGCCGGATCTAACATAGAATGAGAGGGGCGAAGGCCCACGGGCCAGGGTCTAAATTTTTTTACACATGGAATAAAAAAACCCAATTTTTATATATATGTAATAAATTGTCCAACTTTTTAGTTTTGCCTAAGGCTCAACAATTTTTTAAGATGATACTGTTTATAAATATACTATTTGTTAAAAGTTATGGAAAATTGTTTATATTAAAAAAATTGATGCATTAATTGTTAAATATTTAAGTTTTCTTAATCTACTTTTTAATAAAAGTTACATGATACTCCTCAGTCCTCACAACGAACACTAGAAAGGTAGTATAATCTGGAAGCTCTTTCAACTTTTTGCAGAAATGTATAGACAGAGAGTACAAACACAAGCCATGGACCCTTCTTCAACTCTCCACTCTTTGCACTCTTCACCTTTTGATATCTGTAAAGCACATAACTGAGGAAAAACGGCTTTTGAGCACATCCCTCTTATCAGCCACACAAAAGTCATGTGAATCATGGCGTTCGGGTACCCGTTCGGGTTCGGGGTAGGTCCATTCGGGTTTCGGGTTTTCGGGTTTGAAGATTTAGAACCCATTCGGGTATTTTAGAATTTCGGTTCGGATTCGGGTTCGGTTCGGTTCTATTCGGGTTCGGGTCGAGTACCCAAACATTTATAAGAAGAAAATAAAAATTAGTTAAATTTAAATATAAATCAATTAAATTTGACAAATATAACTAGAAATTTCATATATTCTATTTATTTTTGATATTTTAGTTATTTTTATCTAAAAGTAATTCATATATTTAGATTTATAATTATAATTTAGGATAAATAAGCTATATCAAATCTAAATATTATTAATATTTTAGGTATATAATTGTATTTCGGTTATTTCGGGTACCCATTCGGTTTCCGGTTCGGGTCGGGTTCGGGTTTTCGGATATTGAAATTTAGGACCCGTTCGGGTATTTTACGAATTTCGGTTCGGGTTCGGTTCTACTTTTTCGGTTCGGTTTTTCGGGTTCGGTTTTTTTGCCCAGGCCTAGAATCATATAATAAAAAGCTTCTCGAGTTCTCTCAATTCACGGAGAAATAACAATGTATCGTTTTAAAAGTACATCCATCATGGGCATGGAGACTAAGTATCCTGAACACTTAGTTTCACTAGATCAAGCCAATTACAGTTTTGTTTTATCGTGCATAACAAAAGGTATTGTAAGGTACTTCAATTCTAGCATCTCATTCAAAACATTTGGTACATACATGAACATGATCATCAACTTGTAAGTCCAAATAGCAAAGAAGCTTAAGATTCTTCATAGAAGATGGTAGATGAGAAAAAACAGATTTCAACTTTTTAACTCAGCATATTAAAAACTCTTCTGAGTTCTGACCCATGTTTTCACTAAACAACATAGCAAAAGTAAGAAAGTTAAAACAGAACAGTCTCTTAGTTTAATCAATCACATCAATGATCACCAGAAACAGAAATTAAAAGTAAGGACAATCTTGGAAGCTTCTTCATCATCATTGATACTAATACAACGTAGATAGAACAATGTTGGAAACTTCTTAACATCTAGAGGATTCTCCCTTAATTTCTAGGGGTTTTTTTTTTCGCAAATCTAAATCGCCGTCAATAACCAGAGAACATCAAATCGAACTTTCTATACAAAAAAAAAAAATTCTAGAAATCAAAACCCTAATTAGCTCCACCGTTCTTCATCATCCGCTTAAACTCCTCGAAGTTAACGCATCCATCACCATCAGCATCAACTTTGCTAATCATCTTCCTGCAATCCTGAACAGAACACTTCTCGCCGAGATTCTTCATCACCGAGTGAAGCTCTTTCGCCGAGATCCTTCCGTTACCGTCCAGATCGTACAGCTCAAACGCTTCCTTGAGATCGTTTTTGCTGTTCACTCCTCCTCCGCCTCCTTGAGTCACTCCGATCTGGAAAAGAGCGACGAACTCGTCCATGTCGATGAATCCGTTCCCGTCGAGATCGAACTGTTTCATCATCGTCACCGTTTCCTCCGGCGAAGCTGTGGGGCTAAGCGCGCGGATCACTTCTTTGAGCTCGTCGACGGAGATTTTGCCGTCTCCGTTTTTGTCGAATCGCTGAAAGACTTGGCGGATGTCTTCCATCGAGCCTAAACAGCTACGAGCTCCGTTCTTCGACATTGTTCACACAAATGAGAGAATCAGAGAAGAAGAAGAAGAAGAAGACGATGAGTGTAACCAAAAGAGTGTGGTTGAGAAGACGATGTTTTGTTACGGTTTATGAAATCTATAAATAAGGGAGAAAAAGCGAGTGACGTATTAACGCGTTTTTTTTTTTTTTTTTTTTTGTAAACGCGTTATGAGATTGCGTGAGCTGGAGAGTGTAGTAAACATCTTTCTTTAATGAACTTCGAAAATGAAATGAAACTAGTCTTCTCCAAAGACACTGGTTCGGTTTATCATCTCAGATATTCGATTAATCTAAAAAATATTCTAGGGATTAGTTTTTATTTTTTTAAGTGTTACAGATATATTTTAAATATTTTGAGTATATTTTAAATACTTTTCTTCGGATATTTATATGTGTTTTTGAGTTTTCGAATAAATTTTAAATATTTTTATAATAAATATTTCAATCATACTAAAATCGATTTTTTTTTTTTAATATTTAGTTGTTTTAAAAACTAAGAATCGAACCAATCTGAAATCAAAGAAACTGAACTAAAATTTAGTTTGAGTCCAAAAAATCTTTACCAAAAAAATCAAAAACCCGATTAATTTACTTTTACAAAAAAAAATCGAATATCCGGATGTCGGACATAAATAAAATCCATATCAATGTCAACGACAAAACAAATAATACTTGTCGTAATTATATAACTTAAATTTTAACATTTACTTATGAGATCTACATTTACCTACTAAGACTCTTTTACTCCCTCTGATTTAATATAGTTGTCGTTTTAGTTATATTTACGTTTATTAAGAAAATGTATACAATAGTTCTGTTAACTTCTTACTACTTAGACTCTTGATATATTTTGCGACGATAGAAACCGATCCACATTTTTATTTACTTTGAATATGTGTGTTTAATTAATTGAGCTATTTAGAGAATTTGTTAGTATAAATTACATTGGGTTTTTAAAACGACAAATAGTTTAGAACAAAATTTTAATTCCACAACTACAACTATATGAAACTAGAGGGAGTAGTACATATAGAAATAAATGTAATGGATGTAAAGAACAACCAGCAATGAAGAGAGATTCTTTATTTTCTATCTCATCCTCACACGCAAATATAGTGGGGCCAATGGCCAATTTGGCTGTGGCCCATAAATACCAACCTCGTGCTTTGTTACACGTGTCGTTTTCTTATATGTCCAGCATTAAATTTTCGCTTCGAATCCACATAGAAAGAGAGGAATAGGACATTTGTAAAGCACTTTGTAAACCAATTTGTGTTGTTGGCAAATGGCAGTATCACTTTATACCAAATTTATTTTGTCGATGACCTATTTCTATTTATCCTATGGAGACTAAGAATTTTATTGGACGCCCATTTAGAGGTTTGGAATAGGCATGCCATAATTAACCAAACCGAGTTTTCTAAACCGAATCAAAAACCAAAAAACTTGTTTTTTTGAACTGAAAAACCAAAAACTTGGATTTGATTTGCTTTAGTTATGGGATGTGAAACAGTGTGATGACAATAATATCATTTTTCTTTTTGGTTTTTGATGTAGCTCGTTTCAACATCATCCATCCGATCAATTCTTTAATTTTTCTAACCAATATGTATTGATTTAAACTACATAATATAAATATATATAGCCAAAATCAAACAAAATTTTGAATTATATAATATATAAAATTCGAAACCAAAGTGATCAAATTTACCAAAATTACTTAAATTTAGTCGAAATTAATTAAAACAGAATATTTTCGGTTAAGTTCCTCAACAAATGCCAATTTGGCCACAGCCATAAATACCACCAACACCGTGCTTGCTTTGACACGTGTCTTTTTTCTACTTGTCCAGCATTAAATTTCAACTTCGAATACAAATACAAAAGCCCCACTTTATAGTTTATACCAACTTTTATTGTCAAAGGCACTTTATACTGGTATAAAGTTATACTAGACGCGAATCATAAGTTTTGATTAAGAACCAAAATGTTGCTCAAACCGAACCGGAAAAGGTAGCAAAACCAGAAAATCATAAACCATAAAGCAAATACTGTCTCCAATCTCAGTCATTTTAAAGCCAATTTCTAGACCAATCATACAAATGTATCTTGGTTAAAATCCTAGAAACATTAAAAAAGAAAAAAGAAAAAAGAAAAAGAAAAAAGCAGTACAATCTGTTCGGTAGATAATAAAAGGTCATCATCATCATCCATCACCTTTCTTTCAATCACTTAGCCATCATAATCTTGACAAACTCCTCATAGTTTATCTGACCATCTCCATCAACATCAGCCTCACGAATCATCTCTTCAACTTCCTCATCAGTTAGCTTCTCACCGAGATTGGTCATCACATGGCGCAGCTCAGCAGCTGAGATGAAACCGTTCTGGTCTTTGTCGAAAACCCTGAACGCTTCTTTTAGCTCTTCCTCTGAGTCAGTGTCCTTCATCTTCTTAGCCATCAGGTTCAGGAACTCTGGAAAGTCGATTGTTCCGTTTCCATCTGCATCAACCTCGTTGATCATGTCTTGGAGCTCAGCCTCTGTTGGGTTTTGCCCTAGTGAACGCATCACTGTTCCCAGCTCTTTGGTAGTGATGCAACCTGTGTAACCACAATCAACAGAGCAATACATTTTAGAAACCATGACAGAGATACAACAAGGATCTTTCACAGGACAATAGATGCAAAAACACAGGAACCTGTTTTGCTTATCTCTTTAAGAGTATGTAAGAAAACAAATCTACACAAAATGGCACTTTAAGCTTCAAGAAAGTATACACATGACAGTTCGAGGATAGTTTGCAAACACTTTAAGCTTCAGGAAATGTGAAGATCATCGATGAGACAATTCAAGAATGGTTTCCAAACACTTTTAAAGCATCAAGAAATGAAGATCATCGAAGAACAAGTGTGTAGTATACATCATGAGACAATTCAAAACCAAATTCCAAACAATTTTATGAATAAAGATCCAACCTTTGCACATAATTTATCACCATTCTTAGGTTGGAATGTTGATACTTAGAGACTTCTCGAAGAAAGATCACTCAATTGGTCCACGCAAAGTTTTAACAAAATTGACGCTTCAATGATTACAGATCGAAAAAAGATTCAAAGACAAACAAAATAATCCAGATCCAAGCTAACAAATCGGCGAAACCAAACTAAAACCACTGAAGAACACACAAGAGAAGTAATACAAAGCCACTAAAGTTCGAAACAGAGACGAATGTTCCAACAAAACACAGCAAATCAGATGGAACAAAATAGGACGATCTAGAGAGATAATCGACTCAGAGACATATGATCCTCGTTCGGTCATGTACAAAGCATCGATCGAAGACGAAAATGAAAAAAAAAAAAAAAAAAAGCGCAATCACAGAAATTGAAGAGGTTGTGAGAAGAGATTAAACCATCGCCGTCTTTGTCGAAGAGGCTAAAGGCTTCCTTGAACTCGGAGATCTGCTCATCTGTGAGTTGGTCCGCCATAGTTTCGTTCTTTCTTCTCCCTTTCTCCGATGTCTTTTGGGTTCTGTCTGAGTCGTCTGAAACTGTTACACGAAAAATATCTAAGCAAAAGGACAAGAGACTAATACGAGAAATGAAAAGATAAAAGGGTAAATAAGAAAAAGATAAACCATAAAATGTTATTCATTGGTTAATTAAGTCTAGGCGAAAAAAAACTGAACCCGAAAAACCGAACCGAACCCAAACCGAAAAAGTAGAACCGAACCCGAACCAAAATTCGTAAAATATCCGAACGGGTCCTAAATTTTAATATCCGAAAACCCGAACCCGAACCCGACCCGAACCGGAAACCGAATGGGTACCCGAAATAACCGAAATACAATTATATACCTAAAATATTAATAATATTTAGATTTGATATAGCTTATTTATCCTAAATTATAATTATAAATCCAAATATATGAATTACTTTTAGATAAAAATAACTAAAATATCAAAAATAAATAGAATATATGAAACTTTTAGTTATATTTGTCAAATTTAATTGATTTATATTTAAATTTAACTAATTTTTATTTTCTTCTTATAAATGTTCGGGTACCCGACCCGAACCCGAATAGAACCGAACCGAACCCGAACCCGAACCGAAATTCTAAAATATCCGAATGGGTCCTAAATCTTCAAACCCGAATGGACCCGAACAGAACCCGAACGGGTACCCGAATGCCCATGCCTAGTGATGTTTGGAGATCCAACTCGGACCGGTAGATCGGACCGTTTAACCGTTTCAATCCTACCTAACCGTAAATCTCAGGTTGGGCCCCTGATTAACAGTTCTACACCAACCTTACTGAACCGATTTTTTTTTCTCGTCTAAGATTTTATCAAGATTAAAAACTAGAGATCTCTATAATATTATTTAAGAAGTTAGTTTCCTACGTGTCGCGCTTATGTTAATTCTCACGAGGTTGATTACAGAGATACCCTTAATGAATTTCAATTATTATATTAGTTTACTATTACGAAACCTTTTAATATATTTTTTGTTTAATGATTTTTTTTTAAAAAATACATTAATAAAAGGAAGTAATTCTAAAACATAAAATAATTTTTGTATAGATTTAAAAACGAAAAATTAAGAAAATAAAATAAAGGAATTTAATTTTAAAAAATTAATTTTTTGCAATTTTCTATTTCTTATTTACAAGTTTGATTTTTCAAAATTTTCTTTCCAATTTTTGCAATTTCCTTTTTATTATTGAAAAATATATTTTATTTTACTTTTCAATTACTATTCAATTTTTAATTATTTTTTCGCTATAATAGAAATTTGCTTTTAAGAAAATAGTTATTTTATAAAAATAGTTATTTATAAATTCAAAACGTTTTTATAAAAATAAATGGGAGTTTTACTTTCTAAATTTCCTTTTTAAAGTTTTTGGAATTTCCTATTCAGTTTTCGAATATAATTATTGATTTTTAAAGGTGTTTACAAGAATAATAAAAAAAGAATATCCCAATATTAATTAAAAAGAAAAAGAAAATATCCACATACGGCATACCTAAATCTAAAAATAAAAGGAAAAAATCTCAAAGTTTTTTTGTTTAATTTCTTTTTCTTTACTTTTTGCAATTTCCTTTTTCTTCTTTATCAATTTATTTTATTTTACTTTTGGATAACTATCTAATTTTAATTCTTTCGCAATAAAAGTTTAAATTTCTAAAATTAAAGGGAAGTTTTACTTTCAAAATTTTCATTTTAGTTTTTTTACATATTTATTTTACTTTTTGATAACTATCCAAGTTTTATTTTCTTTTTGCAATAAAATAAATTTTGAATTTTAAATTTCTATTTTACAAAGTTTGCAGTTTCCAAAGTTAAATCAATGTCTAATCTAAAGATTCTTATTATTAACAAAGAAGGGAATCCACAAAAGGATACGAAAAATGTTGTTTATAAAGAAATATTATAAACATTAAATCACTTAAATTATGTTTTGTTTATGTTTTCTTAGATAAAAAATAGTTGATTTTAGAATTATCAATTTCTATAATACATATTTACGATTGTCAAAATCAGTATCCAACATGATTTTAAGATCATTTGTTTTAGAATTACAAATATACATCTACCATTTCCAATAAAAATATACATCTACTCTTTCTAAGGGGTACACAGCTTTATTTTAGACTCGCTAGATTTGTGAATATGGTGGTTTAGAAAGTTAAAAGATCAATTTATAATTATGTAATTTTGCCTAATTTTAATGGGTCTAAATAGGTTTAAACCCACTAAATCAAACCTAAAATTTTGGATTCAATGTTTAACTGATCAGTAGATTTACAAAAACATTTAAAAACTAAACACGTGTATATAGAAAAAGCCGAGAAAATAATTTTTTATCAAGATAACATAAAATAATCAAACTAATCTTAATTAACCATATTTACAAGATATAAACAAACCAAAAAATTATAAAACAAAACAAAAATCATAAATAAAAATTGGAAATTTTGCCAAATAAAGTAATCCAAAACAATGCAAATCATTATAACTTAATCCAAAACAATAGCCATAATTAAAACAACAACTAAAAGTTATATAACATTATTTCATATTTGATCTTAAAACAATAAAAAATGCAAAAAAAAAAATTTAAAAGAAAAAGAAATAAAAAAATTAATTATAAATATTCAATCCCGCGCATATGCGTGGGTGAATCACCTAGTACAAGGTGAAATACAAAGCCGGCGAAAAATAAAAAAATCTCTGAAAACTAAAGAAAAAAAAACATAGACCTACGTAAAAGTAACTCACTAGTTTGCAGTTTTTAGATTAGTTTTTGGTTTTTGTTTTTCAAAAGCCACTTTTTAATCATTTAAGTTTTTCCAAAAATAGATTCCCTAATTTTTAGGGAAACTAGTTTTTCCATTTTACAAGGAGAAACTAGAGTTTTTGGAAAAACTTCCGTAATAAAACTCATATATTTTTTTATTTACAATTTTTCTTTAACTGTTTTTTTATTTTTCAGTATATTGACTCTTTCTACTTTTTTAAGACACAATGTGAGAGTAATAAGTAAACACAGAATACTAATAGTTTTTGCTGTAAAATTAATAGAGATTTTTTTGAAGACTATTACTAAGTCAACAAATATTAATATATTATATTTTGTTTATTAAAAATATCACATTTTTGTTTTATTTTTTTATATTCTAGTTCATGTTCAACATTGAATAATAATTTTTATTTTTATTTTTTATGCATTAATTAATAGTTCAAATATAGTCAAAAATCAAAAACTAAATAAATCACCGTTCAAGTTTCTTAAAAACTAAAATCTACAGCAAAATCAAAAACCAAAAACGAAAAACCAAAATCTAAAAGCTATGTAAACGTTCAGGGCCTAAAACACAAGTGAGAGATTAATTAAACAGACAGAGGTACTAAATTTAGAATTGATGAATCATCAAAACACACGATCCTTCCATAGAAACTGGTGAAATCGAGGTTGAACTAAGAAACAAACAACTTGAACAAACCCAACCCTAAAAGGCGTAATCCCAAACTAAAGCTAAAGAAGTTATAGCAACAACAGAAACGATCGCAATATCAAAACAACACCATCTCTAAAAACTGTTATCGAACCGAAACTTTGCAGAACTACGACCAATACAACCACCAAGACTCAAGGATCAAAGAAACTGTAATGTCATTTGCAAAAAAAACGCCAAAGAAGACCAACAAAATTTACACGCGGACACTTGCGAACCAGCCACCTGACCAAAAACAATGACTTCTTACCTCCAAAAAAAAAATCTGAAGATCAAACCCACAGTTTCGTCTAGAAACCGAACTCCAAGTCCGAAAAAGATAAAGAGGAGGTCTAGTAGGAAACTCCACAGCGAGAACACAATACAGCGAAGAAACCAAATGAGGAAACCTAAGCAGAGGCAAAAGGACAAAGACTGATATAGAACGGAGAGATCCAGAATCACCCGGACACAAAACTAAAAACTCACTTGCACCACCACACACTGGAAGGAGACAAATCGAATTTGATACACATGCGCAAGCAAGAGGCGACACCGACAACAACCCACATCGTCAGACCCACGAACAGACCAGATCCCCCAAAATTACAAAACACTGACCATATCGAACCTTAGAAAAGCACAAAACCATAAGAGAAAAGGGATAAACCATATAGTTGATCTAATAGATCTGGACCTCCAACTTCAGACCAAGGAAGATCACAGTCATATTTGTAACTAAGAACTACTCTTGTACATGGTGGCTTCATCACTTAATCCAAACACCAACGTACGGAGAAAAACAAACATGCTGGAATTGATCACATATAAACAAACATGGGAAAGAAAACAGGAAAACCGGCTCTGATGTTGAAAAAGCCATTGAAACCGGCCACCGGAACCGATAATGGAGAAACCTAGAAAAATATAGAAAAGAGAGACTTTGATATAAATTGGATTCATATTAAACCGATTTCATTTCACAATTTTTCATTACACAAAATTTCATTTCACAATATTTTTTTCATAATTTATTTTTATTTTCTACTATTCCATAGTATTATGAATCATAGTTATATTACATACAGATTATATTAGTTGGGCCATAAAAACCAAAATATTATATACAGATTATATACTTAGTCTCCATAAAGCTCAACGGTATCATTTAACGGAAAAAAGCTCAACAAAAATTTGTTTAAAAATAACGATAACTTAGCTATAATTACTGCTATTGACTAATAAATGAACGAAAAAGACAAAATAATAACAAGTTAACTAAAAAACATAAAAAAATATATACTATATTAATAGGAAAATTCTTTCGTTTGTAAGGTAGATAAAAAATATATATCAACTACATAGGAAAATAAAAAAATCATGGATTAATTAAGTTTCACATTAACAAACACAAACACACACTAAAAAAATATGCAAAAAAAAAAAACTAATTTTATAAGTAAACTTAAAAAATGATAATTAAAATCCAAAGAAAATTGAAACAAACAGCAATGCGAGTGTGAGGATGATCCCTAGTATACATAATGGAATAGGGAGTACCGAAGGTTGAGAAAGATTTATTTGAAACAATAGGTTAATTAATTTGTTACTGAATTTCCCAAATTTCCCAGACTTTTATTGTTAAAAAGTAGTTTAACAATACAACTTGTTGAACAAAAAAAGGAAAAACGATCTATTTCTCCACCAGAACTATCATATAGCATCAGATGTCCACCAAACTATTACCTTGTTCTAAATCCACTTCAAACGCAAATTATATATCTATTTCTCCGCGAAAATAAAGTTCGAAACTTATAACTCCATAGAATTTAATTTTGATGGTTTACTATATACCAAACGCCAATTAACCACTTTAACCCATACTAAACCCCATAAAAACCAGAAAAAACTAATTACGATCCAATTGCAATTAAATCGAAAATTCTAATCCAAATTAAATTCACATCCCCAAATCATGAACCCTAGAGCCAAAATTTCCAAAATCAAAAATTCCCAGAACATGATTATCAGATTTTGAAGCCGAAATCATCCCCAATTTGTTGCCGAAATCAGAAGGGGAAGAAGCAGAGACTTGTTTGAAATGTTTGATAGAAGCATTGGAAGAGGCGAAAGAAGAAGCAAAGAGGAGGGTTGAGGAAGAGGCCAAGCAGAAGAAGGAAGAAGAAAGAAGGAAGAGGAGGTTCGTCAAAAAAAAAAAAAAAAAAAGAAAGAAGAAGAGGAAGAGAAGAAGAGAAAAAAGGAAAAGAAAGCAGAGAAGGGAGACAAATGATCGTGGATGTGTCTTGTTCAGGCTCCACCTAACCAGCAAACCATAGAGTATCCTAGCTTCAAACTCGTCATTTTTGGTTATGGAGGCACAGGTGCTCTTCCCACTTTTTCTTTTATTCTTCTTTACCGAAAATCTGAGAGACGCAATAAAGAATTTTTTGAGGCGTTGTTCCTTTGTTAATATAATTATTGTGTTACGTTAAATGGTGATTTGATTATTAAGATGAACTCGTTATCGATTTGTACATGTTTCTTTCGATCAGTGGTTCAATTGATTCTGTTAGATTGTTGAGATGACCTTGATTATTTTGCTAAGCTTCAAATTTCTTTTTGTGGTTAAGCAGGGAAACCATTTTTGTTAAGAGACATCTCACTGAGTAGTTTGAGAAGAAATATGAACGTGAATGAAATTTCAAATTTGATGATCATGTTTTGTGTTATAATAATAATGATAAATTATTATATCGGAAATAATAAATAAAGACAAAATTTTATTACCAACAAAGTCTTGGTACAAGGAGAGAAATTAGAGAGAATGAGAGAAATTATGATTGTAATGAGAAGAAGGTGTGTGATACAAATGAGCAATTATGTTCATATATATAGAGAAAATTTAGACAACTTTTACTGTATATGATGTGGACTTCAACCAAACTTCACCACCATTTCTTGACTTTTGTAACACTCCCCCTTGGAGTCCATCGTCATATTTATATTCTGCTCAACGCCTTTGTTGCCTCGTTAAAAACCTTGAAAAACCCAATGGGAAAAAACCATAGTAAGGTAAAAAGAGTACAACTGCGCAAGCTCCCCCTTGATTAAGGTTGTCTTAGAGATCTTGTTGACGACGCATTCCAATACTATGTACATGCTTCCTGAACATAGTGGTGGGTAGTGATTTTGTAAAAAGATCAGCTGCGTTGTCGCATGAACGGACATATCTCACTTCAACCTCTTTATTCTTCTCAAGTTCTTGGATGTATGAGAAGAGCTTTGGAGGTATATGTTTAGTTCTATCACTTTTGATATATCCTTCTTTAGTCTGAGCAACGCATGCAGCATTATCTTCGTATAAGATAGTTGGCTCCGTATCTCGGAGAATCCCACTGCTTGATAGGATGTGTCGACTTATTGATCTTAGTGAGACACATTCTCTACTTGCTTCATGGAGTGCAATAAGTTCGGCATGATTCGAGGAAGTAGCCACAACTGTCTGCTTCTGAGAACGCCAGGATATAGCAGTGCCTCCGATCGTGAAAACATACCCTGTCTGTGATCGGGCTTTATGTGGATCTGATAAATATCCTGCATCTGCAAAACCAATCATTTTACCTTTTGAATTTTTATGATAAAATAATCCTAAGTCAGTGGTCCCTTGAAGGTAGCGGAGAATATGTTTAATCCCGTTCCAATGCCTTTGTGTAGGGGACGAACTGAATCTTGCCAAAAGATTAACAGCAAATGATATATCAGGTCGTGTGCAATTTGCAAGGTACATCAGAGCTCCGATTGCACTCAGATATGGTACTTCAGGACCAAGTATTTCTTCATTTTCCTCATATGGTCGGAATGGATCATTTTCAACATTGAGTGATCTAACGACCATGGGTGTACTGAGAGGAGTTGCTTTATCCATATTAAAGCGTTTTAATATTCTTTTAGTATATGTGCATTGGTGCACAAATATACCCTTTTGAGAATGCTCAATTTGAAGGCCAAGACAATACTTTGTCTGCCCGAGATCCTTCATTTCAAATTCTCCTTTTAAATAATCTGATGCTTTCTGTATCTCATCATGAGTTCCGATTATGTTTAGATCATCAACATATACTGCGATTATTACAAATCCAGTTTCTGTTTTCTTAATGAAAACACATGGGCATATAGGATCATTTACATATCCTTCTTTCGTTAAATGCTCACTGAGACGATTATACCACATACGTCCAGACTGCTTTAACCCATATAATGATCTCTGCAATTTTATTGCACATAACTCTTTTGGTTTAGAACTTAACGCAACAGGCATTTTAAAACCATCAGGAATTCTCATGTAGATATCAGTATCTAATGATCCATATAGGTATGCCGTAACGACATCCATAAGATGCATTTCTAGATTTTCATCAGCCGCCAGACTCATCAAGAATCTGAACGTGATTGCATCCATAACAGGAGAATACGTTTCCTCGTAGTCTATTCCAGGTCTTTGTGAAAAACCTTGGGCTACGAGACGAGCTTTATATCTTGTGATCTCATTTTTCTCATTTCGTTTGCGAACGAAAACCCACTTAGATCCAACTGGTCTCACATCTTCGGGTGTGAGCATAATGGGTCCAAAAACCTCTCGTTTATTAAGCGAATCAAGTTCGACTTGTATTGCATCTTTCCATTTTATCCAGTCATGTCTTTTTTGACATTCATATACAGACTTTGGCTCTGGATCTTCCTTTTCCTCATTTATTTCTTGTGACACAAGATATGAGAAAATATCATCGAGATTATCTATTTCTTTTCTTTTCCATATCTTTTGATTATGGATATAATTGATAGAAATCTCATGATTTTCTTCTGGATTTTGATGCTCTACATTATCATGGGTCTCATGATTTGTTTCCTCCAAAGTACTTTCTGCTACTTTGGGTGTTTCATGAGTTTCAACTTTCTTTTGTTTCTTATGATTCTTAGTCTTAGAACCAACGGGCCTGCCACGCTTCCGGCGTGTTTCTGACTCACGTGTATCATCTGCTTTCCCAAGTTCTTGTGGTATTTCAATACGAGCAGGAGCATTTGCAGCCGGTATATGAGATTTAGTTACCGTTTTGGTATCTGCAAATGCATCTGGTAGCTGATTTGCTATGCTTTGCAAATGCACAATTCGTCGAACTTCCAGTTCTGACTCTTTTGTAGGAGGATCAAGGTGTAACAAAGATGGTACACTCCATTTGATTTCCTGGCCTACTTGTTTATTTTCTCCCCCTAGAACCGGGAACACTTTTTCATCAAAGTGACAATCGGCAAAACGTGCCGTAAAGACATCACCTGTCTGTGGTTCTAGGTATCGTACAATTGATGGAGAATCACAACCAACATATATTCCCAACCTTCTTTGTGGTCCCATCTTTGTGCGTTGTGGTGGTGCTATAGGCACATACACTGCACAACCAAAGATTTTGAGATGGGAAATATTTGGTTCTCGACCAAATGCTAATTGTATTGGGGAATATTTATGGTATGCACTTGGTCTTATCCGAATGAGTGCTTCTGCATGCAAAATAGCATGTCCCCAAACTGATGTTGGAAGTTTTGATCTCATGATCAATGGTCTTGCAATTAATTGCAAACGTTTAATTAATGATTCAGCCAAGCCATTTTGTGTATGGACATGAGCAACGGAATGTTCAACTTCAATTCCCGTCACCATACAATAATCATTGAATGCTTGGGATGTGAATTCACCAGCATTGTCTAATCTAACTCTTTTAATGGGATAATCAGAAAACTGAGTTCGCAGTTTGATTATCTGAGCTAGAAATCTCGCAAATGCCATATTTCGAGATGATAATAGACAAACGTGTGACCATCTACTGGATGCGTCAATTAATACCATAAAATAGTAGAATGGTCCACAAGGTGGATGTATTGGTCCACAAATATCACCTTGAATTCTTTCAAGGAACTTTGGTGATTCTTTATCAATTTTGGTTGGCGATGGCCTTATGATCAATTTGCCAAGAGAGCATGCTGCACATGTCATTTTATTTCCATGATATATTTCTTGGATTTTCAGTGAATGGCCATGTGAGCTTTCAATGATCTTGCGCATCATTGTGGTGCCTGGATGGCCAAGGCGATCATGCCATAATGTGAAATCCTCAGGGCTTCTTTTGATCACAAGGTTTGATTCGATTACATTGATGTAAGTTTGATGCAAACCAGAAGGGAGTTTTGGAAATTTTTCCAATATATGCATCTGGCCAGATCTATGAGAAGTTATATACATAAATTTCTTTCCATCCTCAGTTGCAGACTGAGTATCATATCCGTGAAGGTATATGTCTTCAAAACTCAACAAATTCCGTTTAGAGTTTGGAGAAAATAATGCATTATTGATTGAAAAAATTGTTCCATTAGGTAATGCAAAATTTGCATTACCAATTCCTTCAATCAAGTCTGCAGGACCTGAGATTGTATTGACAACAGCTTTTGTTGGTTTCAAATTAGAAAAATATTTTCTATGTTTCAGAATAGTGTGCGTTGTTCCACTATCTGGTATACATATATCTCCAATATTCAGCTTGGATGTTGTTCCATTCGCATTGCGATCCATTTCTGAGATTAACAAAATAAAATTTATAAGATAATTTAATCAGTGAAAAATATCACATAATAATTATCCATTGATATTTGAAGATTTGATTACACAATGATTATACAATAGTAATTAAACATCACACAATAATTATACATTAATATTTCACAAAATCACTGATTATTTATGGCACAATATTGGGAGTTTTCAAGAGTCACATGATAGAGATTTTAGTCTTCAGTCATGACGGTATCATCGAAATCATTTGTGAAGTCGGATGCATCAAGATGTGTTGTACCCTCAGAATGTTCCGCAAGGTTAACTTCTTTTCCTTTACCTTTAGCGAATTCTTTATATAGAGCACAAAGATGTGCAGGAGTACGACACACCTTGGACCAATGTCCCTTAGTACCGCATCTGTAACAGACATCTTCTCTCTTCTGAGAGGTACTTCCTTGGTGTTCTTTTCCCTTATATGGTTGTTCAGAACGGATCCACTGAAATGACTTCCCGTTATATGGGTTGTATCTTTCACGTCCCCGATTGTTTCGACCGCCACGACCTCGGAAAGATTTGTTTTCTCTTACCGGTTTCTCAACATCTAGTGCGTTTGCTTCAGAGAACGCTTTTGATCCGGTAGGTCGAGTCATGTGATTCTTTATAAGGAGCTCGTTATTTTTTTCAGCTATTAGGAGCGCCACAACCAAATCTGAAAATTTGGTATATCCCCTCATCCTATACTGCTGTTGCAGGGTGATATGGTTTTTGTGGAATGTGGTGTACGTCTTCTCAAGCATTTGAGATTCAGTTATGGCTTCACCACAATACCTCAGTTTGGCCACAATTCCCAATATAGCGGAATTGTAGTTCATCACTTTGTCGAAGTCTTGGAACCTCAGACTTTGCCACTCATCCCGAGCAAGTGGAAGTGTTATATCTTTCTGATGATCGAAACGATCTTTCAGAGACTTCCAAAGCTCTTTGGGATCTCTCATGTGTGCATAGTCATATATAATACTTTCATCAAGGTGTCTCCTAAGGAAGATCACCGATTTTGCCTTTTCTTGGGCCGTTGAGGTATTTTTCTCATTGATGGTTTCTGTTAAACCTAGAGATTCCAAATGAAGCTCGACATTGGTAGTCCAAGAAATGTAATTAGCACCAGTGATGTCTAGAGCCGGAAATTGGAGCTTCTCCATATTTGCCATTAGATTTCTAAAATAAAATCATAAAACTTTATTAGTGCGGTAATAATCACTCATTTAAAATGAGCCGTTTACATGAATAATCCAAGCAATTACAAGGAAAAAACAATGCACAAAAAGTAAAACAACGATTAAGGAAAATTCTGCCGGAGTAAAATCTCCCATGCAAAGGCCATAAATCGATGTAAAAGTTACAATCGCACAGAAAATTAAAAGCAACGGATCATCATTCTCATCATTCTTACAAAAAATTAGATGAAAAATATTTGTGAAATATTTGAGAGAAGAAGAGAGAAGATATGAAATCGATGAGTGAAATGAAATGAGTGAGGGATGAGTTTATTTATAGATCGAAAAACACTGTTCATAGCCGTTGAAAATCACTGTTCATAGCCGTTAGATGTAGCCGTTGGGTAGAAAAAAATTTTGTGAAAAATTCTTTGTGACCGTTATGAAAAAGGCTACCGGAAAAATTGAATTTTTTGATTAAATCCGTACTACTTCTTCCCAGTTGGACAAGAAGGTGCTCTTTAACGGAACAGGGGTTCCTGGAGATGTACGTTGATATGAGTCTAGATTTATTCGCCTGAGGAATAAATGAGACCGCAATCTTATTTTGAACACAAAAATATGCATATATAATTTATAACGATTATAATATAAACAGATATATAATCAGAAAATTATGGTGATATAATCATCCACATTGAAACAATAAATAAATATGCGGTGGCTCAGCCATCCATTATGACATTAATAATAAAATTATACAGGTGGCCCAGCCATCCATTATAACATTAACAGTAAATAAATAATTATGGTGCTTTTAGCAGCCATGATATAGTGCAGGTAAATTAAATAACGAGGCGACAAACCGCCCACGGTAATATTAAGTAAATAATGGTGCGTTAAACAACCATTACAATAATAATAAATTATATAGGCGGGTATCCCAGCCATTATAACAGAGTAAATATTACATATATATATAGCTCATATCGTAGAACGATCGTGCTGATAACGTGTTATAATAATAATGATAAATTATTATATCGGAAATAATAAATAAAGACAAAATTTTATTACCAACAAAGTCTTGGTACAAGGAGAGAAATTAGAGAGAATGAGAGAAATTATGATTGTAATGAGAAGAAGGTGTGTGATACAAATGAGCAATTATGTTCATATATATAGAGAAAATTTAGACAACTTTTACTGTATATGATGTGGACTTCAACCAAACTTCACCACCATTTCTTGACTTTTGTAACATTTTGGAAATTTCTGGCTCTAGGGTTCATAATTTGGGGATGAGAATTTTGATTTGGGTTAGAATTTTCGGTTTAGTTGCAATTGGGTCGTAATTAGATTTTTTTTTTCTGGTTTTTATGTGGTTTAGTATGGGTTAAAGTGGTTAATTGGCGTTTGGTATATAGTAAACCATCAAAATTAAATTCTATGGAGTTATAAGTTTCGAACTTTATTTTCGGGGAGAAATAGATATATAACTTTCGTTTGAGGTGCATTTAGAACGAGTTCATAGTTTGGTGGACATCTGATGCTATATGATAGTTCTGGTGGGTAAATAGATCGTTTTTCCCCAAAAAAACCAATACAACAACTAAGGGGAAATGGCCATTTCCTACCCCAACCCTACTCCGCGGTCCCGATCAATACCCAAACTCCTACCCTGTGCGAAAACATACACCAACACCATTTTTTTTCAAATTTCATACCTGAACATTTTTTTTAGTTATTTTCATATTTTTAATATTTATATGTTTTTTTGAGAAAGAATGAGGTGATGCTAAACTATGATACAAAAACAAACACACAATATCATACAAACATACAATATGTTTGAATTTTTGATTATTTTCAAATTTTTGGATATTTTTTGATTTTTTAGAATTTTTCTGAGTTTTTTTTATTTTTCTGAATTTTTCTGAGTTTTTTGAATTTTCTGAATTTTTCTGAATTTTATTGAATTTTTATATTTTTGAATTTGTTAATTTTTTATGAATTTATTTTGATTTTTTTTTACTTTTTATGAATTTTTATGCATTTTATGCGTTTTAGTGAATTTTTATGAATTTTTTTAATTGTTTAGGTGTTTTCGAATTTTTTAAGATTTTTTGAATATTTTTTCAAAAAAAAAAAAATTAACGGAAGTTACTGTTCAGTTAACGACGAGGTATAAATTGACCACTTTATAAAATGTTCAGATATAAAATTTGAAAAATAATGATGTTGGTGTATGTTTTCGTACAGGGTAAGAGTTTGGATATTGATTGGGACGGCGGAGTAGGGTTGGGGTAGGAAATGGCCATTTTCCCCAACAACTAAAGAAACGAAGGGCACATAATAAAAGTAGTCAGCTAATCAAGTAAATGACAATTTCAACCCTCTCTTTTAATAGATTTCCCAAAAAGCTCCAAAATATTGAAAAACGGAACCGAAACCGAAGTATCAGCTTTCTCCCCATAACCAAACCGGAAAATAAAAAAACCTAAACCGGTTTTCTCCACAGTGGAAACAAACAAAAAAAACACATGTACACACACAACAAATTCACTGATTCAGAAAACTACGAACTCTGTTCCAAACTTTTCCATTAATTTACCTATTTACACACATATAATCCATTCCTTTTCAAATCTTTCACCGTTCGTACAAATGGTCATCGTCTTCAAAATCAGTTACTCCAAGCATGGCAAGATCAAGATGACATTTCATCTCGGATTTGGTCTGTTGCAACTGTGTATAAGAGTCAATCATACCCGAAAGATTCGTGTTTTTCCTGCTTGAGTATGTTCTTGGCTCTGTTCCTCCTACTCCACCTTTCAAGATTGTCACTATCTCTTCCATACCAGGTCTTCGAGACTCTTCATTGATCACACAAGCCGCTGCAGCACGGATCATACGCTCCATGTAAACCGAGTTCTTTCTTGTACATCTCAATCTCGGATCAAGAAGCTCTTCTATAGCTTCAATCCCTCTATCCAACAATGGTTTCGCCTAAAGAAAACAAAATATAAGTTGTCTTTTTTTCCCAATCAAGTTTCAAATGACTATATTACGGTAAAGGAATGATGTGACATACCCAAACAACTAAGTTTTCTTCACCAGATGATCTTCTTGGTTCGATTGGTTTCCTACCGGTTATTAGCTCAAGCAAGACAACACCAAAGGCGTAAACATCGGTCTTGTCAGATATCTTACCATGTTGGAAATACTCTGGAGCTAGATATCTGTAAGAAAGTTAAGATCATTAGGAATTGTAGATAAAGGAAGAGAAAGAACAAAACTTGTGAATGTTTCAATCAATACCCGAATGTGCCTTTCACGGTCTTGCAGAGGAAAGGAACAGATGGTGCAGCTGTCCAAGTAGCTAACCCGAAATCACATAACTGAAAAAGGAAAGTGTTATTGTCCCAATCAATGAACGAATAAATCATTACATTGTCCAAAAAAAGGTTTTGCCTTTATAGACTCTTTACCTTTGGTATCTTCTTTGAGGAAAGAAGTATATTGGAGGGTTTGATATCTCTATGAACAACACATTGCTCCGTTCCATTATGCAAATAAGCAATAGCATCAGCGATCCCTAAAGCGACCTTGTACCTTGTTGACCAAGGCAAACCGAAAACAGCCTTCACTCCTTTCTTCTTCTTCTTATCTGTTGTAAAAACTAGCGTCAGCCTTTAAGATCAGCTTAAAGCAATGGAGATGGTGAGCTTCTCTCTTACCGTGTAGATAGTGTTCGAGGCTACCACCAGAGACGTACTTGTAAACCAAGAATAGACCTTCTTCGGGATCAATACAGAATCCAAGAAGAGGCACAATGTTTGAGCTGTGAAGAGAGCTTGCGATCATCAACTCTCTACAGAAAGATTTTGGAGACTCTTTGTCTTCTTTATCAAGTCTCTTGATCGCTAAAGCTGTTCTCCAAATCCCAATTTTACCCCTGAACACATAGCTACAAGCTCCTCTTCCCAACACTCTCCCTAGTCAAAAACAATAGAATCAATAAAGTCAAAACCTTTCTTCAATTTTTCACCCTAACTCCATGGAACTAAGCTCAAGAGCGTACCTTTGGAGAAATTACGAGTGGCGGCGACGATTTCTTCGTAGCTGAATCGAACCAAAGTATTAGCCACCGGAGAAATACTCTTCTCCAGCGATCGAGCTCTCGTCCACCTCAAATCGTCAGTAGATTTGCCAGTTTCCTTAACTCCATTCTCCAGATTCACCATGAGAACCGTCGCAGAGCCGCCGGAAACTGATAAGTTCCGGCAAGAAGACGAAGCAGACAGCGAAGGCCCTTCTCCTTTCATCTTCTCAAGCTCAATTTGCGAGCAGAGACTGAACCTAAACGAGGAATGAACAGAGTGAGGGTCAGGGTTCATGTTCTCCGGAGCTGTTTCCGCCAAAAGCCACGCCTTGTTGTTATCTCCGCCGCTTCCTCCGCCGCTTTCGTTGCTTCCGGAGTTTTCCATTGAGCTCGATCCAGCTGGAGGAGGAAGGAAACAAGCGAAACCCAAATCAAAGATCATTCTTTTCAAACGGGTTTTGATTCCTTTCTCATTGTAGTCTCCGGCGAGATCTGGAGAAGACGAAGAAGTGAGAATGGGAATATTTACGGAATTGCCATGAAGGTTTGTTTCTGGGTTTCGTGGATGAACAGACGCTCCTTCGTAAAAACCCATTCTTTCTTTTATCAGTAAACAGATCTCAAGAAAAGAGCACAATTACCCAGAAAAAGCAAAAAGAAGAAAATTGATTCTCTCTAGTGAAAAAAAAAAAGTTTGATTCTTTTGAAACTTTGCTTGATGGAAGAGAAAGAGAATATATTTTTTCTCTCCAATTTTTGTTTTTTCTTAGCAATTTTTAGGTTTATAAGTCGGAGATGGAAGAAGACTGATTAAATTAATATATGATTAGTGGTGGAAGGTGGAAACATTTTTATTTTATTTTTTCTATACCGTTAAGTTGTTGTTGTGATCTTGAGCAAGAAAAAACAGGAGAGGGGGAAATTATTAGGTATGATTAGTGGGTTTTTAAATAATTGAGTTTATTAACATAATTGAGAGCGTTACAAAACAAATCAATCAATGAATAATTTAAAGATTAGGTCATATGGGTAAAGCTGTTTGCTAATACTCAAAGGGGGACAAAAGCTGAGCCCACGAGGTTATGGTTCTGTGAATAATGGAGAAGAGGGAGAGAAAGAAAATAGTAATGTCTGTGTTTCATAATAAGTGTCATTCTAATATTTTGCACATAAATTAAGGCAGCATATTAAAAGTCTATTATACCTTTATTAATAAAGTTGATTCTTACCCTTCTTTTTTTCTATTGGTTAATATAAAAGTTAAACTAGTCAATCTATGTTAAAAGTTACCTCGTAAATCTAAAACGACACTTATTTTAAAACAAAAAAACAATCTTAAAACGACACTTATTATTATTTTTAAAAAAATCATGTTAAAAACAACAAGTGTTACTATCCATATAAATAAAATAATCAAGTGTTACTATTTTAGTTTTATTCTCTGTATTCTGATTCGTACATGTGGCTTAATATCCATACAGGTAAGAACTTTTACGTGACTTAGCAGTGTGGGCCAATCTACATAAATATGAACCTTATTTTATGATTATTATTTGGGCTCTTATTATTTTGTCATTTTAAAATTAGAAACGCTAAAACAAATAATTAACCTTCTTTTTGTCAACAAATATGAACCTAATTTCAAAGAAATATATTTTACGTGGTGAGAACAAAATTCGTTTCGTTATATGATAGGTGATGAAAATAATGGTATGTTTTTAGTAGAATAAGATTGGAAAAATTATAATATTACAACTTTGGAAAATTAATTTTCAAAACTAAATTTTGTAAGGTGTTCATTTTAAGATATGTATTTTTATTAGCAATACCCAAATAATAATTGTCTTTTGTTTCAAATTTTTATTTTCTTCACTAACCGTAACAGCAAAAAAGATTTTGTTAATGGCGATAAAATTATTATTCTCCTATGATCGTTATTTTTTGCGAGATAAATTAGACTGAATTTTTCGAAACAAAATCTGTTGAGAAGAAATGAGAAGAAAAAATTGAAAAATAATATTCTTTTGTCACAATATATATAATGTGAATATTTATTGGGAGAAAAAATTGAGAAAATTGAAGAATATGTTTTGTCACAATTGTTCTTGAAAAAACTGAAGAATATTAATTTTCATAAATTGATTGAGAAAAAGACAAAACTAATTCTGAACTAGGCTGAGATCTTGATGGTAACCAAAGAAAAAACCAGAAAAAATAAATTAGCATTTCCGTGGGAGGTATGTAAACCAAACATATATAGATTAAAGGCTCAATCATTATTGTATCTGCTCAGAAATATTTGCTGATTTATCTTCAATCCTCGCTTCTCCCACTTTTTGTTCGTTCTCGACCAAGCTCTGCGTTATCACCTGTCTCGATCAACCTTCAAACCAGAGCTACCATATCCACAATTTTGACTTAGAAAGAGTCGACTGAGAAAACTCGGAAACCAGTGCAGGTGATCATTTCTATCCATTTCGTGGTGTCTTTGTTTCTCATTAATCTTTTTTTTGTTGGATACAAATGCTGAAAAAGGTATGCTTCGATTCTGTTGTTTGGAATTTTGGGAGGTTTAATATTTGAATTCATATTGTTTGGCACTGCTTTTATAACATTGTAAGCATGAATTATATAAAGAAATGTTTATATAAATTGTACCAAAGAAAATGAATTATATATAAAAAAAAAGTTTGGGTGCAAATGGTGGTGTGTGAAAAAAATGAGAGTAATAAAATTAGTGGAAAAAAATAAGTTGAATGGGTTACTTTTACTCTGGCTTTTTCCTCTCCTATTTTATAGAGGAACAATTTTGAGGGTAACTACACTTATTTTTTCAGTTTTTGGTGGTCTCACTATAATTGGGAGGAATTTAAATTTTATTCAAATGGTTAGTTTTTAGATGAACTTAGAGGAATAGTCAATTCCACTGGTTTTTATTTCTCTAATTGGTTAACCATTTGCACCCTTTGTTCTTCTATATGACAACAAAACATTATATTTTTGAATCTGATTAGTATATGTGTACTGGATGTTGACCAAATGTGAGAGTTTATATAAATTGTACCAAAGAAAATGAATTATATATAAAAAAAGAGTTTGTTCTTCTATATGACGAACAAAACATTATATTTTTGAATCTGATTAGTATATGTGTACTGGATGTTGACCAAATGTGAGAGTTTTCAAAAATATTTATTGCATTTTCGAGATATTATGAAATGTTAATAATGGATATAGTCACTACTAAGCAAAAATTAATAAAATAGAAATAGTCACAATTATAAGAAAACATAAAAACAAATCATATTATTATACTAAAAAAAATTTAGTTCAATATGATTAGATTTAAAGAAACATTAAGTAAATTATTTATAAATATTATTATAATTTTTTGATCAAATTTTAATAGAGTAATTTATTAGAAAAAATAATAAAATATAAACTTTAATTTTAGAATTACAACAGGGATAAAAACCAATAATTAATTATTGAATGTGAAAAGAAATAAATTGAAAAACAGTATCTATGTATGATATTTATATTTAGTTTGTAACCTTTAAGTTTAGATGAAAGTCATCATTTCACTAAAAATTCTCTGAAATTTTGAATTAGATGTAGAGAACTTTAGTTGTCGATACATCTATTATATTAAAACAGGATCATATCTACTTATAAAAGGTTGTTTGAACCTATTCATTAGATGATTAATTTTGGTCTTACCTAAAGAATTACAAGATAACAAAAATATACCATTAATATGAGATACATATAGAAATATACCATTAAAAACAGCTTAATATACTATTAAATAAACATATCTAATCTAATATACTATTTAATAAACAACTTATAGAAATATACCATTAAAATCAGATCCAATATAAACTAATAAGTTCTTATATAATTTTAAATAATCTTTTCAAATCAGAACAAATCATTAAAGTAAATAATCATGTGTTTATATTATATAATTAAATATGAAAACGTACCACTTATGTATCTAATGTTTATGTATGTATGTGTGCATGTAATAATAGTTATGCATGCATTAGATTCATATCATATTATACAGCTCGGTTAAAATAATCTTTCAAAATCGTAATAAGTCAGTATATATTAGATACTAGGTGATTCTCGCGTGCTCATGCACGGGTATGAATATTTTAAAAATAACTCACTTAAAATTATTGGTTAATATTATTTTTTATTTATTTATAAGTTTCTATTTCCTTTGTCAACTATATGCATTCATGTAAATAGAAGATTGTTTTAAATAATTTTAAGATGTTATATATCTCTTTTTTTTGTTCACCAAGATGTTATATATCTTATTAAACATTTTTTGGTATAAGAATTTAGAGAGGTACAGTTATTCATTTTTAGATTTATTATGTGGCATATATTCATTTGAATTGAAATACAATTAACATATTTGTTCTATTTAGGCTAAAGTTGGGATGGCTTTTCATCTTAAATTTGTAAAGCTATTATTGTAAAATCTGTTTATTGATATGTCGTTTAGAAAGCTCATGCATGTATATTGGATATTTACAAAAATAAAGACATTATAATTCTTGGTTAATATTCACTTTTTTTAAAAAAAAATCATGTAATTTATATGTATGAAAGAAAATGAAATATTATTTTAAATTTATGTTGTTATTTTAATCAAACATGTGATTTCATGTATAAAAATTTGGTCTGTCCTGTTCTTGTTTTTTAGTTATTTATTTAGATTTATAAATCAATCTTCGTAAGATTCTATATAATATTATATATGTTTTTGGAAAAAAATTCAAAAGCATATACTTAAATATCGATCGGTTATTTGCATAATTTAACCAAACTGATACTTTGTTAAAAATTTATGAAAATATTGTCAGAATTCTTTATTTTGAATTAACGCTTTTTGTATATAAAATTTATTTGGAATAACTTTCATATTTTTAAGATTTCTTATGTAACATTTTTAACGGTTTTTTAGATATTTAAAATGTTTTTAATGTTTCCAAATGCCTCATGTTTATTCGTTATCATCACAGTCTTGATTTATTTGAAATTTTGATCATTTTGAAGTTTTTATTTGGAATCATAATATTTAAAATTATTTTAAGTTTTTTATTTTTTGTATGATTTTAAAAAGACTTTCCTTTTTTGAAATTAAAGTTTTTGTACCTAATAAAAATATTTATATATTTCAAAGTTATTTCATTTTTAATATGATTTTAAAAGCTTTCCCTTTTGTAATTTTTTTTATATATGCAAAAAATATTTTATGTTTTCAAATTATTTCCCTTTATTAATGTGATTTTGAAAAAAGGAAATAAATAAACAAAAAAAAATAAATTATAAAGTTTTAGTAATGGTGATAGTTTTAAAGTTATTTCCTATTTAATATGATTTTGAAAAATATTTTCATTTTTCGGAATTAACGTTTTATTTCTAATAAAAATATTTCTGTATTTCAAAGTTATTTCGTTTTAATATGATTTTGAAAAAAAATTTCCTTTTCTGTATTTTTCGTTTTTATATCTATGCAAAAGTTTTTATTGTTTTAAAATTATTTCTCTTTATTAATGTGATTTTGAAAAAAAAAAGACGGAATTAAACAAAAAAAAATTAAAAGTTTTAGTAATGGTAATTGTTTTAAAGTTATTTCCTATTTAATATGATTTTAAGAAATACTTTCTTTTTTTGGAATTAACGTTTTATGTATAATAAAAATATTTCTGTATTTTCAAGTTATTTCCTTTTTAATATGATTTAAAAAAAAACTTTTCCTTTTTTGTAATTTTCGTTTTTTAGATCTATACAAAAATTATTTTATGTTTTAAAATTATTTTCTTTTATTAATTTGATGTTTTTTTAAAAAATCATTAAACAAAAGAATATATTAAAAGGTTTGCAAACTAATATAATAATTAAAATTCATTAAGGGTATCATTGTAATCGACCTCGTGAGAATTAACGTGAGCGCGACACGTAGGAAACTGACTTCTCAAATAATATTATAAAGATATATGAGTTAATGATTATACTTTTTTTTTTGGTCGGAAGTTAATGATTATACTTTTGAACACTGAATTTACATGTTTAAAGAAAAACCAATATCATTAGTTTATATAATTAAATCTATTATATTAAACATGATCATTATTTGAAATAAATTACTCATATCTAAGAAAAATGCCACTGTCATTTTAATGGTTTTGAAATTTTTCAATAATGGTATTTTCATCAAACTATATATGTCAATTATTATTAGAATAAATTTTAAAAGTATGATATCTTTAAAGTCAAAACTAAATCAAAACAATATCTTTTTTGGTTAATACATTTAAATACACTTTAAATAAATATACAAAATATCTAAAAAATTCATATAACATAATATAATCTAATAAAATCTTGAAACAAAATATTCTAAAAATATGCCACAAGATTTTTGATTATCCATTTAAACATGCCTTAAATACAAATACAAAATTAATAAAAACATGTCATAACATTATGAAAAATTAATCAAATGTCTACAAAAATAAAGTTCTTTCAAGCTAATATTAAACCTAGATTTCAATTATTTTTATTTTAGTTTACCTTTGTAAATCATAAAATCAAATTTAAGTAAGCATACATTAATTACTTTTCAACATATTTTAATTTCTTAAGATGTCAATTATTACATAATTAATATTTGAATTGATAGTAATTATTTTTTAATTTACAAATGAAGATTTTACTTCGATAAAATTGAAAATTATTTAAGTTTAGACTGATATATTTTAATTTTAATAAAAATTTAAATACAATAAATTACCGATTACATACTGGACGGGTTGGGATTAATGTCTTTAACGATTGATATTTATTGCGGGTTGTTTCATTGAACATACAAAATATTTGAACTAATGCAAGGCAGATTAAAAGGACAAATTATCAATATCTCGATTATGAAAACATTAAAAAGAAACTTCGGTTACTCCACAGTGGATTAAAATAATAGATTAATCTATTTTGATTATAAAAATATTATAAACAAGCTTAAACCAATATAAAATGGATTAAATAGATGGATTACCCTATTTTGACACATTGGCACATATAAATCTGTAATGATTTTTATATAAAAATAAACAGTTTTGATTATCAGAATATTATAAACAAAATATTTTTTTAACTCAAATCACATTGAACTTACATAATATAATTTTACAATAATATTTTATTAAATATGAATATCATAAATTATTTTAAAAATCATGATCACACTATAACGCGAGTTAAAGTCATGATACGAGTAAAATAAGTTTCTACTAACCTCAACATATCTTAAATTTCAACTTATACAAAGTAAAAACATAAAAGCCAAAACAAACTAAAAATATTGTTCGTCTTTAGAATGAGTTAAAATTTAGTAAATTATAATATAGATTTATATGTAAAACAAAACTATTAACACATCTGAAACTTTTTCATCTATAAGTACATTCTATCACATATTCTCTTCCAATTTTATAAAATAACTGTTACTCTACACTTATTAATTATAATATTATAAAATTATAACATTTTAATTTTCTTTAGTTATATATTTATTATATAAATATGCTATAAATTATCCCGCGCTGAGCGCGGGTTAGAACCTAGTATACTTATATTCGAGACAGAACATCAAGTATTCTGTAAACATAATATTTGCGTATATTATGAAATTAACCAATTAAGCCTTTAGTTTCTTTATTATATATTGACCATGGGTTCTACCGCAAATTATTTAATGTGGAAGAATTTGTACTAACAAAGTTCCCGACTAAAAATTTCCAACAGGTCCACCAAAGGGAATTTGGACTAGCAAAGTCTACAATACTCTGAAAATAAGTTTATGGTTTTCTATCCAAAGATATGGATTTTTGTATCTGTATTACCTTCAACTTTTGATAATAAATGAACGAAAGACTTATTAATTTATCCAAGGCATGAATTAATGTAACTGTAATACCTAATAGTTGACTGGTGATGGAACGTGGTCAAAGATCCTTGATTGCATTGTCTAGAATTTAATTCATACTATTAATTAAGTTTGAATTCAGGCTGTAGCGTCCAACTATATTTAAAAAATAATAATTTTGTGATACTTAGTCTTAACTTAAGAGAATAATTATCATAAAAATAATATAATGTAAATTTTTACATACTAAACAACAGAATAATCTATTTACCTTAATGGTTTCATAATCAAATTTATATTTTTATAGAAATATAAATTAGAAAAAGAGCATTCTTTAACAACATAGTTATCAATATTAATCGGCAATAAAACAAATTTTATGACAACTACTATATATATATAAGTTGGAGTAAGTTGTTGTTGTTTTTTTTTTTTTTTTTGGCAATGATGACTTTGGATCAAAATTACATTGTGAACCTCTTCCTTGATCTTTATCCTATATATTTTTATTATTAAGTATTTTTAATATTATTAATGGTTTGCCTAACGAGCCATCCCATGAGGTATGTTGGTAAACTAACGAGAGGATGTGTGGTGATGTGATGTTATATTGAGAGGTCCAAAAGTAGGTGGGCGAATACGGTGTCGATTCGTTCAACTTACAAACGGTGTTGTTTGGTCACATTTTCACTTTTGAAATAAATCATTCACATTAATGAGGATAATAATCATAATCACCTTGAATTACTTTTTCTATCTATCTTCGTCTACATATTCCATGCACACGTGTGAATCCGGTGAATCCGTACCATTTTGTAATTATATTTGGGAGCAAGAAGAATTTGTTTTAAAATAGTTTGAGCAAGAGAATTTTTTTTTAAAAAAGCAACTTGAGCAAGAAGAATCATTCTCTAAAAGTCGAATCCGAAAAAAAAAAATCATGATGTGCTATTAGAGTTAGCTTAGTCCAATGCTGTTAACTACTAAATTTGAGCAAGAAGAATCAGAATCATTCCGTAATGTCTTTTCACAAACAAAATATTTTACACATTGTTAATGTTGGATTTTGAGTTTTTGACCACACATCCGACCTTCAATAAATAAATTAAATGATATAAAAGCAAAATACTCCCTCCCGTTTTGATTAGTTGTCGTTTTAGAAATTTTTGTTTGTTTTATATTAGTTGACTTTTTCAAATTTCAATGCAAAATTTAATGAATTTTAGTGATTTATAACCATTTTTATTCTGTAGAATATTATACTATTGGTTGAATTGTCTTTAATTTTTTTTTTTTTTTTTGAGTTTTTTTTATTTATTATAAATTTCTATTACTTCGAATAATGTTTTCTACAAATTGAAACAACTCAAACCATACAGATAAGTAAGTGATTGAAGAAGGGAGGTCTCCTTGAGCCCGTGAAAGAGCGGTTAGACGAGCTCTGATTATTGTTTGTATTTCTGAAATCACTGATTCACCTGTTTTCATTACTCGAGAGTGCAGTCTCGAATTACGCTCCTTCCAAATGCCATATATCGATGCTTGAAAGGCCAACCTCAAAATAAAAGCCACTTTCTTATCTCTGATAGGTACTTTCATCCATTTCAACACATCTTCAAACAAAAGAGGAGGTGTAAGATGTACTTTAGAGGAAAAGAAAGACCAGACCTGTGAGCTAAAAGCGCAATCGAAGAATAAATGTTGACGTGATTCCGGTGAACTGTTGCATAGCAAGCATTCGGAAGGGACAGTAAGACCCCAATGTAGAAGCCTATCGCGTGTCGGTAATCTATCCCTTGCCACAACCCAAGATATGAAAGCATGCTTTGGAATATTATCCTTAAACCAAATCGTTGCATGCCAATCAACCTCCGGGAGCTGTGGTTGCAGTGACGACCATGTCTCTGAAACCGAGAAACTTGCTGATGGAGCCTTGGATCCTATCTTCCACAAATAGACATTATCATCCTCTGAAAGCAAATTGTGTTTTTAATTATTATAGGTAATTGTGTTTTTATTTTGAAAAACTAACAGATTTTTTTTTTTAATTTGTGTGTATCTTTCTAAAATGACAACTATTCAACACCAGAAGGAGTAGATAATAACAAAAACCACGTATAATTTTAGTTCGGGAAAAATGTCATTTTAAGCATTAACTTGACCAAAGTGGCCATTTTAAGCATGAACTTTGGGCGAGGCCACTTAAATCACCAACTTCGGTTGACTATTTATTTAAAACCTCAAGTTTCGTTGACTAGGCCAAAATGAGCATGACGTTAACTTATTTAACGGAGCTGTTAACCGACGTTAATGCACTGTTACCATCCTCCGTTAATCACAAAACGACGTCGTATTAGTTTTGGAAAAATGTCATTTAAAGCACAAACTTTCAAATTGAGGCCATTTAAAGCATGAACTTTCAAACTGAGGCCATTTAAAGCATGAACTATGAATATAAGCCAATTAAAAGCATAAACTTTTGATATCAGTATTTTAAGCATGGACTTTCATTGTTTTTATAAGCATTATGTTTTGTTAAGTCAGCCAAAATGAATATGGAGTTACCACATTTAACATAAATTTTAATATGTGTTAAATGAGCGGTTAAATAACAACATCTTTTGAATCCTATTTTCAGCGTACCACTCCAATAACTCTTTATGAGCATTGCTTACCAGTGAAAACAAAGAAGATTTAAACCATAGAAATTGAAAAAAAAAACTGATATTCAGATGGTGAAAACTAACCTAAGTGTTCATAAGAAGTTTCATTTATGTCTTGAGTTTCTTAAGTAGATCAACTTTTATATGATTTTACAAATCAACCACTCATTTAATACATGTTAATTGTTATGTTAAATGTGGTAGTGTCATGTTCATTTTGGTTTACTTAACAAAACATAATGCTTATAAAAACAACGAAAGTCCATGCTTAAAATACCGATATCAAAATTTCATGTTTTTAATTGGCTTATATTCATAGTTCATGCTTTAAATGGCTTCAGTTTGAAAGTTCATGCTTTAAATGACCTCAGTTTGAAAGTTCTTGCTTTAAATGACCTCAATTTGAAAGTTTGTGCTTTAAATGACATTTTTCCAAAACTAATACGACGTCGTTTTGTGATTAACGGAGGATGGTAACAGTGCATTAACGTCGGTTAACAGCTCCGTTAAATAAGTTAACGTCATGCTCATTTTGGCCTAGTCAACGAAACTTGAGGCTTTAAATAAATAGTCAACCGAAGTTGGTGATTTAAGTGGCCTCACCCAAAGTTCATGCTTAAAATGGCCACTTTTGGCAAGTTCATGCTTAAAATGACATTTTTCCCAATTTTAGTTCTATCACTTTGTGTTTTGTTTTTTTTTCTGCTTTCTACTGTTACAGATTTCGCCATAATCAAAATTTGGGGTGTTATAAGAAACTAATCTCTTTCTTTGCGCACTTGATCTATAACAACGAGAGATGATGGCAAATAACCAGATAATTAATTCACGATGTTAAGGAAACGAACATTGCTTTTGGTGATTCGGGTGAGAAAGACAGCCAAAACATTTGACCCACCGGTTGAACAAACTAGGCATAATGTACATGAAATACTCAAATCTCCTACCATGATAAAGTTCAGTACCCCCAAGGGCAAAATCTACATTAAGTATCCGAATGATCAGTTTTGAAAACTAAGCCTGAAATAGTAAAAATATTTGGATGATTTTGATGAAGTATATTCAGATACACTTGATCCAGTTAAATGATAAAATAAGCATATTTATACCAGAGTTTGGATGCATTAAAATGTGTCCAAATTTATAAAAGTCTAAAGTATCAAATTAAAATCATAATTTTAATTTATTTATATTTTATTTATATTTATGATTTTCTGCAAAACACCTTATAACACTTTTTAGTCAAAATTACAAAACAAAAAATATGTTTTTACAAAGCGCACAAATATTATAGTAACATTTTTTTGTTCATAATCATAAAATAATATTTTTTTTGCCAAAACCACATATTTAAATTTCTCCGCCAAAATAAGATTATATTATCAAAACCGAAACAATTGTATTTTTCACCTTAATCGTCAAATTATGTTTTCTGTTAAATCCATAATAATTTTTTTTTGAAAAATTAAAATTGCATTTTCTTACCAAAATTAAAAAATTTCATTTCGTACATCAAACAATAAATTATATTTTCTATTAATGCCGCAAAATTATGTTTTATTATCAAAATTGCAAAATTTTGTTTTTACGCTATACTGTAAAATGTAAAAGTTCTTTTTCTATTAATATGTGGTTATATTGTATTGTATACTAGATCAAATCTTAAGTAATATTACGAAAATCTGTCTTCATTGTTAGATCATCTTTCAAAAATAATCTAAGGACAGATAAGAATAAATACACCTATATATATGAATTGAAAAATATATATTTTAAAGTTTTGAATTATTAGATTGTAGTTTGTAATAATTCGAAGCAGGCATGCATGAACGTGAGACAGAGAGGGAGAAACGTATCAAAGTCCATTTATAAACATGTCTTTTGTTTGGTGCTAACATTACATCTCCATTATTTTTGAATGCGTTGAGATGTCCTTTTCTCTTAGCTATTTTTTAAATAGAAAACACAATTGGTCTTCTTATTTTTTGCAACCTGAGTTGGTCTTTGGTAAAGATATAATTAGTTCGAGTTTGTTAATTGTCTTTTCAATACGATTAACGATTACAAAACAATTCTTCGAAGGTTCGAATCTACTGTCCTGTGGTTAATCTCTTTCTAATTTGATAATTCCGAATGTTGTTAATTACCTTTTTGGTTTTGCAACAAAATAGTATGCCTAAATGGTACCCTTGCATTGATATAAACTTGTCTATGTTAGCTTAGTTTTACATATCTGAGTTTACATAAACTTATATATCTTTGTTAACTTTATTCGCATAACATGTTTTAAATTTTTATGAAGGATATTATAAGTTTTCGGAAAACTACCACAAAAATTTTAGAAACTTTAACAACTTTTTTACTACTAAAATTTTGGACCTAGATCCTAATTTCCGTAAATTTGGAATCAGCATTTAATCTATTTATTTCTGAAAGTAATGTTCTTTCCAAAGAAGGTTAAACCCAAAACAAAAAAGAATCAACTTTTATACTAAATCACTGGTAAATGTTTTATAAAATTTCACACAGTCGTAAACATTTTGATATTTTTTCGAAACCATACTATCTATAATTTGTTATAATTTTTTAATAATATTTCGTGTATATATATATCTAAATATCTTTTCTATTGTCACATGAGAAGTTTAAATGTAAATATGTTTCTAGTATCATATGGAAAACTATAATGATTGTTAAAGACTGAAGTCTTTGGAAACCTTCATGTGTTTTCTGTGTAAAACCATTTTTTTCAGCATTTTCATTGTAAATGGCTCCTTTTTTCACTTGTCTTATTCATCTATCTCCCCAGTGTAAAAGCTTCTGTGTAAAAACTTTCACGTGTCTAAATGGTTCATTTTGGTTTCTTTTTTTTTTTTGGGTACTATTCATTTTGGTTTCTTCTTAAATATAATCCCTAAAACTAAGGTCAACTAGTTGATAAAGATATTTTCAGTATCTATTTTATTCATTAGGGTAGTTATATTATTCGGTTACAAGAACTGTGAGCAGACCAACAGCACATGGTGCATTAATTGTCTAGTTATTATTTTCTAATCAAGATTCGGTGAAAGCAGGCTCCTCGACCAAATGGATTTGTAGAAATCAAAATTTCAGAATGATAACTGAATATTGATATATGAAAATATTGTAAACTACACTAAACAATATAAAATGCTTTCGCCAGGTAACAACATTAGTGTTCACATCGTAAAATGATTTGGACAGAACACAGCGCACGTAAATATTTATCTCTGAAAACTTTAGTTCTTATAATCATCAATACAAACAGCCAATTTATGTATATCTCAGTCAACTGTGCTACAAAATTATTTCGTTTAATGCAAATGAAGGGAAAAATTTGCAAACTAATGAAGATGGCTACCCCAATAAAAGGAGAGTCATTAAAGTCACAAATTCTATTGCAGGCCACTTAATAAGATCTGATGTATGCTTTTTTTTTTTTTTTTAAGTATATGCTTTTGTCTTTAATCTAATAAAGTTATGAAACAAAAAAATTTAATTAAATTTTAGTCCGCGTGAAATAATGATTTTTAATATAATATTTTTAATGGTAATTTAACTGCTACTCTTTAAAAACATTTATAATATTTAAATTTAATTTGCTATATAATAGTTTTAAATATTTTAAATATTTTTTATATTTGTTTATATTTAAAAATTATGTTCTCATAATCAATTAATAATTATTTTATATTAATAGAGTGAAAAATTTGTGAAGATTAAAGTGAATTAATTTTTTCATTTGACAAATTATACATTACTTTAAGTTACTTGATGGTGCTTTATAATAAAAATCGGTCATTATGTTCTTTTGATCCATTTTGCGGTGTTTGAAATTTGGTTTTAGTGTTTTTATAATTGAATTTGGCTAATTTTTCTGTTTAACCTGCTTGGTAGTGATCTAAAATATTTGTATATTTTGATGAAACAACATGTGGAAAGCTACAATCATAAAAATAACAACCCTAATGCCTCCCACTATGTGACCAAGTAATATAAAATATTTAATTATTTCTAATTTTTTTATTTTTATCAAGTTAAAATATTATTATAATACTCATACTGGTTTTAGCTAAGAAATTCCACTAAATAACTTGATTAAATTAATAAAATAATTAAAATTTGGACACAAGTTAAGTTATGCCTTTCAATTTACAATTTCTGATTATTTATGTTGTTTTTAAAAAGGTTTACATCCTAATATATATTTGAGAAAATAAAAATTATTTTTTCTACTGTATAAACAATGTGATTTAAAAAAATACCGGGATAAAAATATTTTAAGAAAAAATAAAAAAATAAGAGATAAAATAAGAAAATAAATTATTAATTAATAATATGTATGATTAATTTTTAATTATTATTTAAGTGATTGTATGTAATTAAATGTATGATATTTATTATACTCTATACTTTTTTGATTGTAGGTTTAATCTACATTATCTTTTGTGACAATCCGAACATATAAATTAATGTTTAATAGCATTCTGTGTAATACATATGTAATATACAAATTTTGGTTATATTTCTAAAATGATTCTGTTTTAATAATACAGATAAAAGCCAAGTAATAAAAATTTAGTAAGTGAGATATGCCAAATGAATTAGATTTAAGCCAGTGTCTCTAGTACATTTAATAATCGAATAAAAAAAAACAACTACGTATCTGTAATCACTAAAATATCATAAATACTGTACGTGGTTACTAAAATATCATAATACTGTACGTAGTTACCAAACTATCATAATCAATATAACCAGAAAATGTATAATAATCAATATACTAGCTAAAAATGATAATGTATATGTTGTTTTGTCTCTTTCAGTTTAGAGGCTTATGACCTCTCTAATATCATTAAACCGAGCCTATGTTATGGCCAGTTGGTGACTGTGCTTTGATTGTTCATTGACAAAATAATATTGTGATGCTGTGAACCACAAAATTTGTGACCTTTAATTCATGATAACTACTACTTAACCAACATAAACATAATTTCCCCACCTTTTTAATGTTTCTAAAGAAGATTAGACTTAGCATTTTTATTGGTTCAATACTGGACCTACCATTTTTATTTTTATTTTACCATGTACAAGTAAAACTAAACTATACCTACTATCTCTTTCTGGCAATCGGTTTTCCTTTTTCCTAACCAATGTACTCGCTCCCTTGAGCAACTGTGTAACAGTTTCCTTTGGAAAGGTGTTACGGGTTCTGCAAAGGGGGCAAAAGTCAGTTGGAAGTCTGTGTGCTCTCCGCTTAAAAATGGAGGTTTAGGTCTGCGGTGCCTATCCTTATCAAACAAGGTCCATATGCTAAAGCTTATCTGGCTCCTCTTCTCTCTAAACGGATCTCTATGGGTATCTTGGATCCGTATCCATTTAATTGGTGCTAGAAATTTCTGGGATTTAGACTCCTCAATCGCTGGAAGCTGGATTTGGAGAGGCATTTGTAAGCTTCGTCCGTTGGCTAGACCTTTCGTGTGCTGTGAAATAAACTCGGGTATTACGGCAAAATTTTGGCATGATAATTGGACAAATCTAGGGCCGTTGATTGATTTAACCGGAGAAGCTGGCCCCATAGTCACAGGAATACATCTTCACGCGGTGGTATCAGACGCTTTGGCTAATGGAAATTGGTCAATCTCAAGTCGTACGTCGAGGGCTCCCATAATTTCGCTCCTTCAGCAATGTCTTCCCTCTCCGGAATCTATAGCCTCTGCACAAGAGGATGATAGATATTTATGGAAGCCAGGCAGCAACAAGTCATCAGACTCTTTCTCGTTTTCTGATACATGGAATGAGTTGGAGCCACAAGGGGAAGCAGTGGATTGGTTTGGAGCTGTTTGTTTCAAGGGTAGGATCCCCAGGCATTCTTTCATCACGTGGCTCTGTGCGAGGGATCGGCTTCTTACGCGCGACAAACTACGTTCCTAGGGTCTGCCAGTGCCCGCTACTTGCTTACTTTGTGGAGTTGGTTGCGAAACAAGATATCACCTTTTTTCGATTGTCCTTTCAGCTCTCAGGTATGGTCTTCATTTTACTCGGCAGCCCATCTCAATCCTCCTACATTACTGGAAGTAGGTCTAAGATGGATGAAAGACCCTACTAGAGACAAGAATGTGGCCCTCATTCTTAAGCTTTTGTTTCAAACCACAATTTACCTCATTTGGAGAGAAAAGAATGCTTGACTACATGACAAACCACACTCTCAGGCTCCGACGATTATTGCAGAAATCAGACAGATAATGAGATTCAGATTAGACTCCCTCACTCGTGCGCAACGGAACCTCCCTTCCACGATCCCTTACTCGTACACTTGGAGACTTGTGTTTCAACCTCCTTAACCTCTTTGACTTTTCAGTAGTTTAGTGCTTTTGTAGCCTTGCTTTTTGGCTTTTGAGGTCAGACGACAGGACATTTGTGCTATAACCCTGCGGGGTATATCTAATGGAAAATTAAAAAAAAAAATGAAAAAAAAAACTAAACTATAACAATTCCAACTAAAGAAATCGAGTAAAAAGTTTTAATATTGAAGAGGAATGCAGTCTAACGGGGTTGGAAAACTATTAACTATAGAGTTTAGATCACACAGTTTGGGCCCATACGATGAGAAGAAATAAAAGTATATGTTGTAAAAAATCAAAAACTAAGAACGCTAGAAGGAGGGGTCGAACCTCCGACCTTGTGGTTAACAGCCACACGCTCTAACCAACTGAGCTATTCCAGCTTTGTTATACTAAGTAAATGTTTAGATATAAATATACCATATGTTGTAGTAATTATAAATGTCCGAACGCTGGAACGCTGGAACGCTGAACACGTACACAATATTTTTTAGTATGTAACGTGGTGAAAGGGAAAATTCTCGGTTTCCTTATTTGATATTGTAGTCAAAAGTATGAGCAAATTATAAGTTAGGTCTGTCTTACTTTGATTGTCATTTGCTTGATCAAGATCGTTACATTTTGTTAATTTGACGAGGTTGTAAATTATATGGTAAGATTATTAGGAAAACCCACGAAATGATTTCCGGCCCATTGGATTCTTTGGTTTATTGGGTATGCGAAAGTATTTGATATAAGAATAAGTTGGAGGCAACAAAAGTATAATATTAGAAACCAAAAATTCAATGAAGTCATAAAATTGTCCTTTGCTTTATCAAATAAGCAAAAATTTAAGTGAAGATTTCTTTATTTCTGATAAGCAGAAAATTATCTACTGCAAAATTCCTATAGACCAAACTAAAAAAGTATCGAAATGGAAAAGTGAATATCTTAAGATTTATTTGTTACATTTGTGAATGAATATAACCAATTCTTTAATTCTTTAATTCTTTTTACATAAACTTCAAAATCTAATCCTAATAGAAAGTTTTAAAATAAAAATTTCTATAACATAAACCATTGGGGAATACAATTCAAAAAACAATATTTTGGGGCACTTCCTATACCAATTTTAATGAAATCTATTCGAAATTACTTAAAGTTTTCTGTGACTTTGACAAGAATCTTAGCCAATCGTTTCTTCAGTTTCAACTGGATCATTTTGGCGCAAAGCAACTCCAAAATATTGGGCTAAAATAATAAAGAAATATATTAGACTGATAAGAAAATTGATTTTTGAAGCCAGTTTGTGTTGGGCTTCAGTCCTATAAGTAGATTTATTTTTGTAAAGAATTCACTTTGGCCCAGAACAATTTTTTTTTATTAGAAAACTTGAAAATGCATATGAGGGGTACGAGAAGTTATTACTGGTACAACTAGAAATGCATGTTTAAACATTTTTGCTAACTATTGATTTATAAATTTTATATATCTATTTAATCATTTATACGATATTTTGTTTGTCATCTTGTGGATTCAATCACATATTTTGACACATTAAAACGATACTAGTTTAAATTTTTACAATATATGTTCTATTCATTTATCTGTACAGAGATATTAGGAAGGTAAGGTTAAAATAGCTCTATTTACAATGGAATTAAAAAAATTCACATATAATTATTATTTTGTAGATATATATACGCTTGTTTGTAGTGACACATTTTTATAATTATATCATATACATCAACAACGAGATGTATAAAACAAAGTGACCAAATAAAAAAATATGAAAGCTCAAGCTACGAACGGATATAGTCACCTAGTTTATACTTTATAATAAGTTGAAACAATTAATTACGAATTCTTATGCGAGAATCTAAGTATCGATTAAGAAATCAATAAATGAATTAAGACTTAGTGGCCTCTCTTTTCTTGACGTGGATTGCTTGACAAACACAAGTAAAGAAAAGCTTAATTTGTTTCACTCTACTTCGAGTATAATCAGTAACCAGAGTAAACTTTTTAAATTGATCGAAAACCAAGTGATATACTATCATGCATAAGAGGTCGCACAACTCGAACGTACTGGATGTTTAATAATTAAACATTAAAGTACTTAAAGTACTTACATGAATGTCATGCAACATGGGTTACGAGTCTAAGAAAGCATTTAACGTGGAGAACGAGTACAAACGAAAGACTAAGTACATTATAAAGGTTACAAACAATCGTATCTACTTTTCTAAATTAATACAATAACAATCAATATACATGGGTATTCTAATCCCATTTTTATAGGATGAAAAAGGGATAATTTATTTTCCAAAATTTGATAAAATAATCACAAAATTTGAAATAAATATTCAAACGAGAATAAGAACGACGTGAAGATTAGCGGAAGATACGGCGATTCTTTTGCTCCATTGTTCTTTCAATCTAAAATTTCTTTAATTTTCTATCTCTGTGTAATTTATTTATAGTTTGTAAAGTCTCCCAGTCCATTAATTTCACTACTGCCAGCTAACAATCCCGATGAGAGATCATAACTAATAGTATTATTGTAATTAATACACTTGGAACCACATTCATTAATTGCTTGCATACTACATACATCATCATAGATTAATATTTGATACTAGTGCACATCCATATATGCTTATGACTTTAAAAATAATGGCGAGGTGTGTCTGTTCTTTAGTTCTCTATCTAATTGGTTAAAGAGTGTAGATCGATTCAGTAATACTCAATACTTCATTTCATTTTAAAGTTTAGAGATAATATTGTTCCCATATTTTTTTTCAATTTATCCTAAGAAATTAAATTTTGTTTAAGTTATGTGACCGTTTCTACGAGATTTAAGTGTCAAATAATTCTAACCTGTCTCTAAGTTTATTAAATAATTTTTAAGTTTGTGTTTTAGTTTACATTTAAAAAATAACTTCGTTTTTTGTTTAATATATATTTTCTTATATAATAAGAAGCTTGTTTCCAATAAACAATTTTTTGCATATAGAGATAAATCACCGTAATTTAGATTGATCTAACTTGCTAAAACAACTTCATTTTCAATATTTTGAATTAGTTTTTATATATTAAGGTTGTAACTTTTTCATAGATTAAACATAAAATTTTGAAACCTTTTTAATTAGGGATGACACGGGATTCACCAAATTTAATGTCAACTATCCTAATAAAGATCCAAAATATAACTTTCCGGTCGAACCCCTAAACTGAACTCGAGCATCAGAATATAATCTATATAGTCTTGTAAAGCACAAATATACAAATTAAAATCAACTTAGTCAAATTAGTTAGGTAATTAGACTATTGTCACACCCACTTGAGTTTTAATAAGAGGAAATTTGGATAAATACCTTCTCATGAGATTTTATTTTGAAAACTACAACATTTTTTAAGTTTTTTGATATCTACACTTATTAATAAGTGAAATGACTGAATAATCCAATTTATATAGTTATAATTATAATTATTCTAAATATTAAATTAATAATGTTAACAAAACATAATTGCATGCATTTGAATAAAATATATTAAAATAAATCCAACAATAATCAGATGCTTATTTATTTTATTTCTAAATAATATTTTTATATTTATAGAATATAATATTAGAATATATGTTTTTGAATAATTTGGGTTTAATATAAATAGTAAAAATCATGATATAAAATTCTACAAAATCAAAATCTGGGTTTAATATAAATAGTAAAAGAGACAAAAGAGTTCTAAATTTACTCATTAAAATAATGGTCATATAATCAAATCTATGGCCTATAATCTCATAAAAATATTTTTAGAGTTTGAACTTATAAACGAAATTATAAAATATTGACCTAGTAAAATCGTATGTGTATGAAAATAATTTTTTTTGCAACACAGTTGTATAAACTTGGTTTATATAGAATTTATAAAACTACAATTTTATAGAGATAAACTTTAAAATTATTTTAAAAATTATCACAAATATAAATTAGATAAACATAATTATCTCAATCCTATAGTAATCTTAAAACGTAAATAATAATAATAATTATATCTTTGAATGTAAGGTTCTTTAAAATTTAGTTACTTAAAAGTAATTCCAAATTAAAGTGGGGATAAAAATGTCTTATTACATATAAGAAAGTGTAGTTTAAAAAAAACAAAAAAAGAGATTTACTTTTCAAAATTTAAATCATAAATAGGATATATTTCAGATTATCCCTTTTAATAAAACCTTTTTTTTTGGTTATCCAAAATGTAAAGTATTTAATAGTATTAGTTAAAAGTTATTAAGCGGGTACGTTTTTTGTTGTCAAGTATAAGAAATGAAGAAGTTCCCTTTTTTGATTTTTTGTTTTTCTTGAGAAAGTATACTTGCATGTGGATATTGTTGACTCTACATTCATAATGACTTCGAAGCTTCGACTGATAAGATTAATAAACCCGAGAATTGAAATATCTATTTTGATCCCATGCCAGCTTCTTCTTTTAATCATATTAACTTAAATAGAAACAAAAATATATATTTAAAACCATCAGGCATCAACGTCTCAAAATATATTAGACAACCGCATATATATATAAGCCTTTATGATAACAAAACTACACAAACATTGTCTCTCTTTGCTTACCAATCTACGACCTTAAAACTATTCCACATCCTTAAAATTTCTCAAATCTCCATAACCTTCCAAAGGAAAACCTAAGACTAGAAGAAAGAAACAAACCCTAAATATCTCACCGCAACACCCCTATACTTTAGTGTCAATGGCACTAGTTAATGACCATCCAAATGAGCCTAATTACATATCTAAACCAAATTCTTCAGAAGATCTCTCCTCGCCGGAGAATTATGGATTAGATCACACGGAGGTAGCTTATGCAGGCGGCGAAGGAGGAGGTTCAGCTTCAAGCAGTAGCACCATGAATTCTGATCATCAACAGAATCAACAAGGGTTTCTCTTTTACCCTTCCAATGAAACCATTGAAGATCATAATTCTTTAATGGATTTCAACACTTCTTCATTCCTTAGCTTCGATCATCAACGAAGCTTTATCCCTCCAGCATCAGTCTTGGACACGAACCTGAGCTACGGCTACACAGGTTGGAGTCATAACCAGTTTGATAGTATTAGCCCTAGATTCATCAAAACTCCAGATTGCTTTGCAACAGAGAGTAGTTTTGGTTTAAAAAAACCGGCCACAAGCCCAGGAGACTGGTTATATTCTGATTCGACCATTGTAAACACTGGTTCAAGGCACGAGTCTGCGTCCCCTAAACCGGCTAAGAATAAGCGCCCTTGCACGGTAATTAACAATTAGTAACACCACATCAAAATATATATTTTATCTTTCTCAAATATGATTAAGATCACTCGAAGATTTAAATGTTAACCATATAATGATCAATACAGGAAGAGAACACTCAAGCTTCAAAGAAGCCGTGTAGTGGTGCAAACGGGAAGGGCAAGCCGAAGGCAACAACGTCACCAAAAGATCCACAAAGCCTAGCAGCCAAGGTTTGCTTTCTTTTTCTTTACCAACATTTATTCCATGGTGATTTTTTTTTGGATTTGAGTTGTGTATTGTCAACAGAAGATTTAAGAACTATATTTAAGTGCTTTTGTTAATTAAGAATACGAAAATACTTTCTTTTTTTTTTGTCTAGAACCGAAGAGAAAGGATCAGCGAACGCCTCAAAGTATTGCAAGAACTTGTACCCAATGGCACCAAGGTATACATATAAACTTTTTCTTCCCCAAACATTTAAACTTTTGGAGAATAATAAAGATGCCATATATTCATGATTGTGATGGCTTTATGTAGGTTGATTTGGTGACTATGCTTGAGAAAGCAATTGGCTATGTCAAATTTCTTCAACTACAAGTTAAGGTAGATTATTCCTTACAAACATCCCATCACATAAAATAAGGGTTTATTTTTCTCAAGTATCAAATATGTATTGATTTTAGGAATTTTGACAGGTACTTGCGGCCGATGAATTTTGGCCGGTACAAGGAGGAAAAGCTCCGAACATTTCTCAAGTTAAAGAAGCCATTGATGCAATCCTCTCATCATCAGAACGAGAGAGGACCTCGAACTAGAGCAACAAAATGCTAATTAATACTAATTTAATAGGCATTAATGATGTTGCCGTCACATTTGAATTCGGTTTCAAAATAGTAGTTAATAAGTAACGTTAAGTTATGCGTAAATCGAGAAATTCTCACACATTTTGATATGTACGACCCAACACATTGAAGTCACCGATGATATTTCTGTCAGAAGTCGGTCCACACGAGGATGGAATCTTTATACTGTCGTAGATAGGTGTATGTATCAAAGATACATACATACATACATACATACATATATATATATATATATATATATATATATCTTTCTATTTTTGTAGTGCTCCAAGAAATGCGCAGTGGGATTGTGCACATTTTTGGATCTTTTCTCTTGAGAGAAAATATTTATGTTTTCAGTTTTTTTTTGTCTCCTTTATAATCTACTAGTATTGTATTTTAGCTTATGTCCCTTTCCGCGACCTGACTATCAGACTATGACTTGTTTTTACTAAAAGGTCTTCCTATAGACAATAAGTTTAATTTCTCATAATGTTAGAGGCCTTGTTACATGATAATGACATATAGTTTAGTGGTTTTTGTTGGATTTTGTGTTATCATATGAATTCAAATTTACAATGCATGTTGTTGTTAACAGTTTTATGTATTTATGGTTTCGTGTGTGGAGATATAAAAAGAAAGGATTACAAGGAAATTAAATACTTATTTAACCTACTTTCTGTGGCCCAAAAAGATAGAAAATCAGAAAACTAATGCCAATATTAATTTGACTAGAGAGAAGACATAGTATTTATTATTTCTGTTTAACAAAAATTTCATTTAAATTTTTTATTTTGTTTTTAGTAAAATATCACTTTATATTTCCAATACAATTTTATTAATAAAAAATCAATTTTAAATTTATTATATTAGTGTATTAATTAGAAATATTTTTTAATATATTTATAAAATTAGGTATAATAAATTTTTAATATTTTTCTTCATTATACGTGAAAAGAGTAAAATGATATTTTTTGTAAAATTGATGAAATAGTACTTATATGTAAATGTAATGCTTGTGGTTTTGATGTCACTTAAAGTTAGATGGGCCGATGGCTACGGGTTCGGTCAAATCGTGATGTACATAAACATGACTCGAAACCGAAGAAGAATTTTGTTAGGGAATCAGCTAACTGGCCAATCAATTGTATATATATTATATGTGCAGATTAGTTATATACTTATATTGATCGTATATCACCTGTTTTATTGATTAGTTCAACAAAACTAATCCAAAAACATAAAAAGGCGAAAATTAATTGCACATAAAATTTTCATAGTTTCCGTATATTTTCAAAAGTTGCTCATTAATCTACAGGATTTTTGAACCGATCATGGAACAGCACACATGTATATTACATTTATTTCAAATTTTATTCGTTTCAGTAAATTACAACTTAACTGATTGGCTAACATGCTTAAGATCTCGATCATCATCCCAAGGTCAACGCGTGTCCTTTTGTGAAAGATTAGGGATACATGCTCGATATACTATAAACAGTTTCATTCTTTAGCATATTTTTAATTAAAGAACTAGGATAACCACATTGACAATCCCATTTTACGCGCTGTACTTGCAATTGTGTACTTGCATTAGTTATGTACTTAACTCAGTTCTATTAAGCGAATAAGAAAAATAAGTTATCGTAATAATTTAGGATAATTTATCAAAAGGTCTTTCTAAAAACACCTACAAGAAGAAAGCAGATTCTGAACACACACTCAATACATCGTTAATCTTAGTTCTCTTTTCATTTTTTTTTTAATTTTAATTTCTATAGGAAAGACTATATATAAAGCCACTAATATATTTTAATTTTAATTTCATCGTCATGCATGTATGTTTTCTGACGTAAGCCAGATCGCTTCATGCATAAACTGTGTTATTTACGGGATAATTATTTGCAAGATCGTACCATTTTTTTCCTAATACATTTTTCCTAGCAATCATTTGTGATAATATCTACTATATTAAAACATGAACCTTTTTTGGAACTAAACTTTAGTCATGTGTTATATTACAATATGCGCCATTGTGTTTCTTTGATTTTTAAAGATTTTCATTAAGGGTATAATTGTCATTATGATATCATTTATAATGTACGGTTAAGATTAGAAGTTGAAATAAACGGTTTAGATTAGAAGTTGAGATAAACATTTATCTTTAAATTTTTTTTTTTGGTAATGATAAAATTCAGAGTATCTCTATAAAATATGTATCTAAACAAAATAAAATAATGGATCCCACTTTCTTTATTAATTAAAAACGAAAATAAAATAAAATCATACATATTAAATTATTAAATCAAATAATAAATATAAGTAAATAATATAACACATCAATTATTTTTATAAATTACAAAATCAAATAATAAATATGTTTTTGAACATACTTCAATTATTAATAAATAAAAACAAATAATTTAAATATAATATTAATAAAATATAGTTTATAAAATATAAACTTTTAACTTGGAAAATTAAAATTTTTAAATTAGATTGATATATTTTAACTTGATAAAATGAAAATATTAAAACTAAGTCTATATATATTATATTATTCAATTATATAGTGAGACAAGTTAATTTTTTTAAATATATAATTACAGGGTTTTTATAGTTTCTATTATTAAAATATTTAAATAACAATAATATGGGTTAAAATATTTAATTGATCTTCTATGACATTAAAAATAACTAATAAATTAACGGATTAGCATATATTTTTTCATAAATGTGAAATTACATTCAAATATATATATAATGGGTCTGTCAAATTTTTCAAACTATAATATTCATATATTAAAATAATTAAAACTATATATATAAATCGATGATATATTATATAATCATACTATAAATATGAAATTAATATAAATTATATATTATTATAGTCAATTCAAAATAAAATTAGCAACACTTCTCAAATTATGACTTAGACAAATATATCTTTATCCAAAATAGAAAATATAAAAACAAAAATCAACAATAAATATTATCCGCTCTTAGCATATATTAAAACTATATTAAATATTTACAATTCAAAAAACAATATTCGAAGCGAATTTTAAAAAATCTACTATATTAAAACAGGAACCTTTTTTGGAACTAACCTTTAGTCATGTGTTATATTACAATATGTGCCATTGTGTTTCTTTGATTTTTAAAGATTTTCATTAAGGGTATAATTGTCATTATGATATCATTTATAATGTACGATTAAGATTAGAAGTTGAAATAAACGGTTTAGATTAGAAGTTGAGATAAACATTTATCATTAAATTTTCTTTTTTGGTAATGATAAAATTCAGAGTATCTCTATAAAATATGTATCCAAACAAAATAAAATAATGGATCCCACTTTCCTTATTAATTAAAAACGAAAATAAAATAAAATCATACATATTAAATTATTAAATCAAATAATAAATATAAGTAAATAATATAACATATCAATTATTTTTATAAATTACAAAATCAAAATAAATAAATATGTTTTTGAACATACTTCAATTATTAATAAATAAAAACATACATAAATAATTCAAATATAATATTAATAAAATATAGTTTATAAAATATAAACTTTTAACTTGGAAAATTAAAATTTTTAAATTAGAATGATATATTTTAACTTGATAAAATGAAAATATTAAAACTAAGTCTATATATATATTATATTATTCAATTATGTTGTGAGACAAGTTAATTTTTTTAAATATATAATTGCAGGGTTTTTATAGTTTCTATTATTAAAATATTTAAATAACAATAATATGAGTTAAAATATTTAATTGATCTTCTATGACATTAAAAATAACTAATAAATTAACGGATTAGCATATATTTTTTCATAAATGTGAAATTACATTCAAATATATATATAATGGGTCTGTCAAATTTTTCAAACTATAATATTCATATATTAAAATAATTAAAACTATATATATATAAATTGATGATATATTATATAATCATACTATAAATATGAAATTAATATAAATTATATATTATTATAGTCAATTCAAAATAAAATTAGCAACACTTCTCAAATTATGACTTAGACAAATATATCTTTATCCAAAATAGAAAATATAAAAACAAAAATCAACAATAAATATTATCCGCTCTTAGCATATATTAAAACTATATTAAATATTTACAATTCAAAAAACAATATTCGAAGCGAATTTTAAAAAATAATTATATTAATTATATTCTGATTTCCATAACAGAACTTTACAAAAATATCTGATTACAATATATTTAATATCAGAGATTCTGTAGTTAAATCAAATTAATTGATTAGATATCAATATTGTGAAAATAATTTCACCAACCACAATTAAAAAAAAAATATTAGAAACAATTTAGTTAACTAATTACATTTTAATCTATAAAATTATATTCTTTCTAAATTAGAAAAAAAACCGCATTAAAGAATATCCAAATTTGTGTAAACATAAAGACATAATAATTGATTAACTTACTATTAAATTAAATTATATGTTTGTGATGCTAAAGATAGTTTTCTAAATTATAAAACTATATAATTATAATTTATATGTTTCCGGAAAACAAAAGCAATTCTATTTCAGCAAGCAAACATTACATATAATTATTCATTTTTTGTTTTTTATCTATTTCACATTGTAAACCTACTTTTTTTTTTGGACAACAGATTATACTAGAAACTAAGCGTCCAATGGACTTGGGAAGATACAATCGGAGTCATGCTCAACGGCTAGACGAATAAAGAACAACAGTACAATAACATAAAAGATAGACGCATTAAGGGGCGAGACTTGCTCAGCAGCGTAAAGAAACTCATAGAGAAACTTCACCCGTAACCCGAAAGCAGATGCTCTAAAGAGCAACAGATAGTCGAAATGATAATCGATGTTGATACGTCCAAGTGGTTGGACTTGAGAATGGACTTGAACCACCGTTGTTGAATATCAAACCTACTTTCTTTCTCTAAATTTCTAATCAAGTCATAAAAAAAACTCACAAAATAATTCGCACCACAATTTTATGTAATTGTTTACTTTTAATAGTTTTATAAATTATAATTATATCACAAAAATTTATAAATTCATAAATTTATATATTTAATTGAAAAAAGATTATTCATATCCTGCACGCCGACGCGCGGTTACGAGTCTAGTTACTGTTAAAATATGAAATATTGAATGAGTTATGCCAATGATCTGATGTATTGTAATACGACAAGTTATGTCGTCGCGACAGTTGTCACGTGTATTATTTAGTTAGAAAGATAACGAAGGATCTGCCATCCGGTTGATGACTAGAGAAAAGTGTTGCATTGTTTGTATCGATAAGTTAAATTGCTTTTAAATGATCTTATATGATCTCATATATAGGCGGCCGCCGACTTTCAGAACTTTTTTTTTCGTTTGCTTTTTCCGGCCAACGTCCGGTGGCTAACAAGCCCCGGCGTTGTGCCTTTTCCTTTATTTTTTTATTCATAGATTTCGATCTATGTTGAGAGTAGTTTTTTCGATTTTGGTTCTGATTTTGTCGGATTTGGAGTGATATTGTTTCGACGATTTCCGGCTACATCCTTCATGGCTTGGTGTTCTTTATTAAAGATCGATTGATGGTCTTCTTGTATCGGCATATATGATGGGGTGTTGCAGCAACGGTTCTCGGCAATAATCGTAAAAGGTTTTCGCTTTTCAGTTACTGGTTTCTGATCTTTTTATCGAGTATTTCTGGGGTTTTTGTTTTTGTTTTTAGTGCCGAAGTTTCTAGATCTGGTGAATCCAAAGAAGAATTTCTATCTAAATTATGAGTTGCCACCTTTTCGTAAAGGTATTAGAAGTCCGACTGCTATTGTGGATATGTGAACGTCTAATTGTTTACCTTGTGTCGCGAATCAAGACTGCTGTGGTATTGCTAATGTGTCATCAAAGGATTTTCCCCTCATTATTGATGGAAAGACCATTAGTTTCTCTTTTGTAATATGAAATTGTTGAATTTCTTCTATGATGTAATCGGTTTCAAACCAGTTTCAATGAAATAAAGTGTTAAAAAAAATGATCTTATATAATATTATGACATCATATTCTCGTCAATACTCACATATCATGTAATCTCCAAAAAGTTATATCGTATACAGATAAGTTCAGGTTTAATTTTATTCATAATTTAAATAAAAGTAACATTTTAAAAGTATATTGTTCAAATTTCTCTGATATATGTTGTTTTGTTACTGCTATTCTGGTTCACTTCAATGTGTCTAAAAGCAACTAATATTTTTTTTAATATAATCTAAGTTCTACATCGAAAGTTTGAAGTATAATATAATGGGTTAGGGCCAATCTACTAATTGTCTATTAACTTTTAGTTAAAAGTCTAGTATTAACCCATAATTTAACATGATTCAAGAATCCAGTGGACTTAAAAAAAAAAGTGGATATGCACATACCTCAACCCGAGTAATGGACCCAAGAAAAAGGTTTATCATCGGTCCGAATAAGAGATTGTGTCCGAGATGGAGTTATCATCTCGAGGAGGCGGGTTAAGATGCCACATCATAGATCGAGGCATAAGAAGCTAGGATTATGTGGTCTTTGGTTTCAAAGGGAAATTAGTGGGATATAATCCAAGTCCCACATAGTTTGAAAGAACAAACTTTTATATATAAACTAGGACCGGACCCGCGCGTCGGCGCGCGGAACTATATTTTATTTAATATTATAATTTTAATTTATTAAATTTAGTATTTATGATTTATAGATATAAATATAAAAGCATGTGTTTCACCTAATTACATTAAAAATAAACATTAAGAGTATGATGATATTATTTAAATTGGAATTATACGAATCTTGTCAATATTAGACATGTTTTTATGGTTTTGTTAAAAATAAAGAGCAAAACTGTTGTTTTAAACAGGAAAGAAGTACGCGGGTAAAAAAAGAAAAATATATCAATGAAATTAAAATATAAGTTAGAGTAAATATAGTATTTGAAAGTTGAATACTTCGGAAAGTGAAAGTAAAATATCTCAAGTAACGTTAAGATTGGTATTCATATTTGTTTAAGTTGAATATTTCGAAAAGTGAAAGTAAAATATAGATAGTAACGTTAAGACTGATTCATATTTGTTTATATTCGTTACATATACTGCTAAACAGAATAGTATTTAACCCGCGCCAGCGCGGAGCGAGACCGTATGTTTGTTTTTTTTTCTTCTTAATTTGTTTTGAGAAATTCAGTTTGTTTTATGTATGGTTGAGTAACTATAATTTTATTAAATTGTTTGCTGATATAATGTGAGTGGATTGTACGTTTATTTGTTTATGGCCGCAAGTTATGAACTGCATTCTACGATAATATGGGCAAAATTTTGCTTAAATTCGGTTAGTTCGGTTCGGGTAAGATTATTTTTTTTTGACGAAGTAGAAATTACCTTGTATTTTTTATTATATTAATTGTAAATTAGATTATAGTTTTTTCTTGGTTACAATTTATAATTTTGTTTTGTTTTATTTAGATTCAAAATTTCAAGGTATAGTTAAAGATTCAATTTATTATATTAACCAAGTTGATGTTATATGAAAAAAAATCAAGCTTTTAATTAAAAAAACTATTTATAAATTCGAAATGTTAAATTAGTATATCTAATGCATAAATATTTTGTTCTATTGAATTTTATGGTCTATTGAAATGGGTTTAGTATTAACCCAGAAAAAATGAATGGACGACATAATATTTTAGAAAATATGATGAGGTAGGTATTTTATCCGGGAAAGTAACTATATTTTATTAATATCTTTTTTTTTTCCGGGAAACCTTAAAGAAAAAAACGCAGCTGTTACGCTCTAAAAAAACTCTGCCTCCTTCTCCGATCTTAAGCTGATTTCTTTGCGGCTTGTTCTCGTTATTCACTTGCTTTCTCCGATCTTAACCCGATTTCTTTGCGGCTTGTTCTCGTTATTCACTTGCTTTCTCCGATCTTAACCCCCAACCTTTTTAATTCAAGCTGTCTCTTCTTCTTCTTTTCGAAGTCTCCGATTTTTCTCTTGATTTCTCCGATTCTAATCAATTCATATTCATTACAGGAATTCGTCCAGATTGTTTTTCCTCTCAGGTAACAAATTCTTCTTAGCCTCGTAGTCTTCTTCTTATAATATTAGACTTCCAAAATCCCACTGATTCTCAGCATCTCATGTCGTTCTCCTTCTCTCTCTCTCTCTCTCCCTCTTGCTTGATGTGTGCAGGGGACAAATATTTTGTCTCGAAGGGACGGTGCGTAAACAATCGTGTAGTTCTCATGACCATGTCTACGTCTGCAATGGTTAAAAGAGGTGGTGTGTTGGACAAACCTATTATAGAGAAAACTACTGCTGGTCGTGAATCCGCCGCGCCTCTTCCAGGTATAAACTTCCTTCCGCTGTATTTTACAGCTCAGAAATAGATACAATTGATGATGATTAATGTCATCCTTTATCAGTTTTTAAAACTTAGAAATCTTGTAAATTTCAGATCCATCAAAAACATTATCCTTTTTAATCTCCAACTCAAATTGATAAGTCTTCCCAACTAAAATCTTTAGAGCTCCATATCTTCAATCTGAAAAAAAATTCAAAATCATTGTGAAAAGATTTTGAAAACATAGAGAATCTGTTTTTTTTATACATATACAAATCTTTGAAACTAAAATCTTTAGAGTTCTGTATCTTCAATCTGAAAAAAAATTTCAAAATCATTGTGAAAAGATTTTGAAAACAAAGGGAATCTGTTTTTTTTTTATACAAATACAAACCTCTTCAAAAGAACCACCAAGGAGATCAGTAGCAGACAATTAGTGGGATATAATCCAAGTCCCACATAGTTTGAAAGAACAAACTTTTATATATAAATGATTAGGACCAATCCACTAATTGTCAAATGATTTTCTTTCTCATTAGATCCATTTTATAAGTATGATTGTTGCGATTATGATAATTTAAAATTCGTGTTTTTCATAAGACTTTAGTAATATATTTGTTGCTTTGTAGAACTGAAGTAAAACTAATCTCGAAATATTTATCTTTGATACTATGCAAGATAACGGGTTTACTGGTGTCTGATCTTTGAGGCATATTCAATATTGTATGTGAATTTGCTTCATCACTATGGAGTGGAGATAAACTCCATCAAAGAGGATCCAATTTTTTTTTCCTTATATATGCTTTAAGAACAATTTTCTTATTTACAATGTTTTTTCCACATTCAAACATGAATTTTAAAAAATCAATTAAAATTCAGTGTTATTGAATTTGTGATTTTAAAAAGTATTTTAAAAGTATTTTAAAATTTATTAAAAATATTTTTAGTACTGGACTTTAAGAATTTTGTTATGATCTTAAAGGGATTTGGTGGAGTTTCTTAATTAAAAATTTTAGAAATTAAGCAGTAATTGTTTATTGCTAATATCTTTCCCCCTGTTTTTCTTTGGTTAACATATATTTATAAACGTTACTTATTTTCTGTTATTCTTGTTTTTAAAGTTGCTTTTAACAGGTCTACGCAGTGAAAAACAAGATAATTATCTCCAACAAACTTGCAACTCCTGAATTACTAATTGTAGCCAGTTCTACTAGTTCAAGTCTGATCCTACTTTTCATATATTTAATCTAATCACAGCTCCACTAATTTCTGCTTCAATCCAATCCTTCCGTCATTTTTTCAACTAAATAATATTCGTTTCAAATGTATAAAAACTAATTAATCTCTAAACTCTCCAATCACTAAAGTTTTCATTTTCTGCTTTCTCAAATAAAAAAACTCTTCATTTTCTCTGTCGTTAAGAACTGTTTTGCAAAGAGTAATCTGAAACTTATAAGAAAAAAAAGAGAAATGACTTCGCATGGTGAAGAAATCGAAGAAGAACAAATATCAGGAATTGAGAAAGGCCTAAGCAAAAATTGCAATGGAGGAATCGAAACAGTCATATGTACTTCTCCTAGCATTGTTTGTCTCACCCAAAAGGTAGAAATTTAAACAAATTTGTACATATATCTTTATTGCGTTAGTTATAAAATGATACTAACATTTTGAGATGGCTAATTCTTATATTTTATTACAGTTGATAGCAGAGATGATTGGGACGTATTTCGTAATATTTTCTGGATGTGGAGTGGTTGTGGTGAATGTGTTGTACGGTGGAACAGTGACGTTTCCAGGGATATGTGTGACTTGGGGTCTCATTGTTATGGTCATGATTTACTCTGTTGGTCACATCTCCGGTGCACATTTCAATCCTGCCGTCACCTTCACTTTTGCTATTTTCCGGCGATTTCCATGGTATCAGGCAAGTCTATATTCTCTATATCTAATTTTTGAAAAAACTCTATAGAAGTCTATACTATAGCTTCTGCCTTTACATATAAAGGTGAACTCTCAAATTAGAATAAATTTATAAATTACATTTTTAAAATATAATAAGAAAAATGATAAATTAGCTTTTCAAAATTTATTAGTAATTTAGAATAAAAAAATCATGGTATGAATTAGATAACTGAAATTATTTTAGAATAGTTCAAAAAAAAAATTATAGGCTAAGATTATATATTCGAGACAATATATGGAATGTGTTCAAGATGAGATTTCTAACTCTATATGAGATAAGAGTGTTAAATATTTTCTATTACTCTACTATATTTTTATTATTTTATATACTAAAGTGTAGTTTAAAGTTAAACTTCAATAAAAATTAGTGCTGTTTACCATTTCAATTATTTTTAGATGATAAATAAAATTTTATATAAGTTGACAAAAAAAAAATTGTATAAGTTTTTTTTTTTGGTAAAAATTTATTAACAGCCACACTTTTTATAGCCTTTGATATTAAGACTTTCAAAATTTATTTATTATGTAAAAAAATAATTGAAATTGTAAACAACAATTTATTGTTTTATTAAAATTTAACTTAAAACTACACTTTATTAAATAAAATAAAAAAAATCATTAAGATAGTAGAGTAATTGAAAATATTTAATGATTATTAGCCCGCCTTTGCAATCTCATCTCGAACACCTTCCATATATTGTCTCGAATATTTAACACTCTTAGTCCATTCATTTGTTTTGAATAACTCTTAAATAATTTTCAATTATCTAATCTATACTATGATTTTTATTAAAATTAAAAATAGAAATTTATGAATTTTCTTACCAATATATTTTGAAAAATTAATTTATCTTTTTGTTATATTTTTGAAATGTAATTTATAATTTTCTTATACTATAAATTTGATAGTTTAATTTATTATTAAATTATAGATATTTATTTTTTCATTTATTTTGATGAAAAAAGAACTCTAAAAAGGATGTTATGGTGATTGAGTAAAATGAAGAGAGAGAGAGAGAAAAAAACTTTAAAATTCTGAAAATGTGGCTTTAGAAATAGATGAATAAAAAAAGAATAGAAAATTGGTTTTCATGGCTTTTAAATTTTCTAAAGCCTAAAAAGTTTGGGTGTTGGGTTCAAGCTTTTGGAATTTTGGAGATTTTGACTTTAAAAGTTTTATTGATATCAAAAGTTATAGTGACTGTGCCTGGTAACAAGTTTTTACCAATTTGTTTTTCTGCTACATTTATTTTATATCTAAAAATGAATTGAAATTGAAAACAATAGTTATTTTTTGTTTTGAATACTTCTTAAATAATTTTCAATATAATGTTTTAGAGATTTTCTAAAAATAGTATTAGATTTTTTTTTTGAATACTTCTTAAATAATTTTCAATATAATGTTTTAAAGAGTTTCTAAAAATATTATTATATTATTATTATTATTTTTGAATACTAATCTTAAATAATTTTCAATTATCCAATTCATACCATGATTTTTTAATTCTAAATTATTCAAACTAAAAATAGTAATTTTTGACTTTTTTACTAATAAGTTTTGAAGAAGTAATGTTTTTTGCTTATTATATTTTGAACATATAATTCATAAATTCATTCTACTCTAAATTTGAGAGTTTAATTTATTATTACTCAAATTCTCTAGTTTTAGATATTTATTTCTCTTTTAATTTGTTTTGATGAAAAAAAAAACTTCAAAAAAAAGGGATGGCTCACGAATTTGGTAGAAAAGTGAGGAAAAAGAATGTCTAAAAGCCTCAATATTGGCTTTATAGAATGATGAACAAATTTTTTTTTGAAAATTGGCTTTTATGGCCATGAAATCCACTTTTTCAATTTTTTTTTTGTTCATACTTCTCTACAGCCAGATTTTAAAGCTTTTGGACATTCTCTCTCCTCATTTTTCTACACAATTCGTGACCCATTCTCCTTTTTCTAAAGTTTTGTCTTTTTTTCATCAAAATAAATTAAAAGAAAATAATCAAAAACTAAAGAATTTGTATAATAATAAATCAAACTCTCAAATTCATAGAAGAATGAATTTATAAATTATATGTTCGAAATATAATAAGCAAAAAAAATTTCTTTATCAAAATTTATCAGTAAGAAAAAGTCAAAAATTAATATTATTAGTTTTAATAATTTAGAATTAAAAAATCATGGTATGAATTGGACAACTGAAAAACTATTTAAGAGTTGTATTAAAAAAATCAAAATAATCTAACACTATTTTTGGAAAATCTCTAAACATTATATTGAAAATTATTTAAGAAGTATTCAAAAAAAGTAATCTAATACTATTTTTAGAAAATCTCTAAAACATTATATTGAAAATTATTTAAGAAGTATTCAAAAAAAAAAAAAATCTAATGCTATTTTTAGAAAATCTCTAAAATTTTACATTGAAAATTATTTAAAAATTAGCAGAAAAATTGTTTTGGTCAAAATCTTTACGTTCAAAAGTTTTTAAAGCCAAAATCTCTACAGTCAAAAGCCTTACCAATCGGAACCTAAAGCCTGTTACCAACCAATCATAGCCTGGATATTGTTTACATTTAATGTTTGTAAGAAAATTCTATTAAATAAAATTGGATGAAAAATTTAAGGACGATTTTGTTGTAGCCAATCTTTTTAAGCGGGTTTATATGTCATAGATATCAATTATTTGCAAGATTCATCCACTGATATCAAAGGTCACAAATTTAAGGCGTTATTTAAAAACCTTCATTCACATCATTCAATTTTTATATGTTTATTTTTTTATTTTTTTGAATTTTTAATTCAAATAGTAATATAACTATAACTTTTTAATCAACTCCGAGATTCTAACGGATAACTTTTTCTTTGTAAAAAATAAACTATAACTTTTTAATCAGGATAATTTAGTCGTTAACTTAGAAAAGTGTGTTTTTTTTATAAAAAGTATAGTTTTCAAAATAACAATCTCTTTTTAATGTATGTTTCCAAATTTTCTATTGGACTAATTGTTTTCGGTATTTTAATAATAAAATTAAGTGATTTCTATAATATGTTTTGGGCAGGTACCGCTGTATATTGGTGCACAACTTTCGGGATCGTTACTTGCTAGTTTGACACTGACACTAATGTTCAAAATCACACCCGAAGCTTACTTCGGAACAACTCCAACTGATTCGGCGGCACGAGCGCTCGTCGCAGAGATCATTATCTCATTCCTCCTCATGTTCGTTATCTCCGGCGTTGCCACTGATAGTCGTGCGGTTTGTGTTTAGTATATATATCACCATTTTTTTTTCCTTTTTCTTATATCTTTTTAGTTATATACAAACTATCTATAAGACTATGACATGATTAAACACACAAAAAGTATGCAAATGGAAGTTCTCATGTTGTTGAACGGTTCTCAATATTTTTTTTCAGATTGGAGAATTAGCTGGAATTGCGGTAGGGATGACTATAATGTTAAACGTCTTCGTGGCTGGGTAAAAAAAAATTTAAAGATAACTTTTTTTTCATATTGCCATCAACATAATTTGTAATTAGAAATATTACTAATTTGGGGTTGTTAATGATAGACCAATATCCGGAGCATCAATGAATCCAGCAAGAAGTCTAGGACCAGCAATTGTGATGGGAGTTTATAAAGACATATGGGTTTACATTGTAGGTCCTGTCCTCGGAGTTATGTCAGGAGGTTTTGTTTACAACTTTATCCGATTTACGGATAAGCCACTTCGAGAACTTACCAAGAGTGCTTCTTTTCTTCGCAGCATTTCTCCAAAACAAAATGCTTCTAGTTCAAAGACCTAAATTTTTTTATTAGTCATAGATATGTCTGTATAAATTTATAGTTTTTTAAAGAGAAAAACTAAGTTCGAAGCACAGGATGATATCTTTAAAATAATTTTTATAATAATATTTATTGTGATGTATACTTAACTCTTTCTATATTGGTCTAGCTAAATAATTAAATAATCTATATTCGGGCATGTTTCTCTTGTCTTCATCTGGCGTTGGACTGTGTGGAAGACGTATATCTACACAGGCAAATAGGATAAGTTTTTCAGAAGGAAAAAAATAAAAAGTTTTTCTCCCAAAATCTCTCCAATGCCAAGTACGAACAACAACAACGACCAAACTTACTAGGCACGGGGGAGTCCACCATAACTAAAAGTAATCGCATTGATAAGTTTAGTAGTTACCAATTTAGAAAAACGAAAACAAAACATGATTGAGTTGGTAACACAGTTGTTACCAACTTAATTAAAACCTCTTCTCCATATAAATTTTGATGTCCAACCATTTATTCGATTATGAAGTCGTAAAAAATTAACAATCTGAATCTTTGTCCCACTTAATCTCTCTAGGATTCTCATCACACCACCAAGACTTGAGATACCTAAAATTTATTTCAATTGTCTCTTACCGGGTCATTGACTGTAATTGTAATGAAGATTTGGATAATTTTATATGTTGTCCGGATACTGACTCATAATTGTTAGGGTTTTGTAAAATAATCTGACATGCATTTTGTTGGCATGATAAAATCGACTTTCTACTGTTAGTAGAACAGTAAATTATATTCTATTTTTAAAATCAATTTTTTAATAAATGTTAATGTAATCTAATAAGTGTTTCTAATTTTTTTTATTTTTCTTATATTTTCTAGATTTTAAAAATATTTACTTTGAATTTATTAGATTTATTTAAAATGTAATATAGTCAAATTTTAATAAAAATTAAGAAAGATGTCTATGGATAAATATTCCATTTTTCTTTTTTTTTTTGCCAAATCCCCTTTTGTCTTTTTATGCTACATTCTCCTTTTTATCTTCATGTATCTAGTAGTCATTTCTTTTTTTCCCTAAAGATAACTCAGCACACATTTTTTTTCGATGAATTGAACATGGCTTTGACAAAAAAAAAGAACATGGCTTATTTTCAACATTAGTCGCACATTATTTCCACTTACGCTACTTTATTTTCTTATACTCATTTATACCAATTTTTATATGTTCTTAATTGAAGATTTATATGTGACTGAATAAAGATATTTTTGATGGAACACTCCTACATTTTTATTTTATTTCTATATACAGCTTCTTCTTTTTTGTCAACGTAGACAGTTAGAATTGTCAAGGTAGTAATTGAAGAAAGACAATGACTCCTATGTTATAATAATACTGATAATTTATTATATCGAAAATAATAAATAAAGACAAAAATTTAATACCCGCAGAATTTCTTGGAACACCAAAAGAGAAAGAGAAGCGAGAGAGATTTGTGTTATTAAGTTTTGAAATGGTGTGTTTTACAATCGATCGAAACATCGTATATATAGAAGAAAATTTACTGTGCAAATAGTGACAGTGGGCTCCACAATCGATTTTTTCGTCCCTCTTTTTCTGACTTTTCGTAGCCGACGTTTGATTTTCATAACACTCCCCCTTGGAGACCAATGTCGCAATCATATTCTGCTCAACGCCTTTTGTTGCCTCGTTAAAAACCTTGAAAAACCCAATGGGAAAAAAAAAAAAACATAGTAAGGTAAAAAGAGTACAACTGCGCAAGCTCCCCCTTGATTAAGGTTGTTTTAGAGATCTTGTTGACGACGCATTCCAATACTATGTACATGCTTCCTGAACATAGTGGTGGGCAGTGATTTTGTGAAAAGATCAGCTGCGTTGTCACATGAACGGACATATCTCACTTCAATCTCCTTATTCTTCTCGAGTTCTTGGATGTACATGAACAACTTCGGAGGTATATGTTTCGTTCTATCACTTTTGATATATCCTTCCTTCGTTTGAGCAACACATGCAGCATTATCTTCGTATAAGATTGTTGGCTCCGTATCTCGGAGAATCCCACTGCTTGATAGGATGTGTCGACTTATTGATCTTAGTGAAACACATTCTCTACTTGCTTCATGGAGTGCAATAAGTTCAGCATGATTCGAGGAAGTAGCCACCAGTGTCTGCTTCTGAGAACGCCAAGATATAGCAGTGCCTCCGATCGTGAAAACGTATCCCGTTTGTGATCGGGCTTTGTGTGGATCCGATAGGTATCCTGCATCTGCAAAACCGACCATTTTACCTTTTGAATTTTTAGGATAAAATAATCCTAAGTCAGTGGTCCCTTGAAGGTAACGGAAAACATGTTTAATTCCATTCCAATGTCTTCGCGTAGGGGACGAACTGAATCTTGCCAAAAGATTAACAGCAAATGATATATCAGGCCGTGTGCAATTTGCAAGATACATCAGAGCTCCAATTGCACTTAGATATGGTACTTCAGGACCAAGTATCTCTTCGTTTTCCTCATGTGGTCGGAATGGATCATTTTCAATATTAAGTGACCTTACGACCATGGGAGTACTGAGTGGAGTTGCCTTATCCATGTTAAATCTTTTTAACACTCTTTTGGTATATGTAGATTGGTGCACAAATATACCCTTTTCAGAATGCTCAATCTGAAGGCCAAGACAATACTTTGTCTGCCCGAGATCTTTCATCTCAAATTCTCCTTTTAAATAATCTGATGCTTTCTGTATCTCATCATGAGTTCCGATTATGTTTAGATCATCAACATATACTGCGATTATTACAAATCCAGTTTCTGTTTTCTTAATGAAAACACATGGGCATATAGGATCATTTACATATCCTTCTTTCGTTAAATGCTCACTGAGACGATTATACCACATACGTCCAGATTGTTTTAACCCATATAATGATCTTTGCAATTTGATTGCACATAACTCTTTTGGTTTAGATTTTAATGCTTCTGGCATCTTAAATCCATCGGGAACTCTCATGTAGATATTTGTATCTAATGATCCATATAGGTATGCCGTAACGACATCCATAAGACGCATTTCTAGATTTTCATCAGCCGCCAGACTCATCAAGAATCTGAACGTGATTGCATCCATAACGGGAGAATACGTTTCCTCGTAGTCTATTCCAGGTCTTTGTGAAAAACCTTGGGCTACGAGACGGGCTTTATATCTCATGATCTCATTTTTCTCATTTCGTTTGCGAACGAAAACCCACTTAGATCCAACTGGTCTCACATCTTTGGGTGTGAGCATAATGGGTCCAAAAACCTCTCGTTTATTAAGCGAATCAAGTTCGACTTGTATTGCATCTTTCCATTTTATCCAGTCATGTCTTTTTTGACATTCATACATAGACTTTGGCTCTGGATCTTCATTTTCTTCATTTATTTCTTGTGAGACAAGATATGAGAAAACATCATCGAGATCATCTATTTCTTTTCTTTTCCATATCTTTTGATTATGGATATAATTTATAGAAATCTCATGATTTTCTTCGGGATTTTGATGCTCTACAATATCATGGGTCTCATGATTTGTTTCCTCCAAAGTACTTTCTGCTACTTTGGGTGTTTCATGAGTTTCAACTTTCTTTTGTTTCTTATGATTCTTAGTTTTAGAACCAACGGGCCTGCCACGCTTCCGGCGTGTTTCAGACTCACGTGTATCATCTGCTTTCCCACGTTCTTGTGGTATTTCAATACGAGCAGGAGCATTTGCAGCCGGTATATGAGATTTAGTTACCGTTTTGGTATCTGCAAATGCATCTGGTAGCTGATTTGCTATGCTTTGCAAATGCACAATTCGTCGAACTTCCAGTTCTGACTCTTTTGTAGGAGGATCAAGGTGTAACAAGGATGGTACACTCCACTTGATTTCCTTGCCTACTTGTTTATTTTCTCCCCCTAGAATCGGGAACACTTTTTCATCAAAGTGACAATCGGCAAAACGTGCCGTAAAGACATCACCTGTCTGTGGTTCTAGGTATCGTACAATTGATGGAGAATCACAACCAACATATATTCCCAACCTTCTTTGTGGTCCCATCTTTGTACGTTGTGGTGGTGCTATAGGCACATATACGCACAACCAAAGATTCTAAGATGGGAAATGTTTGGTTCTCGACCAAATGCCAACTGAAGTGGGGAATACTTATGGTATGCACTTGGTCTTATCCGAATCAGTGCTTCAGCATGCAAAATAGCATGTCCCCATACAGAGGTAGGAAGTTGTGATCTCATGATTAATGGTCTTGCAATTAATTGCAGACGCTTAATTAATGATTCTGCCAAACCATTTTGAGTATGAACATGAGCTACAGAATGTTCAACTTCAATTCCGTTACCATACAATAATCTTTGAATGCTTGGGATGTGAATTCACCAGCGTTGTCTAATCTAACTCTTTTAATGGGATAATCAGAAAACTGAGTTCGCAGTTTGATTATCTGAGTTAGAAATCTCGCAAATGCCATATTTCGAGATGATAATAGACAAACGTGTGACCATCTACTGGATGCGTCAATTAATACCATAAAATAGTGGAATGGTCCACAAGGTGGATGTATTGGTCCACAAATATCGCCTTGAATTCTTTCAAGGAATTTTGTGATTCTTTATCGATTTTGGTTGGCGATGGCCTTATGATCAATTTGCCAAGAGAACATGCAGCACATGTCATTTTATTCCCTGATATATCTCTGGATTTTCAGTGGATGACCATGTGAGCTTTCTATGATCTTGCGCATCATTGTGGTGCCTGGATGGCCAAGGCGATCATGCCACAATGTGAAATCCTCAGGATTTCTTTTGATCACAAGGTTTGATTCAATTGCATCTATATAAGTATGATGCAAACCAGAAGGGAGTTTTGGGAACTTCTCCAAAATATGCCTTTTGCCAGATATATCAGAAGTTATATACAAATACTTCTTTCCATTCTCAGTTGCAGACTGAGTATCATATCCATGAAGGTATATGTCATTAAAACTCAACAAATTCCTTTTGGAATTCGGAGAATACAAGGCATTGTTTATGGAAATTTTTGTTCCATTAGGCAACATAAAGTTGGCTTTGCCAATTCCTTCAATCACGTCTGCAGGACCTGAGATTGTATTGACAATTATCCTTCTTGGTTTTATATCAGAGAAATATTTATTTTCTCTTAGAATAGTGTGCGTTGTTCCACTATCTATTATGCAAATTTCTTGCATTTTCTTGGATTTTATTCCATCCGCATTTTGATCCATTTCTGTAATTAAGACAAAGATCAATAAAGAGAAAGTGAAATTTATTCATAGAAACACACATGATAATTATACATTAGTAATTATAAGAAACCAACATTATTTGTTTAAAAACTGAAAAAACGTAATAATTATACATGGCATTATTGGAGACTATTCAGCAGTCTCATTACAAGCATTTCCGTAATTCTCTTCAGGAGTGGTCTCAGTCGAGCTCATTCATAAAGTCTGAAGAGTCGAGGTACGATGTACCAGCAAAGTCTTCTGTGAGGTTCACCTCCTTTGCTTTTCCTTTTAATGACTCTTTGTACAACTTACAAAGGTGTGGAGGAGTACGGCATGTACGGGACCAATGCCCTTTGCTTCCGCATCTGTAGCACACTGTCTCACGCTTCTGGGTGATATCCTCTTGAGTTTCTTTCTCTTTGGATTGATGTTCAGATCGGATCCATTTGTTAGATCCTCTCCCCTTAAAATTATAAGCTCTTCCACGTCCGCGATTAAATCGACGGCCACGACCCCGATAACTTTGGAATTTTCTTCCAGAATTTTCCACGGCCGTAGCATTTACTTCAGGGAATGCTTTGGCTCCCGTAGGTCGAGAATTGTGGTTTTTGATTAGGAGCTCATCATTCTTCTCTGCGAGAATGAGCGTCACTATCAATTCCGAGAACCTTGTGTACCCACATTTTCTATATATTTTTGGCAAGACATGCTGCTCTTTATGAAATGTGAGGTATGTCTTCTCAAGCATTTCATCTTCGGAGATAGAGTGACCACAATATTTCAATTGTGACACTATTCTCAACATAGCAGAATTGTAGTCTGCAACCTTTTGAAAATCCTGAAACCTCAGGTTCTTCCACTCTTCCAGAGCGTGAGGAAGATTTACTTCCCTCTGGTTGTCAAACCTCTCTTTTAAAGCTTGCCACAGTTCAGCTGGGTCTTTTATGTGCGCATAGTCATGCGTTACATTTTCATCAAGGTGTTGCCTTAAGAAAATTATCGCTTCAGCTTTATTTTCAGCGGGCGATTTATTTCCACTTTTGATAGTGTCTGTTAGCTTTTTCATTTCCAGATAAAGCTCAACATTTGTAATCCAAGCGATATAGTTTGCTCCAGTAATTTTGAGAGCCGGGAACTTGAGCTTTTCAATGTTTGCCATTTTGATTTTCTAAAACAAAATCATAAAATTTTATTAGTGCGGTAATAATCACTCATTTAAAATGAGCCGTTTACATGAATAATACAAGCAATTACAAAGAAAAATAATGTATAAAAAAGTAAAACAACATTTATGGCAAGATATTCCCGATTAGAATCTTCTGTGCAAAGAAGATAAATCGATGCAGAAATATAAATCGCACAGAAAATTAAAAGCAAACGGATCATCATTCTCATCATTCTTACAAAAAATTAGATGAAAAATATTTGTGAAATATTTGAGAGAAGAAGAGAGAAGATATGAAATCGATGAGTGAAAAGAAATGAGTGAGGGATGAGTTTATTTATAGATCGAAAATCACTGTTCATAGCCGTTGAAAAACACTGTTCATAGCCGTTAGATGTAGCCGTTGGGGAGAAAAAATTTTGTGAAAAATTCTTTGTGACCGTTATGAAAAAGGCTACCGGAAAAACTGAATTTTTGATTAAATCCGTACTACTTCTTCCCAGTTGGACAAGAAGGTGCTCTTTAACGGAACAGGGGTTCCTGGAGATGTACGTTGATATGAGTCTAGATTTATTCGCCTGAGGAATAAATGAGACTGCAATCTTATTTTGAACACAAAAATATGCATATTTAATTTATAATGATTATAATATAAACAGATATATAATCAGAAAATTATGGTGATTTAATCATCCACATTGAAACAATAAATAAATATGCGGTGGCTTAGCCATCCATTATGACATTAATAATAAAATTATACAGGTGGCTCGGCCATCCATTATAATATTAACAGTAAATAAATAATTATGGTGCTTTTGGCAGCCATGATATAGTGCAGGTAAATTAAATAACGAGGCGACAAACCGCCCACGGTAATATTAAGAAAATAATGGTGCGTTAAACAACCATTACAATAATAATAAATTATTATATAGGCGGGTATCCCGGCCATTATAACAGAATAAATATTACATATATATATATAGCCCATATCGTAGAACGATCGTGCTGATAACGTGTTATAATAATACTGATAATTTATTATATCGAAAATAATAAATAAAGACAAAAATTTAATACCCGCAGAATTTCTTGGAACACCAAAAGAGAAAGAGAAGCGAGAGAGATTTGTGTTATTAAGTTTTGAAATGGTGTGTTTTACAATCGATCGAAACATCGTATATATAGAAGAAAATTTACTGTGCAAATAGTGACAGTGGGCTCCACAATCGATTTTTTCATCCCTCTTTTTCTGACTTTTCGTAGCCGACGTTTGATTTTCATAACATCCTACAAATTTGGAACTCAAACTTTGACTCATTAATAATCTTAGTCAAATTTTACCTATCTCTACATAACGTTAAAGTCTGATCCTATTTTTCATCTGCTACATCCAATGAAAGCTCTATTATTTCAACTCCTTGTATTTAATCCAATCCTTCTGTGATAGTTTAAACTTTTTTATTTTTCACAAGTATTCAAACTCTGTGATCTCCGAATTCTCTTAACCACAATAAACTCGTTTTTTTTTATCCTCAAATAAACTAGCCACTTAATTAAAACCAAAAAGAAAAAGAAAATCTACAATTTTTAAATTAATTTATAAAAAGGAAATGACTTCGCATGATGAAGAAATTGAAGAAGAAGAAATATCAAGAATTGAAAAAGGGAAAGGCAAAGATTGCCATGGAGGAAAGGCGGCACATATCGAGACAGTCATTTGCACTTCTCCCAGCATTGTTTGTCTCACTCAAAAGGTTAAAACTAAACAATAAAACATTTTTTATTGCATAGTTATAATGATAATGAATATTTTTGAACGTTGAAAAAAAAAATGAATCTTTTTGAACAAAATTGGTTTATGTTTTTTTCTTTTCAATGTTGATTACAGTTGATAGCAGAGATGATTGGGACGTATTTTTTAATATTCTCTGGATGTGGAGTGGTGGTAGTGAATGTGTTGTATGGTGGAATAGTGACATTTCCAGGGATTTGTGTGACTTGGGGTCTCATTATTATGGTCATGATTTATTCTGTTGGTCACATCTCCGGTGCACATTTCAATCCTGCCGTCACCGTAACTTTTGCCATTTTCCGGCGGTTTCCTTGGTATCAGGTATCTACTGTCCATCTCTTTCTTTAAACAGGTTCTTGATTGTTTCAAACACAAATGCAAACAAGTAGTTATTAAATACTATGTTTGATATTTGAATAATGAATATGATTGTGTAATGTTTTGGGTAGGTACCATTGTATATAGGTGCACAATTTACGGGATCGTTACTAGGGAGTTTGACATTGAGTCTAATGTTCCATGTGACACCAGAGGCTTACTTCGGAACAACTCCCGCTGATTCGGCGGCACGAGCTCTCGTTGCAGAGATCATTATTTCGTTCCTCCTTATGTTCGTTATCTCCGGCGTGGCCACAGATAATCGTGCGGTTAGTATTTTCTTATATCACCATTTTTTCTATGTGGTTATCCTTGTTGGTTAGGGAATTCGTGGACTTAATTAAATAAACATATATGACAAAAAACAATTGGATATTATTTTAAACATTGTATGTTTTACTTAAAACCAATTATCAATATTATTTTTTTAAGAAACACTGTAAGATAGACCAAAATCAATTTTTCTATAAAAATAGAGAATCAATGCTAAAAAAATCACATATATAACATTACTTTAGATTGGAAAGAGTTTCTTATTCTTATGTAATTTCTAAATAAATAAAAAACACAATATATATATATATATTATCTATTAAAAACAATAAAATAAAAAATTGAAAAACTCAAAAAACAAAATTTCAAAACTTTTCTTTTTTCAAAAATTGTTTGTCCAACCTTTTTTTCAAGTACAACAATGTTTTCCAAAAATATTTTCTTAGGAAGGATTTACTCAGTTTTAGAAGGGATACTAAAAGCTTACAAAACATATATAAAACAGTTTTAAATTTTATAATTATTTCTAACATTGTTAAAGTGATTATAAATATGTTGGGATTAACGGTTTGCTAAATATTTGATGCATGTTTCTAAATATTTATGAAACATTTACTAATTTTTGAAGAATATTTTACAAAATTTCATAATATATTTATTCTTTCCTAAAACTTTAATAAACATATTTAAAAATTAGTTTATAATATTATTTAAAATATTTTAATATTTTTTTAAAATTTATAAATAAATTTTAAACATTTATAAAGTGATTATAAATATGCTGGAAAGGGTTCTTAAAAATTAATAAGATTTTAGTAAATATTTTAAAAAACTTTTGACATACATAAAATTGTTTTAAACACTCCGAAAGGTTATTATAGATATGTTGAAATAGTTAACTAAACATTTAGTTATTTCAAGAATAGCTTCCTAAAAAAAGAAAATTAAAAGTTGCATGGTGGTTTCACAAAATCATATGATTGGTAAACTTTTAACCTATTTAAAATAGCCAGTTCTTTTGGTTTTCTAAGAACTATCTCATTTGAAGTCATTAGTGCATATTCTAATATATATTTCCATAGAAACCAATCATACAAAATAGATACATGCAAATGGAACCTCTTATGTTGCTGGATTGTTCTAATTTTTTCTTTTTTTTTACAGGTTGGGGAACTAGCTGGAATTGCGGTGGGGATGACTATAATGTTGAACGTCTTCGTAGCTGGGTAAAATTCTCTGTTTTCATCTTACAAACAAAATGATTACAAGCTGATTATCTGCGTTTAATTATTATGATTAATATAATTAATAATTTATATGTAAAAATGATAGACCAATTTCGGGAGCATCGATGAATCCAGCAAGAAGTATAGGACCAGCAATAGTGATGGGAGTGTATAAAGGACTTTGGGTTTACATTATTGGTCCTCCCATCGGAATTATGGCCGGAGGTTTTACTTACAACCTTATCAGATTTACAGATAAGCCACTTAGGGAGCTTACTAGGAACAGTTCTTTTCTCCGTTCTGTTTCTCCAAAACACAAAGCTTCTACTTCTAAGAGCTGATCTTTTGTACTTTTGTAATGAATTGGAAAGTGTTCGTTGTATTCATGAACAAGGAGTACACGAGAAAAATCCTAAGCCTATAATAGGAACTAACTAACATCATATACTAGTTTACACCAAATATGATATAGATATATCCTTATTTCATAAATTATATTTTCTTATCCTAATACTCTCTCAAATTGACGGAGATCTTGAATCCCAAAGCAAATGTAGGAGTAGGTGTGGAGCTGTGACCCACGCTGATCATGGAATTCTACTTTCGGTGACACCCGCTGATCATGACATCCCACTTACTATATTCTATTCTAAATATCTGTGTAAATCATCTCACCATATGTCTCAGTGATTGCTTTACTAAACGATATATATAAACCTCTATGTACTCATAATAGATACAGAAAACTCTTAAAACCAAAACGTCTCCTCTTCTTGTGCTAACTGATTCTGTCATGGTATCAGAGCCATTCTCAAAACAGTGATTTTTTGTTTTTTTCTTATCTCTTGAATCACGTTTGGAATGTCACATTCAACCGATGGTTCAACTGACACTATCGTCAACCGAGTGGAGAAAAGGAGAACGATCTCTCCTTATGATCTCTCTCCCTCTGACAACCCTGGAGCGACTATATCGCATCCTTTATTGAATGGAAGAAACTAACGATGAATGGTCTTGCAGTTTTAAGACGGCTCTGGAATCCCGGAAGAAATTTGGATTCCTTGACGGCTCGATCTCAAAACCTATAGCTGAGTCGAGTGACTTTGAAGATTGGACACCAATCAATGCCCTGTTGGTGTCTTGGATCAAGATGAGCGTTGATCCTACGATTCAGACTAATCTGTCCCATCGTCCCATGGCTCGTGATTTATGGGAGCATATCAAGAAGAGATATGCCCTGAGCAGTGGGCCAAAGAATCAGCAAATCAAGGCTGACCTCGCCAGCTACAAACAAGGGATTCTTTCCATTGAAGCCTATTACGGAAAGCTAACTAAGATTTGGGACAACATTGATAGCTATCGTCCCTTACGAGTTTGCAAGTGTGGCCAATGCACCTGCGATCTGGGCACTCTGCAGGAACAAGATCGAGAAGATGACAAAATCCAACAGTTCCTCTATGGTCTTGATGACAACAAATTCGGCTCTGTTCGTTCTAACATCATCTCGCGTGTACCTTTGCCGAACTTGGAAGAAGTTTACAATCTTCTTCGTCAAGAGGAAGATCTTCACAAAAACAACAGTAATCGTGAACCAAATGAAGTTGCTGCATTTGCTGCCCAGACTCGTTCTCGATTTGATGATTCCCGTGGCAAGAACAAAAGTGTTGACGACAAAATTGCCGTTTGCAAACATTGTAACCGCACCGGTCATAATTCCGACAATTTTTTTTTCTGTTTATGGATACCCCGGGTGGTGGGGCGATATCCCACAATCGAAGCCAATCCAACCACGTGGCTGTGGTCGTGGAAACTTCACTACCAACAGTTCTGGACGTGGCTCTTTCCGTGGACCAACCCGCGCCAATGTAGCTGTCGCTCATGGGCACACTGAGCATGCCAACCACACTATCACTGATCGTGATAGAGATGCAGTCGTTGGGTTAACTGATGAACAATGGAAAGCTGTGATAGCTCTGGTCAATGCTCGTTCATCACCTCCTACTGAACCATTAACGGGTAGGTCTTCTCTCTCTCTCCATCTTGGATCTTGGACACCGGTGCTACGCACCACATGACTGGCAAAATGGATCTGCTCCGCGATGTTTGTGAGATTCCACCTGTCTTAGTTATCTTAGCGGATGGTAGAGAACGTTTTACTACTCAGGAAGGCAAAGTTGATTTTAGTCCTGGGTTACTAACACAGTCTGTGTTCTTTGTTGAGGGCCTGAAATCCGACTTGATATCGGTCAAACGGTTGATGGATGACAACCGCTGTGTCGCACAGGTTGCTGACAGTTTTGTTCTTCTCCTGGACCAGTACGAGGACGGTGATTGGAGTTGGCAGACGTGAACAAGGGGAGTTCCGGCTTTGCAACATGGGCAGTGTCGGGGCTCTTGCTGCAAAAACAGAAGATCAGTTGGCTTTGTGGCATCGGCGGATGGGCCATCCCTCTTCTCAACCTTTAAAATTCATTCCGGTTTTTGATTCTACTCGTTGTACTTCTTTGAACCTAAAAGATTGTGAGATTTGTCTTCATGCGAAGCAAACTCGTCAAACATTTCCGATAAGTGAGAATAAAACAAGCTCTTCTTTTGAAATGGTTCATTGTGACGTCTGGGGACCTTATCGGACACCAGCTCATAACGGTGCTCGTTATTTCCTTACCATTGTCGACGATTACTCTCGGGGCGTTTGGACCTACTTGATGGCTGAGAAGAAAGAAACTCAAACTCATCTCAAAACCTTTCTTGCTCTCGTGTCTCGCCAATTTTGGGCAACTGTTAAAACGGTTAGAAGTGACAATGGAAGCGAATTTATGTGTCTACGCGAGTTCTTTAATCAACAAGGAATTCATCATGAGACATCTTGCGTCGGCACCCCTCAGCAAAACGGTAGAGTGGAACGTAAACACAGGCATATTTTGAACGTTGCTCGTGCGTTGAGGTTTCAGGCTCATTTTCCCATCGAGTTCTGGGGCGAATGTGTAATCACTGCCTCGTATTTGATTAATCGCACGCCTAGCAAACTGTTGCAAGGTCTCACGCCATATCAAAGAATCCACAATACTCCTCCGGACTACAGCCACATTCGCGTGTTTGGCTCCCTGTGTTTTGCACACAACCAACGCCACGGCGGAGAAAAATTCTCTCCTCAAACACGTCATTGTGCTTTCATTGGCTATCCTAATACACAAAAGGGTTGGCGTCTCTACGACATAGAGCGCAATGAATTTTTTTGTCTCACGCGATGTTGTGTTCTTGGAGCACGAGTTTCCATTCACACCATCACCCGCTTCTATTGATCCGGTACCAACCGCTCTGCTTTATGCTCCAGCCATTGATTACCATTCTGATGATGAACTTTGTAATCTGGAAATGCCTCCAACTGATCCTGTTCCGGTTGTCACACATCCGGTTCCTGCTGAACCAACTACTTCACCGACCACTTCATCCCCGGCACCACCTCCTGTAGAACAGCTTGGTCGAGGCCACAGACAAAGAAAGCCTTCTACGAAGCTTAAGGAATTTGTTACCAATACGGTTACAACTCAATCTCCGCTTACTAACCTGTTAAAGACTAAGTATCCTCTTGCAAACTATGTGTCCTGTTCTCGATTCACTCAACTCCATACAACATATTTGGCATCTGTGTCTAGCATTCAGGAACCACGCTTCTATAAACAAGCTTCACGCAATGACAATTGGCGGGAAGCAATGAAGTCTGAGATTGAGGCTCTAGAGGCCAACAAAACTTGGAGTTTGGCACGTCTTCCTCCGGGTAAATGGGCTCTGGGATCGAAATGGGTCTACAAACTAAAATATCGCTCTGACAGCACACTGGAGCATTACAAAGCGCGACCTATGGTCCTTGGAAACAATCAGAGAGAGGGTGTTGACTATGGAGAGACTTTCGCACCTGTTGCAAAAATGGATACAGTTCGTATGTTCTTAGCTAATGCTGCTATCTGCAACTATGAACTTCACCAGATGGATGTTCATAACGCGTTCTTACATGGCTATTTGGATGATGAGGTTTACATGCGGCTCCCTCAGGGTTTTGAATGCAGTGATCCTACTCTCGTTTGCCGACTTCACAAATCCCTCTACGGTTTAAAACAGGCCCCACGGTGTTGGTTTGCCAAGTTATCCAAAGCTTTGAAGGAATTTGGTTTTACACAGTTCCGGTCTGATTACTCACTCTTTACATACAACAAGAACGGCCATGTGCTTCAAGTTCTTGTTTATGTTGACGATTTGGTTATCAGTGGTAACAGTCCATCCGAAATTCAGAGTTTCAAGGGCTATTTGTCTACTTGCTTTCATATGAAGGATCTCGGCATCCTAAAATACTTTCTAGGCATTGAGGTCGCCCGAAATAAGAGTGGTATCTACTTATCCCAGTGCAAATACACTCTTGACATTATCTCCGATGTTGGTCTACTTGGCGCCAAACCTGCTCTGCTTCATCTCGAGCAAAATCATACACTGCCTCGCTCTGAATCCCCTTTACTCACTGATCCGACATCATACCGCAAAATTGTTGGTCGCTTAATATACATGGCTGTAACCAGACCCGATCTTTCTTACTCTGTTCATACTTTGGCATAGTTCATGAAAGCACCACGACTGGATCACTGGAATGCAGCTTTGAAAATGGTTCATTATTTGAAGTCTAACCCAGGTCAGGGTATTCTTTTACGCTCTGACTCTGCCTTACAAATAACAGGCTGGTGCGACTCTGACTGGGCAAGTTGCCCCATCACCAGATGCTCAACAACAGGCTACTTCATCCAATTGGGATGTTCTCCGATTGCTTGGAAGACTCGCAAACAGCCAACAGTGAGTCGTTCTTCTGCAGAGGCTGAATACCGGGCTATGGTTGTGCTGACAAAGGAGCTTCTCTGGTTAAAACGAGTTCTACATGATCTTGTACATGATCACACTGCTCCAATGGGAGTTTACTCTGATAGCAAATCGGAAATTCATTTGGCTGCTAATCCCGTTCAACACGAGCGCACCAAACACATAGAAGTAGACATTCATTTCATTCGTGACGAGATCATCAACAGCACCATCGTCACACATTACGTCCACACGAAAGACCAACTTGCAGATATTTTTACTAAATCTCTTGGCTGGAAAGAGTTTGTACGGTTTTTCATCAAGTTGGGAGCTTACGATCTGCATGCTCCAACTTGAGGGAGGGTGTGGAGCTGTGACCCACGCTAATCATGGCATCCCACTTTCTGTGACCCACACTGATCATGGAATTCTACTTTCGGTGACACACGATAATCATGGCATCCCACTTACTATATTCTATTCTAAAGATCTGTGTAAATCATCTCACCATATGTCTCGGTGATTGCTTTACGAAATGATATATATAAACCTCTATGTACTCATAATAGATACAGAAAACTCTTAAAACCAAAATGTCTCCTCTTCTTGTGTTAACTGATTCTGTCAGTAGGGAGTGCTTTGGTAAAAAGATCAGATGTTTGTTCCTTTGTGGGGAGATGCTTAGTCGTGATAAGTTGAGACAGAATGTGAACACTATAGCAAAGTTCAGGCCTCGTGAAAGTGAGATTAATTAGCTGTCCAACTAATCAACGATATACCTCTGCATTGTCAAGTGGAATACCAATGGCTACATATAATTTGTGATTGAATTCTGTAACATTCTTGTTTCTCTCTTAATCTCACTCGTGAATCACTCACAATCAATTTTAACAGAAAAGAAAGAACACTCGTGATTTGTTAACCCAGTTATAGATTCGATATAAATCTGTACGTCTGGGGTTGACGGCACAAGCAACACTTCCACTAGAGTTTCAAGAAGAGAACAATTACAAGAACAAGATGATCTACTAAAACCCAAAATCTGAATCTCAGTAATCTCTCAGCTCAATCCTAATTACTCACACTCTCATCCCTTATATACAAACTCTCCTTATCCGGCTACATGAGCAAACCAGATCCTGATATACCCTGAACCAAATATGAATCCAATAACCATCCGGTTATCACCTATTTGACTCTTATACCAACAATAGCATTAAACCAACACTGGTTCTCTACTATAACTAATGTTGAATACAATGTCACCAGAATCCTAACAAATTCAATAGGAACTAGTTACAGTTTAGCACCAAGAAAACCTGTTTCATTGATAATGTCAAATGCATATTTAATTCTGCTGTGAGAAGAAAACCTTCAAGTTCTGAGCAACCTTGATACCAAAAAGATATTTGAGTTTCTCCGAATCCTTCATATGAAAGCTTTTATATAGGTAATTCTTAAAGCGTTGAAGAGTGTAGAAATATCATCATTGCCCCCAGCTAAAAAGCCGTTTAACATAAATATATATATATATGAAGACAGATCTTACCACAAATGAAAGTAATGTGTGAATAATCAGTTTTACTCTGTTTGAAACGATATGATTTTATTGGGAGTTAGATTTATAAAGAGTTGCTTGATTTTAGAAGTTAAGAGATTTGTTAAATTTGTAAAGAATAATAAAGAGTTTTGTATATTTAGGAAATCCTTAGAAATATCCTTACAATAATAATTTTAAGAATCTAAAGCATATAGATGATATTCTCAAAGTTTTGTTTAATGAGTTAAATTGTTTATAATCCAAGTCTCAATAACACCAGATTAATGAAATCATAGAATCTTTAAAAACCAAACTTTTTGATTAACAATGGATTTTGAATGAAATTAAAGTATCATCAAACCAAAAACAATAGATTTTAGAACGTCAAAATTTATAAACCAATAGCAATAGAATCTGAAAATTTTAACAATTATCAAAAATCAAATTCCCACTAACACCTCCTCTAGTTTAGCAAACCAACACCATTGTGGTTTATGACCATAAATAGCGTTCTTCAAACAACAAACTTTGGAAGGATCCCAAGATTCAAAACCGGATATAGCTTCATGCAGACTTCTTCATAAAGATCTTCATGTAAAAACGCATTATGAACATCCATCTGATCGACTTACCATCATTATTTAGTCTTGGGTCCGTAGGGTCCAAGATCCAATACTTTATTTAGCCTTCAACAGGTAAGACACATGATTTAGTTTTCACCCAGAAAAAATCCCTTGTGCTAAAAACTATCCCCAGCACATATAGTAACCTGTAAACCATCCATGTATGAAAAATAGTATATATCCTAATCAAGAATGATTGAAATCATAGTTTGAACTCTATACCCATTTTAAATATATTTTTATATGAATTTTTTAATATATATCATTTTTATTATAATACTATTTATAAAGATATTCCGAATACCGAACCTGTTAAAAATGATGCATGGCCAGATCCGCTACATGTATAATTTCCTAGTTTCCTTAAAATATGATTGTTAAGTTTGGACACTCCTACGATTTATTGACCTTTTGTCAACGTAAACAGTTAATTGGTTTCTTTTTTTGGATCTATTTTCTAAATTGCATTGGACAGGTCTACGTATGTAGTATCAGAAGAATCATTAACTTGGTAACTATCTTTGCCGATTCTTTTCACCCATCTCCACATGGCATCACAATCTTATCCTATATTTCATCTGTTACATCCAATCACAGCTTGTTTTTCCAAATTAGTCCAATCCTTCTGTGATTGTTTCAACTAATTTCTGTTTCACATTTATATATAAACAAAAAAAACTCTTTACTCTCAAATCCTCAAACCAAATTCCTTTGTCTGAAGTTCAAATATATCCTCTCCATTCCACTTTTTGTAATAAAAAAAAAATCAAGACATATAATCTGAAATTTATCGAAATTTACTATGACTTCACATGGAGAAGGAATTGAAGAAGAACAAATATCAAGAATTGAGAAAGGCATAGGAAGAGATTGCCATGGAGGAATCCAGACAGTCATTTGTACTTCTCCTAGCATTGTTTGCCTTACCCAAAAGGTAAACAAAGATTTTTATTAATCTCATTGCATATGAATAAATATTTTTGAACAAATAAATTGATATATTTCCTTTTAAAATTTATTACAGTTGATAGCAGAATTGATTGGGACGTATTTCATAATATTCTCTGGATGTGGAGTGGTGGTGGTGAATGTATTGTACGGTGGAAAAGTGACGTTTCCAGGGATATGTGTGACTTGGGGTCTTATTGTTATGGTCATGATTTACTCTGTTGGTCACATTTCGGGTGCACATTTTAATCCTGCCGTCACCGTCACTTTCGCCATTTTCCGGCGCTTTCCTTGGTATCAGGTCACTTAATTATCTACACTCTACCTCTTTTGTTTTCTTAAAGACCTATACATTGTTCCAAGAGGGTACAATGTACCCAAACCCGAAAACTCTAACCGGAACCGAACCGAAATACTATTAGTACTATTGAGTCCAAAACTCCTCTACCCGGATCGGAACCGATCTGAATACCTAGATGCCTATGATATATCAAACTGTAGGTATATTTGTATATGGTCGTAGCAAATGGATAGCTAGTAATTTGAGAGATTTGCATTCTGCATTTACGATAGTCTTTTTTATGTTAACTTTTTATGACCAATGTGCGACTGAATTTTTGATAGTAATATAAATGTTTTGGGCAGGTACCATTGTATATTGGTGCACAACTTTCGGGATCGTTACTTGCTAGTTTAACACTGACACTAATGTTCAAAATCACACCCGAAGCTTTCTTTGGGACAACTCCGGCTGATTCGGTGGCACGAGCGCTCGTCTCAGAGATCATTATCTCATTTCTCCTCATGTTCGTTATCTCCGGCGTTGCCACTGATAGTCGTGCGGTTAGTGTTTTCTGTATACATAACATAATTTTGGCATGATTCAACATTTAAACAAGAAACAATGCAAATGGAAGATCTCATGATGTTGGACATTTGTTAATGTTTTTGTCAGGTTGGAGAATTAGCTGGAATTGCGGTAGGAATGACTATAATATTGAACGTTTTTGTAGCCGGGTAAAATTACTATCTTTTTTTTTTTTCATTTTACTACAAATTACAATTTCATATACTATAAACTAAAAATATTAATTTGTGTTTGTGATTATTGTTAGACCGATTTCTGGAGCATCAATGAATCCAGCAAGAAGCCTTGGACCAGCAATAGTGTTGGGAGTATATAAAGGAATTTGGATTTACATTGTTGGTCCCATCATCGGAATTATGGCCGGAGGTTTTGTTTACAATTTTATCAGATTTACGGATAAGCCACTCAGAGAACTCACCAAAAGTGCTTCTTTTCTACGTAGTGTTTCTCCAAACAACAATGCATCTAGCTAATCTTGTGCTCTCTTTGTTTAATCTTAATATCTTATTGTTACTTGTTGAATCATCCCGGCCATATATTTTTTAATTGGTTTGAAAAATATGGTATACACTGTAATGAAAAGAGAATCAAGTATATACGTTTTATATCAACAAGAGAGTAAATGCCAGAAGTGCACACCTTACACAATTCTAATAGACCTTCCAATGTATAGAAAATTTTCCGGTCGAAACCAATACTGGTGCTGTTAATACATTTCACAGATGATAAAGGAAGCTCTCTTACGCATAAGTTTGATGAGTGACCGAGGAAGGGCATGTGTCGTTGTCATGAAAGATTTTTTTGTAGGACATGTCTGAATAAAGAACTGCCGGGCATGATAGTTGTGATTTGCTGTTTAGTTTTGTTTCAGAGATCATCTAAATTATTAATTGAGAGATTTTTTGAAATGACCCATTTTGGTGTGAAATTACGCTTTACCCTTTAGGGAATACTAAACTCAACCCCCCTTAGGGAACAGTGAATCCAAGCAAAATTTGTCTGCCGTACTCTGCCTTAATATGTGGGTCATTCCAACATTTTTTTTGGGTGGATCTCCCTTGACATTAATGTTTGGAAATGGGTCATTTTGAGCTATTTCCACTTATTAATTTAGGTTCACTATTTGAAAATAACATTTAGTTATATGTTATATTACCGAAAATGGCAATGAGAGTAAGGGAAAACGTTAGAATCATATAAGAATATTTTATGATTTGTGGCTTTCTACTTGTTAGTATATCAAAACATAAAAAATATTTGAAACCAGTCAACCACTATAGGATGGCTTAAAAATACTATTTGTTCGTTTGTGGCCTCTCCAATCTTATCCATATGAACATCAGCGATAAGATATCAATAGAAAAAAGTATATAAGAGCTTGTTGTTTGTACTGCAGTGTTTTAGGGAGCCGTGTGGTGTATATGTAACTGTAAGCTCCATCGCACCATCTTCTCCAGAAATAGATGAGTTGTCATATAATTTATCTTACACTACTGAGGATGGACGTACTATGATTTACAAATCACCAAAAGTAAAGAGTTTTCCTGAAGTTAGCTTCCAAACTTCTCAAGAGAATTTCATGTTGATCCCTCACAGTTTGTTGAGTGGTGACATGTGGAAGATGGAGCTTTGCATCAATGAGTTGAAACCAAGAGTAAGAAGGTTGAGGTGAATACAGAAGAACGATGGAAGCTATATCTATCTCTGTCTTTTTTTTTTTTTTTTTTTTTTTGTCCCGCTCATTTGTTATTAAAACGAGATTCTTCAAATTTTGCTTAAAAGCTATATATCAAACTCCAATGAAACGTTTGTACACTGTCTGAATTGTTGAGGAACAACATAAACACAGCTTATTCACCACAACTATGAAAGATTATGATTCCCATTTTTTATTTTTCTGGGTAGTTAATTAGCACGTGTTCTGATTTCTGAATCAAGAATGTGATCCTTATTTCACCCGAAGTGGCCAAACCTCCATAGAATCTGACACCGAAACAATAAAAACACTCATAAGACATTACTCAGACTATGCCTGAAATGAAGATGTGGTGAAGTTCAAGAAGGGACTTACGAGGACGATATTCAGACGTCGGAGCCGAATCCGCCACCGCCCGGAGTAAGAATCTGTAGGATCTCACCGGCTTCCACGTGTACGGTATTCTTGCCTCCAAGATAGATTCTCCGTTTGTCTTTAGTGATGAGATAGTTTGCTCCACGAGCTCCGTTTTGGCCACCGTTCAATCCCCTCGGCGAGTGAACTCGTCTCTCTGAGAGAATACTAACCACCACAGGCTTTCTAAACTCTATCTCTCTCACCAATCCATCTCCTCCTTTGTGCAACCCATTGCCTCCACTGTTCTCTCTTAATCCAAACTTATGCAACAGAACCGGGTACCTGAACAAAAAAGCCTTTTGTTAGTCAAGTGCAAGTGAGTTGGTTCGGTTTAGGTTAAGAGAGGAAGTTTTTAAAGTACCTCTGCTCGAAGATCTCGGGATCAGTCATACGTGTGTTAGTCATATGACATTGGATTCCGCTTGTCCCGTCCCATGTCGGTCCTGCTCCACATCCTCCTCCAATGGTCTCGTAGTATCCAAATGTGTCGTCTCCAAATGTGAGATTGTTCATGCAGCCTTGTGAACAAGCACAAGCCTTGAAAGCTGTTAAAACAACATCTGTAACTCTCTGAGATGTTAGAACGTTTCCTCCAACAACAGCTGCTTTCTCGCTTGGAGACAGGAACGAACCAGCGGGTATACGGATCTCAACCGGAGCTAGGCAGCCTTGGTTTAGCGGAATGTCGACGTTAACCAGACAACGGAGGCAGTAAATAACCGCTGCGGATGTAACTGCTTCCGGTGCGTTCCAGTTACCGTAGACTTCAGGGCTTGTGCCTGTAAAGTCGAAGAAGGCTTCTCCTTTGTCAGCGTCGATTGTAAGTTTTAAATGAATCACGGATCCGTCGTCCATGTAATCCTCTTCTTCGATGGTCACAGAGTTACCAACTCTTGAAGTTGGTGTTTCAGAGGAGACTCTAATAGCAACAGATTTCAGCATTTCTCTCACTGCTTCTTCTGCGTTAAGCTGCACGTATTTCATGTAAGCTTGAACAGTTCCAAGGCCGTATTGCTCAATCAGCTCTTTAATTAGAGCAATTCCTCTCTGGTTTGCAGCTATCTGTGCTTGAAGATCAGAGAGATTGTCTTGAATCCTTCTGGTTCCGGGAATCTTAGTTGTAGTTTCATCAGAAGAAGGGAATTGGAGAAGCTTGATGATTCCTTCTTCCTGGAAAACTCCTTTTTCAACGACTTTAAACGCTTTAATCGCAGCACCTTCCTCCCAAATCGCCTTTGAGAAAGGAGGCATGCTTCCGGGAGTTATGCCACCAACTTCTGCATGGTGACCTCTGCTCGCCACGAAGAAGACGAGCTTACCATTGTCAAAGACAGGAGTGATCACGGTTATATCAGGCAAATGGCTACCACCTGCGCAAGGATGATTCGTTACCAAAACATCTCCTTCGTTCAGATTTTCACCCCAATGTTTGAGCTGCCAACGAACTGTACTCGACATGGCACCGAGATGAACTGGAACATGCGGCGCATTAGCGACTAAACCACCGTCAGGACTAAACAAGGCGCAAGAAAAATCCAACCTTTCCTTGATATTCGTCGATATGGAAGTACGTTGCAAGGTTCTTCCCATTTGCTCAGCTATACCCATGAATCTGTGATTAAAGATGGATAATTGAACAACATCTGCAACATTCTCAGCAAGCTTCACACTGCTCACTGCAGACTCTAACTCGATTCTAATGTTCCCATATTTTGTGATGATGGCTTGGCACTGAGGTTCTACAATAACTGTACTATTCCCGTTCATGATGATCGCAGGGCCAGGAATCTCATGGCCAAATCCTAAATTCTCTAACTTGAACAACGGTGTATCATGCCATCCGCCTTCAAAGTAAACCTTGTAGTGACTTTCAACTTTAGGAGTACCAGGTGCAGCTTCAACCGCCCGTGGTTTCAATATACTCGTCACTCCAATTCCCCGAACTCGAACATCACATATGAGAAGACTTCTGTTTTGAAGTTTAAAGCCATACTCTTGCTCGAAAAGCTTGAGAAACTCTGCAGCATAATCAAATGCAGAACCATCTCCAGTTTTTTTACCCTTTACCATGATCGCTGTATCTGTGCCGTCGTATCTTATATTCAAATATGTCTCAGTGGAGATATTCTCATCACCAAAGCCTTGCTCCTGGAGCTTCTCTTTCACTTCTCTCAGTAATAAAGTTTCCCTTCTAAAGACTTCTGAAAGAGACTCAGGGCCATAAACAGCTGAATACGGCTCTTGTGCATCTTCAATGACATCTGCCAAACCCATTCCATAAGCACTCAAGATTCCACAGTATCTGTGAACAAGAACTTCTTTCATGCCCAAAGACCTAGCTATTGCACAAGCATGTTGCGGTCCAGCACCTCCAAAGCACGCGAGGGTATGGTTCTTCGTTTCGTGACCCTTCATCTCCGTCAATTGCCGTATGGGACGACACATTGTCTCATTAGCAACACTCACAAACCCCATTGCTATTTCCTCCACCGTCATGTCCTTTGCAGATGGATCCTGGCTCTTCCTATATGAATTGATCTGTCCTGCAAGCTTCTCGAATGCTTCTCTTGTTGCTGCTACATCTAAAGGCTGATCTTCGTTAGGTCCGAAGATGGATGGAAAATAGTCAGGAATAACAAACCCCAAAACAAGGTTAGCATCAGTAACTGCTAACTCCCCTCCTTTCCGATAACAAACCGGACCCGGGTGAGCACCCACGGAATCCGGTCCAACCCGGAAAGCACCGAACTGAAACTTTAACTTCGATCCACCACCAGCAGCAACAGTGTTTATATCAAGCTGTGGCGCTTGTATGATTGCTCCAGCAATCTGAGTTTCTATAACTTGCTCATAACTTCCATCATACCGGCTCACATCCGTTGATGTACCACCCATGTCGAATCCAATCAGAGGTTTTTCAGTTTCGAGACCAAAGAGTGTCTGCGAGTAACCAACAACTCCTCCTGCTGGACCTGATAACACAGCCTTGTGCCCTGAAAACCTACTCTCTGGTGCTAAACCTCCATCAGACTGCATGAACAGAACATTCACTTTCCCAAGATCATCATCAAATTTCGAGATGAAACCAGATAAGTACTCTTTGATGACAGGTGTCAGATAAGCATCCACAGTGGCAGTAAGACCACGAGGAACAGCACGAACCATCGGCGTCAATGCAGAAGACAGAGAGACATGTCTAAAACCCAACTCTAAAGCCAACTTCTCCACCGCAATCTCATGTTTCGGATACGTATACGAATGCATCAGAACCACAGCCAAACAACTTATCCCTTTATCAAGCAGACTTTTAAGCAACGGTCTCAAAGCTTCTTCATCAAACGGCTTCACAACTCTAAGAAGCTCACCAGACACTCCCTTGATCAAACCACCCTCCAAGTTATCATCTTTCTCAAGCGAAAGCTCAACTCTTTCATCAACCTCGATAACCTCTTCGTAAAGATTCGACGGTTTCGCCACCGTAAGATCAAAGATATCGGGACGAGCTTGGTTACCTATCTGCAACAAATCTTTAAACCCTTTCGTAACACACAAAGCTATTCTTTCTCCTTTCCTCTCCAACAAGGCGTTTGTAGCCACGGTTGTACCCATCCTTATCCACTGAATCTTATCCGTTGGTATCTTCGACGTTCGTGGGATCTTCTTCCCTGTGTACTCTTCGAGTAACCTCCTGATTCCTTCAACAGGAGCATCGTCGTAGTTCGCTGGATCCACCGATAAAAGCTTCAGAACACGACCATCGGAATGTCCTGGGATCTCGGCGTAAACGTCAGTGAAAGTACCTCCTCGATCAATACAAAACCTTAGCTTTCCTTCAACAACAGTCCCCATCTCTCACTCTCTCTCTCTCTGCATAAAGAATCACATAATCAAAGGAAGAAACTGGAAATGGCGCTAATCAAATCACTAATCAACCAAACAAAAATTCACTAATTACCTTAGATGATCAATGATCAAATCAAATTAGAACTAAACGCTAATCAAATCACTAATTAACCAAACTGAAAAATCGCAAAATTGCCTTCCTCAATTGAAACATCTTGAAACAAGACCGATATTAAGAGATCACAAGTTCGATTCGTTAAACCGTAAGAGATATAGATGACGATGATCGTTGGCAGATAATGAGATTTCAGATAGGATCAAATTCAAACTAAACGACAAGAGTGAAGAATCGGTAAAATCAAAATCCAGATATACATGAAATTACCATCCACTGGTAGTGAAAAAAAGTCGCCGGAGGGGAGGCTCGAAGAGCGAGTTTTAGCAGAGAGTCAACAGTGTTAGTGGGTGAATGATGAGGGTGATGAGTCACTGATGACGATGATGATGATCTGAACTTTGAAGGATCGCTCAGGTTTTTTTTGCTTTTCCGGTTTGACTAAACCGTTTTGGTTTTTGATGGTAGAACTTACGTGGATTTTTAAAAGAGACTCGAAAACTAGGATAATATTTGTGATTTATTCCGTTGAATCTATTAATAAAAACTGTTTATGTATAGTAGGGAATAATACTGACCAAAAATATTGAGTCAGTTTAGTAATTCTATCAAATTTAATCTGAGACCTATTTCAAAAAAAAATCCTATTATCTAATAACAAATGTCGGAAATAATACTGACTAAAAATATTGGCAAACCTATGGATTATGAAGATTAAAATTGAGGTCATCTTTGAGAATCTTCCTTACGAGTATAGACCCATTTTTGATCAGATTGAAGGATATGATACACCTACAATAATCATTGAGGTTCATGAACGTCTTCTTAACCATGAAGCCAAACTTTTGATGATGATGGCTGCTGATATCTCGCCTTAATTTCTTGTGACTGGCAACACTGTGATCTTCAGTTGTACAAAGTCTTATGTGTTCCAATATATATATATATATATATATAAAAAATTATTACGGTTTATTATATATGTAACACTAATCAAATCTCGGTTAAATTCTTTCCTGTTTCTTTTCAGGTAAAGGATCAGAGCACGGGGTTCATTAATGTAAAGCAGAAAAAGAAATGATCTCTACGAATGGCCAATGTCACCGTCATAAGTTATTGCTCTATCTACCTCAACATGTTCAACCACCACAAAATACCAATAACATGCAAACTCAGAGCCAAAAATCGTATAGCCAAACCAAAACAAAATTTTACTCATCATGTTGTAGGGTAACAAAATTCAGAGAGAGCCAACAACAGTTACACAAGCTTTGAAAGATGAACATTGGCATGGTCACGATTGAACTTATGGGTTCAAAAGACATGTTTTATCAAAACTGCCAATAAATTTTCACTGCTTTTAAGTACTTTAAAAAATTTATAGAGATTTAAAGGGTGTCATTCAGTGGCGGACGTAGCAGCGGACGTACGGGGTCACTTTTGAAATTCCTTAAGTAATTATATGATAATCTTATTTAGTTAGCTCAAGTTCTATAATAGTATCTCCAGTTAATTCGAATTCTATGATAGTGTCCCCAGCTAAAAGTTTTTCTAGATCTGCCACTGGTGTCATTTGACCCCACATTCTCATTCTCTTTAGTAGGTCCACCACTAGACACAGTTCCATATCAGAAGAATACAATGCTCAGGTTGGTAACCACTTATGCGATTTAGTGCCTCCTAACCCGTCTTAGAACGTTCATTGGTTGTCGCTGTGTATTTACCACTATATCATCCTAATGGTCGGTAACACATATACAAATCGCGATTAGTAGCAAGAGGCTTTCATCGGTAATACGGAATAGATTATGCAAAGACATTCAGCTCAGTTATTAAGTCTACAACAATCAGTGTCGTGCTTGATGTTGTTGTCGTTCACTCGTGACCAATCAAACAGTTGGATATAAATAATGTCTTGGGAGTTTATGGAAGAGATATACATGTCCCAACCTCAAGCTTTTGTTGACAAAGATTAATCCCATCATGTTTCTCGATTGCATAAGCCAATATATGGTCTTAAACAAGCTCCCGAATTTGGTATATGGTTCTCGGAAATTTGTTAACGACGACTTATGTTAATATATCATGTAAAATTAATATAATTTAACATAAAACGATCTGTGCTGTGATATATATAAGATGATGCATCTCACACTAACAAACAAATTATTTACATAATTTTTTGCAATATTTATCAGAAAAAAATGATAAAAAAAAAAAAATTGAAGAACACATATTCCAATAACTGATAACTGATGGCTACTCTTGCATTGTACTCTACTATAAGACAACGATCTCTCCTCTCCCTCCTTTCTCCGCGAAACTCACATGCTTCTGCATATTATTTGAGACAGTAACAAATTCTATTTTAGTACTCCTTCTGGTTACCAACTGTTTCTAATTAATTAATCATCAATTCAATGCAATTTGTGAGCTAGAAAAGGAAAAATTTTATATACTATATAGGATTCAAGTTTAAAATCAATTTGTAGTAACTTTTTTGTACGTAGCTTACCAAGTTGGATTCGTTTTACAGTTGAAGGCAACATGTGAATATCGTAACTGTTTGCGTTTGCATGTATATTTACATGAGACCCGAAATTCTCAGTTCCTCCATGAGCAGCTGTTGCAGGTCGACGGCGTTGGGGGCGCCAAGCGGCTGGCGATACTTAGCCTTGTAAACGGCGGCAATAACACGGGAAGTGGCCTGTTTTTTGTAGTTGCTCCTTGTCTCGATTGAACAGGTGTGAACTAGTTCCACTTCCCGGATCTCGTAGTATGCGCAATCTTTGAGCTCTTTAGCACGGACCCGCCAGTCGCATCTTGGGTCTACACAAGTGAGTAGAAAGGAATCTTTGGTGGTGACGGATTGCCTGAAACAGAACCGGTTCTTAATGGCGTAGATGGCCAGCGCTATCCTGCAGTCTTGTTTGTTGGCATACACTTTCCCCACACGGATCTCGTCATCTGTTACGTCGTTTTGCAAGTCCGGGATTTCGTCGGTTGCGAAGACTGTGTCGTCATAGAGTGGCGGAACGTCGAAATCCTCGTCGGCGATGTTGTCAAGGATGCGTTGTGGATGACCAGGATCTGTAGTTGGTGGACACGATGTGTTTGAAGTGTGTGGATAGGGTGCCGTGACCGGGGTTGTCGTGGATGACGATCCGTGTTCGTACGTGGAGTATTGCTGTGTGGGTGGACGGGTTTGCGTTGGTGGTGTTCGACCAACCCGAATTGGTGTTGAGGAGGCCGCTGCAAGATCAAGGTTGGGGAATGGACGCATCGGTGAATGTGACGTGTCCATTTTCCAAACGGTTTTGGGACACTCTTCGGTGGTTACAAGATGATCGAACGCGTCGTTGGTCGAACAGAGGACAGTTCGTGGTGGCAGACTAAACACACTGAGTGCCTGTGGCGCATTGGAACCGGCGAATTCGTCATCAAGTAAAGGGGTCCAAAAATCCTCATCAAATCCACGTGGTCGAACAACTGAATCGCTGCCGTCTTGCGACCCTTCGCTGTCCGAGGTCAGGTGGCCGTCTTCCTGGGAAAGAAGCGTGAAGTCAGGAAGTTTTTCTGGGTCCGGTGTCGGGTTTTCCTCAGCAATCGCCGTGGGTGCAGACTGCTGGAATGCAGGCGTGGTGGAGCCGATTTTGGATGCTGCAGTTGGAGGGAAATTGGTTTCACCATCGGCATCGATTTCTCCTAGAGGCGAAGACTGGTTTTGGATGTTCGTCGGCTTGTTGTTCGTCGGGGTTGATAAAATGGCGGCCGGTTCGCCGTTTCTGGACAACTCCGGTTGAGTAAAACTGGCGAATAGGTTCAGAGAGTTATTGTCTTTGAAGTGTCTGAAGAAGAAGCTGAGACCGGCGTCGTTGGATAGTCGGACAGGCGGTGTGGTAATGCCTGTAGCTAGTTCTCTCGCACTCGGTGGCCAGTACGATAGTTTTACACTGCGAAAGTCGTCTGATATGCCGGCGAACTCATCGTCGACTGCTTTTTGTAGTTCATGTAGTGTCGTCTCTGACTTGAGGGGAACGACTCTGGACCACTCGTTTTGGTCGGCCAGGAACTCCCAGTTGCCAGAATGGGACCGCTTCCACTCGCCGGCGATTACTAAAACAGAGTCCTCCATCGGCGGAAAAGGACGAATAGAATTTGGAGAAAGGTACGTCTTATGTGTGAATATTACGAATAGAATTTGGAGAATTGAAGGTAACAAACAATGGAGGAGCTTGTTACGGGGAAATGGATGCGTTTGTTGTGGATGTAGGGTGACAGAGCGGACTGGAGGGGAAAAGGTATAACAGGTAAATCTTGTACGTATGATTTGGCTGAAGATGTTTGTTGTCTCGATAATGGAAGCATGGATGGTATTAGCCGTAGGATTAGGTAGATATTGATTAGTTAGTTTGTATTAGCGGTTGAGATGCAAGGTGGGTAGATAAATGTCCAATCAACCATCTGACAAACGAAAAAACCTCAAAAGTAAACTACTAATCATCTGGGTTAATGTGTGTACGGTTGGTGTTAGAATGGAAGGGTATAATGGGAAGAGATTTGGTCACAAAGTATGCTCTAGCACAAAAATTGTTTTTGTGTTATGAGTTTTGAAAAAAGTATGCTCATGTGTAATTTTCTCTATATATTTTTACATGTTGTGTTAGTGTATGTGTGTTTGTTTTCTAAATAAAATATTTTTTTTGGTAGTTTAAACAAAGTTCTTCAATTGCAAATGAAAACGCCAAGTACAGATGGAATTGACTCTATCTACATTTACATTTTCACATTAAAAACAAACAATATTTGAAAAAATAAAATAAAAGGAATTTTCTGTGAAAATATAAGAATTACTTTTTGAAACAATGCCTCCATAAATTTCTCTCTTGAAAAATAAAATATATTGTTAGATAATTGAATATAATTTTTTTTTTTTATTAAGAGTTTATACCATTTTTAAAACAGTTTATACTTTCAATTAACATCAGTCTAGTAACATGACCTATATATATAAGTATATAACCCGTTCACTAACTAAGAGGTTGTTCTAACTAATCCTCTTTCTAAACAACTCTGGCACATCGATAACAATGTTTGACCTAAATGACTAACGACATTTTCGAGGTGCTAACAATTAATAACTATACAATTCACTTTTAATACGCATATCACGCATAGAGTAAACTAGACTATGGAATTGAATTACATATTTTTAAAGTTAATACTGCAAAATGATCAATATTTTAACGAAACGCATTATTATCTAATCCTTTTCATCATGTCAACTCTACTACATATTCATTTATATAAGTTTTAAAAAATGTTAATATAATTGTTGAAAATTGTTAATGATGTTCAATTCGAATTTTGGTTCAATCTGGATTTCAATTTCGGTTTTTGAGATTTTCCGTTTGTGAATATTGTATTCAAATATATGAATGACCTTTTTATGATTATAAAATATACTATTCTAAATTTATAAATGGATTTTAAATTTTACCTCTCGAGCCGTATAGTTGTTCTTCAAATCTGCAACACCAAGTTTCCTCCGAAACTCATCACCGGAACTCTCTCGGTAGAGAGAAATAATCCTCTCTGCGACTTCCGATGCATCGTAGCTCTCTCCCATTAACTCCATGACCTGAGACCGAGGCAGCCTCAGTCTCACCCTCGTCTGTCCAGGGCCATGCCCATCCCCGCCGTCAGACCTGGCGATAGCAACGTCGGAAACCGTCCTCCGAGAAAGCATTAGCATTTCCAGACGCTCCTTGGCGCCAACATGTATACCGGACATAACTCTCCGGTACGGGAGCCTATTCCTCTTATCTCCTTCCTCCGCCGCCGTCTCCGTCTGAAGGTTCGGCAGCTCCACAAGAAAATAAGTTTTGTTAGACGTTAAGATGTGGTTCGGCTCAAGCGGCTTGGCGCGAACTCCAAATCGTTTCACGGACTCGGAGTCAAACAGGACGAAGCCAGGATGTTCTTTGGTGACGTCGCTCACTGTGGCCGGAGTTTTAAGCCGGAAAGTATCGCCGTCGATCTTCATCACTCTCGCCTTCTTTCTCTTTACCATTACAATGTTTCCCATTTTCTTATCTTCTTAACTGAATAAATCTCGTAAAGCATGCAACGCTATTTATATATGTTGAGGAAGATTAAAGAGTAATTAAATATATAATAGGTTAAAGATTTGATTAGTGTGTGAAGCTTTGAAATACTCCGAAGATTCTTCTTCCTTATAATAAAGTCTAACGTTGAAATTTTATCAACTAATTTTGAAAAACCAATTCTTGAAAAAGTCGGTCGACGGCAATGCATTTCTCAAGCTTAAGCTTTATCATTGCATTTTAAAAAGCTATCACCACTAGTCGCCAAATGGCCTATTTAAACAATATATACTAATTATGACCATAGGTGCATAGCTAATCTCCCATGGTATACAATATATTCAATATCGTAGGCGGTTATCCAAATTATACTTCGTCGCCATACCCATATTATACTATATATGAGAATGTTTTATTTGTATAATTTTTGTCCTAACCAGAATTTCTATCACCGGAAAAATCATTTTCGTCTTTAATTAAGAACTAGAACCGGATCCGCGCGTCGGCGCGCGGGACTATATTTTATTTAATATTGAATTTTTTCAAATTTAAAATTTACAGTTTATGAATTGTAGATATAATTATAAAAGTATGTGTCGGTGCGCGGGATATGAATAATATTTTTTCAATTAAATACATCAAGTTAAAGTTTTTTTATATATATTTTGATATAATTAAAAATTTTAAAATTATTAAAAGAAAACAATAACATTGCAAATAATTTGTAACACTATACTTTAAAGTTTTTTTGTGAATTATTTTGTGAGTTTTTTTTATGGCTTGATTACAAATTTACAGAAAGAAAGTAGTTTTAAAGAGAAATAAGTAGATAAGCCGGAAAAAAAAATTTTAAGTACATCAATTTAATGCACACATAAGTGTTTATAAATTTAAATTTATAAAATTTATTATTTTCATACTAAAATTTATGAAAAAAATTTAGCATTTATAGAAAGAAATATTACATAGCAAAAAATAGATAAATAGCAAAAAAATGAATTATTACATCAGTGTAATTAGAAGATAAGTGGAAGTAAATGGTAAATTATGAAATTTATTATTTACATAAAATATTTAAGATTTTTTTAAAATTCTTCAACATATAAAAACATTAAAATTATAAAAATTATAATAGAGGTTATATAATTTTTTCTTTTGTTATTTGGGCTCACAAAATATTAAACCCATAATTTTTCCAATATGGGCCGAATTAAACTCATAATCTACACATTAAACACTTAACAAATTCGGAAGCCCAATAAGTTTCCTTTGTAATCATCTATCTCAACGTCTCTTTTAACATTAAAATATCAATCGCCATCATTTGTTGTCCGTGAACCTTACCACATTTTTCATCTAAGCTGTCTCTTCTTCTTCTTTCGACATCTCCGATTCTTGTGTTGATTTTTTAGATCTTGCTTTGGAATTAATTCATAATCAACACCGGAATTCGTCAGATTCTTCTTCCTCTCAGGTTACGAATTCTTCTTAGGCTCGTAGTCTTCTTCTTATTATATTAGATTGTAATTTGATTCCACTAATATATTATATATTAGTGTAATTGCATATATAGAAACCATAGAGGTTGATTTGTTGCTGATTCAACGTCATCATGAGTATTGAATTTCGAGATGGTTTGTTAGTTACTGCTATTTGATTCTTCTCCTTACTTCGTTTGTATGCATGCAGTCACATCACAAACCTAGAGAAGGGCCATTTGAGCTGAACGATGTGTTTGCAATAGTTAAAGCTGTTCCTGCGATTGCTCTCCTCTCTTATGGTTTCTTCAACAAAGGACTCGTTCCTCGTCTCTGCTATGGCGCTGTATGTCCTCTCTCTTTCTTCTTCGCAGCTCATTGGTCTATCTATACTCACTTGTGGATTGAGATCGAATTTCTATAAAATTAACGTATCTCTTTTACTTACAGAGACTTCTGACTCTCTGTATTTGTATTTTAATAGAGAAAAATGGACTTTGGTCCATGTGAGGACAAATAACTCGCTGGCTACATTAATACCATAAGATAGTTTGGTGGCTTAACTTTTGCTTTGTCAGCGTTTTGCTTTACATGTTGTCTGTCTCTCCTTGTATCAGGGATTAGGAATCACTGTGTTTGGAATCTGCTACATGTTTGGAACTGGAGCCAGTGGAGATGACAAAGTAAGAGATTGAAACCATTTGAAACAACTCTTAAATCAAGTGCAGTCTGAAAGTACAGAGGCAGAGACAGAAGCAGGGCAGAGACCAGTGAGAAAAAAATAGTCCACTCGAAATCAAAAGGTGCAAGCATGGATAAGCCTATTCCTCAGTCATCAAAGAGCAAGGTAGCAGATTTGAGAACATGGGTTTTCTTGTGAAAATAAAATACTTTTGAACTTCCTAACTTAGAGCATCCACATTGGTGAACCCATGAGGGGTTCACCCAAAAACAATATTTTAATAAATTTTTTATTTTTAAATCAATACAAAAAGAAAAAAAAAATTCAACCACTCCCCTCTCTCCAAGTGGTGAACCTGAGGAGAGAGGGGTTCACCATAGAGAACTTTTTACTTGGGGATCATCACTATTCACTCTCTCTCTTATTATTTAATTATTATTTTTTTCCTTGAACCTCCCTATGAACCTCCCTATAATCCTCCAATGGACATGCTCTTATAATTGGATAAACTGTGTAGAAGAAGATTTCTCGTGCAATGACACCTTCGACCAAAGAATCTAAACATACTTCCAAGAGCTATCCCAAGAGGAAACAGACAGCTGGAGAGGAAATGGTGTGAATTTTTTATGCATTCTCTGTCTATGGTATGAGGTTTTTATTAGTTTCGTGTTTTCTTGTCTTTGCAGGAGTCCCATGAGAGTGAGCTTAGTGAGGAGTTGGTCGGTAAGAGAGTTAAAACATTCTAACTTGTTTTGGATACTATGACATAAATCTCACCATTTATATTCGCACAGGTTTTGTGAAGGCATCATAAAGTCCTATTGTAGTCGTAAGAAGAAGCATCGAGTGAGTTAACTTCTCGAACTGATATTTCGAAATTCTCACTTTGTTGCGTAATTGATTCATAAGAATTTTCCTACCGGGCCTCGTTGCAGGTATTTTTTTCTGATGGTGATGTTGAAAACCTTATTCTTAAAAAAGAACGTTGGGAGTTAATCCAGAATAATTCTTCAAACAGCAAGGTGAGATTTTCTTACATTGTGCGCCTCTTTATTCATTCACCATTTTTTATCTTTTACAAAAAAAAAAAAAAATCTAATTGATATGTGTACTTATTTCTCCTCAAAATGTTAAGCAGGATCTGCCTGATTCTACTCGTGTATCTAAAGTGTAAGTGAAACGTTCATGGTTCTGAACCGCTCACAATTTTTTAACATTGGCACATCTTTAGTATTGATTTTTTTGCCTCTATATGCAGAATACGAAGGCAGAAAGCGAAGAAGAGCAATGAAAAAAGGTAACTTCTAAATTGTTACTTTATCCTATAATGTTTTATAAAATTTGTTCACTTATAAGCCTAAATTGTTACTTTGGGTCATGTTCACTTTTCTTATGCTTTTTTTTTTTCCTTTTTAAATCTATGCTGAGGACCAAATTGGCTGATGTCTGGTTCTCACAATTTGGCTACTACAACTGCATTCATGGAAGAGGGTTGGCTTCTGTTGATTCCTAATAAAAAGGTAAATTCTTCCAATTACAAAATATCTAGATTTCAAATGTATAAGTTTTGACAAAAAAAACTTCCGAATGAATAAGATTATGCCTAAAAACGTAAGATTAAAGATAGAAAATAGTTTTGAAACAACACAGTAACCATCCACTAATATGTAACTTCCTCGCAAATTCAACTCACAAATTCTGAAACACTTCTTTGAAAACCACATTCATTGATAAGTTATCTGCAAGAAAAAAAAAGACATGAAATTATATTCGTTATCTTGATAGAGAATACAATAGAAAGCGGTTAAAAATAACTACAATAACCCTCTTGATCAAATAAGACCAGTTCGAGTGTCTCTCATGAGTTGAAGGAGTATTGCTCCAGGTAGTCTTGAAAGGTTTGATGTTTTTCAATGGGGTTATTGGGAGAGGCTGCACCATTTTTTAGTTGAAGAATATATGAGGTTTGATTTTTTGGGTGAGTAATGAATGTGGGATCGTGTGGTTAGTTTATATAGGATGATGGTTATTGTTTTTAGGGTTATAATCTTAGGATATGAAAAATGGGATTATGGCCGATATAGATTTGATACATATTTGGAGATATTATTAAAGGCATATTCGTTTGTGTGTTTAAGGTAGTTAGGAATTGGTTTAAAATATTGAATTATTGTAGATATTGTGTAAATTTTTAAGTTAGGAAAAATGGTATGATGACCGACTTAAATGAGATTGTGTCCGAGTTTTTGGGTATTGATGGGAGATAGATTTTGAATATTTAGTATTAATAGGTATATGTGTGATTATAATAGATATGGAGATATTGTAAAAGGCATATTCGATTTCTTGTTTAATGTAGTTACCAATTGTTTCAAATATTGAATTAATGTAGATATTGCTTATATTTTTTTTGCAGATTTGGTGGAGGAAGTTTTTAAATTAAATCTGTAGATATTGTCGATGATTTTGCAAAAATGTTAGTTTCCTAAAAGCTATATACTGAATTAATCTTAGGCCGTTTGATTTAATTGTAGAGATTTGAGCCGTTTGATTCAATGTAACATGCATTTACAAAGATTGTTTGAATCTGTTTTTTGTATTTTGTATTTTATATACCTTTGTGTATTCATAAAAATATGATTAATGATAGTTTGTGGAGATATTTTATTATAATCAATTCTGGAATACTATAGACTACAAATATTACATCGTAGTATATTTAATTTTAACAATTTTATGTTAACAATACATCAGTTAAACAATATACTTTAGTGACATTTCTTATTGTATTCTAATTTATATATATCATATAATATAGCACATATTCTACATACATTATGCTTAATTTTATGTAGGTATGATTTATTTTATGTTACTGATATATCTTCTGAACAATATAGTTTTAGAATATTCCTTATTGCAATGATCAATAGTATATGTAATACGATCATTAGGTTGACTTTTCATTTATTTTCGCATTAGGTGGAACGATTTGATCAAAATAATTCGATCTCGTTGGTTACACAATTTGATTAGCTCGGTGAGTCTCATATATAATCGGTTAATGATAAATCAAATTAAATTAAATGAACCTAATTCAATTGTTGGAGCCATTTTTTTATACCTAAAATACTCTTAATGAGATTTAATAAAAATCAAAGAAAACCAATGACACAAAAAGTAATATGCCATGATTCTTTTGTCTTTTTTCATATAAGATTCCTGTTTTAATATAGTAGAAGATGCGTTTCCCCAACATGAACAAAGTGGATCATCGCTAGAACCATCATTTCTATTGATCTCAAGAAGAAAACCTTCATGAAAATACTTTTATATTAAGTTAAACTATGTATTTGTTAGCCGGACGTAATACGGGAAAACTAGTAAAAGATAATAATAAAGTATTAGATGGTAGTCATATAATTAAGATATCCATCTGTTATTTTTTTATTTTTATTTGTCCAATACTTTTTTGAAAAGTTAAAAAACCATTAGTGGAGATATCTTGATTATAATTCAAAAAAATAAAATAACAAATAGAGGTATTTACTTCAATTCAAAAAAAAAAAATAGAGGTATTTACAGAAAACCCTCGATCGATTAAAATTGAAGTGTTTGACAATCCAAACCGTACAATACTCCGGTTTAAGGTCAAACCGATCTATCCATCCGGTTGCGGTCTGTTTTTTTAAAACAGCGAGGTTTCTCTGTTCTGTAAGCTTCAAACCGGTACAAACCGGTCGGTTTTTAAAAGCACAGTCTCATGATTCCCGCTGGTCAAACAGACGCTATCTTAAAGGTCAGCTCTTGATGCCATTCTCTCTGACGACGACCCTTAGATCTCCTAGTTTCCATCAAAATCGAAGTCTCAGGTTTTAATATCGAACCCTGAATAAATCTCCTTATATGATTTTAATTTAATTTAATTGTGCTTAATTTGATTGTTATTTCACTTCGATTTGATCTACGATCCGTAAAAGATCGAGAAACTCGAGAATGTCGACGCCTCCTGTTCTCTCGCTTGCTCTTCCTTCAGATACTGGTCGTGTTCTTAGTATCCAATCCCACACAGTCCAGGTTTACTTTCAAACTCTCATACTTTTTTCCCCTAATCTTTGAGAAATCTATGTCCTTTTTTTTGTTGAAATTTGTGTGCTTGGTTTTGTAATTGATCACTTGTCTCATCATTAGGAAACTCAGGAGGACATGTTTCTTCCTTGTGTATTTGAATCTGGATTTGGGTTTAATTATGTATAGTGTTGATGAACTAAGAGTTCTATCTTCAATAGATTAGTGATGGTATGAGATCAAAATGTAATATTGTTATTACAAGATTGAGGGTTCTACTTTAGTTATTAGATAAGTGAAGAAAGGTCCAGACTTTTATTCTAATTGAAGGAAGAGCCTGATGTGTAAGAACCACCATCATGCTATGTTCATGAATTTACCAATTAGTGAGAATGATCTCGTGTTTATAGATATCAACTAACATCAGGGCATTTTTCGTAAAAGAGTTGATTAACTAAAAATTGTTGAATAGATTACTGATGGTATGAGATCGAAATTTAATATGAGTTTTACAAGATTGAAGATTTCCACTTTAGTTATTGGATAAGTGAAGAAAGGTTGATGTGTAAGAACCATCATCATGCTCTGTTCCTGAATTTACCAATTAGTGAGGACGATCTTGTTTTTATCGATATCAAATAACATCCAGGCATTTTCTGTATGAGTAATTTGATTAGAATGTGCTATATGTTAATTGGTTTGTTGCCATAATGTAATATTGTTATTACAAGATTGAATATTTCTACTTTAGTTATTGGACAAGTGAAAAAGGTCCAGACTTTTATTTAAGTTGATTGAAGAGCTTGATGTGTAAGAAACATCATCATGCTCCGTTCCTAAATTTACCAATTAGTGAGAATGCTCTCGTGTTTATCGATATCAAATAACATCTAAGGCATTTTATGTATGAGTAATTTGATTAGATTGCTGCCATAAATGTGATACCATTTACGCTATCCTTTTTCTTAGGGATATGTTGGGAACAAATCAGCCGTCTTTCCTCTTCAATTGTTGGGGTATGATGTGGATCCAATAAACTCCGTACAGTTCTCAAATCATACAGGTAATGTAATGTAATGTAGAGCCTGGTGCTCTTGAAGCAACCGTTTTGTTATCTTCAGGATTGTATCGTCGTTGGTATATTGGAATATACTGATTTGGCTGTTGTAAAACTTTTTTTCCAGGGTATCCTACATTCAAAGGACAGGTTTTGAATGGTGAACAGTTGTGGGATTTGATTGAAGGCCTTGAAGCAAACGATTTATTGTTCTACACTCATTTGTTAACAGGTATCAATTATAGATTCAGCCTGGTTTGAACACTTGTCAGTTGATATTGAAAGGATGATGCTTTTTTTTTTCTTCTCTTTTCCGATAGTGACTGAGACCATGAAATTTAATCTCTGGTTTATGTGGTTGTGGTGAAAGAGAATGTATTGAATAATACCGCCTCGATGCTTTCTCATTAGCAGCTTTTGATTCGACTCAAGTTACCTTTAAGATGCTTAGAATTTTTTTTTTCCTTCGAAAAGGGATATTTGTATCAAGACATTACTTACTCTTTCTAGAGCTTTCTGCCAATATTTGTATCAAGACATTACTTACTCTTTCGAAATTCTGTCCCATAATAAGTTGTATGTGAACCCGTGGAGAATATATTTTATAAAATTATGATGCCAACATTTTCTTGAAGCAGTTGAAATGGATTTGGAAACCTCTTGCGAATGAGCATTTCGCTTGAAAGCAGGATTCGATAGCTATGGTTTTACATTAGTTCTTTTATGCTTCGATTACAGTTGTATCATCGTTTGGATCAGATATCATCTGGTTTTAGTCTGATCTGAGTGTGTTTGTGGATGATATTTCTTCATATTCAACACTTTAATTCTTCATGTTTTTGAAATGCAGGCTACATTGGATCAGTGTCTTTTCTGAATACAATTCTCGAAGTTATCAACAAGCTTCGCTCTGTAAACCCGAATCTTACATATGGTGAGTGCATTTGCTATGCATGCAAAAACCTTTATGTTTGTCTTTATAGTTCCTTTAAAGTTTTCTATGTTCTGGATACTTTGGAAGGATTGGAACAAAGAAATACTTAGGCTCTATCTCTGTATTGTTTGTAGCTGTGGAAACTGGAGTGAGTGAACGCATTATCTGTTATGTATCCATGTTTTTGGATCTCTTAGATGGTAAAAATTATGCTAATATTAGTCTGTTCCTGTTTAGTATGTGATCCGGTGATGGGTGATGAAGGAAAGTTGTATGTACCTGAAGAATTGGTACATGTTTATCGTGAGAAGGTAAAACGGAACAAAAAGAAACAAAGTGATCGTGTACTTTAAATTTGATCAATTGATTATCTACTTATATATACTACCCTCTTCTCAGCATAAACGATTCGTTTGTCAAGTTCACATATTTTTTTCCAACCTGGCAATCATATCTATAGATATAATAGTAGTTGATGTGGACGGTACTGATGGTATTATCTTGTGGTTAGGTTGTTCCCTTGGCTTCTATGTTGACTCCTAACCAGTTTGAAGCAGAGAAATTAACAGGACTAAGGTACTTGTTGATTACCAAAACTCGCATTCTTTAGCCTATGAGGTATCAGAAATGGAATTGCGTTTGAAGTGGTTGTCCTGGATCCCTAGTTCATGCTCTCATGATAGTGACGTTTAGCACTTTGATTGAGTTGGTGATCATTGTCTTATTAGCGAAAAGTATGAACACAGGACATTGAGGGTTACGTAATGTAAATTCTTCTCTTGTTATTGCTCCAAACATCACACTTCCAAAATATTACAGGATAAATTCTGAGGAAGATGGCAGAGAAGCTTGTGCTATTCTTCATGCAGCTGGTCCTTCAAAGGTGGGTTTCATTAAGCTTGCGAAGTCTTTTCTCTACTGATTAATTAATCAGAGACCTTTCCTAAATGGGTTTCATATAGTGTTGGTCATATCCATCTTTGAAAGGTTGAGAATCTTTCTGCATAGCGTGGAAGATTAGCTTTTATGTGTCTATAAAAATCGATGATTTTAATGCTTGGCAGGTGGTGATCACTAGCATAACTATAGATGGGCTTCTATTGCTTATTGGAAGCCATCAGAAAGAGAAGGTAGGTTTATGGAATAAGATCAAGATAGTTTAGCTTTAAGCAGCCTTGGTATCTTGTAATTCAAATAGAAGAGTGGCTTTTCAAGTGAACTGATCTTAGTGTTTCAACCTCAGGGCCAGAAGCCTGAGCAGTTCAAGATTTTGATACAAAAAATCCCTGCGTATTTTACGGTATTCACTTCACTACTTCAAGTCTTCAACACATTCAAATATTAGCTTTAAAAGTGAAGATGATGCATTTTCATAAACTCCACCTGCAGGGAACAGGAGATCTCATGACTGCTCTTCTTCTTGGTTGGAGTAATGTAATCCCTCTTCATTTCCATACGGAAGAAAAATATTCTCCATCGGTTTTTTCTTATATGCTTTGACGTTTTCTTGTTTAATAATTGTAATATCCAGAAATATCCTGACAACCTTGACAAGGCAGCCGAGCTTGCAGTTTCAACATTGCAGGTAATGTTCTAAACTTGTAAAAGTTATTAAACTCTCTTACGATGTTATTACTACGCACAAAGTTTGTTGGAAGAAGTAGAAACTAATGATTCAGTAACTCTGTTATTGTGAGCAGGGGTTTCTGCGAAGGACGCTTGATGATTACAAACGAGCTGGGTTTTATCCAGCTTCAAGTAGTTTGGAGATTAGATTGATACAAAGCCAGGATGAAATTAGAAACCCAACTGTTGAACTGAAAGCTGAGAGATACAGTTGAAGCAGGTGAAATATGTAACATATTCTATTTTTAAAATAATAAAAACATAGATATGATTATGGGGGTAAGTTAGTTGAGATCTCTTTGTTGAGTATACAATTTTTATGCTGCACGATTCTTTTGTGCATATAAAACAGTTTCAGACTTCAGAGTAAGAGAATGTGAAAGATTTAGGTATTCACAATAGCCACTAAACAGGTCCTTGTTTTGGCTGTTTGGTTTTGATATTTATCTTCCATCATTTTCTTGGTGTTAATACGTTTACAACAACAGATGGAGTGAAGATATGCATTGTGTTGCTCATATACATGTTTAAGTAAGTTCTGTCATCATTTGCATGTTCCATTATGTCTTCTGATCAATCATAACCACAAGTTCCTCTGTCTCGTTTTTTTATTTGGTCTTGCTCTGAACAGTGCATCACCATCTAGCAACGCTCCTGTAGCTGCATTTCGTAGCCACTCCTAAGTTTTCCTCTGTTTCTGTTCGTCTATCTGTCTTCTAGTAATCTTGTTTGCAGTTTCATGCAAACCCTGTTCTTCGAATTCACATTGTTCTTAGACTTGCTTCTCTCTACAAACCTTCACATCTGCCCTGTTTCCACTTATCCTTAGACTTGCTTAGTAAATCTGACAAAGCATTGCTTGTGACGGCAAGAGAAAACTAGTTTTTGTGAATCATGGACTAGTTTTTGTGAATCTGGTAAGAGATTGCAAAAAAACAAATAGAAGATAAGCTACATTTGCACCAATCGACCAACAAACCAATTGACAACCATGGGGTATGTGATGATATTAACTTTGAGATTATAACCACTAGAGTCTGGTTATTAGCTAACATGTAGTAACATAGATAGTTCTTTCACACACTTAATAACATTCGAACAAAACATAAACACTATACTACTAGTCTGTTATGCTTGAAATAAACCCAAGGGGTGAAACACACATATCTAGTTAAACTAACTTCTTCAGTCACTTAACTTCTTCAATAAGTAGTAAAACCCATTAAGGTAGTAACTTCTGACTTAACTTCTTCAATCAGTAGTAGAACCCATTAAGTTGCCTTGAGCTGAACTGTTCCTGATTCATATATTGAGGGGATAGAGATGGGCCGTTCATCATCTGACCGCGGAAACCTCTCCCATTCATCATCATATTATCAGATCTTCCTCCAATCTGCATGTTCATTGTTTCTGCTGCAGGGTATGCATTTGAATATCCAAGCTCCATGTCCCTCGTCAGATTTGGATTCACCTCTTCATAGTTGTGTCTTCGCTGTGTTTCACCTAGTAGCTCCTGGAAATCTTCAGATGAATCGCTCATCTGAAAGTAATCTGCATCGTTCATCATCACAGCCTTCATGTTGTTCGCCATCATCATCATCATCTCTCCATCATTCTGATGATTAAGACTCTGCCTTTCATAACTTGGAACATTGTTAAACTGGTTGCTTCCGAGATTGTATTGTGTGTTTCTAAAGCTTCTGTTGTCATGGTTAAGACCAGCTTGAAAGTTACCAAACTGGTCCTTGTGGATAGGGCTCATGAACAAAAGCTCTGCATACTTTCCTCTGCTGTTCAACTTCTTGATCAAAATCTCTGGATCTAAGTTACCTCTAACAATCACTGCTTCTTGATCTGTGTCTATATCAACAGAGTAAACACCTGACACCAAGATTTATGGGAAAAAAGAAAACTTAAGAAACAGAAGTTGGACAAACCATTAAGAAAAATATATTACAAAGATCTGCATCTGATATATAAATCAACTACAAGGATCTCACCTCCAACTTAAATCTATTACAAGGATTTCAACTGATAAAATCTCCAGTTACAGAGAAGAGACACTCTCACCTTCAACTTTTCTCAGTGTTTTCTGCACTTTCCTTTTACATCCATGGCAGTTGATGTTCACCTTGAGAAAATACGTCTGTTACATAAAACTCAATATCAATAAAAAGGGTTGGAAAAATCAAAAAATGCATTTGAAACAAAAGAATATTTGGGTCTTAGAGCAAAGAGAAGATGGATCATTGTACCTTCAAAGGTTCATAAACGTTTCTTGGCATTCTTGATTTCTCCGTTGGATCTTTCTTTACTTCTTTTACTTATGTCTTTGGGCTATAAACACACAATGTGGTATAAGAAGGGAAGGAGTTAAGAGATATATATACATCATAAAGATATGGAGAGAGAGACAAAGATTCTGGTGGACTGAGAAATATTGAATTTGTCAGCTTTTTGAACAGGCGAGTCTCAGAGGACAACACACCATTTTCTTGTGAGGAAGAGAGAGTTTCTGTTGGTCAACGATCATTGGCTCAAGTGTCAAATCTCATGTTCGAATTTAAGAGTTAAAAAAAAAAAAAAAAATAGAATAAGAAGGACCACTTGTAAGAAACTGGCACTGCGAAGCTAAAATAAATGAAATAAGCGGCTATGGTCTGAGCTTTTAGTGTTCTGCCTTTGGTTATAACTTCTTTATCAAGCAGCATAGTTTTGGTTAGTACTTATGAACTCTAGTGTAGGTCTTCAGGGTTGGAAATGCAATTAATGTAGCATCTTACATTAGTGAACAACAACATACACTTTAACTAGATGTCATTTGACTTTAACGCAAAATAATTCTATAAAAAACATAGCACATATTCATCTTTTATATGGAAGATGAGACTTTTTACAAGTTTGGTATTTCTCTTTCCAACACTTTACTTTTAGAAACGAAGGACATCTCCAATGGGGGTTCTAATACCTGAACCCCATCATTAAAATAAATGAAATAAAAATAAAAATAGGAGAGTGTAAAAAAGTTCCAAAAGATGGATTTTTAGAACCAAGTTCTAAACTTTTCTCTCCACATGTCACTTTACTAGAATTTTACAGGTTTTAAAAAATGAAATATAATTATACAATTAAAATATTAATATTTTTATTTTTTAAAAAACTTAGAAGATCTCTAACCATTGGAGATGGCCTAACATCATTTATAATACATATTTTTACCAGCTTTCTTTTCCCATACCTATATGACAATATTAATTGCATTTGTATATGATCATAATCAAATCATCTATCTCAGTGAAGAATATATATTTTAATTGGATATCATTTCGCTTTAACTTAAAAGCTCTTATATTTTCTAATTAAAACAAATAAAAAATATTAAAAACGCATAGATTTGGCCATTTTCTGGACATGGCCTTTCTTTACTATATTTTTACTTAATAACCTAAACACCCAAAGAACGAGAAGCACTTAAAGAAAACTTCAAATAGTTCTGACACTCTAAACAAGATCGGTCAAATCATGACAAGTTTAATTTTTCTCAGCATTCTAATCGTAGTGGTGATAGTCACGGGAAGCGAGTCTTCCCATATTTATGATGCTAAGATAGATCGACTTTTGAAGAAACTCAATAAACCTGCTCTTAAATCCATCAAGGTTACTATAATTGGTCGATTTAAACAAGAGTTACACCTAACTGATTTTTAGTTTAAGTCTTGTCTTACTAAAAGTTGTATATGTTTTGTAATTCTTGTGTAGAGTCCGGATGGAGATATCATAGACTGTGTTCATATCAAAAATCATCCAATTTATGATCATCCTCTATTCAAAAACCATACTATTCAGGTTTGGAAAACTTAATATTTTAAAATGTTGTTATTATTATTTTCTTAAATGAAAATTATGAAATTGTACACTTCTGTATTCTGTTAATAATTTACCATTCCCTGTCAAAAATCCAAACTAGTTTTCAATAGCATTGGACTCGAACCCGGATCAGAAATAATGCTAAAACAACCAATTCTAAATAATTAAATTCACTCCTTTTGGATTTACTATTTTACTATTATCGTTCTAACAATTTTGTATTGTAGATGAGACCAAGTTCTTTAGACACCAAAAATTCAAGCATGGTCAGTCAAGTCTGGACAATCAATGGAAAATGTCCAAAAAATAGTATTCCAATCAGAAGAACGAGAAGAGAAGATATTTTGCGAGCTGAATCAATCGAAAGATATGGGAAAAAGGATCCAAACAGCTTTCCTCATCCTAAGAAAACCAATCCATCTAATGATAACGTCACACGTGAGGTGCATATATATATCATTCAATAAGTATATGAAAAATCGTCGTTTTTCTTTTTATGTGTGAATATAATATGTAGATATGTTTTTTTGTAATTGTTATATTTCTAAGTTTATGTGCATATGTAGTATGCCTTACTTACAGTGAAGGTTGATTCTCCTCGAGCAAAGTTTCATGGAGTTCAAAGTGTGATAAATGTGTGGAAACCTTATGTGCAAGCGCCAAAAGAATTTAGCCTAGCACAGATATGGGTTGTGGCTGGTCGTTATAGAACTCAGCTTAACACCATTGAAGCTGGTTGGCAGGTCTTATTATCACTCTTGTAGTTGCCTTTTTCATAAATGTATATTTATACTTTTTAATTATCATTGTTTTTTCTTTGTTCTTCCATTTTCATTAATTAGGTATACCAAGATTTATATGATGATGCTAATCCTCGATACTTTATCTATTGGACTGTAAGTTAATATAATTTTGTGATATTATTATGAATAAAAATTACTTTTTTAGAAGAAAAAAAATGTACTTGTAGAAGCAATTATATTTTCTTCTTTTTTGTTCACAATAAAAAAATATAACAATTTTTTTTATTATTTGTGTTGTTTGTTAACACGGAAACAGAATGATGGATACAACACAACTGGCTGCTACAATCTTAATTGTCCAGGTTTTGTTCCCATCAACCAAGAATTTGCCTTAGGTGCCGCCATTTCTCATGTTTCCACCTTGGATGGTCAACAAGAAGTGTTTGCGTTTAGTATATGGAAGGTCAATATAATCAGACTATTTTCATTACAAAGTTTCAGAAAATACTATGTAATGGTATTTACAAACTAAAAATGAATGTGTTACATTATTATAGGACCGTCGCACAGGAAACTGGTGGTTAAAGTTTAATAACCACCAGATTATTGGGTATTGGCCTGCCTCTTTGTTCAGTCGTCTCCAAAATGGTGCGACTGAAATTCAATGGGGAGGTGAAATAACAGATTTTAGAGATGGTTCACGACATACAACGACAAAAATGGGAAGTGGACATTTTGCAGAACAGGGATGGAGAAAAGCAAGTTATTTCAGGAATCTTGAAATACTTAACGAAAGTGATATAAGGAAACAACCTGAAAATCTTACTCAACATATGACTGCTCCAAATTGCTACAATATCAGGAACAGCATTGATCAAAATTGGGGGACTTATTTCTACTATGGTGGTCCAGGTCGAAATCCTAATTGTAATTAATCGTATAATATGTTGAAGATGCAAGTCTTGCTTATATATGTTATGCCCCCATCATATTTTATATAACAAAGAAGAACTTTTCAAAAGAAACAAATTGAAAAAAACTAAGTTTTGATACGCTGACACCTGTCCTTCCTAAAATTCTATTTTGAATACTGTATTATTGGGTTATGTCACTATTTAATAAATAATTATAAATCATTACCCCATTTATGTATTCAAATGAAAAACTTAAATTAAAAGTTTAATTTAATTTGACTACAAACTTTTAAAGGTTAAATTCATGGGGCATTCTGTATTTAACCCCTTTGAGTGAAATAATATGCAGCTATATCACCTTTCAAAATAGTGTTAAGATTAGGTCTTCGTGACAGTTATTTTCTTTTTACGTAAAATGCTATCGGTTAACACATGAACTTATAACTAAAGTAATTGTATATAAGAATGTTAACATTTTTGTATATAGACAGCAAAATTACTCCAATAGTGTTCTAAATGGATTTACATTGTTCAAATAAAGTGCTCTCATGATTAATTATGGCTTGATCAAGGACACACTTTTTTAATTTCTCCAACATCATCCTTGTAAATGAGGGAATGCTTGCAATCTGCAATTTGTTTAAGATTGCTATCTTGTGAATTGTACACCATCACCCTATATGATTTTTGAGCGAATGTCAAGTTCGTCTTCTCCTTGTCTCCACCTTCGTATAGACGAGCTCCATTGCCGTTTTTTTTATTTGTTCCCATGAATGATTCTTCATTGATGTCTTCAAGTGATGATTATTTGCTCTATCGTTTTAGGCTTTTCACTGGTAGCATCTTGGAAGGTTATCATCGTCTTCACACTTAACTGAGCTAGTCCCTGTCTTGCAGGACGCGTGACTAAGTTACATAGTAAATTAGTAACCGATGCGGTGTATTTGCAGGGCTAAAATTATCTCTTTGGCTTTCCTTTATATATAATTGTGGAGTCTATTAGCTTGATGTTCAAGCAAGTTTGAATTTGCCAGCTGGACAACTCTTGTTCTAACCATGGTGGAGATAACTCAAGACTAAGGTTGGTTCTGCTTTATCTGGGACCACTTGGTGGCAACGGCTCTGCGGCAATAAGACGGGAAAAGAGCAACGCCAGCTAACAGCGAGCAAGGAGGATTTGTTCGTTTGTGCCAGATAAAGCAATGTCCTAGGAGGCTAAAGGTGATAAAGGTGCGTACAAGGAGACACGTCTGCAACCTTGTGGAGGCGCTTATGCTCGAGTATGCCCTAGTGTGTTCTGCTATAAATAGAGAACCTTAGGCAAAGGGAGAGGTAACACAAATAGAGAGATAGTGATTTAGATAGAAGCTTTGTAATATTCATAAGTTGTTACATAGCTTTGAGTCTAGGTACAAGGTTAGCTCGAAGTGGGTTTAGGTTACTAGTGAAGGGTGACTAAACCGGGCACTTGTGTAATCTTGTAGTTTGTAATCACTGTGAGTTTAGTGGATTCCGAGCTCAGATCTCGGCCCAGACGTAGCCACCTTGTTAACGGTGGTGAACTGGGTAAACAACTTCGTGTGTGCTCCCTCTTCATTTCTCTGCAATCTCGTTACTCTTCCCTTCTCTGTTTCTTTTTGCAAAACGTCTCTCAATCTCTGTCTCTTAGGCATTCTGTCTTGCATCTGAAGTCTTTCTCTCTTGGTGAGTCGACGCACTTGGAGCTGTAAATTCCTAACAGATTGGTATCAGAGCCGAGGTTCGTGTTGGTGAAGGTCTAAACTAGATCTGTCACCATGACTTCGGCAAGAATAGAACTGGAGAAGTTCGATGGCAGAGGAGACTACACTATGTGGAAAGAGAAGCTTATGGCGCATCTAGACATCCTAGGCCTAAGCGCTGCTCTTAAAGAAGAAGAGGAAACAACCTCAAAAAAGGTCTCAGACGAGGCTGAAGAAGACGAGAAGGAAAGCGAGAAGCTTGAAGCTCTAGAAGAAAAGAAGAGAAAGGCCAGAAGCACGATTGTGCTAAGCTTGACTGATAGAGTCCTGAGGAAAGTAAAGAAGGAGAGGACTGCAGCCTCGATGGTCAAAGCTTTAGACAAGCTGTACATGTCTAAAGCGCTTCCCAACAGGATCTATCTGAAACAGAAACTATACAGTTTCAGAATGTCGGAAACGCTTTCAACAGAAAGCAATATCGACGAGTTTCTACATATTGTAGAAGACCTAGAGAACACCAACGTTGTGGTGTCAGATGAAGACCAGGCTATCTTACTGCTAATGTCTCTACCAAAGCCATTTGATCAGTTGCGAGACACACTCAAGTATGGGTCTGGAAGAGCAACACTGACTCTTGATGAAGTCGTAAGTGCAATATACTCAAAGGAGCTTGAGTTTGGTTCAAACAAGAAAAACAAGAGTCAAGCTGAAGGTCTTTACGTCAAAGACAAAGACGAGACCAGAGGTAGAAGCGAACAAAGAGAGAAAGGCAGTAAGAAGAATCGCTCTATATCCAAATCCAAAAGCAAAAACGGATGTTGGATTTGCGGCGAAGAAGGTCATTTCAAAACCTCTTGTCCGAACAAGGGAAAGTCCAAGTCAAAGGACAAAGGAGGACACAAGGGAGAATCTTCAGGAGGGAAGGCAAGTTCCTCTGAAGCTACCGGTTTATATGTCTCAGAAGCTCTCTCGTCTACAGACATACATCTTGAAGACGAGTGGATTATGGATACAGGCTGTAGCTATCACATGACCTACAGAAGAGACTGGTTTGATCATCTTGAAGAAGAAGTTGGAGGAACTGTCAGGATCGGAAACAAAACCCTGTCAAAGGTGAAAGGAGTCGGCTCGATAAAAATCAAAAACGAGTTTGGTCTGAATGTGGAGCTTTCAAATATGAGGTACATCCCTGAGATGGATAGGAATCTATTGTCTTTGGGAACATTGGAGAAGGCTGGTTACACTTTTGAATCAGAAAATGGAGTCTTGCGAGTTAAGGCTGGAAGTCAAGTTTTGCTGTCAGGGAGGAGACTAGATACTCTGTATCTGCTAAACTGGAAACCTCAATTTAGCGAGTCTAATGTGGTCACAAAAGGATCAGATGACAGTGAATTATGGCACAGACGACTGTGTCATATGAGCCAGAAGAACATGACTATTCTTCTAAGAAAAGGGTTACTCGACAAAAAGAAAATCTCAGTGTTTGGAGACTGTGAAGACTGTATCTACGGGAAGGCAAAAAGAGTCGGTTTCAACTTGGCTCAACATGGCACCACTGAGAAGCTTGAGTACATCCATTCAGACCTTTGGGGGGCTCCTACGGTTCCAACCTCGCTTGGAAACTGTCAGTATTTCATATCCTTCATAGACGATTACACAAGAAAGGTATGGGTCTATTTTCTCAAAACTAAAGATGAAGCTTTCTCTAAGTTTGTTGAATGGCTTAGCTTAGTTGAGAATCTTAGTGATAAGAAAGTTAAGACTTTGAGAACTGACAATGGCTTAGAGTTTTGTAACCATCACTTTGATGAGTTTTGTCTAAACAAAGGGATACAGAGACACAGAACATGCGCCTACACTCCTCAGCAAAATGGAGTTGCAGAGCGCATGAACCGGACCATAATGGAGAAGGTTAGGAGTATGCTTAGTGACTCTGGTCTTCCTAAGAGGTTTTGGGCTGAAGCTACGCATACAGCAGTGGTTCTCATCAACAAAACTCCATCCTGAGCTCTCAACTTCGACATCCCGGACAAGAAATGGTATGGCAAAGCTCCTGTTTACAGTTACTTGAGACGGTTTGGCTGTGTCGCTTTTGTGCATACAGATGAGGGAAAGCTCAGTCCAAGAGCTAAAAAAGTAGTCATGATTGGTTACCCAACAGGGGTTAAGGGATACAAAGTATGGTTAACAGAGGAAAAGAGATGTGTGGTCAGTAGGAAAGTCATCTTTCAGGAGAATGCAGTCTATAAAGATCTGCTACAGAGAAAGGAACCAAACCTGGTTGCAGAAGATGATCAAGCTGATGCTCATCTCGATCTGGATTTTGAATCAGAAGAAGTAGTCAGCTCGGGTGGAGCAAGTGGAGTCAACAGTATTCCACCTATCTCTCCAGGACCATCACACTCGTCACCTGCAACATTCAACAATGCAGAATACGAGCAAGAACCATCTCCACCAAGCTATCATTTGGCGAGAGATAGGAGTAGGAGAGAAGTACGAGCTCCAAGGAGATTTGACGATGAAGATTATTTTTTCAGAGGCTTTGTACACCACTGAAGATGGAGAAGCCATGGAACCTGAAAGTTACCAAGAGGCTAAGTTAGACAAGAATTGGTCTAAGTGGAAAATCGCTATGGATGAAGAAATGGAGTCTCAGATGAAGAATCACACATGGACTGTTGTGTCTATGCCTAAGTATCAAAGAATCATAGGCTGTAAGTGGGTCTACAAGTATAAACTTGGAACACCAGGAGTTGAGGAGCCACGCTACAAGGCAAGGCTCGTAGCAAAGGGTTATGCTCAGCGAGAAGGAGTGGATTATCATGAGATTTTCTCTCATGTGGTCAAACACGTATCTATCAGAATTCTCCTGACCATAGTCGCTCAAGAAGATCTGGAGCTTGAACAGTTGGATGTCAAAACGACATTTTTACATGGAGAGTTAAAGGAGAAAATCTACATGATGCCTCCAGAAGGTTATGAATCCATGTTTGAAGAAAACCAGATATGTCTGCTCAACAAATCTCTATACGGGCTCAAGCAAGCCCCTCGCCAATGGAACGAAAAGTTCGACAGCTACATTACTGAGATTGGGTTTAAGAGAAGCGAGTATGACAGCTGTGCGTACATCAAGGTTCAAGCTGATGGTTCTCTGATATATCTGCTCTTATATGTAGACGATATGCTGATTGCAGCAAAGAATCTGAGCGATATCAATCAGATCAAGATGGAACTAAGTCAAAGATTTGAAATGAAGGATCTGGGAGCTGCTAAGAAGATCTTAGGAATGGAAATCACAAGGAACAGATCAGAGGGAATTCTGTGGTTGTCGCAAGAAGGGTATTTGAGTCGAGTGCTGGAAACATACAACATGAGTAAAGCAAAGCACACTATTACTCCTCTTGGGGCTCATCTGAGAATGAAAGCAGCAACTGATAGTGAGAGGATCAGAGATGAAGAATATATGAGCTCAGTTCCCTACTCTAATGCCGTTGGGAGCATTATGTACGCTATGACTGGCACAAGGCCTGATCTAGCGTATCCTGTAGGGATCGTCAGCCGCTACATGAGCCAACCCGTGAAAGATCACTGGACTGGAGTAAAATGGATATTAAGATACATCAAAGGATCACTCCAGACAAGGCTCTGTTATAAGAAGAGCTCTGAACTCACTCTCACGGGTTACTGTGATGCAGACTTTGCAGCTGATCCAGACAAGAGAAGATCAATCACTGGATTAGTATTCACGCTTGGTGGAGGAACAATCAGTTGGAAATCAGGACTTCAAAGAGTTGTTGCTCTGTCTACCACTGAGTCTGAATACATGGCTCTAACGGAAGCTGTTAAAGAAGCAGTATGGCTCAAAGGTCTGCTAAAGGAATTTGGCTATGAGCAAGGAAGCGTAGAGATTCACTGTGACTCTCAAAGCGCAATAGCTCTATCCAAAAACAATGTGCATCATGAACGAACAAAGCACATTGATGTCAAATGCCACTACATCCGTGAAATCATAGCTGAAGGAGTAGTGCAAGTTGTGAAGATCTCTACAGAGAAGAATCCTGCAGACATTTTCACTAAAGTCTTGGCTGTAAGCAAGTTTAAATCCGCACTGGACTTGCTACAAGTCAAGGATGAGTAATAAAACTCATGGTACCGAGATAAGGAATCCGGGAAGCTAAACTCTCTCTCACTCTCTATATGTTACTCGTGCAGAATTCATCAGGCTCTACCATCGAAGCTACTAGGTGGAGATTTGTGGAGTCTATTAGCTTGATGTTCAAGCAAGTTTGAATTTGCCAGCTGGACAACTCTTGTTCTAACCATGGTGGAGATAACTCAAGACTAAGGTTGGTTCTGCTTTATCTGGGACCACTTGGTGGCAACGGCTCTGCGGAAATAAGACGGGAAAAGAGCAACGCCAGCTAACAGCGAGCAAGGAGGATTTGTTCGTTTGTGCCAGATAAAGCAATGTCCTAGGAGGCTAAAGGTGATAAAGGTGCGTACAAGGAGACACGTCTGCAACCTTGTGGAGGCGCTTATGCTCGAGTATGCCCTTGTGTGTTCTGCTATAAATAGAGAACCTTAGGCAAAGGGAGAGGTAACACAAATAGAGAGATAGTGATTTAGATAGAAGCTTTGTAATATTCATAAGTTGTTACATAGCTTTGAGTCTAGGTACAAGGTTAGCTCGAAGTGGGTTTAGGTTACTAGTGAAGGGTGACTAAACCGGGCACTTGTGTAATCCTGTAGTTTGTAATCACTGTGAGTTTAGTGGATTCCGAGCTCAGATCTCGGCCCAGACGTAGCCACCTTGTTAACGGTGGTGAACTGGGTAAACAACTTCGTGTGTGCTCCCTCTTCATTTCTCTGCAATCTCGTTACTCTTCCCTTCTCTGTTTCTTTCTGCAAAACGTCTCTCAATCTCTGTCTCTTAGGCATTCTGTCTTGCATCTGAAGTCTTTCTCTCTTGGTGAGTCGACGCACTTGGAGCTGTAAAGTCCTAACAATAATTATATATATAGATGTGTTAGCGTTAATGCAAAAGTTAAAACGAATCTAGCAAGACTTATCAATAGAAAAGATACAATCGACCAAAAATGTTATGTATCTAACTCTTTTTTCGTGATTGTTAGTATAGCAAATGTTTATCGTCAAATGAAATACTTAGGCAAGTGTCTTTTTATTTTATTATTGGTTGAAATATTTCTTAGATTAATAATAAATGAACTTTTATTGAGATTTTTCATTTAAAAATAATATATGCATGTAGAAAGTCAGAAACCTTAAACGCTAATTATTTTGAAAAAGAAGATATAATTAAATATATATATATATGTGCATATATATATATGTGTATATATTAGATGAGTAATTATGTAATTAAGCTCTGACGAAAAAGAAGCCACTCGTATCTGATGAACATTAATTGCCTTTTTTTAACAATGTTTTAACATTAATTTCATTTCAATTCTATTTTAATATATATATATATATATATATTTATTATTCTATAAATCTATCTTTCATTCCTCATTGTTACACCAGTCTTCTTTCTTACAAATTATGAAGATAAATTGTCCAAAAATATTGTTATCCTTGTGGGTTTATATCATGTGTTTCTGTGTGATGGCAAGTCTCAACAATCACTTTGTGGATGCAAAAGCTTTGCAAAATTTCAACAATTTGAAAATTGAAGAACAACTTAAAGTCATCAACACACCTACTGATATAATCATCAAAGTCAGTTTAATTTCATCATAAACTTTTTTTACAGCCTATAGATTCACCTTATTCTGTCTTAGAAATGACCACACGTTCTTACATCATGGTATATGAAGTAAATAAAATATCTTCTGATCTATTTTATTTTTGGAAGATAGAGTACACATGGAGATATATATGGATGTGTGGATTTTTACAAACAACCAGCATTTGATCATCAGTGGTTGAATAATCCCATATTCCATTCTGAGGTATATATAATATATTCTATAAGATGTTTAATTTATTTTAGTTTTGTATCCTATCATTTGATTTTTTCTAATTTTTAAGTATCATTTAATTTAATTTTCTTATATTTAAAATATGAGTTAATTTATTGTAGACGTGCTGAACATCATTAACCTGTCCTTATTCTAATCACTGGTAAACAATTTATTTTAATGTTGTAGATGCACCGGATATTATCCTTTGAAAATTCAGAAGCAAGAAAGATAAACAAGAAAAAGTTTGGTTATTTCTGGGAAAATGGTATAGGATGTCCCAGTAATACTGTTCCCATAAAAAGAGTTACTAAAGACGAACTCTTGAGATTAAATTCATTCTCCAACATATATAAACCTCAAAGTTCTTGGGATTTTGCATATAACCAATCTAATAATGATGGTAACCAACATCATGTAAGTAGCATATTTTCTAACTTTTAAACGGAGGATGAGTCATATATTATTATATCAAACTCATAAAACAAATGTTGATTACAAATAATGATTACTAGTTTGCAGTGTTCCGTACCAATGGAAAAAGGGAAATCTATAATGGAGCATCAATGACAATGTCTGTACATCAACCTAAAGTTAAATCTCCACAATTCAGTTCTTCTCGTATGCATGTTCAGATTGGAAAAGATTATATTCAAACTGGTTGGACTGTAAGTATGTTATGATGTATAATTCTATATATGAGTGGTTGCATACATAAGATCAAAATAAATTATGTTTTTGATCAGTTGATACTTTGATAATCGCTTAAATATTAAATATTTTAAATACTCCTACAGTCCTACCATAACATATCTGCAGGTACATCCAGCCTTGTATTCAGACACCAAAACTCGGAGCTTTGTGTATACAAAAGTAGGCTTGGTATGTATGCCTAGTATCTCTATGAAATTAATTGAGATGTGAATTAATAATATAGCCTTAAACTAAAGTTCAAAGAAAATAGCAAACTTTTGCCAATAGAAAAACTTTTAAGATGGAAATATTTCCTTAAAATATTTAACAAAATTATTTCTGAGACTAAAAAGAGTCTAAGAAAACAAATATTTCAATGCCATTTTTAAGAAATATTTATTTTTAAAATAATAGTAGGCATATATAGTTACTTATTCATTATATATACATATATATGTGGCTCTTACTAAGTTTTAAATACGTAGTCTATTTCTAAAATATTTTTCATAAAAGTTTGAAAACCCCTATCTAAGATTATAAATATATATAAACTGGTTACCTATAAAAAAATTCCAGATTAAATCTAAAACTTTTATATGTATAATGTATAGATTTCCATATAATGATAAAAAACATTTACTATAAGTTGTAAAATAATTTGGTTAATTAGTTAACTACGATGATCAATAAAATATAAATTAATATCTAATATATTAAAAATTATATTTGAAAGTGTTAATTTTTTGGTGAATATATTTCAAAATTATATCTTAACCAACTTCATTTTAAAAAAAATTGATTATATTTTATCTAATTCATTAAATTATATTAAATAATATAAATCATTATGATTCTTAAATAGTAATCTTATTACTAAAGCCAATATAATAATTATAGACTAGATATATATATAACGATATATACAAATTGTATGTAAATATTTTACGGGTTAAAAAAAATTTTAACTTGTTTTTTAATTTGACACTTTTAGTGAAACAGAGAGTATATAACATTTGCGTATATATAGCCTATACAAGTCTACCATAATATTCAGTAAGCTATTTGGAACAAAAATAGTAAACTTATTACTAAACTGATTAAGGGTGAAAACTTGGGATATATAATGATTATACACTAGATATATATAACGATATATACAATGGTACAGCCAGGTGTAAGTGAGTGTTATAACAGCATGTGTTCAGCTGGAATCATATTACTCCGAACAGATATTTCTCTTGGTGTGGTTCGTGATCCTCAAAAAGATTCCGAAGATAGATATGGCGTAATCAAGGTTAGTTCATAACTCTAATAACATTATGCTTAATTATTTATATTTTTGTTAGACGGTTTTCAATTTAATAAAATTCAATTGATACATTGTTTGTTGTGTGAAAACTAGTCTTCCTCTACAAAAGAGATAATTTATAGCTACATAATCACAATATGTTTTGTTTTAATTTGACTATTTGATCAAAGGACAAGGCAAGTGGCACCTGGTGGCTTGAGTTTGGAGGAGAAAAAATTGGATTTTGGCCAATCGATAGATTTAAACAGAGCTTTGCCAATAATATCGAGTGGGGAGGAGAAGTGTATAGTGCAGATATGCCAAGTCCTCAGATGGGGAATGGTCATTTTCCTGAGGGAAAAATAACTCATGATGCTATTATCTATAATATAACTATAGTCAACAAAAAGTTTAAGATTGACTATCGAGTAAATAAGGCAGAGGTATTCTCAGATAACACTCGTGGTTACATGGCATTTGGGAATGTATTACCTTTTTACCCAGATAAACATATTATATTATAAGGAGGTCCTGGGAATATCTAAAAAGGGAAAATAATTTTATGTAAGATTTGGAGACATTCTGCTAAACAGCTTATGATTAAGCATTTGAAATAACTTGTTCACTTTCCTTGTTTTCACTTGTTTAGTGTCTGTGTGAGTATACATATTGTCAAAATCTTAATGAATTTAAATTTAAGAATATAGAAAGTATATATCTTAGATAGCATATAATTGCATATAAAAATCATGTATACCGTTACTAGGTACAGTTTAAACTTTATAAGTTAATAATATTAAAATTATAATATGTTGTTAATTTATAGAGTTCTTAATCTCATCACATTCACCCAAAAAAATTATTTGCTTTGTTCTATAGTATAAGACGTGTTAGATATTTTTATATATATGATATTTTATAATCTTCTATGAAAAATTAAATATATTTGATATTTGTGATAATTTATATTATATAGTAATTTTATACCATCTGCTTAGTGACTACTGCTTTCTTGAACACTGAAAAATCAGGATAATACCAAATATAGTTGACAAACATAGATTCAATCCTAAAATGTCACATATATAACATAATTTTGGATTGTGAAGATTTTTTATCCTTGTATAATTTATAATAAACAATAATAATAAGTATATAACGAGTAAATATAAAAATTGAATTTTTTATAAATACTTTTTTCTAGATAAGATTCACCCGTTTTAAAGAAGAGTGTCATAAATGAACATTTAGTAGACACAAAATTACTAATTTTGAGAACTAAATTTTATATAATACTACTGGATAACTTTTGTAATTGTCCAGGTTGAAGTAAACATTGGTGGTTTCCCAATGAAGTAAAATCTCATCGAAAATGTTCACGACAGCATCAATAGAATGAATATAAGAGCTCGTAGATGCTCTTGTAAGAGGGCGTGTAATGGCAGTCTAGTACAAGACATTGAAATGCAAAACCAAACACAGAATAATGACTAATAAATAATCCAATCACAATCTTTGTGTCAATGAGATAACATATACCTGCGTTTTATATGGAGAATACGTATATTTTAATCTCATGTGGGAATATAAGAGTCTGAAAAAAATTCAACAAATCTGAAGTCGTAAGTTAAATTGAGTAGATTCCTCACCGAGACCAAACTTAAGGAAAAATCACTACAAAATCCAGTCTAAGCTGAATGTAGTTTAATACTCCTTCTGTTTTGTTTTGTTGTCATTTTGAAGATATGAACATAGATTACGAACAGGGCCGGCCCTGACCTAAAGCTGGTAAAGCTGGAGCTTTAGGCGCCAAAATTATATTACATATTTAGGGGCGCCATAGAGCAGAATAATGCTTGTGGTAGAGTGGTTTAGTGGTGCTATTTTGACTTAGATGTGATGAGTTCGATCCACAATAGAAGAAATCTTTTATATTAAATTTTCTTTAAGGAATGGGCTAAAAAAATTTTGTTTTTGGGCTTTAGGCGTCAAAAGACTACGGACCAGCACTGATTACGAATATAATTAATTTATTAGTTTTTAATACAAAACATCATTCAATTATCTACCTAACTATAATTCAGTCAATAGTAGAATAACTTACAAAATATAAATGATATAAAAAATGAAAAACCAATAAATTTTGCATTAGAAAATGAAAACGACAACTAATTTCTAACAAGATTTTAACTCTAAAACGACAAGTAAATGAAACCGGAGGGAGTAGCATACACATATAAATAGGAGAGATGGTTTAATTCTAAGGTAAAAGCTGCATGCATATATAATTACTTGGACAGAAGTTGAAGAGTTTGTTACTTTGCTTTTTTTGGTTTGTGTGTTTTACTTTTCTTTTCTTTTTTTAACACTGGGGGATTCATTGTTTTTGGGCGTGCCACACCACAAACAAAACAAAAGCACAAAACCAGAAACAGAAACAAAGAGAAGCTACTAAAGACAATAAAGAAACAAATCGAAAAGATGGTCAATAGGCCATGTAGCAGAGAGAAGACCGAAACAGAACCAATATTATATTGCATCGGCTTCGAAAGTTAACAAGGGGGCAAGCCATAAGGGACCGTTGCGAGCGATGTACGACTGATACCGATGATCTCTAGTAACACTCAAGGCAATTGCAGAGGCAGCATTGTTACGAGACGAGACACAGTAGTTTAAGCTCCAAGAATCAAAGCAACTCGAGAGAGAGTACTTGCTGCAGGAGGCTACGCATAGGAGGAAAATTGTTAGGGCACATTAAAGCTTCTCTTGTAAGACTAAAAGAAGATTCAAAGATGACATAGCGGATTCTTAGGTCCCGTGAGCATTCCAAAGCCCAAATGAGGCTATGTAACTCTGCTTGGAGAAGAGAAGATACACCAGAGTAAGACTGTCGACTGTGGAAGAGCGCTTGGCCATTAGAGTCACGGAGAATCCACGCTGTACCACTGTTCCTATCTTGTCCTGCCCACGACGCTCCAATATTGCATTTCACCTGGTGTAGTGGCGGTTAGGACCACCGGAGAGGACAGGTCGGTTTGTTAAAACTAAGGCTTTGCATCAAGAAGTTGAACCAAGAGGAAGATGGTAAAAGGTGATATAAAACCGGTTCTTTTATAATCATTTTTACCTAGGAAGACTATCTATCTCCTCTGTTTTAATCAACCTACACATTGTTGTTTCTATATATGTTGTGACATGATAAGTTAAGATCAGATTTAGTTTCAGTTTAGACTGGATTTTGTAATGCTTTTTCCTTAAGGTTTGGTCTCGGTGAGGAATCTACTCAATTTAATTTACCACCTCAGATTTGTTGAATTTTTTTTTCAGGCTCTTATATTTCCACATGAGATTGAAAAAAATACCATTTTCTGTTTCAATCATATATTCTATAATAGTAGTTATATATATTTTTTTTTCGTTCAACATCAAAAGACTAAAAACAAACTAAATAACAACATCAAGCCACCGTGGAGCAATTGAGTCGATATAGACCAACTCAGAAAGATGACTCCGCGCACTTCTTACCAACTTTTCTGCTTTTCCATTTTTTTTCAGGGGAATAAGTTTGATTTGAAAATCTTGCAGCCGCTCTTTCCAGATTTGGAATTCTTCCAAATGAGTTGAGAATGCTGGCCACTCCATAGGGGAGGACAATATCTTAACCAGATCAGAGCAATCAGTCGCAAAAACAAGCGGGGTATATTGGAGACTACGGTGAGAGACTACGGCGTATATTACGCATTCCCAGCATTTGGTCTTGTTGACCATTTTTGTTACAATACCATCCTTGTCCGAAATAAATATCTGCAATTTTCCATGCACCATCCACATAACAAACCCATGCATTAGTCAACTCCTGATCCCCCAGCCTATCAACGTTCGTCGATGAGTCTGTGGGTCGTGTTATTGTCCCATCCTCACCTACTTACGCTCCTTGCCAGTGACGTCCTTCCGTTGTTGCCATCTCCAAAATTTATTGTGGATTGCGATCTTTATTGCTAAAAGCAAAATCATTCATACTCTTCCAAAGGTACCAAAGGATCCAAGAAAAATAGGGATCTGGCACATCCTTCGGAATTCTCCAAAACAGAAAATCTATATTAGCGAAGATTGATTGCCCTGGGAACAGGCTCTGGTTAGTCGGTACCACTGAAAGAGCCCAAGTCTGTACCACTTGGGGGCATTCAAACAGAACATGATTAATTGATTCCTTCTCTGCACCACACCTCATGCATTGTGTGTCACATAAAATCCCTCTTGAACGTAAATTCTTATTAACTGAAATACATCCTGAAAGTACTTGCCATAAGAAATGTTTAAGTTTGGGAGGACATTTTGCCTGCCAAGTGATATATTGAGATTTTGACCCATACTAACCCTAGTATCTAATGACTTTTTAGAGTTTTTGAGTTTATTTCAGGAGATTTTAGGTAGCTTTGGAGTTCCTATTGGAGTTTAGAGCATTTGGAACCTTTGAAACAGAATTGAAGAAAAGAAGGAAAATCCTGCAAAGTATCACCAACTCCAATCGGCGAGCACATGCTCCCAAATTTTGGCCACCAAGCGAGCACCTGCTCGACGCGGAAAAATAAAAGGAAGGGGATTTAACCTAATAACAACCGCCGACTTTTAAGGGTGCAGCCACCTCCCAGCCGCCTATCTCTCCTAACATAAATACTCCTCTTATTCTTAGGTTTTATTATCTTTATCTTGCTTTTGGCTTTTAGCTTTTCAATACCTAGGATTTCTTTTGGGAGAAGATTTCTACTACAATTCTGAGAAGATTTCTGAACCCTATCCTTTTTTATTTTAATATCGATGCAGTCTTTTTATTCTATTGTTTTGCTTTCTTCTTTCATTATGTCTGAGTAGATCTCTTAGTTAGGTTAAGGTTTTCAAAGGAATTCATGAGCTAGGTTAAACACAAATAGGCTAACAAAATCGATGTCTTCACCCTTGTTGATCTTAATGCTAAAATCGAATTGATCACTTGATTTTATGATATTAGGTTTAATTTAGACAACGACAGTTGCTAGAAGAAACATTGGTGAGCAATTTATTCATTACCTGCGAAAGTAGATGTATTGGAGAATTGTGAACATATCAAACCCGATCTATAATGCTTGTCTGCGATTTTCTAGGGCCAACGACAGTTAGGATTCTCTAGGTCATTAGATAAATTTGTTGATACCACGACAGTGGATTGATATTATCTTCGTGTTTGAGCTCTAGACTGGTATTTAATCACAACCTGAATAGTTGTTTGACACGTTGCTCTGAATTGCCTGCGAATTGCCTTGACCTAACGCCTTCCCATTATTGTTTACAACCGATTTTAGATTTCGTTACTTGCTATTCACTAAACCGATCTTCTTATTGATTCATCTTAGCTTTTTATTTAGTCTTAAAAACCATAGAGTAAACTTGGTCTTCGTGGGATCGATCCCTAAATACTACTCCGATTTGCTGTGCACTTGCAGTAGGAAATTAGGGTTTAAAACTCGTCTATCACCAAGCCTGAGTCAGAAGTGGCTGGATATTTGATATGTTGGGATTTTGACCCATTCTAACCTTATTATCTAATTGCTTTTTAGAGTTTTTGAGTTTATTTCAGGAGATTTTAGGTAGCTTTGGAGCTGAAATTGGAGTTTGGAGCATTTGGAACCTTTGGAACAGAAAAGAACAAGAATTGAAGAAAAGAAGGAAAATCCTGCAAAGTATCACCAACTCCAATCGGCGAGCACATGCTCGCAATTTTCGGCCACCAAACGAGCACATGCTCGCTGTCGCGGAAGAGAATTAAAAGGAGACAACTTAACCTAATCCCGCCGACTTTAAAAGGAAGCAGCCGCCCTTCCTGCCGCCTATGCCTTCTTATATAAATACTCCTCTTTAGTTTTAGGTTTTATCATCATCTTTTACATCCTACCTTTTATTTTCTACTTTCTACCTTTAGTTTTCCTATTCTCTAGAGAGCTTTGTATTATTTTTGGGAGAAGAATCTCTGCAACATCTGGAGAAGATTTCTGAACCCTATTCTTTTACTTTAATATCGATGCTTTGTTTTCATTTAATCTCTATGTTTTCTTCTTCCTTAATTATGTCTGAGTAGATCTCTTAGTTAGGTTAAGGTTTTCAAAGGAATTCATGAGCTTTAGGGTTAAACACAAATAGGCTATTCAAATCGATGTCTTCACCCTTGTTGATCTTAATGCTTGGATTGATTTGATCACTTGATTCATTGATGTTAGGTTAGCTTAGACAGCGAGAGTTGATAGGTTGCTAGAAGAAACTTTGGTGAGCAATTTATTCATTACCTGCGAGAGTAGATGTATTGGAGAATTGTGAACATATCAAACCTGATCTTAAAGCTTGTCTGCGATTTGCTAGAACCAACGAGAGTTAGGATTTCTAGGTTGTTAGACAAAGATATTGATACCATGAGAGTGGATTGATATTATCTTTATGTTTGAGTTCTAGACTTGTGCTTAATCATTGCCTGAATAGTTGTTTGATCCGTTGCTCTGAATTGCCTGCGAAATTCCTTGACCTAACGCTTGCTTAATATTGTTTTACTTCCGATTTTAGATTAGTTTCTTGCTACCAACGAAACCAAACCTATTTGATTGTCTTAGCTCTAAATCTAGCTTATAAAACCATAGTGTAATACTTGGTCTTCGTGGGATCGACCCCTAAGTACTACTCTGATTTGCTGTGCACTTGCAGTAGGAAAATAGGGTTTAAAACCTGTGTATCAAGTTTTTGGCGCCGTTGCCGGGGACCAAATTATTACCTTTGGTTTTCGGCGAAATTTTTAGTCTAAGATTTACTAACTTGTTCTTCTTTTCTTCTCTTGTGTGTTTCCGGACAATCAGGAGATAGCAAGGTTAGAACGAGCTGATTAGAAGAAGAAGTCGGATCCAGCCAACATGGGCGACGAAACCGACGAGCGAGCTGCTAGTGGCTATGTAGCTGCTGAAATCCGAAGGTTAGAACAGCAGATGCAACAGTTGCAACAACAGCTACAACCACAGCAAAAGCGTGCCATTGGGGACATACATGCGCCTCATGCCTACTATCACAACAGAGCCGCAATCATTCCACCCACGATTCAGAGGCAGGACTACGAGATCAAACCTCAGATGATCGCATTGGTGAAGCAGCACTTGTTCCACGGTTTGGATGCAGAAAATCCGATGGACCATGTTGAAGATTTCGAAGAAATCTGCAGCACAACCGGTTCGAATGGCGTGCCTCCGGATTTCCTGAAGTGCAAGTTATTCTCTTTCTCGCTCGCAGACAAAGCTTCACGTTGGTTGAAGTCGTTACCACCGGGATCATTGGCGACTTGGGCTGATGCTAGATCGGCATTCTTGGACAAGTTCTACACCAAGTCCAAAACCGCAGCTCTGAGGAACAAGATATCCTCGTTTCAGCAACACTCCGGAGAAACCTTCAATGAGGCGTGGGAAAGGTACAAGGAGTACCGCAGAGATTGCCCTCACCACGGGTTTAGCGACGAGCAGCTGCTCAGCACCTTCTATGACGGAGTAGAATGGGATTATCGGAATGCTCTGAATGCAGCTAGCAATGGCAATTTCTACACCAAGTCCAAAGAAGGGGCGTTTGAGCTGATTGAGAACTTGGCTACAAGTTCTGGAAATCGCTGCCATGAGTATGATGAGCATAGATATGTCAGCAGTGTTGAATCACAGAAGATCAATGAGCTGGAAGCAAAAGTGACTTGTTATTGGAGAGACATCAGAGAAGTGTCCAGCTTTGCGCGAACAGAAGCAATGAGCAGTATGCAGAGGTAAACTATGTGAATGAAGGCTATATGGAGAATCAGAGCTTTCAAGCTCAGGCGTCTAACTCCCATGACGAGCTGAAATCTCTTATGCAGTTGGTTCTACTCAGCCAACAGAAATCTGCTAATGAGATCAATGTCAAGGTGGACAGCATGTACAATGATCTCCATAGTAAGTTCGAAGCTGTTTGCACTCACGTGAAGAAGCTTGAGATTCAGATTGGTCAAACTGCTGAGGCATCAGGAATTCTTCTAGGAAAAGTAGAGGTGAATCCTAGGATCGGATATGTCAATTCTGCAATTCAAGCTGAGGAGCACCCGCTCAAGGGAGAAATATTTTCTCATGACGTAGAAAGAAGATGGATTACGCCTCATCATCTGGAGTACCTGCCTCTTACCCTCGTTTGATTGATCCTGGCGTAGAAAAAACGAGTGAGCACCCCATCTCTCCGACAGAGCACCTGCTCGCTACCCCAGAGCACATGCTCCCCCGAGATGCTCCCACCAAACCTGCAGAAAATCTTCCAGTGAGGTTTACATTCCTAAGGTGCCTTACCCAGTTCTACCTAGAGATCAGTTGGAGCCCATCAATGCCGAGAAACTAGCTGATTTTAAGAAGATGGTGAGAAGGATTCCTGAAGAAATCTCCTTTGAAGAAGCCTTGAAAAATCGTCCCATACTTGATTTCTTTAGGAACTGCAGAGAGACTGAAGAAGAGATTAAGGCAGTCTTTGTAGAAGCAAGGAGTACACCACCATTGAGGGTATTGCCTAAGGTTGAAGATCCTGGGAAATTCTTGGTCCCGTGCTCCATTACAGGAGTTAAATTCAAAGAAGCTCTTTGTGATTCTGGGTCTAGTGTCAATCTCATGTCAAAAGCTCTTGCAGAGAAGTTGAAAATCTCTGAGATAAGACCTAGTCGAATGAATCTTCGATTTGCAAACTCCTCCTCAACAACATCGTCTGGCAGCATTCACGATCTACCTGTCCAAATAGGGGATTGCCTAGTTCCAACCGATTTTCAGGTTGCGGAGATGCGAGAAGGGTATGATATGCATTTGCTTCTCGGAAGACCATTCATGGCTACAGTGGGTGCAATCATTGATATGCCTAATAAGCGAGTCTGTTTTTCCAAGATCGACAAAACGGTTTTCTACAAAGCCGTTCCTACAGGAACCATCACACACGCCTCTTGCATCTCAGCAGTGGATAGAGAAGAAGCACATGCTCCAATCCCGCTAGCACCTGCTCCACCACCCGGGAAATTTAGGGCGAAGGCAAAGACGCGAGAAAACGTGCAGAGCAAAAGGATCACGGGAGGTCCTCAAATGACTTTGATCCCTCAAGGATATGATGGAAACTCGGTTGACTACAAGGTGAAGTGCAAAGGTCATCCTAAATCTTTCTCTAGAGTTAGGGCTATTCTTCCATCAGAGTTGAAAGAGAAGGGTATTGGTGTTGTCAATGCAATGCTGAGTACGGTTCTGAACATGAGGATGCCTGATTATGGAGTTTGTTTTGGAGCCAGCTCTGAAGCCCCACCTGATTGATACATGGCACCAAAGTCAAGCTAATGACTTAAACCAAGCGCTTGGTGGGAGGCAACCCACTGGTAAGTGTTTTTTTTATTTTATTCTCTTTTGCTTTTGATTTTTGGTTTTGGTTTTCTTTGTTTCAGAAAAAAAAAAAAAAAAAAAAGGCGAGCACCCACTTATATTCCGGAGCACCTGCTCCGCCTTGCTGCTCTGCCCTGCAGACCCAGGTAAATTTTCTACACCTCTTCTCTGGCTCATTTTCACACCGAGACGGTGTGAAGTAAGTCTGGGGGAGGTTCGTACCTTGAATCTTACTTTACTTCGTGTTTTTGAGTCTTCTTTATTTTCTTTTTTAGAGTCAGTCCATTTTATTGGGTCAAAATTTTGATTGGGATTTATGAACTATCTCTTAGAATATTGAGCTGGCTGTTTTTACTTAGTGACCATATCTTTAGGATCTATTCAGCTAAGACTAATGAAAAATCCAAAGTCTGGCCAGTCCACTAGAAACACCCATATTTTCAGCAGATTTTACAAACCTGAGCTATTGACAGAGATCTTTCAACTGTAGCTGGTGATCAAAGAGCTTGATTCTCTCATTCATACCTGACATCTGCGGCTGTTGTGAAAAGCTTATGGTACTCCTCTCCCTTATTCTAAAGATCCTGAGAAACAAATGAAAAGATGAGATGATTTTCTTTTGAGTAAAGGGGTAGGAAAATTTCCCATGACCCCATTATTTTACTTTGAAAGGAATGATCACACAAAGGTGGAAACGAGGGAGAGGAAAATTTCCCATGACCCCATTATTCGTCACACCTTTGCAATAAAAAAAAAGAAAGAAAGAAAATCGTAAAAAGAAAAAAAAAAAAGATGATCAAAAGATCAATGCAGAGTATGAGAAAAGAATAAGTCTGGGGGAGAGAAAGAGTACCAAATAGGTGGATTACATGGTTGTATTTGTCAAGGTATAATATGGGAAAGAGTCTATAAGGTTCTTGGCATTGAAAGCATTGTTAGTCTCTATGCAATGATGGATAGTGGATGAAGTTGAGATTTTGTGGAGTTAATCTGGAAAAACTGCGATGTGGCTAAGGAGAAGTACATGGTGGTCGATCTTTGGATTGGTTCATAAAGAATGTGGATTACAGGTTTAAACAGTTGGTGCGATTATTCTGATTGAGATTGTGAGATCCCTGTTTTCAACTCTTTCTTCTCGGTTTAGGTTCTAGTTTGTTTGAGGACAAACAAAGATCTAAGTCTGGGGGAATTGATATGTTGGGATTTTGACCCATTCTAACCTTATTATCTAATTGCTTTTTAGAGTTTTTGAGTTTATTTCAGGAGATTTTAGGTAGCTTTGGAGCTGAAATTGGAGTTTGGAGCATTTGGAACCTTTGGAACAGAAAAGAACAAGAATTGAAGAAAAGAAGGAAAATCCTGCAAAGTATCACCAACTCCAATCGGCGAGCACATGCTCGCAATTTTCGGCCACCAAACGAGCACATGCTCGCTGTCGCGGAAGAGAATTAAAAGGAGACAACTTAACCTAATCCCGCCGACTTTAAAAGGAAGCAGCCGCCCTTCCTGCCGCCTATGCCTTCTTATATAAATACTCCTCTTTAGTTTTAGGTTTTATCATCATCTTTTACATCCTACCTTTTATTTTCTACTTTCTACCTTTAGTTTTCCTATTCTCTAGAGAGCTTTGTATTATTTTTGGGAGAAGAATCTCTGCAACATCTGGAGAAGATTTCTGAACCCTATTCTTTTACTTAATATCGATGCTTTGTTTTCATTTAATCTCTATGTTTTCTTCTTCTTAATTATGTCTGAGTAGATCTCTTAGTTAGGTTAAGGTTTTCAAAGGAATTCATGAGCTTAGGGTTAAACACAAATAGGCTATTCAAATCGATGTCTTCACCCTTGTTGATCTTAATGCTTGGATTGATTTGATCACTTGATTCATTGATGTTAGGTTAGCTTAGACAGCGAGAGTTGATAGGTTGCTAGAAGAAACTTTGGTGAGCAATTTATTCATTACCTGCGAGAGTAGATGTATTGGAGAATTGTGAACATATCAAACCTGATCTTAAAGCTTGTCTGCGATTTGCTAGAACCAACGAGAGTTAGGATTTCTAGGTTGTTAGACAAAGATATTGATACCATGAGAGTGGATTGATATTATCTTTATGTTTGAGTTCTAGACTTGTGCTTAATCATTGCCTGAATAGTTGTTTGATCCGTTGCTCTGAATTGCCTGCGAAATTCCTTGACCTAACGCTTGCTTAATATTGTTTTACTTCCGATTTTAGATTAGTTTCTTGCTACCAACGAAACCAAACCTATTTGATTTGTCTTAGCTCTAAATCTAGCTTATAAAACCATAGTGTAATACTTGGTCTTCGTGGGATCGACCCCTAAGTACTACTCTGATTTGCTGTGCACTTGCAGTAGGAAAATAGGGTTTAAAACCTGTGTATCAATATTCGGTCCGTAATATACCGCAGGGACCCCTGTATCCAGAAATAATCTCTCAATGGAATAACCAGATTTCATGACCGTATAACTTCCCGTTTTGGTGAAGTGCCACCCAATTGAATCAGGTTTCTGAATCCGACTTATCGGAATTTTCCTAATAATATCTGCATCCTCAGAAGAAATCACGGCATTAATTAGAGGCAGATTCCATGACCGCGTCGATGAATCAACCAAATCGTTGACATCATGTTAGGATAAGTGTTAAATTTGCAGGTTGCTGGTCTCGGACGAGGGGCAGGTAACCATGGGTCATGCCATACTGAGATAGATGATCCTGATTCTACCCTTTTGATTAGTCCTTTGCTAACTAGAGATCTAGCAGATACAATACTCCTCCATCCATAAGACGGGGAGTATGATCTAATAGGATTCAATGGATCCGTGTTACGGTAATAACGTCCCTTAAAAACTTTGGCAAATAAAGAATCCGGATTATCAATGAGTCTCCATAACTGTTTTGCCAACAAGGCTGTGTTAAAGTCCTTGATTACACGAACACCAAGTCCTCCATCACATTTATCCTAACATAACTTTTCCCAAGATATCCAGTGCATGCCAGCTTGAGTATTGCCAGTGCTCCACCAAAACCGCGAAATTACACTTGTCAATTTCTTTGTTACCCCCTTTGGTAGCCTGAAGCATGGCATTACATGTGTTGGCAAGGCTGCTGCCACATACTTAATTAAAATCTCATTTCCTCCTTTAGATAGTAATTTTGTAGTTCATCCATTCACCCGATTATGAAGTCTGTCCTGAAAGAAGCCAAATATTTGTGTTTTCGCACCACCTAAACTTTATAGGATTCCTAAATAGGACCCCATGCCACCAATTGTAAAGATACCAATGATTTGTTGTAATTCCGTTTTAACCAATGGGTCCACCTTATACCCAAATTGTAACGAGGATTTATCGAAATTTATCTGTTGCCCCAAAATTTGCTCATATTCCTTCAATAGCTGCAAAAAAACCTGACATTCTTCCTTCGTCACTCGACAGAAGAAAAGACTATCATCTGCAAAAAGCAAGTGTGATATCGGTGGATTTGCTCTAGCAACTTTCAAACCTGTGATCAGCTTATCACGCTCCGCCTTTCGAATGTTTGCAATTAAAGCTTCTGTGCATAAAATGAAGAGATATGGAGATAAGGGATCTCCTTGACGTAAGCCCCGGTGGGGAACAATATGTCCCTTTTGGCTGCCCATTAAGGAGCACCTTATATTGAACAGAGGTAATACAATACATGATCATGGAAACCCAAACCGAGGAGAAACCCATTCGAAGAAGGAGGTTTTCTATGAAAGACCCTTTTTTTTTGTCAAACCTATGAAAGACCATTCCACCCTATCATAGGCATTACTCATATATGTCTTTATGGCCATAAACTTCTCTTTACAAGAAGGATTTGTCCGTAGTCCATGAAACATATCTTGGACAATTAAAATATAATCCGAGATTAAACGCCCCGCCGCCAATGCCGCCAAATAGTAGTTATCTTTTTTATGTTATTTATAGCATTTTTGTAATTACAATAGTATATATAAAATATATTTATTTCAGTAATTTGTATTAATAACATTCTGCAGCTTTAAATGATTGTATATGTGTATTTGAATTTCCTGGGGCTTTTTGATAAATTGATACATTAAAAAAAGAAAAACATGGTTTTACTAAATTATGTCTGAAACTATGATACAAAGACATTACATAATTTTTTTTTGTTTGGTAAAAAAAAAAGACATTACATAATTAGAAAACATAATGATCAGCTTTCTCTCGATTTAAACTAACCTTTCAATGAAATAAACTAAGTTAATAATGTTTCTAACTGTTGCACCTCGTTTCTTTTTTTCAAAAAAAATCTGAACTTCAATCTCTTTAAACTTCTCTCTCATATCCTCAAGGTCTTTGCACATACCACATATATAGTGCCTCAATGGTATGTATCAGAAAAAGATCCAGCTATTGTAAAAAGAGAATAACAATATATGCCATAATCGCAAATATATGCGTGCCTACTTTCTATTTCTCAAGCAAGCTGCAGTTTTAAGGATTTATAGACGGAATTTAGCAAAAGGGAACAAATACCCAGAAGAAGGAACTTACGAGAATCAAAGCCGAGCATTCTTCATGAATCAAAAGCTAAACGATCAAAGAATCAAACTATAAACAAATACAAGACATTGGTAGACAAACCAGAGGAGGCTTGGGCTCTGACTGATCGAGCTTTGCCCGAAGAGAAACTCATAATGCTCTGAAACTGTGGAGTTCAGATGGGAGAGTAACCATATATGTATGGCATTCAGGACAAAGAGAAGAAATATTTCACAAACGAGAGCTGCTGTAGAAGTATGAAACGTTTAGAAATTCTATTATAGGCAGCAGAAATAATAATAAAGAGAAAAGACAGATCAAATTCTCAAAATCGTGGACAAAAGAGAGGCTTTGTGTCTTATACTATAGTATTAGTTTCTGGATGAAATCAAACCTCTATTAGTTCTTCCATACTGGTATTAACACGTAAAGTTATGTGACAAATGACGGAAAATCAAACTAGATCTTTCCACTTCAACTTCACTTGTGAAGCTCTTTAATCTGAGCAGGACAAATTGTAATTTCCTTTTTTTCTTGTGATAGCTCCTCGCATCCAAAGATTTCACGTGCTCAACTCACTTCACTTCCTTGAGAAGCTGTTTATTTGAGCATAGAAAAATCTGCAACTCGGCTCAAAAGCTTTTACATCAATAGTGCTCCTCTGATAAAGACAAGAACAGTAATAATGTTTGAATTCCATACATCTGATGAGCTACAAAGGAAGTGGAGAAAATAACATAGAATATATGACAAGTACACACTAAAATGTCAATGAGTTTATACAAAACCAAATTAAAAAAATGAGAGGTGCAGTCACACTTAAGTAATGGCTTTATCTCTTCAAAGCTTGAAAGTGAGAGACTATCCTGATTAAAATACTCAAGTTTCAGTCAACAGAAAAAATAACATACAACATATGTAATGAAGTGGAACAAATACACACGAAAATGTCTATGAGTTTATTCCAAACCAAATTAAAGAAACGAGAAGTGCAATCACACATGCTTGAAAGTGAGAGACTATCATCCTTACTAGGACGATCCCTTTTCCACACAGAGATTTCGTGGAACACAAAACAGGCAAGACAAAACTCTTGTCTGTCTAAACAAGATCAACCACACTTACGCAAACGGCCAAGGCTTGACAAAGAGAAGCGGAGCCTCGATCTCCTATTCGTCGCCTTCCCTGACTTCGGTAATACTAATATCGTTGGACCCAGAAGTAGAGGTGAATTCAGTGGCAGCTTTGGGCAGCTTTGGGCAGTCTTTGACATGAAATTTCCTCAGCTTTGGAAGAGACGGAGGATTCGAGCAAATTCTCTTTAATCCAGACAAATTTTCTAATCGAAGGAGTTCAAGCTTCTGAAAGGGAACAGAGATATCTGGATGCAGGTTGCTAATACTCATTCCTTTCTCCTTATTTATTATTTCTTCTATGCTTGATGAAATCATCACAATAAGGTACCTGAGATTTGGAGCGAGCAGGAGCCACGTCAAGTCTTTTGGACCTTCCAAAGACTGTATCAAAACATAGGAGAGGTGCCCGAAGCATGGAGAAGTTGGAGATAGAAGCTCTTCTTTCTCTTTGCTTTCCCAATCTATCTTTATCTCTGAGATTTTGGAGTACCAAATCTGCAGTTCTCGAAGACCAGACAGAGCGACCGTGTTTAACGTTACAACCTTTGCAGACATTTTCCAAATACGAAGGCGTTGAACACAACTTGCCAATCGCTCCATTCCTTGGATACTTTCCAAAATCATAGCATGCTTTACTGTTACTGTTAAAATCGTCAAGTGCTCTAAGAGTTGTAGCTCTTCCATTAATCTTGCATCAATCCAAACATTGGAATAAAATAGTTTCAACACTTGAAGATTTGGTAAGCTTGTTCCTATCCCATCAATGCTTTTAAGTGCTAAAGTACCCTCCAGGTCCAAGCTCATTAGTTTCCTCAACCCCTTCATTGGTAACGATTCTATACCTGTGAATGATAAATTGAGGTATTGCAAAGAAGTCAAACTGGAAATTTCTTCTGGCAATTCACGAAGATCCTTGTTCTTCGAAAGATCCAGGACGAGCAGGGCCGGCACAGACTGAAAGAATTCACCTGAAACATTCCTCAAATCGTTATTGCGGAGTAATAATGTAGAAAGGTTGGGGCATTCAGGAGGACAGCTAGATATCTCTTTAATTTGATTATTCATCAACGAGATCCTTCTCACAACTTCCCACTTGATGTCCTTTGGTATACAGCTTAACTTTGCACCTGATTTGACCCAATTCATTTTCCCTTCTCCCAAGTTAGACCCTATCCAAAGAGCCATCTCGCGTACAACATCATGCATTTTCACCGCCATTGGTGCGAATGGACTATCAACATCCATCAATAGATGCGCACGAACTAACGAACCAATTATAGCATGACCTTGGTTGTTACTTCCATCTTCATCTCTGTTTCCATCTAAAAATCCTTCGCATATCCAATGTTCTATCAACTCCTCTTTCGATATTTCATCATCTTCCGGGAACAAAGAACAGTATAGAAAGCACGATTTGACATTTTCATCCTCTAAACCATCATAACTAAACTTCAAAATTGACAAAATCTTCTTTTCCATACCCGGAAACTTGTGGCTAGACGAGTTGAGAACATTAACAGCATAACGCCATTCGTGTACATCCTCTTTACACGCCATGGCTTTGCCAATAACATTGAGAGCAAGTGGCAAGCCACAACATTTCTCAGCAACTTTTCTTGCAAGAGCGGGAATATCTTGATGGCGCTTTAACGAGCTTTCTCCAACTACATTTTGAAACAGTTCCCATGCTTCATTCCGTGACAAGCAATCAACTTCCATCTCATCGTCAGCTTTCATGTCTCTGCAAACTTCCTTCAAACGAGTGGTGAAAACTATCTTCGCTCCATTATTAGAAGTTGGATGTGGAACTCCAATCATTTTCAGATCTACCTCGCTCCATATATCGTCTAATAACAACACAAATCTCTTCTTTCTGCTAAGGATATTGTATATGGACGATGCTTTCTCCTCCTCTGTTTCTCCTTTCCATTCTTTGTCAATACGTAATCTTCCCAGAATCTGATTCTGAATGTTCTCATTTTGCAAATCTTTAGAGACCACAACCCATATCACAACATCAAACTCATTCACCTCTTCAACGAACTTGTTGTTAATACGAGACAAAAGGGTGGTTTTTCCAACTCCCCCCATGCCATAAAGACCTAAAGTTTTCGTATGCTCACCCTTCATGAGGCTGTTCCATGCTTTTTCAACCATGTAATCCAAACCAACCGTGGTTTGAATATGTATTTCCTTCACCTTTGGTACGCGGCCTTTGTATGCTACCTCTTCAAATTCTCCTTTAGATAGAAGCTCTTTAACCTCTTCCAACATCTTCGATACCTCTTTACCATACCTGCAGCTTGAGAAGCACTCGTCAGAACAATATCCAACAGACATAATCGTCCAATTTCATCAGATTCAGTCTCAAGTAGATCATTGACCTCGGACTGAATAACTGCTACCGTTAAAAACCATCCTTCGACTTTAGCAAGCCGCTCCAAACCCTTATCTTCTTCTATGGTAACTTTTCTTAACAAATCATCTCGCATTTGTTCAAGTTCTTGCATAGTTTTATGCAGAGCGTTGAGATTAGCCTTCATCATGTGAATGTAGTTTTCATCACCAAATATGCAGCTAAAGGCGCGATTAAACATCGTCTGATCACATGATGCCTCTACTGGTAAACAACTAGAGTGCATCCCATATTTGCTCAAACTTTCAGAAAGATGAACGAGCAAGAGAAGTTGAATACAAAAGAACATGTGAAAGACCATTAAAAAGTATCCTCTCTAGACCAACAATTCTGAAATTATTGAGGTACTTTCTGTTGTGATTTAATTTATGATATATGTATGATTTATTTATGTGTTTGTATTATATAAGTATATTATATATTTGGCTTGTGAAAAGAGAGTTTAAGGAGAGGTATGGTAGTAATATTTTTTGGGATGATCAAATTACAAAGACAATGACTCCTTTATATAGAGGAGTAATGAGTTGGTAGGTGTAAGATTTTTTTTAGATCAAATATAAAATAATGGATAATCATTTAACACATGTTTTTTTAACACTCCCCCTTGATTATCCATTTTGTATTACGTACTGCCTCGTTAAAAACCTTATTATAGAAAAACCCATTTGGGATAAAAACCATAACAAGGAAAAAAGAGTGCAGTAACGCTCCCCCTGGAAAGGATATCTATAAGTCTTTTAGATGACGCATTCCGATACTATGAACGTGTTTTCTGAATGTAGTTGTTGGAAGCGCTTTCGTGAATAAATCGGCTACATTGTCGCTTGAACGAACATATTGAATATCCACTTCTTGATTCTTCTCGAGTTCTCGGATGTAAGAGAAAAATTTTGGAGGGATATGTTTCGTCCTGTCGCTTTTGATATAATCTTCCTTAATTTGGGAAATGCATGCAGAATTATCTTCAAACACTTTTGTGGGTTCTTTCTTCGTGAGAATTCCACTTGATACTTGTATGTGATGAGTCATTGATCTGAGCCACACACATTCCCTACATGCTTCGTGAAGTGCAATGATTTCTGCATGATTTGAAGAAGTTGCAACCAATGTCTGTTTTTGGGAACGCCAGGAGATAGCAGTTCCGCCAACTGTGAAGACGTATCCAGTCTGCGATCGAGCTTTGTGCGGATCTGATAAATATCCTGCATCTGCAAAACCAACCAAACCAATCTCGGGGTTTCTCGGATAAAATAATCCTAAGTCAATTGTACCTTGAAGATAACGGAATAAATGTTTTATTCCGTTCCAATGCCTCCGTGTAGGTGCTGAGTTATACCTTGCAAGTAGGTTAGTAGCGAAAGCTATATCTGGTCGAGTACAGTTTGCAAGATACATAAGTCCACCTATAGCGCTCATATAAGGTACTTCTTGACCTAATATTTCTTCGCTATTTTCACAAGGTCTGAATGGATCTTTGTTAACATCAAGTGATCGATTGACCATTGGGGTACTCAAAGGAGTCGCTTTATCCATATAAAAACGCTTCAAGATTCTTTTGATATAATTTGACTGATGCACAAATATTCCATCTCGGAGATGCTCAATCTGGAGCCCAAGACAGAATTTTGTCTGCCCTAGATCTTTCATTTCAAATTCTTCTTTCATATGAGCTCTTGCATCATCAATATCCTTTTGCGTTCCAATTATATTTAGGTCATCAACGTATACAGCTATGATCACAAAACCAGATGATGATTTCTTAATGAATACGCATGGGCATATCGCATTGTTCATATAACCTTTTCTCAACAAATATTCACTTAAGCGATTATACCACATTCGTCCGGATTGTTTTAATCCGTAAAGTGATCTCTGTAATTTGACCGAACATATTTCTTTGGATTTTGAGCTTAATATTTCAGGCATTTTCATCCCTTCGGGGATTTTCATGTATACATCATTATCCAGTGATCCATACAGATATGCTGTCACAACATCCATAAGGTACATATCTAAATTTCTAGATGCTGCTAGACTCATCAAGTACCTGAATGTGATTGCATCCATGACCGGAGAATATGTCTCTTCATAATCAATTCCTGGTCTTTGAGAAAAACCTTGGGCAACAAGACGGGCTTTATATCTTGTTATTTCATTTTTCTCATTTCTTTTCCGCACAAATACCCATTTGTACCCAACTGGTTTTACATTTTCAGGTGTTGCGACAATAGGTCCAAAAACACTTCTTTTATTGAGGGAGGATAATTCAGTTTGTATTGCCATTTTCCATTTCTCCCATCATGTCTTTTCTGACATTCCAATATGGACCTTGGATCAGGATCATCACTTTCTTGATCAATTTCTTTTGCTACGGAAAAAGAGAATATTCCATCATCATCTTTTATTTCATTTCTAATACATAACTCTCCAGTTTGGGCATAATTGATGGAAATCTCATATTTTTCTGTTTCTTTTTCATCATCTCGATCTTCTTCCTTTTGTGGTTCTTCTAGAACCTTTTCACTTTGTTCTCCCAAATTCTTTTTCTTTCGTGGATTTTTATTTTTTGAACCCACTGGTCTCCCCCTCTTCAACTGAACCCTAGGTTCATTTGCTAAGTTCCTGTCAGTATGTTCTTCAGGAACAATAATTCTTGAGGGGACATTAGCAGCAGGTATATATGACTTTGTCACTCTTTTTGTATCTGTGAACGCATCTGGTAATTGATTTGCCAAACTTTGCAAATGTATAATTTTCTGAACTTCCAGTTCACGTTGATTCGTAGGAGGGTCAAGATGTACTAAAGTTGGTGAAAACCACGTAATATCTTGTGAGACTTGCTTAATTCCTCCCCCTAATGCTGGAAATTCATCTTCATTAAAATGGCAATCGGCAAAGCGTGCCGTAAACATATCACCAGTTTGTGGTTCAAGATATCTTATTATGCTTGGGGATGTGTATCCAACATATATTCCTAATCTCCTTTGTGGCCCCATTTTTGTTCTTTGCGGTGGCGCTATAGGAACATAAACCGCACACCCGAAAACACGGAGATGAGATATATTTGGTTCTTGACCAGAAGCTAACTGTAATGGGGAATATTGATTATATGCGCTTGGTCTAATCTGGACCAATGCTGAGGCATGCAGTATAGCATGTCCCCACACAGAAATTGGGAGTTTTGTTCTCATTATCATTGGCCTTGCAATTAGCTGCAATCGTTTTATTAAGCTCTCAGCCATGCCATTTTGTGTATGCACATGGGGAACTGGGTGCTCAACATCAATCCCTATTGACGTGCAATAATCATCAAAGGCTTTTGAAGTGAATTCACCAGCATTATCAAGTCTCACTTTCTTTATGGTATAATCAGGGAACTGTACTTTCAGTCTGATTATTTGGGCAATGAATTTTGCGAAAGCCGTATTTCTTGTGGTCAAAAGACATACATGTGACCATCTGCTAGATGCATCAATTAATACCATAAAATACCGAAATGGCCCGCACGGTGGATGTATCGGTCCACATATGTCTCCATGTATTCTTTCCAAAAATACAGGGGATTCATTTCCAATTTTAGCTGGTGATGGCCGAGTTATAAGTTTTCCTTGAGAACATGCATTACATAAAAACTCGCCCGATTGCAGAATTTTTTCGTTTTTCAACGGATGGCCATTAGAGTTTTGCACAATTTTTCGCATCATGCTTGAACCAGGATGTCCTAGCCTTTCATGCCAGACTTTAAACGTATTAGTAAACTTTGAGTTTACTGTAATATATGATTCAATCGTATTTATTTTTGTGCAATATAATCCGGAGGACAACATTTTCAATTCTTCCAATATATGTTTCCTCTCCGATGTAATGCAAAGATACTCAATGCCATTTCTATTCATAGTCTCAATATGATATCCATTTCCACGGATATCTTTAAAACTCAACAAATTTCGGTGAGACTTTGGGGAGTATAATGCACCATTAATTTCGAACTTTGTTCCCCTTTGCATTGAAAAACTGACTTTTCCAGAGCCCATAATGATTTTTGCATTACCGGATATAGTACTCACGCTTTCAGCGGAATCATGCATTTTGAGATAAGAGAAATATTTTTTATTATTAATAATCGTGTGCGTTGTAGCACTATCTGCAAGACATATATCTCCATCTTGAATCTCAAATTTTGACATTTTCTGGATCATAAAACATATATTAGTAAATATTTAAACAGGAACACAAAAACTTAGAAAAACACTTATATTACAACAAACACTATTTTACAAAAGGTATATAATACATTAAAACGATCCAACTTTTATTCTTAAAAAAAGATAACCATATCACTTGGATTTTTTTTTTTTTTTTTTTTTTTTTTTCTTCTTTTATTTTCATTATTAGTTGATGTTCTCGGGATCAATCAGGAAATCTGAAATATCGAGATGAGTGTCGTCATCGAGACCATGTGAGGAAGATCCGGGTTCATTCGATATGAAGTTGACTTCACTTCTTTTTCATTTGCCTTTTGTGATTTCTGGTACAGATCGACAAAATGTTTTGGGGTACGACAAACACGTTCCCAATGCCCCTTCATGCCGCATCTGTAACATGCATTAATTTGTTTTCTCACTTCCCGGTTATCGTCATTTTTAGGGAACCTTTTATGATATCTTTCAGAACTTGAGTTACTTTGACGGAATCCTCTTCCTCGTCCTTGCCCACGTCCTCGTCCACGACCACGACCTCGGTATCTACCGCGTCCGCGTCCACGCTCTTGCCAATTATTGTATCTGGACGATGCAGCATTCACTTCTGGTAATGGTGCAGATCCAGTTGGACGAGCTTGATGGTTTAATGTCACGAGCTCATTGTTTTGTTCTGCAACAAGGAGTACTTGCATCAACTCCGAATAACGAGTATATCCTTGTGCTCGATATTGTTGTTGCAGGATTACGTTTCCAGGATGAAAGGTGGAGAGTGTTTTCTCTATCATATCATAATCACTTATTTCCTCTCCACATAATATCATTCTTGATGTAATTCCAAACATTGCGGAATTAAACTCACTAACACTTTTATAATCCTGGAAGCGGAGATTGATCCACTCGTGTTTGGCTTTTGGTAAGATCACATACTTCTGGTGATCAAACCTTTCCTTCAATGATTGCCATAGATCTGCGGGATCTTCTTTTATGATATATTCGGCTTTTAAACCATCATGAATATGGTGAAGCAAGAATATCATGGCCTTTGCTTTTTTCTCATCCGACGTCGTTTCCGACTTATCGATGGTTTCAAGGAGCCCGTTTCCTCTTAAGTGCATTTTTGCACTTATTGCCCATGTCATGTAATTTTTTCCCGTTATATCAAGGGCATTGATTTCGAGCTTCGCCAAGTTTGACATAATGACTGTATAAACAAATTTAAAACATGATTAAATATCATAATTTAAATATGAAATTTAAAATTATAATTCAAAATATAATTTAAATTGCAGAAAAAGCAAAAATAAGTGCAGAGGCATAAACCCCTTTTATTAGTACATTTATTTTAATTTCTTAAGATAAACAATTGATGAAGCAAACGATTACAAGGAATATTAATGCATAAAAACATAATACAGCGGTAATGATAAATTCTCCGGGAGTAAAATCTCCAACAAAGAGACTATAAATAGAAGCAAAAATAAGAATTGCATATAAAGTTAAAAATATGCGAAACAATATGCGAATCATCTTCTCTTCTTTTCTTCTTCTTTTCCAAAATAAAATTGTTTGAAGAATATTTGATGAAAACTTTGATGAGAGAGGATGGGATGAAATGAATGAAGAATGAGTATATTTATAGATCGAAAATTACTGTTCATGGCCGTTGTACTAGCCGTTTGAAGGGTAAAAAATTTTTAAAATTATTTTTATGACCGTTTGAAAAGTTAGATTTAATAATCATGTAGTCAAATTTTATTTATCATATTATTATAGTAATAGAATTATTTATAAGAAAATAAATACTGAATTAAGATAGAAAATAAATGCAAAAATTTAATAGCATGAATTTAGATGCAAAATTTAAATTACAGAATAATTAAATTGCAATAAAATTAAAATTAATTTAGGAGGCATAGCCTACCATAAATTTAAGGAGGAGGTATAACCTTCCATTCCATAAATATTTGATCAAGGAAGAGGTTTAACCTACCATTCCATAAAATGATCAAGGAGGAGGTTTAACCTTCCACTCCATTTATATATGATCTGAGGAGACACAGTCTACCATGCGATCATTTCGGAGAAGGCAGTGCCATTCTTTCCGTATGAACATAAAATAAAAAGAATAAATTAATAAATTAAACATAATTTAAAACTCACCTTTTCGGTATAAGAGCACTCGTGCTGATAACATGTTGTGATTTAATTTATGATATATGTATGATTTATTTATGTGTTTGTATTATATAAGTATATTATATATTTGGCTTGTGAAGAGAGAGTTTAAGGAGAGGTATGGTAGTAATATTTTTTGGATGATGATCAAATTACAAAGACAATGACTCCTTTATATAGAGGAGTAATGAGTTGGTAGGTGTAAGATTTTTTTTAGATCAAATATAAAATAATGGATAATCATTTAACACATGTTTTTTTAACACTTTCATATTCATAAAAGGACATTGACCCTTAATATTAAATAGCATAATACTTCATCACTAGGATTTTTCTAATCCGGTTTCTTCCAAATCCTTCCAACTATAAAATAATTTAGGTAAAAATCTGAAACCAAACCCAAAATCCAAATCAATAGTGCAAGATAATGACATGGACCACACAAAAAAATAATTGAAGAGCAAGATATGACATTTGAGCATTCTATTTCTACACTAATAACCCAGAAACTGCTGCAGAAGTTTCATATCCCCAAAATGATACCATTGACTAGAAAAATTAAGGGCACAATTATATATCCACTAGGATGTCTAATCCGCCGGTAAGAAAAGATAGACCAGCGCTCGGTCACGCGCGCGTAATTGGACGAAACCAGAGGCGAAAGTTACGAATCTCAGATCTTCTTCATCGACGATTCCGCCGTTGCGGTCCGTCGTTGGCTGCTCCTTCGAAACCACTGAAGAAGTATCAATCAGTGGAAGCTTCTCTGACGTAGAAATTCTCTAGATTCTTCCATCTTTCAATCGATTTTATAATGTTTTTCCTGAGCAAAATAGTTTAATTTCTCTAAATGAAGCAAAATGACTATTTGATGATTTAGAGTTAGAAAGAAGACTCAAAGCAAATACCAAAATCAAACTTTTAGCTTGTTAAAGAAGGCAAACTCCAAAGTCCTTCGTGTCAAGCGAATCCGTTGAAAGTCAGTCACCCTTCTCCTTGCGTTTTACACTTCTTTAGTGTTTCTGACGTTTTTCTCCAGTAAATGAACCAGTTTGTTGCGTAATATGACTCGAGAGGTCATGGGTTAGGATTAAGAGATATTGCATGAGAATCGTACATGTGGTTCAGGAGAAGGGTTTGTGCTTAAGTTAGTTATAACAGCATGTGTTCAGCTGGAATCATATTACTCCGTACAGATATTTCTCTTGGTGTGGTTCGGGATCCTCAAAAAGATTCCGAAGATAGATATGGTGTACTAAAGGTTAGTTAATAACTCTAACAACATTATGCTTAATTATTTTTTTTTTGTTAGACGGTCTTCAGTTTAATAAAACTCAATTGATACATTGTTTGTTATGTGAAAATTCGTCTGCCACAACAAAAGAGATCATTTATAACTACATAATTACAATATGTTTTGTTTTAGTTTGACTATTGATCAAAGGACAAGGCAAGTGGCACCTGGTGGCTTGAGTTTGAAGGAGAAAAAATTGGATTTTGGCCAACCGATAGATTTAAACAGAGCTTTGCCAGTAATATCGAGTGGGGAGGAGAAGTGTATAGTGCAGATATGCCAAGTCCTCAGATGGGGAATGGTCATTTTACCGAGGGAAAAATAACTCATGATTCTATTATCTATAATATAACTATAGTCGACAAAAAATTTAAGACTGACCATCGAGTAAAAAAGGCAGAGGTATTCTCAGATAACACTCGTGGTTACATAGCATTTGGGAATGTATTGCCATTTTACCCAGATAAACATATTATATTATATGGAGGTCCTGGGAATATCTAAAAAGGGAGAAATAATTTTATGTAACATTTGGAGACAAATTCTGCTAAACAGCTTATAACTAAGCATTTGAAATAAATTGTTCACTATCCTTGTTTTCACTTGTTTGTTGTTTGTGTGAGTTTATATTGTCAAAATGTTAATGAATTAAATTTTAGGAATGTAGAAAGTATATATCTTAGATAGCACATAATTGAATATGAAAATCATAAGTAAAAAGCACTACAAAATCCAGTCTAAACTGAAACTAAATCTGATCTTAACTTATCATGTCACAACTTATATAGAAACGACAATGTGTAGATAAATTAGATAGAGTCTTCATAGATAAAAACAATAACAAAAGAACCGGTCTTTTATATCACCTTTACCATCTTCTTCTTAGCGATCACCTTTATCATCTTCTTCTTAGCGATCACCTTCTTGATGCAAAGCTCTAGGTCTAAGAATTCACCACGCAATAAACTGTGAGGGATCAACATGGAATTCTCTTGAGGAGTTTCCAAGTTCACTTCAAGAACATTGGCCACATGTGGTGACTCGTAAGTCATTGTATGTCCATCCCCAACATTGTAGGAAAGACGATATGAGAAGTGCCCTACTTCTGGAGAAGATGGTGCAATACAGCTTACAGATACATACACACCGTACGGTTCCCTAAAACACTGCACTGCAAACAATAGTCGCTTGGGATATACCATTTTAATAAATATTTTATCGCTGATGTTCATCATAACATCTAACTGAGTGCCACAAATGAACCCTGTGCCCAAGCCACCCGGATGAGCAGGAATAGTATAGTGCTTGTAAAGATCAATGTATGAACCAGTGAAATTGCAGTCTTGTACAGGGCAGGAGCAAAGAGAAAAGTCGCATTCCTTCTTATGGGCTGATTCTTTCCCAAAAGAGACGTTCTCGGTGCATCCAAGCTTTGCGTTTGGGCATGGGACAAAGTGTGATTCGAGCACAGTCTCCATTGCTCTGCAACGGATGTGACCGATAGGGGAAGCACATGAAGGGCACTTATTACTGAGTTTGGGACAGCAAGAAGAGCAAGCTAAATGCCCATTATCACACTGAAATGCAAAACCAATGAATTACAACCAAAAGCAGTACTAGAGAAACCCTAAGCTTAACAAATCGACCATTGGAAGAACAAGAATACAAAGAGAAAATCAAACGTCACATGAACAAACCAAATTGTAAGGTTAACAAATCTCAGTCTCAACACCTAGTAAATGACCACGATTCCAAACAAACAGAAACTATCTAATTCAACAAAATCAATATTGAAGAAAAAATTAACCTGTAATATAGGTATAGTGAGAGGCTCGAAGCAAATTGGACAATTAAGAACATCAAAATCGAGCATCGCCGAGCGTATTTTGTTATCCTCTGTTCGTTGCCTCTTTTGCAAGTGGAGACTGCTCGAACCATTTTCTTCGTCGCCCTCATCCATTTCTGCAAATAAGTTACATACAACGATGAATTTGCGGGATTAAAACTACATTCTCAAAGAAAGCAAACACAAACACACACAAAAAAAAGTATCTTTGAGGAGAAAACCAATCAAGAATGAGAAAACCCAATAATACTGTTCCCATAAAAAGAGTCACTAAAGACGAACTCTTGAGATTAGATTCATTCTCCAACATACATAAACCTCAAAGTTCTTGGGATTTTGCTTATAACCAATCTAATAATGATGGTAGCCAACATCATGTAAGTAGCATATTTTTCTAACTTTTAAACGAAGGATGAGTCGTATATATTATTATTATATCAAACTCATAAAACAAATGTTGATTACAAATAATGATTATTAGTTTGCAGTGTTCCGTACCAATGGAAAAAGGGAAATCTATAATGGAGCATCAATGACAATATCTATACATCAACCTAAAGTTAAATCTCCACAATTCAGTTCTTCTCGAATGCATGTTCAGATTGGAAAAGATTATATTCAAACTGGTTGGACTGTAAGTATGTTATGATGTATTATTCTTAATATGAGTGGTTGTATACATAAGATCAAAATAAACTATGTTTTTGATCAGTTGATACTTTGATAATCGCCTTAAATATTAAATATTTTAAATACTCCTACCATAACATATCTGCAGGTACATCCAGCCTTGTATTCAGACACCAAAACTCGGAGCTTTGTGTATACAAAAGTAGGCTTGGTATGTATGCCTAGTATCTCTATGAAATTAATTGAGATGTGAATTAATAATATAGCCTTAAATTAAAGTTCAAAGAAAATTGCAAACTTTTGCCAATAGAAAAACTTTTAAGATGGAAAAATTTCCTTAAAATATTTAACAAAATTATTTCTGAGACTAAAAAGAGTAGCATTATATAGTCTAAGAAAACAAATATTCCAATGCCATTTTTAAGAAATATTTATTTTAAAATAATAGTTTTTTTGTCAATTAAAATAATAGTAGGCATAGATACTTATTCATTATATATACATACATATACATATATATATGTGTATGTGTATATTATTAAGTTTTAAATACATAGTCTATCTCTAAAATAATTTTTCATAAAAGTTTGAAAACCTCTAATTTAAGGTTATAAATAAAACACTATTTAAACTGGTTACCTATGAAAAAATTCGATTAAATCTAAAACTTGTATATGTATAATGTATAGATTTCCATATAATGATAAAATTACTATGCAAGTTGTAAAATAATTTGGCTAATTAATTAACTACAACAGTCAACAAAATATAAATTAATATCTAATATATTCATAAGAATATTTGAAAGTTTTACTTTCTTGGTGAATATATATCAAAATTATATCATGACCAACTTCATTTTTTTAAAAAATTGAATATAATTTTATCTGATTCATTAAATTATATTAAATAATATAAATCATTATGATTCTTAAATTTGTTGCAATATTATTTTCAATATTCGAGCAATCAGTTTTCATTATTTTTAGATTACCTTCAACAAACATTTTACGATAAAAGTTTCTACGTTGTATTCAACCGATACACATAATTATTTTGTTATTTTACATATATATATGTAGAATATATCTTCTATAAGATTTTCTTCTTTTTGCACATGTTAACTATTTAAATAATGAAATAGTGTTAAATATTTCAATACGGAACATATGATTCATCAAATTTATCATCCTTTCATAGCCATATACATACCATTTACGTCTAAAAGTTAAGTAGTTAACCATAGCACACAGTTAAACAACAATTATTAGATTATCAATTTTTTTGTACATCTCTATTATCTGGTCAGTACGTTGTTAATCATATATCTTAACTTTTGCGTGTATACAAGTCTACAACTAATGCCATATCATAACCTTTGCGTATCATATACGCAAAGTCTACAAATTTGCGTATGGTTAATTCACGAAGCTATTTGGAACAAAAGTAGTAAACTTATTACTAAAGCCACACTGATTATGGGTGAAAACTAAGTATATATAATAATTATACACTAGATATATATAACGATATATACAATGGTACAGCCAGGTGTAAGTGAGTGTTATAACAGCATGTGTTCAGCTGGAATCATATTACTCCGTACAGATATACCTCTTGGTGTGGTTCGGGATCCTAAAAAAGATTCCGAAGATAGATATGGCGTACTCAAGGTTAGTTAATCACTCTCTCTAACAACATTATGCTTAATTATTTATATTTTTGTTAGACGGTTTTCAATTTAATAAAACTCAATTGATACATTGTTTGTTGTGAAATTAATTAGTCTTCCTCTACAAAAGAGATCATTTATAACCACACAATTACAATATGTTTTGTTTTATTTTGACTATTTGATCAAAGGACAAGGCAAGTGGCACCTGGTGGCTTGAGTTTGAAGGAGAAAAAATCGGATTTTGGCCAACCGATAGATTTAAACAGAGATTTGCCAATAATATCGAGTGGGAGGAGAAGTGTATAGTGCAGATATGCCAAGTCCTCAAATGGGGAATGGTCATTTTCCTGAGGGAAAAATAACTCATGATGCTATTATCTATAATATAACTATAGTCGACAAAAAGTTTAAGAGTGACTATCGAGTAAAAAAGGCAGAGGTATTCTCAGATAACACTCGTGGTTACATAGCATTTGGGAATGTATTACCATTTTACCCAGATAAACATATTATATTATATGGAGGTCCTCGGAATATCTAAAAAGGAAAAATAAGTTGAAAGATTTGCTAAAATGGGTCAAAAAATGGAACACTTGTCTCTTTACACTTTTTTGAAGTGTGATTTGTCCCTTTACACTTTACTTATTTTTTAATCCAATTATAACCCTAAAAAAAATTTATTAATTGAAAACCAAATTATTTCTTCCCTTTTATTTATTTCCCTACCTTCTCTTTATCAATTAAAAAACAAAAAATTCCCTAATTTTTCGCTTTATTGAATATTAAAATAAAAAAATAATATTATTTATTTTTCACAACACATCTTTAATTTTTCAAAATCCCATTATATCTCTCTTTATATAAATTTAAAAAAGAATTGAATTAAGAAATTAATAGTTATATATAAAAATAATATTTGTCTAATAAAACTCTTTTTTGAAAATAGAGAATATATTTGTTGGATATTAAAATAATAAAATATAGTATTTATATTTTATAATTTTTTACTTAAGAACAATAATTATGAAATAAATAATAAATAAAATTAAAGTCATTTATTTTTGTTATAATTTTAGATTTTTAAGTTGGAAAAGCAATTAATTAAAAAGATTTGAAAAGATACAGTGAATATTTTGTTTCCATATTTCCTATATTTTCTCAGATTATCGTAGAATATGTATTCTACCAGCGGTAGAACATAGAAAGAATGGTGGAAGTTCTATTCTACGGATAGTAGAACAAAGTGGTAACAGTAGAATATAAATTCTACACTTCGTAGAATATAGAAGAAACGGTAGAAAACGTATTCTACCAAATTTGACTGAACCGTAGAACGTAGAGAAAACAGTAGAATTCATATTCTACGATTGGTAGACTATAGAGAAAACAGTAGAAACTATGTTCTACGATCGGTAGAAGATATAGCAAGCAGTAGAAAACATATTCTACCAGTTCGTAGACGGTAGAATATGAACGGTTGGTATAATAGAAAATTATCTTTCATTCTAAAAATTAATTTTCAAAAAATAAATGTTAATATAATCTCATAAGTGTATATTCTAATGTTTTGATTTTTCTTATATTTTCTGGATTGTAAAAGTATTTATTTTGAATTTATTAGATTTATTTGAAGGGCAATGTAGTCAAATTTTTATAAAAATAAAGAAAGGTGTATGTGGACAAATGTTCTATTTTTTTGACCTATTTTGCCAAATCTCCCAAATAAGTTTATGTAAGATTTGGAGACATTCTGCTAAAGAGCTTATAACTAAGCCTTTGAAATAAATTGTTCACTTTCCTTGTTTTCACTTGTTTGGTGTTTGTGTGAGTATATAATGTAAAAACCTTACTGAATTAAATTTACGAATATAGAAAGTATATATCTTAGATAGCACATAATTGCATATGAAAATCATGTATTCCATTACGAGGTACACTTTAAACTCTATAAGTGAATAATATTATAATATGTTTTTAACTTTTAGAATTATTAATTTATATAAATACTTACAACAACATCAAAATAAATTCTTAATCTATTTTATTATTATAAATCAAAAATAAACAAATAATACTGAATATAAATTATTGAAATAATAAAAATTAATAGGCTGAACATAATAAAATTTAAATAAAGGTCCTTTTACTAAAACATCACTTATTATAATTTACATATGCAATTATGTGCTATCTAAGATATATATTTTATGATATTATAGGAAAAGTATACTAATTTTCACGAATGGTTTACATATTTTCACGAAAGTAATTTCTAGAACTTTAGTAAACATTTAGAAATGGTTTTGACATATATAAATTTGTTTTAAATGATTAGAAAGATTATTGTAAATATGTTAAAATGATATATCAAATATTTATAAAATGTTTGAAAGCCTAAAAAATTGTAATTAGAATTTTAGGAAATGTACTCTAATTTTTACAAAAGGAGTGTGAATATTTTTTTAGGAAAGGGTTTCTAAAACTTTAGTAAACATTTTAAAATAGTATTGACATACATATTAAACATTTATGAAATATTTGGAGGCGTAAGAAGATGTTCTTAAGCTTGTAGAAAAAGTATACTAATATTCGAGAAATGGATTACATATTTTTTGGAAATGATTCGTAAAACTTTAGTAAAAATCTAAAATGGTTTTGACATACATAAAATGGTTTGAAACGCTGAAATGATGATAATAAATATGTTAAAATTATATATTAGATATTTATGAAATGTTTGAAGGCTAAAAACATATTCCTAATTTTTTTAGGAAATGATGTTCTTAAAATATTAGGAAATGTATACTAATTTCAAAAAATGATGTTTATTGCCCGCGCTAATGGACAATCATCATTAGACGCATATTTGGAAGAACCAGTGTTGGATATGGTCGCACACCCAAGTCTAAATGCGATCGCATATTGGAAAGACAATGCAAGGCATTTTAAAGAGTTGGCTTCAATGGCTGGTGATGTTCTCAGCATACCTATCAGAACTGTGGCGTCCGAATCATCATTCAGCATAGGTAGCCGTGTTCTAAAAAAATATAGGAGCTGTCTTTTACCCAAAAATGTTCAAGCTTTGATATGTACAAGGAACTGGTTTAGGGGATTTCAAAAAAATGGTAAGAATTTAAGTTTGATATGAATTGATGATATGAATTGTTTTCTATATAGGTAATCAGTTGGAGTTTATTGATGGAGAAGAGAGGGCCATTGTTGGAGTTTTTTAAGATTTTATTACCACTTTGAGTGTTTGTATAAAACTTTGTTATTAATTAGAATATTTTGTTAAGACTTTGTTATTAATTAGAATATTTTGTTAAGACTTTGTTATCACATTTTATTATCACTTTTGAGTGTTTGTTCAAGACTTTATTATTACTTTAAATGTCTTATTAAGATTTTGTTATTAGTTGTGCATTAGTATTTATTTGATCAAAATATGATATTTTCCTTTTTTAGTATTAAAAATTATATTTATTTCAATATTAAAACTTGGCTTAGGCAAAATTAATATCATTTACTGATTTTAGTAAAAATATTGAAAAAAATATTTTGTCCATTTTAAAAGTTATTAATTTATTTGAAAAAGAAAGTAATAAGATATTGGGCTGTCTATGGGCATATCCAAATGGACATGGTCTTTAATGGGTATGGGCATGTCCAAATGGACATGGTCTTTAATGGGCATGTCCAAATGGACATGGTCTTTAATGGGCATGGGTGTTTCTTGGGACCATTGCCCAATCTGGACCGACCAATATCGCCCATAACAAAAATTGTCCGTCTGGACGAGGCCCAAATGGGCGTAGACAGCCCATTTGACAGCTTTACCATAACTCTTGTACTTGTAGAGGTTGAAGGAAACCTTGGTGGTTTCCCAATGAAGTAAAATCTCATCGCCAATGTTCACGACAAGGTCAATAGAATGAATAGTCACACATGAATGACAGATTCTTGGAATGGACATTGTGGTTAGACAAAAATTGCTTGAAGATGCTCTTGTAAGAGGCCATGTAATGGCAGTCTAGTGCAAGATATTGAAATTCAAAAACCAACCATAGAACAATGAGTAGTGACTAATAAATCATCTAACCACAATGTTTGTAACAATGAGATAACATATACCCTGCATTTGAGAATATGCATATCTCAATCTCATGTGGGAATATAAGAGTGAAAAAAATTCCTCACCGAGACCAAACCTTAGGGAAAGACCACTACAAAATCAAGTCTAAACTGAATGTAGTTTGCTAGCATAGAAATATAAATAGGAGAGATGGTTTAATTCTAATCAAATGCTCCAATTTCCGAAGAATTCGAGGTAAAAGCTACACGCATATGTAATTACTTGGACAGAAGTTGAACGATTTGTTACTTTGCTTCTGTTGGTTTGTGTGTTTTACATTTCAGGCTTCGAATTTAGAAATTTAAGAAACGGTTTAGGTGATGTTCAAAAAAAAAAAAACGGTTTTGGTCTGAACTGGTTTGACTTCGGTTCAGTTCGGTTTTTTTGTGGTTTTGTCATTCTGTATAAAGATTTAAAAGACATTGAAGTTGAAGATTTATCATCTCAAATAAAATGGAAGAGGGAAATTGGGAAGGATGATAGAATCAGAGGCAACGAGAGGAAGAACAGAGCATGATTGTGAAAAGAGCTGGCCTTGATTAGAATTAAACCATCTCTCTCCTATTTATATGTGTAGCTTAGTAAACTCCATTCAACTACAATTCCATTTCTATTTTGTGTTGATCATATCGATGTGGATTATGTCTCAAGCGAGGAAAATGGTTCGAGCAACATTCACTTGTAAAAGAGGCAACGAACAGAGGATAATAAAATACGCTCGGCGATGCTCGATTTTGATGTTCTTGATTGTTCAGTTTGCTTGGAGCCTCTCACTATTCCTATATTCCAGGTTACCTTTTTAATATTGATTTTGTTGAATTAGATAGTTTCTGTTTGTTTTGAATCGTGGTCATGTACTAGGTGTTGAGACCGAGATTTGTTAAGCTTGCAATTTTGTTTGTTCATGTGACGTTTGATTTTCTCTTTCTATTCTTGTTCTTCCGGTGGTTGATTGATACATTTATTAAGTGAAACATTGTTTGTCAGGGTTTCCCTAATACAGCTTTTTGTTGTAATTCATTGGTTTTGCATTTCAGTGTGATAATGGGCATTTAGCATGCTCTTCTTGCTGTTCCAAACTGAAAAATAGTTGCCCTTCCTGTGCTTCGCCTATCGGCCACAACCGTTGCAGTGCAATGGAGACTGTGCTCGAATCAGTCTTTGTCCCATGCCGAAACGCCAAGCTTGGGTGCACCAAGAACGTTTCTTTTGGGAAAGAATCAGCTCATAAGGAGGAATGCAACTTTTCTATCTGTTCCTGCCCTGTACAAGAGTGCAGTTTCACTGGTTCATACATTGATCTTTACGATCACTATACTACTTCTGATCATCCGGATGGCTTGGGCAGAGGGTTCAGATGTGACACTCCGTTTTACGTTTTGATGAACATCAGCGATGAGATATTTATTATGAGGGGATATTGCAAGCGACTATTGTTTGCAGTGCAGTGTTTTAGGGAACCGTATGGTGTGTTTGTATGTAAACTGCATTGCACCATCTTCTCCAAAAGTAGGACACTTTTCATATTGTCTCTCCTACTGTATTGAGGATGAACACATACAGTGACATACGAATCACCACATCTGACGATGATTCTTGAAGTGAACTTAGAAACTCCTCAAGAGAACTCCATGTTGATCCCTCACAGTTTATTGCGTGGTAAATTGTTAAAACTAAAGCTTTGCATCAAGAAGTTTAACCAAGAGGAAGATGGTTAAAGGTGATATAAAAGACCGGTTCTTTTGTTATTGTTTTTATCTATGAAGACTCTATCTATCTCCACTGTCGTTTCTATTTAAGCTGTGACATGATAATTTAAGATGAGATTTTGTTTCAGTTTGGACTGGATTTTGTAGTGCTGTTTCCTTAAGGTTTGGTCTACTCAATTTAATTTACCATCTCAGATTTGTTGAATTTTTTTTCAGGCTCTTATATTCCCACATGAGATTGAAAAAAATACCATTTTCTGTTGCAATCATATATTCTATAATAGTAGTTATATTTTTTATTTTATTTATAGCATTTTTGTAATTACTATAGTATACTCCCTCTGTTCCATTATGTTTGTTTTTTTAGCCTTTTTTTTTTGTTCCATTTTGTTTGTTTTTCTCACATATCTATGCAAATATTTACTTTCTCACTAATTAATTTAATAAAAGAAGCTCAACAGTTAAGAGTATCACAATGGACAAAATGTATGTAGTCGAAGCGACATTTATCTTTACTCGGTAAATAATTCACACTCCACTGCCACAAACGTTCCCGTACAAACAAAAATGGAAGGAAAAAAAAACAGATCAGAAGATGGTCAACCAACGAACAAGACAAATCCTACTGTTGCTTTCAAATTTGATCTAAATGAACCGTACTACGGAGAAGATGAGGAGTTTCATCCGGGCAAAGCATTGGAAGAAGAAAAAAATAAATCAAAAGATGTTCTGCTAAACAAGATAAGTCCTCCTTTTATTCATAAATTTGATTTAAACGAACCATATATTGAAGAAGAGGAAGAGATTAATCCCAATGAAGCAATGGAACAACAAGTACGTAAATCAGCAAATGTTTCATCAACCAACAAGACGGACGAAGAACTTCCTCCCAAGGAAGAGATGGACGAAGTTGTGGTGGAAATGCTGAAGATTATGTTGCCTTATTATTTTAAACATTGAGTCTTCTTCAAATTTCATGGTAATATTATCGACAAAGTAACTATGTTTCGAATTTGTCCATCCTCTTCTTCTGTTTCTGGGTTTATTTTGCTTTCGGTTGATGTGTTACTTTTAATGGTGATTTATTATTATAAGCCGTTGGTAAAATTGTGTTTGTGTGATAGTGGGATGAGTAAGAAGACAATAACGTGAGTTGATTGGATTGATATGAACATTCAAAATAAATTCAAGAAGAAAAAAAGTCTAACGACAAAGAAAGACCAAAGCAAACTCTAAAAAAAAACCAAATAATAACAGCTTGCCGAATTATGTGAGTGTGTTCAACACATCTTCAACCAACGTAGCATCACAAGTCAGTTGCTTAGGAAGAAAACCATTCCTTTCCAGCGCAGATTTCTTCAAATGTGGTATCTTATACTTGTTTGATCCTCCAACTTTCATGATTTCCACCATGCATGATTGAAGAGTCAAGAAAATAAAGTTCACTTTTCTTGTGGGGTAGATTTCAAATGATTCTTCTACAGCAGCAACAAGATCTTCTATTGTTTTGGGACATGTTTTATGCTGCAGTGATTGAATGGCACTAAAAAATCCAAGATCTAAAATATTTAGATCTGGTGAGTTTGGTGGTTGACACATCAACTGTATATCAAAACCATTCTTTGTAGCTGCTTCTTGAAAATCTTTATCCCAACATCCCACATGTGTCCTAGCATTATCTTGCTGAATAAAGATAGTTTTTCCCTGATCCTCTCTTGGCCACTTTTCATGAATTGCCGGAATGACTTTTTTGATTAAGCATGCTTTTATGTCCTCTCTCTTCACAGAAGTTGATGCTTTGAGTTCTAAAGTTTTCCAGAAAATACTTCATTTCCTTCATCATCAAATCTTGGACGAGCCATCGCAGCTAGAAACATTACTTTTCCGATGAAATTCTTACTCTTACATGTACGGTGTGGATCATCTTCAATCGGAAGTAGATAATATTTCTCGATCTTCTTTGTCATGTAAAACCATTTTTCATCAATATGTACAATATTGTACATATCAATAAATTTTGGTTCATGAGGTAAACTATTTTTATCCAGCATAGAAATGCAAAATTGCAGTCTACCTCTTAGATTACCTTCCTTTAGAAGTGGTCTGACAGGATTTGAATGACGTCGAATAGCTCCTTCCTTCTTACGCCTATGTAATGTTCCAAGACTCATGCCCAAAGCCGTAGATAACGTCCGCAAAGTTGTCCGCTTGTGTAGTGGTACACTGGCAACTTGATCCATATCAAGTGCAATCTTTCTACGACCACAATTCCCAGTTCTCCTTTGGGACACATCGACTTTGCCATTGATAGTGGTTTCTTTTGCTCGTCGCCAGATTCTTTGTACCGTCACCATTGGTACTGAAAATAGCTCTGAAACTTCCCTTGTAGTATTTCTTTTCAGCTTTCCATCGATACTTCTTTCCAGTAAAGCATTGAAAATCTCCCATCTCTCTTCACTAGATAAAATTCTTCTACGTCCTTGTACAGTTATATCATCTTGAGATGGATCTTCATTTTCTCCTATAAGTATAAAAAAACAAAAGTATACACGTTTAGAAGCATAATTATGAACAGACTATTAAACAATTGATAGAAGCACCCGATAAATCAGTCAACGTAAGTCTTAAAAATCATTGGCAAAGCGTTTTAGAAGATGAATAGCAATTGATGTTTTAAAAAAAAAAATCCAGGTAAAAACAGAATACACGAATCAGTGAACGTAAGTCCTATTTGGAAGATGAACAGTGCTTCATTGTAAAAAAAAAATCCAGAAAAAAACAAAAAACATGTGGATTCTAACTTATCCCTCTGGTATGTAAAATATGGAGTATGTTACGAACGTTGCGTAAATTACGTAAATCTATTGCGTAAAGTAAGACTAAAAAACAATCGATTAGTTTATCTAAAAGATGGAAAAAGAGATCTCACCTGGATCATAATCAATAGAATAATCATTGATAGCAGTAGAAAAAAACTCATTGCTGCCATTTCCACAAGCTTCTTCTAGCGTTGGAATTTCGTTCAAATCGAACAAGTATTCATTCTGGTAATTTAGAGGTGGAAGATTCAAATCAATATTAGAATCCATGAATTGCTGAATAAACCATTGCTGAATAATCCAGGAGTAGATTATATGGAGACAAAGAAATAAGTTTTCGTTTTGTTTTTGGCTCTATTGCAAAATTTGAAAATTTTAGATTTAAACTGTTTATAAAAAAATTTGGCTCCAAATTGTAATTTTTTCACTAGTTCTACGGCAGTAATCGTTTTAGATAAACTCATTGCCGCCATTTGGAGTACTGCCGGTTTGTCTTCTCATGGAGTAATTTTCTTTTTTGCTATTTTTACATTATTTTTAATTAGTTTAATTAATGATTTTTAACAAAAAAATGAGTTTCCTTAATCTGCGTGCTTTTATCTAAAAAAACAAACATAATGGAACAGAGGGAGTATATAATACATTTATTTCAGTAATTTGTATTAATAGCATTCTGCAGCTTTCAATGATTGTATATGTGTATTTGAATTTCCTGGGGCTTTTTGATAAATTGATACATTAAAAAAAGAAAAACATAGTTTTACTAAATTATGTATGAAACTATGATACAAAGACATTACATATATTTTTTTTTTGGGTAAATAAAAAGACATTACATAATTAGAAATACATAATGATCAGCTTTCTCTCGATTTAAACTAACATTTCAATGAAATAAACTAAGTTAATAATGTTTCTAACTGTTGCACCTCGTTTCTTTTTTTCAAAAATGATCTGAACTTCAATCTCTTTAAACTTCTCTCTCATATCCCCAAGGTCTTTGCACATACCACATATATAGTGCCTCAATGGTGTGTATCAGAAAATGATCCAGCTATTGTAAAAAGAGAATAACAATATATGCCATATATGCGTGCCTACTTTTTATTTCTCAAGCAAGCTGCAGTTTTTAAGGATTTATAGACGGAATTTAGCCAAAGGACGAAGGAAATGAAACAACTTACAAGAATCAAAGCCGAGCATTCTTCATGAATCAAAAGCTAAACGGTCAAAGAATCAAACTATAATACAAGACATTGGTAGACGAACCAGAGGAGGCTTGGACTCTGACTGATCGAGCTTTGCCCGAAGAGAAACTCATAATGCTCTGAAACTGTGGAGTTGAGATCGAAAACAGTTCAGATCATAACTTTCTTTTCCTCACCGGAGGGTAACCATAAATGTAAGACATTCAGGACAAAGAGAATAAATATTTCACAAACGAGAGCTGCTGTAAAAGTATAAATTCTAGTATCGGCAGCAGAATAAATAATAAAGAGAAAAGACAGATCAAATTCTCAAAATCGTGAACAAAAGAGAGGAGCTGCGTCTTATAATAGTAATAATGTTTGAATTCCATACATCTCTGATGAGCTAAGCTACAAAGGAAGTGGAGGAGATACCCATAGAACAAGACAAGTACACACGAAACAGTCTATAAACTTATACAAAACCAAACTAAAGAAATGAGAGAGGTGCAGTCACACATATGTCAGCTTGAAAGTGAGAGACTATCCTCTTTACCAGCACGGTCCCTTTTCAACAGAGACATTTCGTCGAACACAAAACAGGCAAACAAAATTCTTGTCTGTATAAACAAGATCAACGACACTTACGCAAACGGCTAAGGCTCGATAAAGAGAAGTGGAGCCTCCATCTCCTATTCGTCACCATAATTCCCTGTCGTAGATAATAGTCATATCGTTTGACCCAGAAGCAGAGGTGAACTCAGTGGCAGCTTTGGCAGCTTTGGGCAGCTTTGGGCATTTCTCGACATGAAATTTTCTCAGGTTTGGAAGAGACGGAGGATTCCAGCAAATTCTCTTTAATCCATACAAAGAGTATAATCGAAGGACTTCTAGCTTCTGAAAGGGAAGAGAGATATGAGGATGCAGGTTGCTAATACTCATTCCTTTCTCCCTATTTATTATTTCTTCTATTCTTGATGAATTCCTTACAATTAGATTCCTGAGATTTGGAACGAGCAACAGCCACGTCAAGTCTTTTGGACCTTCCAAATCTCTTATATAAACAGCGGAGAGGTGCTTGAAGCATGGAGAAGTTGGACATAGAAGCTCTTCTTTCTCTTTGCTTTCCCAATCTATCTTTATCTCTGAGATTTTGGAGTACCAAATCTGCGGACAACATGTGCGGACATATCCGAAGATTACCCAGAGCTAACGTTACAACATGTGCGGATATATCCGAAATACGAAGGCGTTGAACACACCTTGCCAATCGCTTTATTCCTTGGATACTTTCCAAAATCAAAGCATCCTTTTATATTTGCTGTTAAAATCTTTAAGTGCTCTAAGAGTTGTAGTTCTTCCATTGATCTTGCATCGATACGAACACGGGAACGATATAGTTTCAACACTTGAAGATTTGGTATGCTTGTTCCTATCCCATCAATGTTGACAAGGTACCAAGTATCCTCTAGCTCCAAGCTTATTAGTTTCCTCAATCCCTTCATCGGTAACGATCTTATACTTGTTATTGATAAATTGAGGTATTGCAAGGAAGTCAAACTGGACATTTCTTCCGGCAATTCAACAAGTGAACTGTTCTTCGAAAGATCCAGAACGGCAAGGGCCGGCATAGACTGAAAGAATTTACCTGAAATACTCCTCAAATCGTTATTACGGAGTAAGAGTGTAGAAAGGTTGGTGCATTCAGGAGGACAGCAAGATATCTCTTTAATTTGATTACTCATCAACGAGATCCTTCTCACAACTTCCCACTTGATGTCCTTTGGTATACAGTCTAACTTCCCGCCAGATTTGACCCAGTTGCTTTCCCCTTCTCCCAAGTTAGACCCTATCCAAAGAGCCATCTCGCGTATAACATCATGCATTTTCACCATCTTTCTATATTCACCATCAACATCCATCAATAGATGTGCACGAACTAACGAACCAATTATAGCATGACCTTGGTTGTTACTTCCATCTTCATCTCTGTTTCCATCTACAAATCCTTCGCATATCCAATATTCTATCAACTCCTCCTTGGATATTTCATAATCTTCCGGGAACAAAGAAGAGTATAGGAAACACATTTTCACATTTTCATCATCTAACCCATCATAACTAAACTTCAAAATTGAGAGAATCTTCTTTTCCATACCCGGAAACTTGTGGCTAGACGAGTTGAGAACATTAACAGCATAACGCCATTCGTGTACGTCCTCTTTACACGCCATGGCTTTGCCAATAACATTGAGTGCAAGTGGCAACCCACAACATTTCTCAGCAACTTTTCTTGCAAGAGCGGGAATATCCTGATGGCGCTTTAACGGGCTTTCTCCAACTACATTTCGAAACAGTTCCCATGCTTCACTCCGTGACAAGCAATCAACTTTCATCTCATCGTCAGCTTTCATGTCTCTACAAACTTCCTTCAAACGAGTGGTGAAAACTATCTTCGCTCCATTATTAGAAGTTGGATGTGGAACTCCAATCATTTTCAGATCTACCTCGCTCCATATATCGTCTAATAACAACACAAATCTCTTCTTTCTGCTAAGGATATTGTATATGGACGATGCTTTCTCCTCCTCTGTTTCTCCTTTCCATTGTTTGTCAATACGCAATCTTTCCAGAATCTTATCCTGAATAATCTCATTTTGGAAATCTTTAGAGACCACAACCCATATCACAACATCAAACTCATTCACCTCTTCACCGAACTTGTTGTTCATACGAGACAAGAGGGTGGTTTTTCCAACTCCCCCCATGCCATAAAGACCCAAAGTTTTCGTATGCTCACCGTTCATGAGGCTGTTCCATGCTTTTTCAACCATGTAATCCAAACCAACCGTGGTTTGAATATGTATCTCCTTCACCTTTGGTACACGGCCTTTGTATGCCACCTCTTTAAATTCTCCTTTAGATAGAAGCTCTTTAACCTCTTCCAACATCTTCGATACCTCTTTACCATACCTGCAGCTTGAGATGCAGTCGTCAGAACAATATCCAAACAGACATAATCGTCCAGTTTCATCTGATTCGGTCTCAAGCAGATCATTGACCTCGGACTGAATAAGTGCTACCAATGAAAACCATCCTTCGACTATAGCAAGCCGCTCCAAACCTTTATCTTCTTCTATGGTAACTTTTCTTAACAAATCATCTCGCATTTGTTCAAGTTCTTGCATAGTTTTATGCAGAGCGTTGAGATTAGCCTTCATCATGTGAATGTAGTTTTCATCACCAAATATGTAGCTAACGGCCTGATTAAACATCGTCTGATCACATGATACCTCTAGTTGTAAACAGCTAAAAATGCATCCCATATTTGCTCAAACTTTCAGAAAGATGAACGAGCAAGAGAAAGTTGAATACAAAAGAACATGTGAAAGACCACTTAAAAAGTATTCTCTCTAGACCAACAATTCTGAAATTATTAAGGTACTTTCATATTCATAAAAGGACATTGACCCTTAATATTAAATAGCATAATACTCCATCACTAGGATTTTTCTAATCCGGTTTCTTCCAAATCCTTCCAACTGGAAAATAATTTAGGTAAAAAATGTGAAACCAAACCCAAAGTCCAAATCAAGAGTGCAAGTAGGGATGTTAAGACGGGTTAAATAACCCAACCCAATCCAATCTATAAAAAATCCATCTATTAAAAACCCAACCCATAGAAAACCCATAAATCTTTTTATTGATGGGTAATATCCAGACATTGCTCTTATAAGATTTGGGTTACCCATGGGTACCCATATTTAACTTTCCAAATTTACTAAATAAATTATAAACAATATAAAAAATACTAAATAATTCAACAAAGAAGCTTTTAAGTTCAAATTTTCGGTTTTGACGGAAAAACAAGATTTTGCGATTTTAACGAGAAAACGAGATTTTGCGGTTTTGATGGAAAACGAGATTTTGCAATTTTCGCGCTATTGACAGAGAACGAAATTTTGCGATATTTGCGGGAAAACGAGATTTTGCGGGAAAACGAGATTTCTTTGTTTTGGCGGGAAAACGAGATTTTGCGGTTTTGGCGGGAAAACGAAATTTCTCGGTTTTGTCGGGAAAACGAGATTTCTCGGTTTTTGCGGGAAAACGAGATTTTGCGGTTTTGGCGGGAAAACGAGATTTCTCGGTTTTGGTGGGAAAACGAGATTTCTCGGTTTTGGCGGGAAAACGAGATTTCTCGGTTTTGGCGGGAAAACGAGATTTCTCGGTTTTGGCGGGAAAACGAGATTTCTCGGTTTTGGCAGGAAAACGAGTTTTTGCGGTTTTGGCGGGAAAACGGGATTTTGCGGGAAAACGAGATTTCTCGGTTACTTATTATAGTTGAATTATTAAAATGCATGATTTAAATTATTGAGGTTAAAATATACAATTTTCTCAACTTTTTTACATGTTGATTTGCAAAATAAATACTCACGGGTTACCCAATACCCATTCGACAAGACCCAAATAAAATAGTTAATAATTAAACTCAAACCATTCTCAACCCATATCTTTTTTCTGGGTAGAAGTCCAACCCATACATCTTGAACTTGGGTACCCAAGTGGGTTTAAACCCAACTTAACATCCCTAAGTGCAAGATAATGAAATGGACCACACAAAAAATAATTGAAGAGTAGACTTTTCTATCCACTAATAAAATAACTCAAGACCAAGATAATGACATTTGAGCATTCTATTTCTACACTAATAACCCAGAAACTCACAACAAGAATTCTCTAAATTGGCTACCGATTTTTCTATAGCAGTAAACAATCTGTAGCTAAAACGATTCAGGCCACGGATAGCGACAGATTTGAGCCATAGCGTCAACGACGATGCTAAATATTATCCATGAAATCCAAAAGCATTATATTAATATACCATGAAATCCAAAATTTCTAAAACATGATAAGAATGAATAAACATAAGCATAATTAAGATCAAATCCGACAAACTAAGAGTGAAATCAAAAGAGACATAACAAATGTTCAAAATGAAAAGCAAAAGCTTTTGTTTGTTATGTAATTCAACTTGTTTGTTTGGTGGTGTTAAATCTAGAACCTCTGCTCGTTGGCGATGGGAGGTGGGGCTGGAGAAAGGTCAGTTGAGGCATCATTAGCTGTTTGTGAGTGAGGCTGTTGTGATGGATTAGGTGTTGCTCAGTCTCAGGCGCTGGTGGTACTGTGAATCCTCTTGCTTCACACAAAGCTGTTAGCTGTTGGGTCATAAGCTTGACAACTTCAGTGATTGATCACATCACGCTCCAAACGAGCTTGACGAGGAAGAACAGCAGCCAGTGGATCAATGGGATCATAAATCTCCATTTGATCTGTTCCAAGTCCAAACAACCTCCCTTTGTGTGACTTTACTATCTACAAACCAGAAAAACAAAACCAGAAACAAAATAATATCAGAGGAAAGAGGAACAATATCCCACACTAATGATGGAATGCTTGTTCTGATTCAGGCTTATTGCTTCTACTACTTAAGAGGTACCAAAATGTTAAAATAACACAAATACCAGAAACCAGAATACTTATATAAACCAGAGGAAAGAGGAACAATATCCGACACTAATGGATAAAAACACTTGATAATAAAACACTACGAGAAATATATCAAAGAAAAAACTAAAAGATATAGAGTTGATTCGTTTGTACCATATCATATTTGACCTTTGCATAAGATTTGGAACCAGAAATGTGTTGATGGATACCATCTCCACCACGTTCAGATTTCCGGTTCTTGGAGTTTGTGTTGCTAATATGAAGCGCATGTCCAGTATTCCAGTGGCGCCACATGAACCTCCAGTTGTTATCAGAGATGAAACTGGGCTTCTTGTTTTGTCTCTTCCCCTTGCTGATGTTGTTCGAGACCATTCTCCTTTGTTGTTTAGTCCAAAGTTTATTCACCAAAGCATGATGTTCTGAATCCCAATAATATTTTTTCTGAATACAAGGGATACAATAAACACTTGAGATTGTTTCATAGCTAAAACAAAGAGAAGTTAGAAAAACAGAATACTTGAATCTTACCACAAAATCACGCCACCACTTGTCTTGCTGATCTTGCGGAACCTCACCAAGATTCCACCATGGTCCATCAAAATCATTAGTAAAAGCTCCTTTAATATCATACTTGACCTCATTGTCAATAGAGATCCTATCACAAAAAGAGAGAATATATACTGAATGAAGCCCTTTATTAACAAAAAGTTTGATACTAACTGAATGAAGCCCTTTGTTAACACAAATGTAGACATTGACTCTTGCAGAGAAACCGCCTGAATGAAGCCATTTATTAACATCATAGAAACATTGATTCATCCAAATTGTATAGATGCAATAAATAATCCCTAAATCGATATCAGCATAAGAAAAAGCCATTACCAAAACCCTAATAGCATAATATCACCCAAAATACAGAGATTGAAATAAAAACTAAACCCTAAATCGATTTCATCAACTGAATTCAATATATAAATTTAAAGATGAACCGTACCTTAGAGAGAAGAGGTGTCAGGCGGCTGTCCTCTATGTCTTTCCCTATCGTGAAAGAAAGTATGAGAATAGAGAGAGACAAAGTGAGATATTTATGCGGTGAAGAAGAATTTTACCTTAGAGAGAAGTGGTGTCTCTGCCGCAAAGGAAACGAAAAGCAATTGAGATGGAGACGAAGGTATTGTGGTTCTCTGTCGTGAAAGAAAGTAGACGAAGGTAGTGAATCATGTGTTACGTATATAGTGCTGAAGCAAAAAAAACACAACAGAGAACAAGATGTCACGATTTTACCGCAACCAAATCAATCGAATTCGGTTTGGTTGATTTACTCGGTCCAAGCGGTCCTCATCGATGTGGCAATCACTTTCACTACCATTACCTCCAAGAAACAGAGCAACGGTTTTGTGCCAACCGTTTAATTAATAACAGGGGACAAGCAAAAATGGAAAAAGGGGGAAATGGAAGTTTTTGGGGAAGGGAGGACGTATTTAAAGCAAGAGTTGGTTTTAGGGCTTCGGGTAGCAGCCGTTAATTAGGGTTTTCGATTTCTTTCAACAATGTCTCAGCTTTTGGGTCGAATCGCTAAACTCTCATCACAGGGACTCTGTTTCAGTGAATTGCGGTCCTTTTCCACGGCGGCGACGCCGTATCTGCTTTTCCAGGGGACCAACTACAGGACAACATGTGGTGGTGGTGGTGAAATGGTGGTGGATGTGAACTTGTACGATCCAAGGAAAAACGAAAGAGTGAAAATCCCTGACCAGACTCTGCCGAAGGAGCTCGAATTGTCGGTGAGGATAGGATCTTCGAGGGGATGGGTGGTTCTGAAGAACACACACGACCCCAATATGCGTCTCACAAATATCTTCAACCCTTGCGCCTCTGTTTCGTCACGCAAGGTTATCACTCTGCCTCCATTAGATGATAGTAAAGCTCATATTTCCAGTATCTCTCTCTCAGCCTCCCCAAACCAGCAAGATTGTGTAGTGGCCGCCAAGTCTTGCCGTTCATTTATCAGCTTGTGTCGGCCTGGTGACTCTGACTGGACACGAGTCAAGGTCCCGTTTTTTGCCTCCCAGGTGACGTATTCCGTGAGAGATGAGAAATTCTATCTCTTCTGGGGGGAAAAGCAAGACTATGAAGGTCCAGTTGATTTCGTCAAGGCTTGCTCTGGCTTCCCTCAGGTTAGTCCATACCAGAGTTTCCCCTACTCTGACATCCCCAAGAATAGAAAAGACCTGCTTATCTCAACTTCCAAGACTCATTGCCTGGTCGAGTCACCTTCTGGCGACTCCTTCATTGTTTGCCGGTATATACTTTATCATCGTTGTATGTGAATAGGGAATATATGTAAAAAGAGACATGTTCTTGTTCGCAACACTCAACATTATGTACATTCTTGTAGTATTCCTGTTGCAGTTTATCTTTATTCATGTGTATCCTCTTGCCTTACAGGTGTGCAGAGTATTTTAAAACACAAGAATTCCAGTCTTCACTCGGCAAGAGACCTAGTTATGAAATATTGAGGCAAAATCCCAGGGGATTTCTGGTGTTTAGACAAGACCCCGAACAAAGGATCGCTTCTTACACTGAAGACATTGGCGACCTCTGCATCTTCCTAGGCATGAACGAGGCCTTTTGCGTCTCTGCCACCAAATATCCCGGACTTAAACCTAACTCCGTCTACTATGCAAGCTGGGACACTGGGTTTGGTTGCTACGACCTCTCCTCCAACACCCTCCTCGACCTCGTTGATGATGAGACCACACTCTCCGGAATTTACATGTGGCTAGCTCCTCTCCAGTGAATAAAGCTTGTTATTGGCTTTTGAAGCTGTTAGGCTTACCACTCAAGCAAAAGAGTAGTTATACATTTTGTTTTGACAATTTTTCAGTTAAAATTAAAATGAAGTTTGTAGTTTTTTTAAAATTAAAATAATATTAATTGAGCTTTATTTACTTAAAATAATTGTTGTTGTTGGACTTTTTAATAATTGTTAAATCATTATTAGTATAATTCTATTTTAGTAAATAATTTAAACTCTAAAACAAAGTTGGCAACTAAATCTTCTTTTCTCCAAATTCTTCTTTTGCCTTTTCGAATTCTTAATTACATAATTCAATTCTTCATACATTAGTTATTTTCATTCATTGAATTTGTAGGTTTGTTCCTTGTTAACTAGAGAGATAACAAAATCAGAAATATAGATTGGTTAAACCTATTGTGACTATTGGTAATATTTGATAATTTATAATTAGCAATACTTAGTGATGTTGTTGTACAGTTATTGCACAAATACGTCTTCTTGTACTTTGAAGTTTTAAATTATTATATTTGATTATAGAGGAAAAATACAGAAAAAGTTGGCCTCCTCCTCCTCCTCCTCTTCGACACCTCCAGCCTCAGCTCCTCCTCCTCCACCACCACCACCACCCTCGTCGCCAACGCCTCGGGCCCAACCACTTTCCCCCGAGTATCGCTTGTTCTTTGTGGATCTCACGTTAGATGCGATGAATGAGTCCAATTTTTGGTTTTGGATGCATTTGGGCAAGGAGGAAAGAGATTATCAACCGTTACCACTGATGAACGACGAAGAGACGGAAAAGTGGGCAAGGGAGATTGAGGAGGAAGAAGCAAAAGATGCGGGAAAAGTTTTGGATATGCCGACAAGATGCATTTCTAGAGGAGCGAGCTTCAGCATTGGAAGTACGATGCTGAGCATTACGAGGAATACTGCAGAAAGTTTTACCCTGGCGACGATGTTCCTTCTTCTGCTCCTCCTCGTCGTTAGTTGAAATGGTCAGGAATAATTCATATCGTGATTTGTAGTGTCCGTGAGTCGAGTCCTAGTGTCCAAGTCTGTATTTTGTTTCAGTATGAATCGTGAGTGGTAGTGTCCGTGAGTCGAGTCGTACTGTCCAAGTATGTATTTTGTTTCAGTAATAATCGTGAGTCGTAGTATCCAAGTCTGTAAGTCGTAGTGTTTTCGTATTTCTTAACCAAGAAGTTCGTTCTGAATATGTGGGGGTTATTGGTTCTAGTATTTGGATGGATTTGTTGAATTTGGAAATTTTTGATAAATCCATGGATTTGTTGAATTTGGAAATCTTTAATAATAGGTTTGAGAGGAATTCATTTTCTTTATAAATCTTCCCTTATTGGATTTAACATTTGTAAAAGTTTCTTAAAATTTTAGCTTATTGGATCAAACATTTGTACAATTCCCTTAAAATTCTAGCTTATTGGAAATTTTGGATTTCACTAATAAAGTCCATCTAATAGAATTTGAAAGAATTTGAAAAATAATTTATAGTTAAAAATGAATGAATACAAATAAAGAGGTGGTATTTGAAGTTTGTTTTTAAAAAAAATCTAGTTTTAATTTCAAAAAAAGTAAACTAAAACTTTTGAAATGAGAAAAAGAAAAAATTTAGTTGAAATTTAAAAATTGAAACTTTCAAATATCATTTTTTCTTTTATAGAATTCAAAACTTGGCAAAAAATATTATATATCATTTTAAATAATAAAGTTGAAAATCCTATTTGTTCCAAATATACCCAAATTTCAATTTTTTTTTACATTTTATATGAATAAGAAATATAAACCAAATAATTTTCATATTTTTAATCTCTTTAATTTATTATTATTAAATTATTACTTTTTTTTTAAATGAAATCCCAGAAAATATTTTATATTTTTAAAATGAAATCTCAGATTCCTTAAAATTCTCTTTGATTACTAAATCAAATCATAAATCAAATCCCTGATTTCATAAATTCTCCATGGATTCATATATTTAAAAAAAATTTCAATTCCTTAATCCAATAAGCTCCCCTAAATGATCATTAGCAATAAACATATTTGTGGCTATTTAGCTAAATTAAAAATTATTGGCAACAACTTATTTCTAGCAAATACGTAGCTATTTAGCCACAGAACGCCTACAGAATCTGTTCGTAGCTATATAGCTACAAATAGCTACAAATAGCTACAAATAGCTACAAATTTGCCACAGATTTGAATATTATTTATTCTGTTGCCATCTTTCGCTATTTTCGTAGCTAATAATATTGGCTACGGAAATGTTCCTCGCCGGTCCGTAGCTATTTCAATGAATTCTTGTAGTGATAATTAGGGTGGGCGTTCGGGAATTCGGGACGGGATTTGTCGGAACGGGACGGGAACGGGAATTTCGGGAACACAAAAACTCATCCCATTTATATCCGTTTAACATTCGGGACGGGAACGGGATAGGACGGGACGGGAACGGGATGGGAACGGGAATTCTCATTTTAAAAAAAACTTATAATTTAAATATATTTATTGTATTATTTTTATTTATTATCACAGCATATATGTTTTAAACTTTAATTATGAAAAATACATCAAAGAATATTCCATGTAAATTAAAAGTTTGAAATTTTGGTGATTGTATTCTTGTTCAACTTTATAATTAGGTTTACTTCTAAGCAATTAAAGAAATTTTTTTGTGATATATTATATATTTATATATTATTATATATATAAGATATGATTTTATTTTACATAACATATGCATAGAATATATATAAACTACATATTTATATTTATCTTAAATGGGATTTCGGGAATTACGGGAATTCCCGTTCCCGTCCCGTCCCGTCCGTTCCGATTGGGAATTGAAAACTTATCCCATATGGGAATACGGGATATATATGGGACGGGAATTCGGGAACAGGTACGGGATGGGACGGGACGGGTCGGAACGGGACGGGAATATGCCCACCCCTAGTGATAATTGTACTGCTGCAGAAGTTTCATATCCCCAAAATGATACCATTGACTAGAAAAATGAAGGGCACAATTCTATATCCACTAGGATGTTCAGTCCGGTTAAAGAAATCTATCACAAACCAAAATACAAACCCAACCAAAGAGAGAATTACTGAACAAGAATATAAAACTGTAGGAAAGCCTTGTGTGTGTATAGAAGGCTGAATTACTCAACCAAGGGGAACACTTATTGACATCGAAACCACTGAAGAAGTATCAGTCAGTGGAAGCTTCTCTGACATAGAAATTCTCTTGATTCTTCCAACTTTCAATCGAGTTGATAATGTTTTTCCTGAGCAAAATAGTGTAATTTCTGAAAATGTAACAAAAGAGTATATGATGATTTAGGGTTAGAAAGAAGACTCAGAGCAAATACCAAAATCAGACTTTTAGCTTGTTAAAGAAGGCAAACTCCAAAGTCCTTCGTGTCACTCTTCTGGCCTTCTCCTTGCGTTTTACACTTGTGTTTCTGACGTTTTTCTCCAGTAATGAACCAGTTTGTTGCGTAATATGGGAATGTATTACCATTTTACCCAGATAAACATATTATATTATATGGAGGTCCTGGGAATATTTAGAAAGGGGAAATAATTTTATGTAAAATTTGGATTTGGAGACATTCTGCTAACTAAGCATTTGAAATAAATTATTCACTTTCCTTGTTTTCACATGTGTGTTTGTGTGAGAATATATTGTCAAAATCTTAATGAATTAAATATTAGGAATATAGAAAGTATATATCTAAGATAGCACATAATTGCATATGAAAATCATGTATTCCATTACTAGGTACAGTTTAAACTCTATAAATTAATAATTTTAAAATTATAATATGTTGTTAATTTGTGGAATTATTAATTTATAGAAATATCTTAAAATAACATCGAAATAATTTTTTTTATTAATATCTTAAAATAACATCTTAAATTAATTAGCTTTATTATTTTAATCATTTATATTCAGTAATTATTGGTTTAATTAGTTTTGATTTATAATAAATTTATAAATTAAAATTTTATTTCGATGTTATACTTGTAGAGGTTGAAAGAAACCTTGGCGGTTTCAGAATAAGTAAAATCTCATCGCCAATGTTCACGACAGCATCAATAGAATAGTCACACACGAATGACAAATTCTCGGAATGGACATTGTGGTTAGACAAAAAGTGCTTGTTCTTGTAGGTGCTCTTGTAAGAGGCCGTGTAATGGCAGTCTTGTGCAAGATATTGAAATGCAAAAACCAAACGCAAAATAATTAGTAGTGACTAATAACCACAATGTTTGTACTTTGTAACAATGAGATAGCATATACCTGCGTTTGATATGGTAAATACGTATATTATAATATAAGTGAAAAAAAATTCAATAAATCTGAAGTGGTAAGTTAAATTGAGTAGATTCCTCGCCGAGACCAAACCTTAAGGAAAAAGCACTGGAAAATCGAGTCTAAACTGAAACTAAATCTGATCTTAACTTATCATGTCATAACATAGATAGAAACGACAACAGGTAGATAGATTAAAACAGAGGAGAGAGATAGAGTCTTCATAGGTAAAAACAATAATAAGAGGACCGGTTTTTTATATCATTCTTTACCATCTTCTTCTTAGCTCACCTTCTTGATGCAAAGCTTTAGTTCTAACAATTCACCACGCGATAATAAACTGTCAGGGATCAACATGGAATTCTTGTGAGTAGTTTCTAAGTTCACTTCAAGAACATTGGTCACATCTGGTGACTCGTAAGTTGTTGTATGTCCAACCCCAACATAGTAGGAGATACGATATGAGAAGTGCCCTACTTCTGAAGAAGATGTTGCAATGCAGCTTACAGATACATTCACACCATACGGTTCCCTAAAACACTGCACTGCAAACAATAGTCGCTTGCAATATTCCCTTTTAATAAATATTTTTTCCCTTGTATTTGTAGAGGTTGAAGGAAACACCTGGTGGTTTCCCAATGAAGTAAAATCTCATCGCCAATGTTAACGACAGCATCAATAGAAAGAATAGTCACACATGAACGATATATTCTTGGAATGGACACTGTGGTTAGACAAAAAGTGCTTTTAGATGCTCTTGTAAGAGGCAGTCTAATGAAAGACATTGAAATACAAAACCAAACACAGAATAATGACTGATAAATCATCTAACCACAATCTTTGTATCAATGAGACAACATATACCCTGCGTTTGATATGTAGAATACGTATATTCATGTGGGAATATAAGAGTCTGAAAAAAGTTCAATAAATCTGAAATGGTAAATTAAATTGAGTAGATTCCTCACCGAGACCAAACCTCAAGGAAAAAGCACTACAAAATCCAGTCCAAACTGAAATTAAATCTGATCTTATATTATCATGTCACAACTTAAGTAGAAACGACAATGGGTAGGTAAATTAAGACAGAGGAGATAGATAGAGTCATAGGTAAACACAATAATAAGAGGACCGGTCTTTTATATCACCTTTAGCCATCTGTCTCTTGGGTTCACCTTCTTGATGCAAAGCTTTAGTTCTAACACTTCACCACGCAATAAACTGTGAGGGATCAACATGGAATTCTCTTGAGGAGTTTCCAAGTTCACTTCAAGAACATTAGTCACATGTGGTGACTCGTAAGTCACTGTATGTCCATCCCCAGCATAGTAGGAGAGACAATATGAGAAGTGACCTACTTCTGGAGAAGATGGTGCAATGCAGCTTACAGATACATACACACCATACGGTTCCCTAAAACACTGCACTGCAAACAAAAGTCGCTTGGGATATTCCATTTTAACAAATATTTTATCGCTGATGTTCATCATAACATCAAACTGTTTGCTAGTGCCACCACTGAACCTGATGCCCAAGCCATCCGGATGATCAGAAGTAGTATAGTGATGGTAAAGATCAATGTATGAACCAGTGAAATTGCAGTCTTGAAAAGGGCAAGAGCAAAGAGAAAAGTTGCATTCCTTCTTATGGGCTGATTCTTTCCCAAAAGAAACATTCTCGGTGCATCCAAGCTTGGCGTTTGGGCATGGGACAAAGAGTGATTCGAGCACAGTCTCCATTGCTCTGCAACGGATGTGACCGATAGGCGAAGCACATGAAGGGCACTTATAACTCAGTTTGGGACAGCAAGAAGAGCAAGCTAAATGCCCATTATCACACTGAAAGGCAAAACCAATGAATTACAACAAAAAGCTGTATTAGAGAAACCCTAACAAATAAACATCCATCAACCATCGAAAGAACAAGAATACGAAGAGAAAATCAAACGTCACATGAACAAAACCAAATTGTAAGCTTAAGAAATCTCGGTCTCAACACCTACTAAGTACGACCACGATTCCAAACAAACAGAAACTATCTTTTGTCTGAAAATACAACTGAATTGGTGTCATACACATCCAACGGTAAAATCGTTGGAGAGTATGAACACAAATACACACAATAAGGGCTAAATGGCTAAGATCCCATAAGTTATTATTATCAAAACTCAGATTCAACTTGGGATAAGAATGAAAGAGTAAACATTTGGTTTCCAAGATTAGGGTTACGGGATGATCTTGAGAGAGCCCGGAGGAAGGAACCCGATCATCGGAAGATGAGTCGCTAAGGCCAGAAGGGATGATCTGAACTCTGAAGCGTGTTTGGCAGTAAACACTTGGGCTTGGGCTTAGTTTTGATGGGTTTGGGCCTTATGATAGAAACTTGGGCCTGGCCCAATGGCATATTACGAGTAGATCTAGGGTTTTGGGATTCTTTTAACGCCGGCGAAGCGCTCAACGGAGTTGTGGTACGGCAGCGACGTAAAGGTGGTGGAGGAGCAAGAAGACCGGAGTTGAGCGGAAGGGGAAGCGACGACGGCGGAGCAGAAGCTCGCCGGCGCCGGTTAACGAGAAGAAAAGAGTGGCCTCGATACTGATGTCAGTAAGCGTTTTGGATTTTAATTAACAAACAGAAGCTATCTAATTAAACAAAATCAATATTAACCTGGAATATAGGAATAGTGAGTGTGTCGAAGCAAACGGGACAATCAAGAACATCTAAGTCGAGCATCCCCGAGCGTTTTTTATCATCCTCTGTTCGCCTCTTCTGCAAGCGAATGTTGCTCGAACTATTTTCTCCGTCACCCTCATTCATTTCTGCAAATAAGTTACATACAACGATGAATTTGCGGGTTTAAAACTACATTCTCAAAGAAAGCAAACACACACACACACAAAAAAAAAGAAAATTTGAGGAGAAAATCAATCAAGAACAAGAAAACCCAAGTAGAGATTGTAAGGGGGGAGAAAAAGAAAGAAGAGTTCATAATCATATATAATCATCAATGAAGCATTCCATACCTTAATTTACAATTTTAACTAGCGATTAGTGGGTTTGTGCTGACGGAATCGGCAAAAGGGCTTTCTTTTTAAGACTCAGAAATGGCGACTCTCAGTCTCAGTCACTCAACTCAAGGAACAAGTGAGAAGAAGCACAAAACGAATCGTTTCAGAGAAACTACGTCGTTTTAGAAACCAAGTGTCATTTCAGGCCCAAAGGCCCAAGTGCTCCTCGAAAACAACTCTTTTCTTTTTTTTTCTTTTTCAGATCCATATATTTCTTCTATCTAAAAATAAAAAAGAATTCAATTGTGGATTTAAGAAAATCTTATGTTAATGAAGTTGAACCTCGACAATTACAAAGAATTTTAATTGTCAGAAAGATCAGATATGATTGACAGACTAAAAGAGGTTTTATATATTACACTAAAAGAGGTTTTATATATTACACTAAAAGAGGTTTTATATATTAGACTGAATTTTTTAGCCTTGTTTGTTCAAATACGCAAATTACAAATGTCACATGTACTTATATAAACATGAGTAACTCTCCAATTAATTACAAATGTCACATGTACTTTCGTCTTTTTTAGTGATCCTTCCTTTAAATAACAGATTCACAATTGTCAGATGCATATATATTAGATGAAATCAATACACATGCACTATCATTAAATCTTCAAACTAATCACACTTCCATGAGTAAACTTCAGTTCCTTACATAGAAATTAGCCTCGGACAGTTATGGAGCCATTACTCTCTTTAGGTTCGGTAAGAAAGTGACAGAAATATATATAATCGGCTATAGCCAGCGTTCAGGTAGTTCTGTTAGCTATGCTTTTAGCCTCAAATGGTAATGAATCACCAAACACCAAACATTAGTTTTCACCGTTCAATGATCAAGAAGATGAGACACCATGGTTCACGGTCATGTTAAGGATGTTGCGTTTAAGATCCTCAAACCTTGATGGTGTTGGAGAGCCCAGAGTATTGGAGAAGGAAGCTATATTCACAATCAAATAAAAGACGTTGGGAGGCAGAAATTGAGTCTAGCGATGGGAGAAAGAAAAAGGACAATCTACACCAAAAGGAAGAAGCAGAACAATCTTCACCAACCTCAACCCAAAAGGAATATGAAAAAATTTAGCACTATTTGTTGTTCTTTCTCCGCGTTTTTTTTACCACAACTCTTGTATTTGTAGAGGTTGAAGGAAACACCTGGTGGTTTACCAATGAAGTAAAATCTCATCGCCAATGTTCACCAGAGCATCAATAAAATGAGTAGTCACACATGAACGATATATTCTTGGAATGGCCATTGTGGTTAGACAAAAAGTGCTTGTAGATGCTCTTGTAAGCGGCAGTGTAATGAAAGACATTGAAATACAAAAACCAAACACAGAATAATGACTGATAAATCACCTAACCACAATCTTTGTAACAATGAGATAACATATACGCTGCGTTTGATATGGAGAATACGTATATCTCAATCTCTTGTGGGAATATAAAGAGTCTGGAAAAAGTTCAATAGATCTGAAATGGTAACCAAACCTCAAGGAAAAAGCACTACAAAATACAGTCCAAACTGAAACTAAATCTGAACTTAAATTATCATGTCACAACTAAATAGAAACGACAATAGGTAGATAGATTAAAACAGAGGAGATAGATAGAGTCTTCATAGATAAAAATAATAACAAAAGAACCGGTCTTTTATATCACCTTTAACCATCTTCCTCTTGGTCAAACTTCTTGATGCAAAGAAACAGTTTAAACGGTTCACCACGGAATAAACTGTCAGGGATCAACATGGAATTCTCTTGAGGAGTTTCTAAGTTCACTTCAAGAACCATGGTCACATCTGGCGATTCGTAAGTCATTCTATGCCCATCCGCACCACGGTAGGAGAGAGAATATGAGAAGTCTCCTACTTCTGGAGAAGATGGTGCAATGCAGCTTACAGATACATACACACCATACGGTTCCCTAAAGTACTGCACTGCAAACAACAGTCGCATCGGATCTTCCATTTTAAAAATTTGTTTGTCGCTGATGTCCATCTGAACAGACAATTGATCGCCACATCTGAACCCTGTGATCGGGCTATCCGGATGAGTAGAAACATTACAGTGATCGTAGAGATCAATGTATGAACCAGTGAAGTCGCAGTCTTGAAAAGGGCAGGAACAAAGAGAAAACTTGCATTCCTCCTTATGAGCTGATTCTTTCCCAAAAGAAACGTTCTCGGTGCATCCAAGCTTGGCGTTTGGGCATGGGACAAAGAGTGACCCGAGCACAGTCTCCATTGCTCTGCAACGGATGTGACCGATAGGCAAAGCACAGGAAGGACACCTATTTCTCAGTTTGGAACAGCAAGAAGAGCAAGCTAAATGGCCATTATCACACTGAAAGGCAAAACCAATGAATTACAACCAAAAAGATGTATTAGAGAAACCCTAACAAATATCTTTTTCACTTGTAACATATATCAATCAACCATATGAACAAAACCAAATTGTAAGCTTAAACAAATCTCTGTCTCAACACCTAGTAAATGACCATGATTCCAAACAAACAGAAACTATTCAAGCCAACAAAATCAATATTAAAAGAGTAACCTGAAATATAGGAATAGTGAGTGGCTCGACGCAAACTGGGCAATCAAGAACATCAAAGTCGAGCATCGCCGAGCGCATTTTATTATCCTCTGTTCGCTGCCTCTTCTGCAAGTGACTGTTGCTCGAACGATTTTCTTCGTCACCCTCATTCATTTCTGCAAATAAGTTACATACAACGATGAATTTGCGGGTTTAAAACTACATTCTCGAAGAAAGCAAACACACAAACACAAAAAAAAGATATCTTTGAGGAGAAAACCAATCAAGAACGAGAAAACCCAAGTAGAGATTGTAAGGGGGAGAAAAAGAAAGAAGAGTTCATAATCATATATACCATCAATGAAGCAGTCCGAAACCATAAAGTCCATACCTTGATTTACAATTTTAACTAACGATTAGTGGGTTTGTGCTGACGGAATCGGCAAGGGCTTTCTTTTTGAGACTCAGAAATGGCGACTCTCAGTCACTCTTAACTCAAGAACAAGTGAGTAGAAGCAGAAAACGAATCGTTTCAGCCAAACTACGTCGGTTTTGGGAAAACTACGTCGTTTTCGGGAAAACTACGTCGTTTTCGGGAAAACTACGTCGTTTTCGGGAAAACTACGTCGTTTTCGGAACCAAGTGTCATTTCAGGCCCAAATGCTTTGTTCCTCCCTCCGTAGTGGATGGGATATACACCACTTTGTAACAAATGTAACTAGTGTTTAAGTGCTCCTCGAAAACAACTCTTTTTCCCTTTTTTTTTTTAGATCCATATATTTCTTCTATCTAAAATTAAAAAAAGAATTCAATTGTACATCTAAGAAAATCTCATGTTAATGAAGTTGAACCTAGTCAATTACAAAGAATTTTGATTGTCAAAACTCAAAAGAGCTAATAGTAACCAAATTATACAAAATTAAGCTATAAATTTTAGTTTTCAAAATATTTGAAAGTAACCAAATTATACCAAACTAGATAAAAATGGTTAGTTTCCGATTTTTTCAGGTTATTCGTTCGGATTTCGGTTCGGATATCACTCAAAACCTGAAATACTTGCTCTAAGTCCCATTTGAGATTTTTTTTAGATCCGGTTTAGATCGAATTCAGATATTTTGAATCATATTCGGGTTGGAATTTCGGGTTTAGTTATAAATGCCCATTGACTTAGAGCTAGGTATTTGTGGTATGATGATTTACTTTGAACGATTAATAAAAAAATATATATCAGAACTGAACCAAACCAAGCAAATGAAACAAAACTGTAATTCCAACCAGGTCCATGCTTTTCTCGAACCAAACCGTACAGCCAAAACCTTCACGTCTAGAACTGATTTTTAGTTATGTTCATCAAGCCAATTACATACAAAACTAAGACATAAAGAATCTACAGAGAGTTATGAGTCGGCACGAACCTTAAGCCCAATGCAAACCTTGATCTCCAACAATTCACCACTCAATAAACAGTGAGGGACAAACATGAAATTGTCTTGAGGGGTTTGAGAGCTGACTTCAAGAACCTTCTTGACATCTGGCGACTTATAAGTGAGAGTGTGTCCATCCATAGAGTAGTAGAGACAATACGCAAACTTCCCTACAACCGGAGCAGATGGTGCAATGCATCTAACACTCACATACACACCATGCGGCTCATTGAAACACTGCACTGCAAACAACAGTTTCTTCTCCAACTCCCAAAGAACTAAAATCTCATCGCTAGCGATGTTCATCTGAGCATCAACAGAGCCACCGCACACAAAGGACATAGACATGGGGTTGTGACGGTGGTTATCAAAAAAGTGACTGTAGATCTGATTGTATGACCCGGTGTAATCACAGTCTCGTACAGGGCACGAGCAAAGAGAGAAGCTGCATTCTTTCTCGTGAGTGGATTCTTTCCCATAAGGAAACTTCTTGGTGCAACCTAACTTGGCGTTTGGGCATGCGACAAAGACTGATTCAAGAACACTCTCCATTGCTCTGCAGCGATTGTGGCCAATGGGGGAAGCACATGAAGGGCACTTATTACTCAGTTTGGGACAGCAAGAAGAGCAAGCTAAATGTCCATTATCACACTGCAAATGCAAAACCAACGAATCCGAGAGAAGAAACTTAGCAAATGACTTTTCACTTCTCTTGGTCAAGAATACATATTCAAGAGAATATTATTCTCCTTGCGGTAAGAGAACATGAATATGAAAATCGCATAGAAAGGATCATCGATATAGTACTTTGTAGTTCTTGACAGATACTGGATCTTGCCTAGTTATACAAACATATTCAAGAACTACATTTGTAAACATGAGTTTGACCAAAAATGTGTCTTAATCAACAAAAGGAAACTACAGTTCAAGGGAGAAAGAGATTAGAAACAAAACCTGGAAGATAGGAATAGTCAGTGCCTCAAAGCAAACAGGACAATCAAGAACATCCAGACCCATCAGCATCGCAGAGCGTGTCTTGTCCTCTGATAACGAACCATGTTGCTGCTGCCTCTTCTTGGAGATAATGTTGCTCACTCCTTCTCTGTAGCAGGAGGAGTTGGAAACTGAGGGTACCTCTTCTGGGTCGACAGAGCTATCTTTACTCTTACGCTTCTTAAGGCAAGATTCTAAATGGCGCCTCAAAGCTGATGTTCCAAGATTCCTCTCTATCACAAGTTTCCTACTACAATGGATGCAACGGCCCCTTTCTTTGCCATCATCCTCTATTCCTACCGATACAAAGCTTTTCCAAACATCAGCTTTTACGCCTGGATTGGAATCAAAAACCGTTTGTACAAGTTGAGTCTCGTTTCTTGTTGGTTCTTGGTTTACTGCGTCACCCTCATTCATTTCTGCAAATAAGTTATATACAACGATGCATTTGCGGGTTTAAAAACTACATTCTCAAAGAAAGCAAACACACACACACAAAAGAAAGATATCTTTGAGGAGAAAATCAATCAAGAACAAGAAAACCCAAGTAGAGACTGTAAGGGGAGAAAAAGAAAGAAGAGATCATAGTCATCATTGAAGCAGTACAAACCATAAAGTCCACACCTTAATTTACAATTTTAACTAACGAATAGTGGGTTTGTGCTGACGGAATCCGCAAGGGCTTCTTTTTGAGACTCAGAAAATGGCGACTGAGTCGCTCAACTCAAGAACAAGTGTGAAGAAGCACAAAACGAGTCGTTTCAGCAACCAGGTGTCGTTAGGCCAAATGCTTCGTTCCTCCCTCCGTGGTGGATTTACACCACTTTGTAACAATTGGTATTATTAGATGTCAAACAAAGCAAAGCAAAACCGAGCTTAACCAAAATATTCTTATCAAAATTTTTGACTATCATTATTAGACAAGCTTGAGGGTTTGTATCCCTTGGCGGCTTGCAGTTAATAAATTCATAAGCAACAAAACTTAATCGAGTAAAGATCACAACCGGCAAAGAACTAGGGCCAGGAACAATCTGATTCTTTTACAAATCAAAAACAATAAAAAACAATCAATCCAAAATTTCATTTGTTAACAATCAAGCAAAAACTTTGATTGGAGCATACAAACACCAAATCTCTAACTAGTGAACAAATCAAACACCAATTCAACGGTTCAACCTATGTTGACTTCCATAATTGCATGAACAGATCAAACTAGTGAACAAATCAAACACCAATTATTACCTTCCAAGTGTAATTTCCTTAAACAAGAAAACCAAAACTACAATGGATAAAATATTCAAATCTTAAATGAGATATGTAGAATCTTGATGGGAAACCAAAACAGGAACGGAAGGAAAAAATAACAAAGAAACTGCTTCAATCTTCCTCACAGCCTCAAGTTGAGGTCCTGTTGACACGTATACTCAGCTTCAACGTTTGACGTGAAAACAACAAATAGAAAGGAACCAACATGAAACCTTCTTCAGGGGTTTGGGAACTCAATCCCCAAACTCTCTTGACCTTCGGTATTTCTAATGTCGTCGTATAGCTTTCCCGAGTCGGCGGAGTGGTAGAGATATGACAAGAGAACTCACCCACTTAACGAGCAGAAGGAGCAATACAGCTCAAAGTCACATACACACCATGTGGCTCACAGAAACACTGAACAACAAACAATAGACCAGCCTAATCTTCCTTCATAACAATTGAAGTAAACTGAGTAAAATCAAGATAAACATATATGAATTCTCCAAAATGAAGCTGATAACTATATCCTCCTTCACCCTCGTGAATTCCAAAGTGAGAGAATAGATCCTTATAAGAGCCAGTGTAATTGCAATCCCGAGCAGGGCAGGGCAGGAAAACCAAAATAAATTCAACTCAAACCGGGTTTAAGATACTAATTTGAAGCTGCAACTTAGAAGGCAAAATTATGCAAAAGTCGGTTCGAGATTGGAGTGGACAATTCAATCTAACTTGGATGATTTTAGAAACACATGTATAATCGAACTGCACCACAATCTCACTTTATCCAATCCAATCTAACGCAAACATGTCCATTTTAGTAATTGTAAATTCACAAAAATACATCAAACAAACAAAGTTCCATTCGAATGTATAATCGAAAATATAAACAAACGACACCCACACGGCTGTGCCAATCTAAAACCGACTTTTGCATAATTTTGTCTTTTAAGGTGCAGCACTGCAGCTTCAAATCAGTATCTTAAACCCGGTTAGACCGGTTTGATAGCTATAGTCCCCAAGTTGAACTCATTTCGGATTCGATATGATTCTATTAAACATTTGATGATCTCACAAATCTCTGCGAACCTTTATGCTCAAAGGTTAGATTCACAAACTAAAACATATATACCCCTAAAAATGTGCAAGAACGAAATGACAACTTCACTTCTTTCCATAACTTAGGCGTTAACATAACCCCGGCCACGCCTGATCAAAATCGGCAAAGTACCAGACAACATATAGGAGGGAATCACCATGAAACCATCTTCTGGCAGTTCACTCCTCACTTTCTGAATGTTCTTCACCATAAACCCTTGCTTCAATGTGCTATTCACTGTCACGTTAACCAGAAAGCATGAGAGTTTCTCAACTCCTGGTACCGAAGGTGCAATACAGCTCACAGCGACATACACAACGTGCAAACCCCTGAAAGCTTGAACTACGATCACATCCCCGTCGTTTTTTTCCTGAAGAACTGTGGTTTTATTGTCGAGGTCGAAGCTAATGTTTACAGAGACGTTCCACGCGAATGGAATCACGTCGTCTTTGTGTTTAGCACCGACGTGACTGTTGAGATCCTTGTAATAGCCAGTGTAGTTGCAGTTAAGTACGGGGCAAGGACACGGCGCGAAAACACACAGCTCCTCGTGGCTGAACCGGTTTCCATATGGCATTTTCTCATTACACCCATACTTGGCGTTCGGACACGAGACTCTAGATGCTTCGATAACTTTCTCCATGGCTCTGCAGCGATTGTAACCAATGGGTAATGTGCAGGACGGACAAATGTTCCTCACTTTGGTGCAGCAGACAGAACAAGCTAAATGACCATTATCACACTGAACACAACAGAAATACAGAGTTATTACAAACATAAACTTCTTCTGCACTAATCCGACAAAAAGGGCTTAGCCAATTACTACACAAAACTCCCAATTTCCTTAAGGCTCAAACTCTAAACCTAGAATTGGATAATGTGCAGGACGGACATATGTTCCTCACTTTGGTGCAGCACACAGAACAAGCTAAATGACCATTATCACACTGAACACAACAGAACCAGAGAGTTATTACAAACATAAACTTTCTTCTTCACTAACACGACAAAAAGGGCTTACCCAATTGCGACACAAAACTCCCAATTTCCTCAAGGCTCAAACTCTAAACCTAATGTTCCTCACGTTGGTGCAGCAGACAGAACAAGCTAAATGCCCATTATCACACTGAACACAACAGAACCATGACGTTATTACAAACATAAACTTCTTCTACACTAACACGACAAAAAGGCTAAAACAATTACTACACAAAACTCCCAATTTCCTTAAGGCTCAAACTCTAAACCTAGAATTGGATTTTGAAAATTGGGAAGCAAACCTGAAAGATGGGAACTTTCAGAGGTTCACAGCAAATGGGGCAATCGAGAACATCTGGATCCAATAGCGTTATGGAAAGAGACGAATCTTGGATCGAAGAACTCTCACTGTTCACGGGATCAGCAAATCGTATAATCTCCTCTAACACGACATCGGGATCGCTGTCATCGCTCGCGTACCCTCGGTATTCGATTCTCGTTTCTCGACGGTCATCTTCTTCGTCTTCTTCACCGGAACTTCCGGCATCGGAGTCTTCCTCGGCGTTTTCTTCGTCTCGGTCGATGAAAGGAAGTTCCTCGGAGTTCTCTTCGTCTTCGTCGATGGAAGGAAGTCGTTGTCGTTTCCGGGATTGGTTGGCGCTTGATCCTTCTCCGTCGTTTCCTCCACAAACAGAGAATCTCGCCATCTTCCGGATCGATCAACGGATCTACGATTCCTCGAGAAGGAAAAAATTATAAAGAAATCAAGTTATTGGTTGGGTTACAAACTCAAAACCAAACCGATTTGAACCGAACCGAAACTTTTTTTCTTAATCAAATTTTTATTTGTTATTAACATCCCATATTATTTGAAAATCCTTTTATACATTAAACTTATCTTCATGTGTTATTTACATATGTGCCATGATAATGTGTCATCAACATATACATTCTCATACTAATTTTATAAATAAATTTAAATTACTAGATTAATTACAATGCATGCTATTCAATGGTTCATACAATACTTATTGTATATAATATTAATTATATTTTTAACCAATATAATTAAATGAAATTATATCAATTATTTATTTCATATTTATTAAATAATTTTACATCAAATACATATTTTATATTTGAGCATATGATTATTCTTCAACTTCATATTTATTAATTACAATAAAACTAATTCCATAACAATATATCAAATACATATATTATATTTGAGCATATGATTATTCTTCAACTTCATATTATTAATTACAATAAAATTAAATTACTTCCATAACAATTTATCTATAAAAGATTATATATTATATATTTTTAATATACTTTGTTATTCACATTTGAAATGTAATATACTTTATAAATATTTTTATTTTATTAGTATTGTATTAAGTCAAACATTTTATATTATTATAAACCTTTTTAAAATTCAGATTAAGGTAATTATGGAATATAATTATTAATAATGATTATTAATATTAATTTACATTAACTTTCAATTGACATTGCCAAATTTTTTGAATTTTCCTTATATAACTAAATCTTTAAATGATAATCAAATCTTCATTAATTAGATTCAAATTAGATAAAATCATATATAGAGAAAATGGTAATACAAAATATCAATTAATTTTCCTCAGATTTTTATTGATTGAAATCTTTTATATTTTACTATGATATATATTCTATTAAATTTGACTCATAGACACATCAAATTTAAACAATATCTACTATATAATAATATTTTAAGTTTTTTTTACAGAAATTCTGAAAAATGATAAAAATTTATGATTTATAATATAATCTTAAAATCATATTAAAAATAACTAATATATATATATATATTTCACCCTGTGCAAGTTATTACCTAGTGCTATACTAAAAGGCTGGACAAAATATATCGATTCGAATCGACTCCGACCGGTATTCTAAACCGATAAAATATCCAAACGGATTCAAGACTCTTCTAGGCTTCTTAAATAATCAGATATATTGTATACTTTACTATTATTTATATTACTTATAGATACAAGCCTACAAAAATAAATGTATTACAAACATTTCACTATAGTTTTTATATATAGTTTAATAGTCTGTAAATAGTTCTGCTGGAAATTTGAGTTAAAATCCGTGGGTCCCACGGGTTTTGACCTGCTGCGGGGCGGGTGCGGGTCAAAAAAATTTAAATTCGGATCGAAGCGGGGTGGGTGCGGGTTGAAGTTTTCAATTGCGGGGCGGATGCGGGTCGGCATATTATGTCCGGCGGGTTAGCGGGTACCCGCAATTTAAAAGAAAAAATAAAAAATAATATTAATTAGTAATATTACTCTATTTTAAAATAAAAATATTATATAATATATAAAAAAATATTAAAAAATATTAAATTTTTATTTTAATCTCGAAAAATATATATATTTTTTTATAAAAATATTTATTTTATATTATTAAAAACAAAATAATAATTAAAAATATATAAATTTTTTTTTTCATATTTGGCGGATAACCCGCGGGTCACCCGCAATTTAAGCGGGGCGGGTGCGAGTATGCTATTTTCTTCTGCGGGTTATGCGGGTTGCAGGTTTTGCGGGTCAAAATTTTTTTCAATCCGCTGCGGGTCGGGTCAAGCGGGGCGGGTTGACCCGCAAACCCAGCACTAGCTACGATGTATTCATTTATCATAATACATAGTTTATTATGGCGGGAATTGAGATCCCAAGAACATAGCTTAAGGGAGGGAAATGGAACAAAAGACTTCATATGTTTTATGCTTGAATCGATTTTGTAAAGATGAAGTTCTTTCTTTGGTTTTGTTCTCAAACACTCTTCATCTCATCCCCTCATTTATCTCATTTAAAAGCTTGGTTGAAGGATTTAAAATCTGAAGGAGCCAATGCTTGAGGGAGGGAGAGAAATTGATAGTGATTTGAAGAACATTGATTTTGAAAAAGGATTTGAATTTTGAAAAATGTTTTGAAAATCATTTAAAATTAATCGGTCCTTGGAAAATGTTTTAAAAAGTTCCAGAATATTTTTAAAATTGTTTTTGAGAATTTTAAAAGAGTTTTACAACCTTGAAAATGATTTGAGAAAATTATTACTCTTTGAACCTTTGAAACGATTTTGGAAAAATATTTTTTAAAATCAAGGAAAATATTTTTAAAAATATTTTGATTTGTTCCTAAGGAATTTTGGTTCTGAGAAGCTATTTTAGAAGTTTTAAAAATTCTTGGAAAATTGTTTTAAAATTGTTTTGCTATTTTTCCTTGAAATGAAAAAACTTTGAAAAATCCTTTTAAAAGGTTCAATATTCTGGAAAAATATTTTGAAAATGTTTTGGCATTGAATGTGAATTACTCTAATGTTTGTTGATTGAGATTATAGGAAACCCTTGAAAAGAGTTGTCCTTCAATCCTTTGATGAAGACTGGTGCGAAGCTGAAGGCCTCACCAGCATTGTTGCTCAGCCATGAAGCTTGAAGGCTATGGACTGAAGAATGCTTCCGCAAATGCTCAAGAAAACAGAGCAAAACTCTGTCCATTGGAACTCTTGAGCCCAAAACTCTATTTCTCCACCACTTCCGCTCATACTCATTCTTATACTCTTATTCTCCTTCTTATACTTCTCTTAGTCTCTTGGTTACTTACTCTTTATATACTCTACTATAATCTACTATACTCTATTATTCTCTATCTATACTCTATTACTCTCTAAGATTGCTCACCATACTTTGTGAAGAAATGTTTCAGGCACTCTCTCAAAAGATGGTGAAGAGCTCGTTAGCTATCTCAAAGAAGAAGCAGCGAAATTGATGGATCAAAAGGCGCAACACTTTTGAAGCTAGAACCAATGGCCATTTGCCTTAAGCCAAGGCAATGGAATGTGTTGAATCAGCTCAAGGCTTGGAGTTAGAACCAATGGCCACCAAGAACAGCCGCCACTAAGGAGTGGAGAGGAAAGACTGGTGGAGGTGATGAATCAGCTCGCCAGCAAGATGTTTTCCCAGGATTTCTAAGCTTCATGATGAAGCATGAAGAAGGCGCAGCTCACAAAAGCATGAAGAAACGTCCTTCAATTTGGTGTTAAAAGAAGATTGGTGTGCTCTTGAGTATGAAGATCAACAAAGCACACACATTCTCAGTTCAGATCATGACTCAAACCATGAGTCTTTTGGCAGTTCCAAGATGGAGTAAAACCGCATTCATTCCATTCAGAGACCACTCTTCTTCAATTGAAAGGCTGTATTCTAAACCTTATCTCCCCTTTCAATTATTTGCTAATTTCATTACCTTAGTTCAATTGCTTGTTTATTTACTCATCTGAACTCTGAATTGCAACACTAAACATTGATATCTCTTAGGCGTTGATATTCCTCATATGATTATTTGATATTTCTTATGGTAATACTTAATCTTCTCTTCTTTATCTCTTGTTTATGGGAAAAGAAGACCATAAGCGAATCAAAGAGATTAATGAGAGCCTCAAATGCTGAAGGACTTCAAAGGAGATGACAAAGAAAGGATTCAATTGAAGAGAAGTCAAGTCATGAAGGACTAAGGAATGAGAAGAGGAGCCGGATTCAAAGTGCACTTAACCAAGGTCATAGATATCCCAATGCACTGTGAAGGCTATACTTTTTTTGTCCTCATCATGGTTTTATCCCAAAGAGGTTTTACATGATGAGGTTTTTAATGAGGTAGTCATTTGTGTGTTGCAAGCTTGGCCTTTGGTCCCTAACGGCATCTGCAGTTCAAGCTTGAGGGAGGGTATTAGAGAGAATGAAGGAGTGGATATGAGGAAACCAAATGAAAAAAGTCAAGGCTGACTATCTCCACATCACACTGAAGAAGAAGAGAAGTGTCAAAGCATAATCAAGCCTCAAGAAGAACGAACACATGAACAAGACACCAAAGAAGTGATCAAACCATGTGTATACAAGAAAAGGAGGCTGTGAAGTCATGAAGTGTGTTGCAAGTAATGAAGACTTGTACTACAAGAGGCTCACATGAGAAGGCACATCAAGTGCACAAGGAGGAGCCAGCGGTTGAAACTGGCGACCAAACAACAAACGCCATGAAGATGGCGACTAGAATCAGCGGTTGAGAAGCAACCGCTATTGGACTCTTCACAAGGGCTGTCCTACAGCTTCTTATTGGGCCATCCGTACAAGCCCATTAATGGCACAATGAGATTGTGTGAAGAATGGCGTGACCCATTAGAAGCCCAATAAGGAGATTATGGAAGCATAGGAAGATTGACCGCCAAAAGAAGGAGATTTGAATTTAAATGTGTGTGCCAACTTCAAGGAATGATTACATGTTGCTAATCCCTTCTAGAAGCAATTTAAATAATATACAAAAGAAGGAAGCTCCAAGAGGAAGGAATGATCACATGATTACTTAAGAAAATCAAGTGGAGAAGAACGTTAGGTGCTGTCACTTTCAGCATTTGTCTCCTTGTGTAATTCAAATTCTACACCACTCAACCTATAAATAAAGGCCTCTCACTTGTAAATAACATACACAGAAATTAATAGACAAGTTCTTATAATAAACTCATTTAGCTCATTCTACTTTACTTTGGGTTATTGTTTATCATTAACAATGTAGAGAGAAGGAGTTAAATGTGTTGGGTCTGCCCTTAAGGGACTCCTATTACTTGTCTTAAACTCTCCTTAAACTCTTCTTTATTAAGTTAAACACTAGATTTCTGATTCTAATCCTCTTCTCTTAGTACACAAACTCTGTAAGTGTTGTTGATACTGAATCGGATTATGTCTCAAACTAGTGAGTTGATTTCTTGTTGAAGTGAGTTCATTTGGTTAATGAAGAACCAATCACAAGTTGATTGTGTTTCTTCTTATGTGAGACAAACACTCACAAAACCAACAAAAACTACATTGTCACAAAAGAGATTAAATGAGTTAACTTTGTTATCAATTAAGACAATTATGGTTGAGAAACTTGACTATTCGAGTGTAATAATTGATTTTGCAAGAAAAAAAGTAAAAATAGTTATATTTCTATTATTTTTTTCTAATTTTTTATATAAACAGTTTATGGAGTTGAATTATATTATATGAATGAGATACTCAAGTGAGTATCTAACCAATGAGGTTGCTCTTATGAAACTTTAAGATATTTTTATATATTGTTATCATTTCATGATTTTTAACAAAAATGCACAATTTTTGAACTTGCTTAAGGCAGTCCAAAATGTTGTACCGGCACTGGGAGGGTGAGAAGGCTCCATATCTTGACGAAGTAGATTGGCCAGATTTAGAGGGAAAAGCAATTACTGACTTGAGCAAGAAGGATTTGATGGTGGAGCTTGTGAAACGTGATTTGAAAACAACAAAAGCAAATCGATCGGCTATGGAATTGCGTTTAGCTGTATCCATTCGGATGAAAGAAAATGAGTATTTTGGACAGCTACGAGGTAAGACAATTCCTGAGTTGATGGAGCTTGAATGAAAAAGTGAGCTTAGGTTACGTTTGTTAAGTGTAACTGGAAGTAAGGATGAGTTACTTCTGCGCTTAGCTAAAGCGGTAAATCAAGAAATTGAAACAACTGAAGATGAGAAATCACTAGCTCCTTCCCTGGTGGCTACAACAGAAATTAAAGGTGGAGACTACCCATTAGCCTTCCTAGATTTGAAGTTTAAACAATGTACGTTCTAGAGGTTGGGATTATCCTTGTGGACCACAAGACGTGGAATGGGAAAAGATTTAATGCAACTATAAGGCAATCAAAGGAGTTTATAGAGTCATATGTTGGTCGGTGCAATCTCCCTAGAATAACTCTAGAGGATAAGGATTCACCTAGGTTCAGGGATGTACATAAGAAAATTTTAAATTGTCTTAACGACAAGATTGTCGTAGGTCACAACATGCATGGCTGCGATTTATCGCTTATCAGAGACCGTTGCTTGGACTTAGGTTTAGATGTGCAAAAACCTAGAGGAGTAATTGATACATACAAGTGGATGAAGGATAACACTAGCATAAGCTTATATCCCAAGTTAAAACTAGCGGATCTTGCTGTCCAATTTGAGTTAGGTGAACAAATTCATAGAGCTACTGAGGACTGTCTACTCAATACTGAAGTTTTCAAGAGAGTATTAGCAGTACTGGTTTTGGGTACAAGCGGTAGAAGCATGTGCTTCCAGCCCTTTCTAAAATATATAATTTTGCAGCTCCTTTTTAAAAAACTCTTCAATAGTCGTTTATTCTTAAATTTGGTTGGTAAGAGGTGTGAGGTTCAAACCTCTTTAACCATGTTTTTAACTATTCTTTTTTGCTTTTAAAATTTTCAAACATAAATCTAATTTTTTTTTTTTTTGCTTCTAGCCCTCAATTTTCAGGATCAGGCCTGAGTATTAGCAACCAAAAATCTGGTAAGTTAATAAAAACACTTCATTATTTTAAGTATAAATTAATTTTAAATATAAGTTAATATGTTTTGTGGTTAATTGTTTGAAGCTTGAAATACTTGAAACTACATAGGGCGAAAATACTGAAAAGAGCGACAATACTGAAAAAAAAAAGAGAAGAAGAGCAGGTTGTTAGTACCCATCTTCTTGGGTTTGGAGTTTTAGGTTTTTGGTATAGTAATTTGTTTTGGTATTATACTGATTTGTTTTGGTATGTTCTCTCATGCCTCCGAGCTTAGGATGAGGACATTCTGGATCTTTGTTAGTGAAATGGTGCAGGTAGCTTAAATCAGCTTTAGTACTTGAAAGTTCCTCTTTTGCTGTCGTCATATTACTTTTGGAAGTTTTTATCCTGCTTATATAAATGGTTGACAAGGACTTGGTTTATAATTTTTGGTTGAAACAGTGGCTCAGTTTGGTGTTGTTTTTCTCCTTTTTGTTTATGATTAAAATTTTCTGCCCTCTTTTTATGTATCTTCATTTGAAGTGATTAAAACTTTTGAGACACTTGGACTATGTGGTGCAGCTTCGTGTTCTTGAGATTTTTTTGTTCATGTGCTTGAGTGGAATAACAGCCTCGGTATGTATAAAAAAAAATTGTAGCAATTGAGTTAAGAACGAGTGAATAATAGGCATTTTGTGGTTTGGAAAAGAGATTTCGTAACTGGTTTTGAGATCGGGGAATAATTAATCTGATCATCATATATGGAGTGACAGATCTATTAAGGCCAACAATGGAGAAGATGATGCACCTTTTAGATTACCACCTGATGGAACAAAGTTTGGAATGGTGAGAGTCAGCATTTAGTCAATTGACAAATATACAGAATAATTTGTATCATTTTGTCTACACTTCAGAATTGTAAACAGAAACAATGAGTTTTGTAACGTGAGGTGCGATTAAAATTCTCTATGAAAAAAGGAAGATTGATCGAGCACAATATTCGGATAAGAAGATTGGTTACTAGCAAGGAATGTAACAAGTTTCCTTTTGACATGTCTCATATTATCGTCTTCCTGTCAACGGTCCAGAACAATTTTCATTACCCTCTTGCCTCTTCCTTCCTGGTTATTAAACCTAATCTGGAGTTATTTTTTTTTTTTTTGAATAAAATGTTAACTTCAATTCAAAGGAAAAAAATCGTTTGTTTGTTACAAAGCCTTGCGAGAATGATAATCATTTTTGAAATGAAATTGTTCTAATCATAAAATTGGCTGGGTGGTGAAACCAAACCAGGTCGATAGACCCTCCTCGTAGACATGGTCACGGTTCCGTCGAATGGCCAGGAGTCGGTTTCTTACAGTTTTGTCTACAATCTTGGCGAGTTGTGTAGTTGTGATTGGGTGTTCCCCATGTCGTCTTTTATTTCTCTCTCTCGAAAGGTGGTATATTATGCACTGAAAAGTGTACCTGAAGAGGAAGATGTCGAGCTTGTTTCTGTTTAGATCACTTAATAACAGCACAAGAGAGTCCCATCTGACAGAGTAGTCACCACCTAAAAGATTTGAACCTAGAGAGTGCCAGACATGGGAGGCATATGGACACTCAAAGAACAAATGGTCTCTCGTTTCCATAAGACAAGTGCAGAGACTGCAACCCGTATTCTGTCCCACATTCCACCTCTGCATTTTGTCTCCCGTTGTAAGTCTGTTTTGGAGGGCCAGCCACGTGATAAATCTGAATTTGGGGGTGGCATATTTAAACCAGATGCCAACAGACCACTTCTTTGTCTCCCTGATTTGGCGAATCAGGTTCCATATTGCTTTCGTGTTGAAAGTCTTGACATACTTGTTCTCTGCAGTTTTCCACAAGTGGATGTCAGTCCCGACAGCAGCAGTTGTGCAGTTTGACAGGGCATTGATTATGTCTCTCAGAGACTGATTCCTGAAAGATCTTCTTCGTTGTTGAGCACGGGCTGCAGCAACCGAAGCATTGGCTGGGATACCCAAGTCTATGAATCCTCTTTGTCCTGTAATGTCAATTAGTCTTCCAAGAGTCGACCAATGATCATACCAGAACGAGGTTTGCTCCCCTGTGATGATTACCTTCTGATGCATAGACCGAGCCACGTCCTTATACTTTAAAATTTTTCGCCACATCCACGATGCAGAGTTTGTTGTAGTCACGTCCCAGAAACTAGCATTCTTAAGGTTTGTTTCCCTTATCCATTTTACCCACAAAGAGTCACCTGAGAGGATACGCCAAATTAACTTTAAGCAAGCAACATTGTTAGCGTCTTTAATCGATTTTATTCCCAAACCTCCTTCATGTTTTGGTGTACATACATCCCTCCAAGCTATTTTTGCCTTCTTCGTGTTTAGTTCAGGGCCTGACCATAGGAAAGCCGAGCAGATTTTCTCAATCTCCTCAATGCAGCCATTCGGAAGCCTGTAAGCAGAGATCCAGAAATTGACAATGCTGGATATGACTGCCTGGATCAACTGTAGACGACCCGCAAAAGAGAGGTATCGGTTTCTCCATGAGCACATCTGATCTCTAATTCTTTCCACCAAAACTGTGTAATCACTCCTAGTCATCCTCTTGGTGAGTTATTTTAAAAACAAGTTTTACCCACTGATCCAGAAGATAAGCTCAAACATTTTTCGAAAATCAATCATCATTCTTGCTTGGTTCCATTGCGATGGGTTGTAGCAGATGATGTGTGAGGTATAACCTCTGCTCTTATCACCTTTACAACTCAAGGCTTCAACAAAAAGCATTATTAATTCACTTGTTTGTTTAACTATTTTCAATATATGGCGTATATATCTGCTCATGTAATATTTTGCTTTTGTATTTTCTGTAATGATTTTGTATATTTTAATTTGATATCAATGAATGAGAGTAGACGGAAAAAAAATAGGCATTTTGTGGTAGGAATCATGAATATAGATTGCAGTTGGTTGACATAGCTGTCTGTATATAACAAACAAGATACCTTAAGTCCAAATTTGACTTAGCTGTCTGTATATAACAAACAAGATACTTTAAGTCCAAATTTGACTTAGCTGTCTGTATAGGAATCATTTTTCTTACCATTGCCTGTCTGTATATATTTGACTCGCAAATTTTCAATTCTTAAATCAAGTATCGTTTTGGCTTCTCAAGTGTAGTGACAAGCTCGATCTAAGTCTTGGGTTGGGTTCCTTTGCCGCAGGAGTGATGATCTCGGTTAGCATACTCTTGAACAGGTAAAAAGCCAAGTTCCCATTTAATTTGGCCACTCAGGATGAAATACATTTCCCTTCTTTGGTCCATTGTACAAATGTTGGCCAAATAGACATGTTCTGATCGCCCTGTTTCCTTGCAGCTCTGTTCCTTGCCACATGCACTTCTTGTGGACATTCTGCTAGCAGATAGTGATAAAGACCGTGGTTCGTTGTTATAGTCTTTGGATACAATAACAAAAAGAAGCTAACCATTCTTTAGTTTTTCTCGCTGTCAGTAAACTTTTGGCTCAAAGATAACTTTGAACTTATTATGGTATCACTCAGAGAGCGCAGTGTGGCAGGCCTTGTTGCTTAAACATGTGAAATTCAACCATTTAAGCTTCGATTTTACACAACAAAAAGAGAAAATAAGAAAAACATCTTGATTGATTTCAAACTTTTCTTAAAATTTTTAAGTTGGATAGAAAACAACACATAGAAACTCTGCGAAAAGCTTGTGACTAACAAACATGAAATCTATAGAAGATCATCAATGAAGCAACCACACGTACTTAGTCATCCTCATCATCCTGGTCTCGGTCCTTTATCCCCCTTGTACGTGCAAACTCCTCCTCATCCTCATCCTCATCATCATCCTCATCATCATCATCATCATCATCATCATCATCATCATCATCCTTACGAGTCTGGTGCTCATCCTCCTTACGAGTCTCGTGTTTCTTTAGCTTATCCCCCTTGTAAGTGTACGAGCCCTCAATTGTAATAGACAATATCCATGCGCTCTTCCTCCATTTGTTTCTCTAGCTCCTCGCGTTGTTTCTTTAGCTCATCCTTGTGTTTCTTTAGCACATCGTCCACCAACACCATGAGTGATAGATCGTCAATCTTGTTGAATGATGGATACTCAGCCTCGTTAAAATAGCGGGCTCTGACCTCATCACTCATCTGATCATTATATTGCATGAGATGATAAAGCATAGGATGGACTGTATCATTTAAAGTCTTCATTGGCACCTGCAAACACACAACGAACAAACGGTGAGTTTCAGAATTTTAGTGTCACTTCTTTTTATGTTTAGATAACAACTTACTCCCAACTTTGACATCATCTCTGTACATCTCAAGATAGCAGAAAGGTTCGAGTTGCTATCCCAACTGCTCTTATGTTTTGGCATACCCAGATCGAACATTACAGCAGCTCGGGCCAGCTGCATCCAACAACTTGTTCATGTTACAAATTAACAAATGACAAGGAACCAAAAAAAATAATCAATTGGCAATGATTGGACGTCTTTATTTATGTAAAATTCCGATGTAGGAGTTTATGTTCTCACACACTTTTTAGTGATTAATCCCTACTAATCACAATACCTACCTTTGTTTTGGACGACGTGAAGAGAGATGTATCAATTATAGATGTGGGCATGGGACTTGGTTTTCCAATTTTCATACATTCGTAAGCCAACCTTGTACAATTGAGTCGGTCATGAACTATCCACATTCTATTGTTGAGCATGGAGTAGATCGCCTTGTAGTCGCCCTCCAAATCTTTAATTAAATTACCGAAAGCCATCATAGTAATAATATCCAGCGTCTTAGACAAGACTATGGCTCCTTCGAACCCCATGATCAAATTACTACTACCGGGTTTGCAATCAAATATAACAAAATTGCTATCGATCTGTAGAACCAAAAAAAAATGAGAAAAATAATTCGAAAAAGGTTTCCGAGAAAATAATTCAATTTGGAATAAGTCAAGAAGCTTTTCTTACCTCCATCGGAACACAACACACGCGAATCAGTGAGTTTGAGAGAGAGAGGTTTTGGAGTTTCTGCTAGGGTTCTTCGCGAAACTACACACGTTTTAACCCTAATTAGAAACGACACGTTTTATGCCAATCTACAAAGTTAAAAAACCACATACACATTCACGTAAATATTTTAATTACAGAAATACCGAGGCCCATGTAGCAAAGAGTAAGGCCCATTCACACGTTATCACACATTATGCCATTCGGGAAAATGTTGTAAATACATACACAAGACTATTTCATTGTGCCTAGACCTAACAAATATTTTATCTTATTGGTCTTAAATGGGCCGTCGTTTAAACCATATGTCCTCTCAGCCCATCTACTTAAAAGAAAGGAGTTTCTTCTACTGTAGTTCGAAATGAACTAAAGTCGAAAAAGAACCCTAAGTTTCTTCACTCGTCTCCTCCCAGATTCTGCTGTTTACGATGTAAGTAAAACAGTTTCAGTTCTCTTTATGGGTTGCTGTGTTTCCTAGAAATTGGAAATTCTACAGATTTTTTTATAATATTTAAGCTAATTTTGGGAGGTAGAAAGAGAGACAAGCAGTGGCGGACCCATGATTTATTTTGGAAGGGGTCAAAATATTAATACCACAAAAATTACATATATTGTGAGAGTTGAATTCAAGATATTTGGGGGGTCATTACACAGTTTTTACCAAAATTGCTGATGAACACACACTGTTTTTACACACAAAAATATTTTTATACAGATTTAAGGGGTGTCATTTGACACCCCAATTGCTTTACTGGGTCCGCCCTTGGAGACAAGAGGGACTAGTTAAGAAATGGAGGAGAAGCTTGCGAGGAGGAGAAGGGTACTTTTGGTTCCAGCTCCAGCTCAAGGACATATAACTCCAATGATGCAACTTGCAAGAATCCTTCACTTAAACGGTTTCTCCATTACAGTTGCTCAAACCAAGTTCAACTACTTGAACACTTCAAGTGATTTGTCTGATTTTCAGTTTGTAACCATCCCTGAGAACTTACCTGACTCGGATCTTGAGAATCTAGGACCAGGGCGGTTTCTGATTAAGCTCGGTAAAGTGTGTTGTGTTAGCTTTAAGGAGTGGTTGGGTCAGTTCTTGGTTCAGAAAGAAAGTGTTAACGAAGACATCGCTTGTGTTATCTACGATGAGTTCATGTACTTTGTTGGAGCAGCAGTTAAAGAGTTTAAGGTTCCTAACGTTATTCTAAGTACCACAAGTGCGACGGCTTTTGTTTGTCGTTTTGTAATGTGCAAACTCTATGCAGAAGATGGCTTGGCTTGGCTCCCCTCAAAGGTATGTTCATCATGCTATGATGTGTCTCATCATGTATTTTCACTCGAAGTGATTAAAACTTTTGAGACAGTTATTGTACTATGTGGTTGCAGCTTCGTGTTCTTCAGATTTTTTTGTTCATGTGCTTGAGTGGAATAACAGCCTCGGTATGTATAAAAACAAAATTGTAGCAATTGAGTTAAGGAGTGAATAATAGGCATTTTTTTTTTGAAAGAATGTAAAATTTACTCAAACAAAAAAACCATCCTTTTTTACATTGTTTTCTAAAGATTTAGTTCAGCAGGCAGAGATTGTGAGCTATGTTTTTAGAGAAGATACAAACCAGCTTTAAGATGAAAAGGAGAACCATCTTTGCATCGCCACCTCATAGTTCGTGTCTCCCAGTTTCCGGATGGAAGTGAGACGATTACAGACGTTTTTGTCGATTAATTGAGCCAGCTCTGAGTTGGAGATTGGTTTCTTACCATGCCTCCGGTTATTGCGCTCACGCCATATGTGATACAGGGTCGACTGAAATACATATTGGAAGAGAAAAGTGTCGATTTTGTCGAGCCGTGCACGTTTGAGAAGATGGATTAGATTGTTCCGATCGCAAGAGTAATCTTGCATTAGGAGTCTTCCCGCCATCTTATTCCACACCAGAGAGGAGTAAGAACAATTGAAGAAGAGTTGGTCCCTAGTTTACACCGTATGGTTGCAGAAAATACAGTGGACATGTTGTCCTTCTCCCCAGTTCTGCATTCTTTCTCCCGTAGACAATCTATTATGCATTGCTAGCCATGTCAGAAACTGATATTTGGGAGTAGCGTGGGTAAACCAGACCCCTTTATGCCAATCCACTTCTGTGTGAGATGCACGCAATAGCTTCCAAGTGTTCTTTGATCTGAAACTATTGATGAAGCAATTTTCAGAGCTTTTCCAGAGATGAACATCGTCTTCTACTCTGTTGCCCTCTTTAAAAACCCGCATCTCCGCTTCGATCTGGTTTAGTATATCCACTCTGTGACGACGAGAACGACGGAAGCGTGTTGCAGAAGCAAGTGTGGCATTCAAAGGGATTCCCAAGTCGATTTGTCCGTTCGGACCAGTGCAATCCCGTAGACGACCTAAGCCTGACCAATGATCATACCAGAACGAAGTAGTTTCCCCGTTTCTTACTTGAATCCGATGGAAATCTTTAGCCACATCTCTGTATTTCAGCAACTTCCTCCATATCCATGTGCCCATATTCGTGTGCTCTTTTACAGACCAAAATGAGTCTTTCTTTAAATAAGATTGATGAATCCATTTCGCCCAAAGTGATTTTCCTGAGAGAATTCTCCAGATCAGTTTCAAACAGCATGTATTATTCGCTTCTTTTATTGATCTGAAACCAAGACCGCCTTCCTTCTTTGTTTTACAGACTTCCGACCAAGTGATTTTTGCTTTCTTTGAGTTCAAATCAGGTCCTGACCATAAAAAGGAGGCGCAGAGCTTTTCAATCTGCTGAATACAACCTTGAGGGAGTCTAAAAGCTGCAGTCCAAAAGTTGACAACACCTGAAATCACCGACCGAAGAAGTTGGAACCGACCTGCATAAGAAAGAAAACGGGTGGTCCAAGAGCTCATCTGGTTTCTCAGCTTTTCAATCAATACCATATAATCAGTGGTTGTCATTCGTTTAGTCATCAATGGCAGTCCTAAGTATCTCACAGGGAACTCACCAATTGCAAACGGGAATGTTGAGATAATATCAGCCTTCTCCTGATCCGTTAAACCCGATAGGTACAGTGTTGACTTTTCGATACTGATCCGGAGGCCTGATTTTCCTGCGAAGCCATCAAAAATACTCAACATTCCATCAATAGAGCTGCGTTTTCCATCTACAAACACCATGAGATCGTCTGCAAAGCACAAATGTGTCAGCTGTAGCTGCTTACATTTGGGATGGTACCCAATTCTCCTATCAGTAGCTGCTTTGTCTATCATCTTTGATAAGACATTCATACATATCACAAATAGGTAGGGAGAAAGTGCACACCCCTGTCTTAGACCTCTTTCACTTCTAAAAAACCCTGCTAATTCTCCATTAACCTGAACTGAAAAGGATGCTGTTGTGATACACAGTCTGATCCAGTGAATAAACCGATCTGGAAATCCCTGAGCAGCAAGTGTATTTAGCAGGAAACTCCATTGCACCGAATCAAAAGCCTTTGAGATATCAATCTTCATAGCACATCTGGAGGAGATTTTCTTCTTTTGATAATCCTTTACCATCTCAGATGCTAGCAGAACATTCTCCATGAGTAGCCTTTCCTTTATAAATGCTGATTGATTCTGAGTAATCATCAATGGCAATACAGTTTTGAGGCGGTTTGCTAAAATCTTTGAGATGACTTTGTAAAGAACATTACATAGGGAGATTGGACGATAATCTTTCATCTCCAGCGACCCCTCTTTTTTTCGGTATTAGAGCAAGAATTGTTGTATTAAGACCCTTGGGAAGAAAACCTTTTATGAAGAAAGATTTTACTGCCGCAATAAAGTCATTTCTGATGATAGACCAAGTGGATTTAAAAAACTCACTTGTGTATCCGTCGGGGCCTGGTGACTTGTCATTTGGCATTGCAAAGAATGTCTTTTGTATTTCCTCTTCCGTGATTTCGCGGCAGAGAGTGTTACAGTTTTCCTCAGAGCAGCGAAAGTCCATAATCCTTTGTAATTCCTCAATCTCCATACCCTGAAAATCATCTGGAATTGTTGTCAGAAAATCCCTGAAAAAACGTTCTGCCTCCTCCTTGATTTCCTCAGTACTCGTAACAATGACCCCATTGTGTTTCTTAATCTCGCGTATTACATTCTTCGCTTTTCGAGCTTGAATAGAGTGGTGAAAATATTTGTTGTTTCTGTCACCAACTCCCAACCAATGGATTTTCGCTCTCTGTTTGAGAAATCCTTCTTCTAAATCCACAAGACGAGTCCAAGTGTTGTATGCAGCTCTTTCCTCTTCCACAGCGAGAGGGGATGGATTCTCCAAGTTTAATATTTGTTTTGAGCATAGAACCTTATATGCCTCTCTGGTGCGGTTTGACAAGTCTCCAAGTTTGTCCTTGTTTAAAGCTCTCAGTGTCGGTTTTAAACTTTTCAGCTTTTTCGAAAACCGATATAAAGCTGATGTTGAGGAGAATATAGGTTCTGTTGTCTCCCAATACTCTTCCACTGCTGGGATAAATTGCGGCAAACTCGTGAGCACATTCACAAATTTAAAAGGTTTCCTCCCGCCTCTCTGCTCTGTATCCAACTGAATCCTCCCCCGAAGATGATCAGAACAGCCTCCGGCTTCGAAAATGTTGTATGAGTTGGGAAATTTTTCGGACCAATATTCGTTTACCAACGCCCGATCAAGCTTCTTGCAGATGAGTCCCTCCGTTCTCTTGTTTGTCCAAGTGTAGGTGGGACCCTGATACCCAAGATCAAGAAGCGAGCAGTACTGGGCCGTCGCTTGAAAATCTCTCATGCCAGCAAGACCAGCCGGGTTGGTGATGAATCCGGAGTGCTCTTCACAATCTAGTACTTCTTTAAAATCACCACAGAGAATCCATGGTTTTCCACAAAACAGAGGCGAATTATGATGACATCTAATATCATCCCAAAGCTCCTTCCTATCTTCAGCTTCATTAAGAGCATAAATGAAACTGCAAAAAAAATCCGTTACACAAATTTCCAAACTCACTAAACAAGTAACCATCTGACTACTTTTGAACACTGGTGTAAGGCAGGCAGATTCCCGCCAAAGCACCCAAATACGGCCTCGCCCGTTATGCTCATAATTTGTGATAACCGACCAGTCCTGAAAAACCTCTGAAATAATCTTCTCCGATTTGCGTTCCTTAACTCGAGTTTCCAAGAGACACCCAAAATCAAACTTACCTTCTCTAATCCAGTTTAGAATAACGGAATGTTTTGAAGTTTTATTGAAACCACGAATATTCCAAAAGAAACTAGACATATTAGTTTCTTTTGGGTGCTTTTTACTCCCTCCTCCAAGATGTCTTGGCTTAGAGTGAGTATCAGGACAGAACTTGTTGAGTGCTTTCGAGGTACGTGGTAGAGAAGGTTGGGTACTCTCCTCTTGCCCCGAGCTCTGTTCTACTGCTTTTAGCCCGATCTCGCCTTCTTCAAGAAGTCCATCTACTTCATCAGAGTCTTTATTCTCTGTTTTTTCTTGCTTGTCCTCTGTTTCAAGGACAGAAAAACGTGATGGGGATATCTCCACATTGTTTTTGCTTCCGCATAAGCCCGCTGATTTGCCTCCCTTAGTGGGAGAAACAGTGCTCCAGCCTTTTTCAATTTCCTCTTGTACTTTTTCCTTCTCCAGAGGGATTTGGGCGACAGAAACAGAATGCGCCTGCAGTTCTTTCTCTTGTGGGACTTGTTGTATCGCTGTCTCAGGCTCAGACGACTCAGATTCTTCCTCCCCCTTTTTCTCATCGTTTTTTCCATCTGCCTCTTGCACAGAATGCGTTAGTATAGTGGTTTGCTCTGTGTGTCCACCACACTTATCTGTACTGTGACCCCATTTCTGACATAGAGTGCATCGGAGCGGCAGCCATGGGTAGGAAAATTCTACTTTTACATCCTTTCCCCTGAGATTGAAGTCGTGACTCTTTGGCAATTCCTTGGTTAAATCCACCTCTACAAAAACTTTAGCCACCTCAAAGTTTTTACAGAATTCTGTATTAGGGTGTAGACGTTTTGGCGTACCTATCTTGCTTGCAATAAAGCTTAAACCTTTCCAAGAGTACATGTTGTTCGGAACCTTCTTCATGTTGACCCACATGGGCATAGACTTCAACTCCGGTTGGGTCTCCTCGAGTATAGGAGACCATTTGGATACCATCATAGGGATATCCGTAATGTTCCACATCCCCCTTCTCAGAACTCTAGCTCCCGTTCCCGGATCGTTGATCCGAAAGCGTACCGACTTTTCATCTACTACAAACACATCAATACGAATCGATTTGTCTCCAAGAGGCCATATCTTGTTGACGATCATATGGATCTTACCCAGGTGAGGAGCAGTAGATAAGAACCGGCCAAGTAAGAAATCCTCCCATAGTGGCACATCGTTGATAACGTCCTCTGATACCACTACAACACCTTGCTCTTCTGATTCTGTTAGATCGTATTTTGAAAGCATTTTCCTGTTTTTGACTGCATTAACCCATGACGTTTTCTTCAGATCTTGGGATTCCTTCAGCTCTTGGGGTTCCTGTGACTCTGGATGATCCTTCTCGTTTGGTGTTGGTGGCATCGAGATCATGGTTTCGATGTCAGAGCCACCTGAATCAATTGTTTCCCGGCGGCGTAGAATTCCTTGGAGAATTTGAACTGAAAGTGGAAGAGGAAAGCCGGTTAACCGTCAGGGGACTCCCGACGAGAAAACCCGGAGCAGATCCGATCTTGGTTGATCGATCGCCCTCTCACTTACTGTAGCAGGTAATCACCCTTTTTTTCTTGTTCAAGTTTAAGGATAAGAAAAATTTCCTCTGTCTTGTTGTATTTGACTATAATAGGCATTTTGTGGTAGGAATCATGAATATAGATTACAGTTGGTTGACTTAGCTGTCTGTATATAACAAACAAGATACCTTGAGTCCAAATTTGACTTAGCTGCCTGTATAGGAATCATTGTTCTTACCATTGCCTGTTTGTATATATTTGACTCGGCAATTTTCAATTCTTAAATCCAGTACCGTTTTGTCTTCTCAAGTGTAGTGACAAGTTCGGTCTAAGTCTTGGGTTGGATGAAATACATTTTCCCTTCTTTGGTCCATTGTACAAATGTTGGCCAAATAGACATGTTCTGATCGCCAGGTTGATACAATGCACTTCTTGTGGACATTCTGCTAGCAGATAGTGATAAAGACCGTGGTTCGTTTTTATAGTCTTTGGATACAATAACAAAAAGAAGCTAACCATTCTGCAGTAAACTTTTGGCTCAAAGATAACTTTGAACTTATTATGGTAATCTGTATAGAGGAGAGTTGTATCACTCAGAGAGCGCAAAGTGTGGCAGACCTTGTTGCTTGCACAAGTACTTGTCCGTAGTTAAACATGTGAATTTCAACCATTTGAGCTTTGATTTGATTGTGCGCTCTTCGATAAGCTATTAGAGAGTGGCCGTATTGTTATTGTTTCCTCACTTGGGAGAAAGTATTGTGTATTCTGACGAGTTCAATCGAAACTCCCCTGTGATCTGGTTAGGAATAAGAAAGAACCCGAGTAATAATATGTCTTGTAGCTATCGTCTTCTATTGCGATTGATTGCTCCACTTTCACCACTTACCTATATCGATTGACTAATTCCCTTATTAATCATTTTTCTACACCCAATAGGAAAAGAAAATGTCAAAACCAATGATGAATGGAACATGAAAACATTCAACAACTTCAAAGCTGAATAGCAGATACCTGTTTTAGGCAAATGGATGGGGACTCAATTCTCCCAAGGCTGCTCCTTTATATTGTGCCATTGTTTTAGGCAAATTTTACACAACAAAAAGAGAAAATAAGAAAAACATGTTGGATAGAAAACAAAAGGTCCACACACACACACAGAAACTCTGCGAAAAGCTTGTGTTTAATAAAGATATTTTAGTGTTTTAGTTTTTGAGATGCAAATGCAACATCTACACTCTATTTTTTCAGCATCTCAAATATCCAGACTATTTTAGATTTTGAGATTTTGCACCCAAATGCTATATATAGATATTAATTTTTATATGAAAAAACGAACTGCCCACAGCCAGATGTAACGAACATGCCCTAACAAACATGAAATCCATAGAAGATGATCAATGAAGCAACCACGTGTACTTAGTCATCTTCATCATTCTGGTCTTGTTCCTTTATCCCCCTTGTATGTGCAAACTCCTCATCATCATCATCATCATCATCATCATCATCATCATCATCCTTACGAGTCTGGTGCTCAACATCATTATCATCATTACGAGTCTGGTGCTCAACATCATCATCATCATCGTGTTTCTTTAGCTTATCCCCCTTGTATGTGTACAAGCCCTCAATCTCCTCGTAATTGTAATAGATAATATCCATGCGCTCTTCCTCCATGAGTTTCTCTAGCTCCTCGTGTTGTTTCTTTAGCTCAGCCTTGTGTTTCTTTAGCACATCTTCCACCAACAGCATGATTGATAGATCGTCAATCTTGTCGAATGATGGATACTCAGCCTCGTTAAAATAGCGGGCTCTGACCTCATCACTCATCTTATCATTAAATTGCATGAGATGATAAAGCATAGGATGGACTGTATCATTTAAAGTCTTCATTGGCACCTGCAAACACACAACAAACAAACGGTGAGTTTCAGAATTTTAGTGTCACTTTTTTTTTTTTTTTTTATAATGTTTAGATAACAAACTTACATCCAACTTTGACATCATCTCTGTACATCTCAAGATAGCAGAAAGGTTCTTGTTGCTATCCCAACTGCTCTCATGTTTTGGCATACCCAAACCGAACATTACAGCAGCTCGGCCCAGCTGCATCCAACAACTTGTTCATGTTACAAATTAACAAATGACAAGGAACCAAAAAACAAAAAACCTACCTTCGTTTTGGACGACGTGAAGAGAGATGTATCAATTACAGATGTGGGAATGGGAGGTGGTTTTCCAATTTTCATACATTCATAAGCCAACCTTGTACAATTGACTCGGTCATGAACTATCCACATTCTATTGTTGAGCATGGCGTAGATCGCCCTCAAATTCTTTAATTAAATTATCGAAATCCATCTCACTAATAGTATCCAGCGTCTTAGACAAAACTATGGCTCCTTCGAACCCCATGATCAAATTACTACAACCGGGTTTGCAATCAAATATAACAAAGTTGCGATCGATCTGTTGAACCAAAAATGAGAAAAATAATTCGAAGAAGGTTTCCGAGAAAATAATTTAATCTGGAATAACTCAAGAAGCTTTTCTTACCTCCATCGGAAAACAACACACACGAATCAGTGAGTTTGAGAGAGAGAGAGAGGTTTTGGAGTTTCTGCTAGGGTTCTTCGCGACACGTTATGCCAATCTACAAAGTAAAACGACATACACATTCACATAAATATTTTAATTACAGAAATACCCAGGCCCATGTAGCAAAGAGTAAGGCCCATTCACACGTTATCACACGTTATCACATCCGGGTTCAATTTGACCCACCTGGGTAAATAAATTCCTCTGTATTCACAAATCCAGATCAGATTCAGTAAGATAGAAACGAGTCAACCACGTCGTGGTGTTATCTCTCATATCCGCATTGACTTGTCTTTTGCTCGTTGTTTCCGTCGCCGTAGGGATTTTCCGATCTCCGAGAGCGAGCTTCTTGTCTTCTGTCGATGAAGAAGACCCAACAGCTGCTCTCTTCCTTCGTTGCCGCCGCTCTCTTACCTCCAATCTTCACCATTGGTCAATACTTTTATGTCCTCTACTCCATCACCATGGACTTCTCTCACATAAACGAGACTTTCTCTGCTTCTGCTCCACGAAGAAGACGATGAGTCTAAGAAAAAGCTAAACCCTAATTTTGATTTATCCCCAAATTGAGACGGCGTCGTTTTTCAATGAATCCAAATTTTAGTTTTTTTTTTTTTTCTTTCCGTAAATGGCAAAACAACGTAGTTTTGGTCGGTCTAATACTGGACATAGAAACGCATCATTTAAACGAGCCACGTATCATCCGAATCAAGGCTCCGTTAACAGGTATTTAACGGATTCTGTTAATTTGGTGGTTTAAGCATGAATTAATAAGTTTATGTAGTTATTTCAAAATATTTGTTAGTTCATGTAGGTATAGGCACAATGAAATAGTTCGTGTATATATTCACATAGAGATCATAGTTCATGGTGGTTTAGACCATTTTCCCTATGAAGAACTAAATTTAAATTTGAATCGAATCGAAAAATAAATGGATACCCAAAATATCTGAAATATAATTATATTTTAAAAAATATTAATTATAATAAATTTAAAATAACCCATATATCCAAAATTAAAATTATAATCTGGAATTATAGGTTATTTTAAGTTAAAAATAACTGAAATACCAAAAAAAAGCTGAAATATCTAAAAATACTTAATAATAAATTATCAAAATTTAACCTTTTTTTGTTGCTTTTTCTGATATTTTTGGTACCTTATCCCGATATGAATCCGACCTTAACCTGAATGATACTGAACCAAACCCGACTTGAATATAAAAAACTAGATGATAGTCCGCACCCTGTGTGGGTATAATATTTGGTATATAGTTGATTATTATATAAACTGTTATCATAGTAGTCAATTTTGTTGTGGCTAATGTAATATACTATTGGTAGTTGTTTGTTGTATGATATTTTTTTTTGTTAATGTTAGAAGAAATGTATTATCTGAGATTTTATGTTGTGTTGATTGGTGTTTGAATAATTGTATTGATTGGTGTTTGAATAATTGTATTATGTATGTATTATATTTTGTGTTTGTTTAGTATGTCAAAAGTTATAATATTTTTATATTGGTTAATTATTTATGTTTTTCTTTTTAATATTTTTTTGATATATAACCAAAGAAATTCTGTATAATTGAATACCTATTTCTAAGTATGAAATATTTAAAATTATATTTTAACTTTTTAGAATTAAATTGACATATGTTTAATTTTGACCAAAATATAGACTTAAAACAAATAAAACTCATCAAAGTTAATCAAAATGAATTAGAAAAAAAATTAGATATATATAAATGGGTTGTAACTTTTTCTTTTAACTATTTTCATAAATATTTTCATAAATGATAGTTAATCTAATATCTCTTCATTTGTAAAAAAAAAAACATTTGATATATATAACCAAATTAGAATGAAAAAAGTTCATAACTTCATTTGGGATATATTAGATTGAGTTTTGTAAACAGAAACCCATTAAGCATGCCCATTAAGGGTGAACCTTTTAATGACATGTACAAAAGAAAGATTATGATTGATTATTTTTCCTCAATTTAATCTCACTGAGACATGTGGCAAAACGTCTTCTCAATTAATATATCGGGGATATCTGAATCTATATTCTTAAATTTAAATGCTTGAAAACCTAAACTACCCAAACCGAACCCGAACATATATCTGAACATTCAGACCTATATTTATGGATGATAGGGGTTGATAACTATTTCAAAATCTATTATGATTGGCTCTATGATTGTTCGTTAACGGATTAAAATATAATAAATTATATGATACATCTACATTAAAAATAAAATTGTTAACACATAAAAATAGTTTAAATCTATAAATCCATTATCTAAAATTAATAAATATCCCAAAAATAAATTAATAATAAGCAAATTAAAAAATAAAATACAGATATTATTTTCTATTAAATTAAAATATATTTATCAAAAATATATTCTGGCGATTTTGAAGTACATGTCAAAATCTAGTAACTGTGTTACAAACATTTCACTACATGGTGTATACATAGTTTAATAGTCTATAAATTATTCGCTGCGATTTATTCATAGTTTATTATGATTGATATATATTTAGTTGACTATGGTCTGTACATAATTCACGATATATATACAGTTCACTAATATTTATATATAGTTACTTTTTATATCTATATTGATATTTACACAGGTTCTGAATAATATATTATAAAAGATATAATATGTAGCAAATTAATTTATTATTTCTAAAAAATATGCACTGACCTAATAAATTAATATATTGTTTTACGAAAAGCATGATGACCCAATAAACTAAAATTTCTATACTTTTTGAAGGATAGTTTAGATATTTGATGATACAGAAGTCATGAAACTTTTTATACGAGGTTTTCTATTATTTATAAATTTTTATACATCACAATAGGTAAGAATCTATGCAACCACACACAATTGACATGATTTGTGCATTCTTATTATAATAACGCACCATATATACTGACATAACAAGTTGTGTCATTATCTCCATTTTCATTTCCTTTTAAGCACGATAAAATAGTTCACGTACTTTTCACAACTTTTGAAATTAATTGGGTACTTGTCGAGCTCTTAGCAAGTCTATCGAATAGCTCATTGACCACACTGTCTCCAAAGTATTCTTCTATAATCGTATTGAGAATGGTTCGAAACATTGAAGTGATGAAGTCGTTGGTTAACGTCATATAATCCATAGGATGGCTTATTTTCTCCATTGTTTCGACAGTAAAATTTTCATTTTTCTCAATATATGCCTTGAATTCACTAAAATGCGGAATATAGGTGGGTAAACTGAACAACTCGATCTTTTCTTTGCTCATTATTCCCTACAAAACAAAAAAAACAGTCAAATTGTACCAATGTGTTCAAGAATTCAGTTCTTTAACAATGTAAAGAAGAATAAGCATTAGAGCAGAAAATATGATTAGTATATGAAAAAATTGTGATGGAAATATATTTCTTACCAATTTAGCCATATCCACAAGACAATCTCCAATCATATCGATGACGACACCTTGCCATGTTGAAGCCTTTGGGATACCATCGGGCAAGCATTTTCCTGACAAGATCATTAATCCTCCTGAGACAAGCTCTTCAGCTCTTGCCTCAAGAAAACCTCCCATGTCTTTACTGAACTGAATCATGTAAGCCTTAGTCACTTCTTCAACTAAATTATTACACTGAATATAGCTTTTATTCAAGGCCGGAGATTTCTTGTCACAGACATGTTGGGGAACTTCAGAAAGCCAGTGGAGGGTATAGGAAGTGTGACCAATATGGAGGCTATTTTTTGGTAATACTCTACCATGGAAGGAGCCTGGAACTCCAAATGATAAATATTCTGGTTTGGAAGAGAGAGGTTGGGTTCTAAAAAGTGTGTTGAAATCATTGTTGGTGTGATCATTGAAGCATATTTGGAACTCAAGAGGATCACCAAAGTGTTTTTGTTTCACTGCATCAATGATATTTTTGACAACTTCAAATGTGTTGGGTCCAATGGAGCAACCAAAATCCGCAATTCTCAAAATGTTGGCATCAGAATTACGGTTTAGAAGTTCGAGATCGAAGTTTTCTAAGATGGCTTGGCTGGTCTTTTCTTTAGCACCATCTATCGCCACTTTCTGTATTATAATTGATATATATTACATATCTTAGGTACATTATATTACTTAGCTATCAATGATATAAAACAGAAAGTGAACATTGGTATTTCATTGTTACATACTTGATAAGATGAATTGTAGATGTAACTGTGTGGACCATCACCACCGTTCATCGGAAACGATTGAGGAAGTGTTGGCATTTCTACATGTTTTTCACCGACGTCCACAAGTTTATCTCTCCGTATGTTGGTCATCTTAATTTCAGTTAACACGTAAAGACATAAAAGACGTACATGCATGTTAAACATACGTGAGCTCGGGAAAATAATAAAACTTTAAAGTGATACTGGCGGACCATAAAGAGAGATAATATTAGCTAGATGTGATAGTAATTTTGAATCCATTAATAGTCACATAAAAAGTTGAACCAAATGTACAAATCTTGCATCAATTATAAATATATTAATTTTAACTAAACTTTGGCATGTTGACTTTTTTTTAAAAAATTCAGTTTGTTAAATATGAACCAGTTAAATATTAAATACACATAAAATTGAAAACCATTAAAATTAAAATTAAAATTGAATTTTAAAATTATTCCTGCAGTGATTTTAAAATTACTCCTGCAGTGTAACGTGAGTTAGTAGATTTTTAAAAGTGACACTGGCAGACCAAAAAGGAGAGATAATAGATATGATATTGAATCCATTAATAGTCACATAAAAGGCTGAACAAATGTACAAATCTTGAAAATCACCTTATACCACGGATGCCCACAATGCTGGCAATTGGTGAAGCGATAGCAATAGCTGATGCATGACCCCAAAAGGCACTCAACATCGTATCTTTTTGGTTACTTTCAGAAAGAAAATTTTATATTTTGGTTTAATGAATTGGAAGAGAAGAGATTTATAAGGAGCAAGGGATGAAGTGTGGCGGGTGAAGCTGGGGCCATTTTCGATAACGTTTACCACAATATATAGTTTATAATTCATCTAGTGTTAAGTACCCGAATTATTTCCAGTACAATACAAAAATCCAAAGAAAACCACAAAGTAAAATTTCAAAAACCCAAAATAAAAACCACATAGTTCACGTTTGATAATTAAGCAACATCCAACAATAGGATAATATACTTATATATGTTTGGTTCTTCGGTTCTTGATTTCAGTTCCATATAAGAACTGGAACCGAACCGATACCCATGGTTCCTCAACTCAGGATCCAATGAATATTATAGGTGGAACCGGAATCGAACCAAACCAATTTTTTTTTTGGTTCTTCGGTTCCAGTTCTGCGGTTCCAGTTTTTATGTTCAGGGCTAGTTGGATCCTTTGAATGCCCCAAAGACATGAAATTAAGTTCTCCCATAGATCAGTCTACTCATTAATTGTTTTCTACTAGGTAATGTCTACAATAAACTGTTGTAATAATTGTTTAACATTTATTTGATTTTAATAAATATTAAATCTCGTGTATATGCAGAATCAGTTTTAATACTCTTTCCGGTTTTGGTTAGTTGTCGTTTTAGAGATTTTTTTATATTTCAAATTAGTTAACGTTTTCAAATTTCAGTGCCAAATTTAATAATTTTTAATGATTTATAACCATTTGTATTCCACAGAATAGTATACTATTGGTTGAATTGTATTTAAATATATAGGTAATAGTGTGTTTGTTTTGAAAAACTAACAAACTAAAATTTTTATATATAATCTGTGTGCATCTTTCTAAAACGACAACTAATCAAAATCAGATGAAGTAATATATAACAACATATTTTTGTCATCAAGTAAACATGGTTAAATTAGCATTAATTGATTTTTTCTTGTTAATGATAAATTTTCTAAATCAATGTATTCGTCATCCACTCATTAGATTTTCTAATAAGTAAAACGTGATATTCTATTGAGTAGCCAAATGGATGTGAAATAGTTTTCTGAAATAGGTGTGCTTTATATAAGTGTGTTTTTATTTTATTGTTTTTCGTTAATGATTGACATATTTAACATACAAGTAGTTATGTGTTTTTTGTCGTCAAGTAGTTGACCGAAAAATGAAGGAGGTTTGAGAATTCGAGTATCAAGGGATATGAATCTGGCTTTACTGGCAAAACTTGGATGGAGGCTAATGACCGAACCAGATGGTTTATGGTCGAAGGTGTTACGCTGCAAATTAATTTGGCGTGGGAGATATACGAGATATGCGGTGGTTAGTCTCTAAGGGAACTTGGTCTCCTACGTGGCGGAGCATAATAAGGGGTTTGATTGAAGTGGTGATCCCGTGTATGAGATGGATCATAGGTGACGGTTATCAAGTGCGTTTTTGGGAGGACAGGTGGTTGGGTGCGGAGGCCTTATGGGATCAGACAATAGGGGAGATTCCGGGAGAGCAATGCCAACTGTGTGTTCGTAATTTTTGGCAGAATGGTATGGGTTGGATTCTTCAGAGAATTGAACCGTTAGTGACATTACAGCTTGCTGCAGTAGTTATTGATGATGTCACTGGCGCGAGGGATCGCATGTCATGGGGAGAAAGCGAGAATGGAATGTTCTCTGTGAAATCTGCGTATGCTTTTCTGACCAGAAACGAGGTGCCAGGACAAAATATGGAGGCTCTGTTTCGACGTATTTGGCGAGTTGTAGCGCCTGAACGGGTACGAACCTTCTTATGGCTCGTTGCGAACACAGCAATAATGACAAATATGGAGAGAAGAAGAAGACACTTAGCTGCAGATGGTTCTTGTTCGCTCTGTAGAAATGGCGATGAATCGATTCTCCATGTTTTACGCGACTGTCCGGCTACACTGGGTATCTGGGATCAGATTGTGGCCCCGAATCGAAAACGGGAGTTCTTCGCTTTACCACTGCATGAATGGCTGTATGTGAATTTAGAGAAAGATGTATCTGGGCAAGATGAGATGTGGGCCACTTTATTTGCTCTAGTAATTTGGTGGAGCTGGAAATGGAGGTGCGGATATGTTTTTGGTGTTAATGGAACTTGCAGAGATAGAGTGGCTTTTGTGAAAGATCTTTCTAAAGAAGTAATGACAGCGCATTCGAAGTTAACGATGCAGACAAATTGCAGGGGAAGAGAAGTGAGATTGATTACTTGGGAAAAGCCGAGTATTGGATGGTTTAAATTAAACACTAACGGGGCATCAAGGGGAAACCCGGGGCTAGCAACGGCTGGGGGGGGGGGGTGCTACGGGATGCTCAGGGGAATTGGTGTGGGGGCTTCGCACTTAACATTGGAATTTGTACGGCTCCGCTGGCAGAGATTTGGGGGGGGGGGGTGTACTACGGCTTAGTGGTGGCATGGGAGAAGCGAGTGGAGAGACTTGAGATTGAGCTTGATTCAGAGTTGGTGGTGAAGTTTCTTAAGACAGGGATTTGTGAGACTCATCCGCTGTCGTTCATGGTACGCTTGTGCCATGGTTTCCTTTCAAGGGACTGGACAGTCCGTATTAGTCACGTGTATAGGAAAGCCAATCGTCTTGCAGATGGATTGGCGAACTATGCTTTTGAGTTACCTTTCAGTTTTCATTCGTTTGATTTTGTTCCTGGTTTTGTTGAGCCTTTATGGGATGATGATTTAGGAGGTCTAGCTAGACAGGTTCCTTTGTAATAAACTTTTCTTTTGATTATTTAATAAACATACAGGGCACTAATCGGCTATTTAAAAAAAAAAAACACTTAAATCACCAATAATTTGTTGTTGGTGCATGATGATTGCACCATGTTAGATAATTCCAAAGAAAAAGGAAACATTCTATCTTAGGATAAAGATGTATCTAGAGATAGAATAGAGAAAAGGAAAATACAAAAAGGAAAAGTTTGTGTTTCCTAATCTTAGAGAGTTTAGGAGTTGTCTAGACCTCTATATAAGAAGCTCTAGGTGGAGAGGTGTTCCACAAGAGAATTGAGAGAGATTTAGTTTTTGAGAAGTTTTCTAAATCAATAAAGATAAGTTGATCTTTAATCTTTCAAGTTCTAAGATTTTCATGGTATCAGAGCCAGGTTTGAAAATCATTCAAACGAAGCAAAGAGTTGTAAGAGATCGTAACCAAGATGGGCGACGAGAAGAGCTTACAAAGTCTTCAACCTCGATCGAAAGATCTTGGTGTACCATCCATACGATGTCCGATGTTAACAACATCAAATTATACAGTATGGGCGATGCGGATGCAAGTTATGCTTGAAGTAAGCGAAGTGTGGGAGACAATTGAAGAAGGTTCTGAGGATCGAAAGCAGAACAATATAGCAAAGGCGTTGCTATATCACTCATACTTCAGATAGGTGCACAAAGTTCCGCAAAGAACCTATGGGAAGCCATCAAAGCTCGACACCAAGGAGCAGAACGTGTACGAGAAGCAAGATTGCAAACCCTAATGGCAGAATTAGATCGGCTCAGGATGAGCGAAAACGATACAGTTGATAGCTTCGCCGGAAAAATATCAGGTATCGCATCACAATCCTCTTCACTTGGAGAGATCATTGAAGAGTCAAAGATTGTGAAGAAGTTCTTAAACGGTCTACCGAGACAGAAGTACATTCATATAGTAGCTTCTCTCGAACAAGTCTTGGACTTGAATAATACGAGCTTTGAAGACATAGTAGGACGGATCAAGGCTTATGAGGATCGCATAAAAGACGAAACTCAGAGTGAGGATCAAAGCAAGCTTATGTTTTCAAACTCAAACCGTGGAGGTCATAGTAATTCCCGTGGCAGAGGAAGAGGGAATGGCGATAAAGGAGGCTCCGGGAGAGGTAGAGGCAGAGGAAGAGGAAATTCTAATGGCCAAAACTCAGGAGGAGAAAACTCAGAACAGAAGCCACAGAAGAAAGACCGCTCTCACATAATCTGTTGGAGATGTGATAAAGCAGGTCACTATGCATCAACTTGTCAAGAAAAACCGATTGGGAATCAAGAAACAAACCTGAATGAAACCCACGAAGCAGATGCTCTCTACGTTCACGAAGTGGTTTTCCTGAACGAAGACAAAGTTTTTCCAAAGAACTATGATACTACTAACAAAAGTATCTGGTATCTAGACAATGGTGCAAGCAATCATATGACCAGAAACAAGGATTTTTTCACAAGTTTGGATGAAAATATCAAGGGTAAGGTCAAGTTTGGTGATGGATCGTATGTTAATATTGTTGGGAAAGGATCGATTGTTTTTGTGGGCAGGAATGGAGAAAGAAAAGCCCTCAAAGAAATCTACTACATACCAGAGCTCAAACACAATATTATAAGTCTCGGACAAGCAACAGAGTGTGGATGCGAAGTGAACATGAAAGGAGATGCATTAACACTTCTAGACTCAAGAGGAAGATTGCTTGTACGAGTCATACGATCAGCAAATCGTCTTTACAAGACACCAATGGAAATCGATTTTCCTAAGTGTCTTCATGCACAAGAAGATACTACATTGACCTGGCACTCCCGTTTAGGTCATGTGAGTATAGGTGTCATGAACAACATGGTGAAAAATAAGATGGTGGACGGAATGCCGCAAGCAGTACACGAGAAGAGTGTCTGCAATGTATGCTTAGTTGGAAAACAAACTAGAAACTCTTTTCCAACTCAAGCTACTTACCGTGCAGCTCAGGCATTGGAGTTAGTTCACGGAGACCTTTGTGGACCGATATCACCACCAACACCAACAAACAATCGGTACGTGTTTGTTCTGATCGATGACTTCTCCAGATACATGTGGACGATGCTACTAAAGGAGAAAAGCGATGCATTCGATCGGTTCAAAAGATTTAAGGAAATGGTGGAGAAGCAAGCCGGAAAATCCATCAAAACCTTTCGCACCGATAGAGGAGGAGAGTTTACCTCATTAGAGTTCAATCGGTTTTGTGAAGAACACGGAGTTACCAGACACTTAACCGCGCCATATACACCACAACAGAACGGTGTAGTGGAAAGAAGAAAGAGAACTCTCATGGAGATGACAAGGAGCTTGCTCAAGGCAATGAAAGTCCCTAATGAGATATGGAGGGAAGCTGTGCGTCACGCAACATACCTCATCAATAGGGTCCCGACAAAAGCATTGCAAGGTCAAACTCCATACGAAAGCTTCATGGAAAAGAAGCCGAACATCGAGCACCTAAGAGTTTTTGGTTGCGTTGCGTATGCAAAGATCACAGGACCTCATCTTGCAAAATTAGATGATAGGTCAAGAACAGTGATTAACCTTGGAACGGAACCAGGTTCCAAAGCATATAGGCTATACGATCCTGTTTCAAACAAGGTGATCGTAAGTCGAGATGTTGTGTTTGACGAAAAGAAGGCATGGGATTGGAACTCATCAACAAAACAGAGCAATGGAGAACCAGGAATGTTCAGACTATCGTACAAAGGGCTTACAGATAATGGAAACGAACAGGATGATGATCAAGATAACAACGATCATCAAGTACCTGATCCAGAACCTGTAGCTCAAAACGAAGAAGAAGAAGATGTTGATGATGAAGACAATCAGGAAGCAGAAAATCAAACGACAACAAGATACAGACGCATCGTGAGGAAACCTCAATATCTCAAAGATTACATTCTGCTGGCCGAGTTTGAAAGTGAGAAACTCTTGCTTACAATAGATGGAGAACCAGAGACTGTACTCGAAGCAATGAGGTTACAAGAATGGGTGGAAGCCATGAAAGCCGAGCTTGATTCTATCATTAAGAACAAGACTTGGAAGCTCGTTGACAAGCCACATGGAGTAAAACCCATTGGCTTGAAGTGGATCTTTAAGATCAAAAGGCACACAGATGGCTCAGTCAACAAATACAAAGCGAGACTTGTGGCAAAAGGTTACATACAGCAACAGGGGATAGATTTCGAAGAAGCATTCGCACCAGTGGCTCGGATCGAAACTATACGATTGTTAATAGCCCTTGCAGCAACAAGCGGGTGGGAGATACATCACTTGGACGTGAAAACCGCATTCTTAAACGGTGATTTGAATGAGGAAGTCTATGTCACCCAACCCGAAGGCTTTGAGAAGAAAGGAGAAGAGACCAAAGTATATAAGCTTAATAAAGCTCTATACGGTTTGCGTCAAGCTCCCAGAGCTTGGAATATAAAGCTTGATCACGCTCTGAAACAGATGGGATTCAGAAGATGCGTGAAAGAACCTTCGGTATATCTTAAAAGGAACGAGAAGGAGTTTCTGAATGTTGCAATATACGTAGATGACCTATTCGTAACTGGAACCTCACAGATGATCATCGATCAGTTCAAGAAAGATATGTCGAACGAATTTGAGATGTCAGACCTCGGTAAACTAACCTATTACCTTGGTATTGAAGTAATTCAAGGAGCAGAGGGAATCCAAATCAAATAGGAAGGATATGCTCAAGGAATTCTTGTTGACAGCAACATGGACGGGTGTAATCCGACTCAGACACCAATGGAGTCGAAAATTGACATCTCAAAAGCAGAGAAAGAACCTGAGATAGACGCAACAGCCTACAGAAGAACCATAGGATGTCTGAGGTACTTGCTACACACAAGGCCAGACTTGGCGTATGCTGTTGGCGTTCTTAGCAGGTATATGCAAAGCCCGAGAACATCACATGGTCAAGCGCTAAAACAGATCCTAAGGTATGTGAAGGGAACAACTAACTTGGGACTAAGTTTTAAGCGAGATGGATCGAGTAAGGTGATTGGATATAGTGACAGCAGTCATAACATTGATGTTGATGATGGAAGAAGCACGTCAGGGCACATCTTCTATCTGGCCTCATCACCAATCACATGGACATCACAAAAGCAACCCACGGTAGCACTGTCGTCATGTGAAGCAGAATTCATGGCAGCAACAGAAGCCGCGAAACAAGCCATATGGCTTAAGGAGTTTCTACGTGAGATTCTTGGTTCAGAAGAGAAAGCTGTACTAAGAATAGACAACAAATCGGCCATTGCACTCACTAAGAATCCGGTCTTTCATGGAAGGAGTAAGCACATACTCTCCAAGTATCACTTCATCCGAGAATGTGTGGAGAACAATCAGATTGAAGTTGAGCATGTACCGGGAGTGGAGCAGAAAGCAGACATTCTCACTAAACCATTGGCAAGGATCAAGTTCAACGAAATGAGAAGTCTAGTTGGAGTTCAGATCATCAATCTTCCTAAAATACAAGTTGGAATTAAGGGGGAGAATGTTAGATAATTCCAAAGAAAAAGGAAACATTCTATCTTAGGATAAAGATGTATCTAGAGATAGAATAGAGAAAAGGAAAATACAAAAAGGAAAAGTTTGTGTTTCCTAATCTTAGAGAGTTTAGGAGTTGTCTAGATCTCTATATAAGAAGCTCTAGGTGGAGAGGTGTTCCACAAGAGAATTGAGAGAAATTTAATTTTTGAGAAGTTTTCTAAATCAATAAAGATAAGTTGATCTTTAATCTTTCAAGTTCTAAGATTTTCAACCATTAGTTTGTCAATTCACGTGGATATATTTTTCCCACCAAATCACGTGGATATATTACAAATATTGATGGTTGTCTTTTCTTTTTACGGCAAGTTGATTGTTGTACGCATGCGTGGATTGTATAATTAACTGTTTCTAATATTTATTCTAATACTAATATTTTAGTTTAGTCATATACCGATCTCTTTCTATATAGTTAACATGGTATCAAAACTTATTGGGGTCTATCTTATGATTCTTGACCGTTATTTATGTTCAATGCATGATCTGAAGTAATAACCACTGAAAGATTCTAACGAAATATGAAGCTCGAAAATGTTGGATATCTGTTTTCCTAAACTAAAATTTGATGTATACTATGTCGTAATTAAAGTAAACTAAGTTGCAAAATACTATGAAAAATCATTTCTAATTCTATCTAATGCATATTTTCAATTTGTAATAATAATCAAAAACTAAGTCTATAATTAGGTTGTTAAGACATAGTATTTTGAGTTATGAAAATGGAATAATTACACTTTAGTGCTTTAAATTAAAAAAAAATCTTATTAAAACTCTAATTATTGATTTCATGTTATTATTTCTTTGCGGATTATCTATGGCTTGAACTTTTCTCTTATTTCTTTAAATAGTCTTTACTTGCATCTGATTGACTTTCCTTCATCATATACTCACATTTTATTTATTCAAACTTTTGATAAGATATAACTCTAGGTTATTTTTCCTTTCTCCACAATTTAATTTATCTTTATTTTTCTTGCTTGTGTTTCAGAAATTTTAAGATAGATCACTACACTAGGAATGAAGGTTACTATGGTCGTCGCTCATCCATTTGTCCTTCCTCATGAGGTCAATACACACCCATTTGGAGACCACATTCCCATGCTTTACTTCCACAAAAATCAACAAGATTCTGATTTTAGAGATTTTACCTTCACCAAACACCAACCATTCAACTATTATTACCATCAGCCATGACCACACTGCCCTGTTCCTGCCTATGATCACATCCCCATTCATTCCCAAGACAGCAGAATTGAAGCGATGACGCAAGAGTACATGGAACACGCGCGACTATTGGTGATAAGTTATTGGGTTTCAAATTTTACCCAAAATATTACAATCAACCTAAAAGTAACATGCTACAAATCATCATACTTAGAGATCAAATCTACATAGACTGAAGGTTCACTATAGGTTTTATTGATAACAGTTAAGCCAAGATAGACTGAGGGTTTCAAATCCACATAGACTGAAGGTTTCACTTTAATTAAATGATATATGTTCAGTGTTATTTAGTAAATAAACACGTTAAGAAAATGATAATTTTATATGAATAGTATCGATATACATATGACGTCACGTGTAAATTTATAATCATTGTCCTATCAGCGACCTCAAAGAAAAAGGTGGAGACTATAGAAGGAAAAAAGAAAAAGAAAAAAGGCCACCATCCGTTTCTTCTCTATCAAATTGCATTTGCAAGAATGGCGAACATGGGCGTAGCGACGGCCAACAACAATCAGGTCATTCTTCGTGACTACGTATGTGGGTTCCCCAAAGAGTCCGACCTCTACATGGCCGCAACCACCGTCGAGCTACGTGTACCTGCAGGGTCAATGTCGGTTATGGTGAAGAATCTCTACTTATCTTGCGATCCTCACAGCCGCACTCGCATGGGAAAGCCCGATCCCTTGTCCCCTGGCTCGGTCGCTCACGCTTTCACTATCGGCAAGGTATAAGTTTATAGTCGGCTTAGATTAACGTTTTGGAATGAAAAAAAAAAAAAAACCATTATTGGACCAACTATTATGAGTGTATGTATGTACACGGATCACTTGTTTGTGAGTGACGTTAGTTAGTGACGGTTTAATATTACTTACTCTGTTTAGGTTTATGCGAGTCATGTGCATAGAGACGATTTTAATCTTCTTCTGATTAAAAAATAAAGTAAACTAAGAAAATATATATAACTTCATCAACTCTAAAACCAATTAATGGTGATTATAAAACTAATTTTTGAAACGCAGAAATGTTACAATATTCCCGAAATGTTATGCATGTTGTCATAATGTCGTTAGTCTTCTTGCGATAGAAGAGCCCGAGAAGGAACTCTGATTTGAATCGAGTAACTTTGAATATATAAAGTTTAATGTGTTCCTTTGGATATCACTCTTGTGTTGAAGATTTCATGTATTGTGCTGTAGCCAATCTCTGGGTTTGGAGTTTCTAAAGCAATAGATTCTGGGCACCCAAATTACAGAACAGGAGATTTACTTTGGGGACGAGTTGGATGGGAGGATTACAGTGTTATTACTCCAACTCCTTCACATTTCAAAATCCACCACACCGATGTTCCATTATCTTTCTACACTGGACTTCTTGGTATGTTTTCTCAAGTGCTCCTCTTGGTGATGTCAGAGAATAATATATATAGTCGAGCTATAATAGCCTAGCCCACAACTAAGTAGATGATTGTTTATGCTTTCTTTGGACTGAAAACATTGTTTTTTTCCCACTAATATGATCTCCTTTGTTCTGTTTGTAACAGGGTATTCCTGGTCTCACTGCCTATGTTGGATTTTACGAAATTTGTGCTCCAAAGAAAGGAGAGACTGTTTTTGTATCAGCTGCATCTGGCGCAGTAGGTCAACTTGTGGGACAGTTTGCAAAAATGGCGGGATGCTATGTCGTTGGAAGCGCCAGTAGTAAAGAGAAGGTCTTTTGTCACATTTTGATATATATATATTTTTCATATATTAGTTGATATGTCCCTTTTATTTCCTTTTTTTTGTTATAGGTTGATCTTCTAATGACTAAGTTTGGCTATGACGACGCTTTCAATTACAAGGAAGAGCATGATCTTAGTACTGCCCTTAAGAGGTCAGTAAGTAAATACGTATTTACATGTCTCTAGGGATGTGATTGAGTTGTTGGTTTGGTTAGATTTTTCTCGGTTTTGAGAAATGTAAACCAAAGTAGAACAGTTCATTTTAAGTTTTGGTTTGGGTTTGTTCTGGATCTGAATAAAATAACATATTAACATGTAATTAAACTTATATTTAGTTAGTATATGTTATTCATAATTTCAAAATATTAATGTTGTTTAATAAATTCAATAAGTTTGGTTTTGATATAAAATTTCGTAGTCTCGGTGTGTGGATCAATCAGGTGTTTCCCAGAAGGAATAGACATATACTTTGAGAACGTGGGAGGCAAAATGTTAGACGCAGTACTCCAAAACATGAGGACACACGGCCGAATCGCAGCGTGTGGAATGATCTCACAGTACAATCTGGAGGAACCGGAAGGACTACATAACATAGCCACCATTGTTCACAAACGGATCCAAAATCGTGCACGCCCTCGTGCACAGGTGATGTTCCCACGATCGTTACGTTGCGACATTGTGAGGCAACTCCCACCCCCACTCTAAATCGATAACGCGGCCCTCTTGGCCTCAGTCTTCGGCAGCCTGGCTCCCCTTGAGCACTCCCCTCTGCCCTCTCGACTTTTCCATCGCCACCGATAGAAGTTTCCTCTACCCATCTCGGGCACTCGGGAAAACAACACGCAACGTTCCTGCTCTGATACCACTTGTCACGGGCTTTTCTCCAGAAGACCGTGCGGCACTCGATATCCCTCTTGAATACCGAGTCAGCCTTCTCGTTACGGGACACTTCGACTGGTTTCTCCCTGCCTTGGGCTCATCAGGGAAACGGCTCCAGTTCCCGACCAGTTTGTGCAGGGATGGCCTAGTCCCTTCTTCAACGTCAGATCCACGATCAGCGGAAGATACCCCAAACTCAATCGGGTCGGTCTTCCTGACTCCGAAGGGTCTTTCCAACTCTCGGCCTGCACTCCCCTTCGAACCGAGCCTCAAACCCTCCAGTCTAGATGCCCTAGCGGATAAACCGTGACAGTCACGACCCTCAGAAAAAGGGGTGTGACATCCTCCACCACCCAAAATCGTGCACGCCCTCGTGCACAGGTGATGTTCCCACGATCGTTACGTTGCGACATTGTGAGGCAACTCCCACCCCCACTCTAAATCGATAACTCGGCCCTCTTGGCCTCAGTCTTCGGCAGCCTGACTCCCCTTGAGCACTCCCCTCTGCCCTCTCGACTTTTCCATCGCCACCGATAGAGGTTTCCTCTACCCATCTCAGGCACTCGGGAAAACAACACGCAACGTTCCTGCTCTGATACCACTTGTCACGGGCTTTTCTCCAGAAGACCGTGCGGCACTCGATATCCCTCTTGGACACCGAGTCAGCCTTCTCGTTACGGGACACTTCGACTGGTTTCGCCCTGTCTTGGGCTCATCAGGGAAACAGCTCCAGTTCCCGACCAGTTTGTGCAGGGATGGCCTAGTCCCTTCTTCAACGTCAGATCCACGATCAGCGGAAGATACCCCAAACTCAACCGGGTCGGTCTTCCTGACTCCGAAGGGTCTTTCCAACTCTCGGCCTGCACTCCCCTTCGAACCGAGCCTCAAACCCTCCAGTCTAGATGTCCTAGCGGATAAAGCGTGACAGTCACGACCCTCAGAAAAAGGGGCGTGACAAGTAGTATACATAACATTATATTCACTATCATCCAAAAATTAACATCCTTTTGGTTGGGCAAGTAGGTTCCTTTCTTTTGTTGGACGGTTGCAAGTTATAAGCTCAGTCATCGTGAACCTAGCAAATTTTTGGTTCTCTGTATTCAGGCTGCCAAGTGCCTACTTGAAAGATACAGAGAAATTATGATCTGCCTTTAATTTTTCTGGTCAGTTCTCGAACTTAACTCAAAGAAACTCAAAATAGTTTGGAGTGATATTTTGTAAACCAAAGAAAGAGAGAGGATTAGGGCTGAGGTCGTTCAAAGAGCTGAATACTGTAATTTTTTTGAAAATCATTTGGAGAATACTCTCATCAAGCTGATACAAGACCATGGTTAAATATGGTTAAATTGTTTTAGTTGATGAGTTTTGATATTTTAGTTATATCAACACCTATATAAAGATTTTTACTGATTAATAAAAAATAACTTTCAAAGATTAACTTTAATCTTAAAAAAAACTACGGTTAAGAAGAACTTTAGCTTAATTTTTCTTTCTTTTTAAAAATTGAACAAAGGTTTTTATCAATTTGGTATTGATATGAACCTTTTTTTTTTGTATACCTTGTCGGCTTCCGGTCGGGCTCCGGTAGGAACGCACCGAGGTGCTACAGAGTGGATTTTTCTCGTGGTTCAATGGACACTACACCACGGGCAGAGCCATGCGATCCAAAGTGGGCCACCACCAGTGCCGGCCTTGAAGGGAAGCCAAGGAAGCACAGGCTTCCAGCCTCAATTTTATCAATAATTTGCGGCCCTATTTTTGGAAAAGTGTCTTTAGTGTAGTGGTTCTACCCCTTTTGAAATGAAGCATCATCCCAAGTTCGAACCTCAGTTTTTATTTTCAGATTTAAGAATATTGCAGTTTTTCTTTTAACAAACTAACCACCGTATTTGTCATCTTTTTCTCTTATTGATATCTGCAGTCCTAACTGTTTAACAATTAGCATCAACCAAAATTCTTTTTTTTGCCTCATCTTTAGCTTATTAAACCAAACTCATCATCCTCTTACACATCACTTGGTCCAAGTTTTAATTAAAAATAAATCAGCCAGTATCTATTCAAGTTTATTTGTCAACCACATATTATCCAATGTGTTTTGGATTCTCCACCAATTAAATTTGATTGACTACATAAATATATGAATCATTTTTTTTGTATGTTTAAAGTTTTTCTTTAACTGAAGATATATAAAGCAGTCCTTTATTTTTTTTTGTTTCTAGTCTTTTAAAACTCAGGACCGACACTGCCCACCACACTATTTATCCCAAGTTTGGAATGCCTTCCGACCAGTGCCAAAAGATAACCAAGCCAATTGGACCTTAACTAATAGACTGTGTTGTTAACAACAAAGGAGGAGAATTAAACCCTGGTTGTTGGGAGTTGCACCATTCCATCCAAAGAACCTCTACCACTAGCCCACCACCTTGCGGGCAACCTTTTCCACTTGATAAAAATGATTAAAGATTTTGGAAAAAAACTTCCTCTGACACATGTTTAATACATATTAATAAAATAAAAACAAAACAAGTTAATATAAAATTAGCATATTGCACAGAAAAAAATATAACCACGTGAATTGGCGAACATATATCGCTTTCTATTCTACGTAGACGACCATTTTAATTTGAAATATTTTTTTTTTGACAGACCATTTTGAAATATAACCACGTGAATTGGCGAACATGTATCGCTTTCTAATAGGAAAGCATTAGTTTTCTAAACATAAGCAATCAGCGTTAAGCCGTAACTACACTAATGCTTATTTCAGACCACGCAAAGTTGACAATAATAAACTTCGAATTACTAAACATTTTTTTATTTGGCCATACGAGTACGAGTTCTTGCTTACGGTGTATTCGAAAATTTGGAAAAACATTTATTCGTGGACATTTTTCCTCCAGAATAATTAGTCTCCGTTTAGACCATAGATTCCTTCTGAATCAAAAAAAATAGTTGACAATAAAAAAAGAAAAAAAGAGAACCATACCTAATTATACATATATTATACGACAAAGGTGGTGCAACAGTATGGATGGCGCTTGGAAAGCGTCAGATATTTATTCAGGACAAGGATGGTACTGCAAAGGGATTGGGGAAGCAGACCAGATGATGGGGATACGTAATATACGGTGTAGTCTTTCGCCATTACACGCGGAATTTGAAGCCTTAATTTGGGCAATGGAATGTATGTATACACTACAACGTATTCCACTGGTTTTTGAGACGGATTGCTCTGATTTGGTTAAGATAGTGTCTTCTCCACTGGAGTGGCCGGCATTTTCTATTCATTTAGAAGAATTCCACTATTGGAAGGAACTCTTGGGAAATTTTCAGCTGAAGCTTATATCCCGGACGAAAAATGGAAAAGCAGACAAGATGGCGAGAAGTGCACGTAGTCATCCCACAGAATTGGTCTATATTGATTCAATTCCACCACGATGGCTTACTCTGGATATTTAGTTTATTTTATTTCTTTGTCGACAAAAAAAAAAAAAGGTGGTGCAACAGTGCTAGTCCAGACAAATATAGTGGCCTAAAGCATATTTATCAGTGGTGGTCTATATTTAATTGTAAAGTACATTTATATTATATATTTTCTCTTTAAAAACTACAAACTAATATATTTTTCTTTAGCTCTATATCAAAAAGTTAGAGGAGTTTTAAACTATTACTTGATAATTTATCTATAATATCTAGTTTTTTCAACAACTAAAAGATCACAAGTTAAAAAAAAAATTAAAAGATCAGTGGATCACCTTTACTTAGTTTATTTGAACTATTATTATTTGCCAACCTTAAGTAACACAAGAAAAAATAAATAAATAAAAAATCTTATCCAAAAATAAACGGGAAAACATATGTCAAAATAAAATAAAAATGAGAATATTCAAAAGTCTAACACGAACTGAAAATAACAAGTAAAAATGATGTACCTCTAGCCACTCACGACTCAACTATACTCAGTTATTGAAAATGTTTCCCCAAGCATTGTAAATAATGTGTGGCCTAAGCTCTAGGCTTCTAGCTTCATGAACCTCATGGAAGGAACGGTTCTGTGCATGGTGCAATCACTAAAAAAAATTAAATAACTAAATGCGAAAAACAAAGGGTGACTTTTTTTTTCATTTTTCTAGAAAAACAAGGGCTAAGTTTGTTAGTCTAATGGTAAAAGAATTTCGGATACGTCAACTCCTTTTCCGTGGATTTGTTGGCTTTTATGTATATGGTTAGTTGAAAACTTGAAATGGGGTGCTTTTAGATAGACTAAATAGGTGAAATGGACTGATGACTATATTCATCCTAAAAGTTTTTGTTTCTCTCATGGCATAATATCAACAATCACATCCACAAGTTGGCATATAAATTAGTACATTAACAATATTATATATATAACAATATCAGAAACTAAAGGTGTATGGAAAATTTCTGTTGCAAATATATAAGAGAGTAGTTATACAACTACGTGTAGATTGATCGTTAAGACTAATCTTAATACATGGAATCTTACCGATATAGACATGTACAAAATTATGTAGCAGTTTAGATAGTTTAGATATGTAGCATTTGACTCAATAATTTATGGCATACGATTTAGTATAGTTGATTAACATTAATTATTTCGATCAATGTTGATTTTGGTTTAAATTTAATTGTTCAAATAGTTTATTCTAAACAATTTTTAGAGTATGTTAAAATTAGTACGGATTCAAAGTTAAAATATAAAAAATGCATGAAAAAAAAGTTAAAATAGGTCATTTTCCCATTTTCCAATACCTTTTAATTAATTAGTTGTATTATGGAGACTACAGATATCCTACTTGAGGAAAAAATAAAATAAATCAAACTCCAACTTTCCAAGAGCCTAAGTGATCATAATATTCACCAACTGTGTCGAGGTAAAGACATGTGGAATAGTGGTGGTTCCACAATATTTTTTTATCTTGAATGAATTGGAAATCGACTTTGATAAATTATTCAGCCCGTTCCTAAACCACAGGCCTTCCGCGCCAAGATACATACAGAATATCACAATGTTAATTTCTAGAAACATTGAGAGACAAAATCAAACTTAATGGAAGCAGTTCGCTAACCGTATACTGTTATTTGATAATTGAGTTTGGTAGTTAGATTAAGTATTAAGAGTCGTGTATGTTAAGTAAAGCAGTTAATTATGTTCAGAGTCACAAAAAGAAGAGTTACAACTCTTAACATTCGTGTTTGTAAAAATCTATTTAAGTCCTTGTTGCAATATTGAAATAGTTGTTCTGGTTTTCACTTTTTATTGCTTCAAAAAAAAAAGGTTCTTTTGTTACTCAGGTTTTGGGTTGATCACGATCAAATAGTTTGTGATACAAAGTCTGATTCTTACATATAAGAGGTGAATCTTTTATACTCTGTTCTATCTCAGACATTCAGTTTCAACATGGTATCAGTGCACTATAAATTATGACGACTAATCCGAGTACAAAGATAAGCAAAAAGAAAAAGAAAAAAACTATCCAACATTTCCTTCATAGTTACTCCCAAAACAAAAGAAAAATATAAGACAGTTAAAAGTTGGCTACTAATGTGTTAGGAAATAGGCGGTCAAATCTTTTGCGGAGAAAGACCAGAATTTGTGGAAGCGGGAAGATACACACACGAATTTGTTAACGGAGTTCGGCCAATCTTGCCTACGTCTCCGGATCTGCTACAGATCTTTTTTTTTATTATTCACCTGGAAATTTTACAACACTCTCATCCCACACCCAAACCCGAGAACACTCCGAGAAAATTACACTCTTAATTTTCTCTCAAAAAAAAAAACCTTCTCTTCTTTTTTTTTTTCATCTCTCTCACGTTCTCTTCTCTTCTTTCTCTCCTCTTCTCTTTCTCTCTTGTTTTAGGATTTTTGGGATGGATTTGATTATGAGAGGGTGCACATATATATAGGGGAGGAAATGGGGTTGGTGAGCCAAAAAAGTTGACAAACGTTGCACCGTCCTTCACCAACCAACTTCACCTGCCAAAAAAGAAACGTGTTGTTTGACTAACAATCTCCCACTTGAAGACTGATTTCAATCTGTCTTCACACCTTAATCAATGTAGCAGGTCTTCCATGCTTATTACTCCAACAAGCCAACTGAGGTTGTGTACAACCTCAGCTTATCATATGGCACGACATTCGTCAGCATATCTGCCGGATTCTTACTTCCTGGGATCTTCTCAAGCACCAACATTTCATCTTCTAATGCCGATCTGATGAAATGATATCGACGATGTATGTGCTTCGTCCGAGCGTGGTAAACCGGATTCTTTGCCAAATCAATGGCACTCTTACTATCACAGTACAACACACTTTTCCCCTGGTCATGGCCTATCTCTTCTAGAAAAGACTGTAGCCATATCATCTCTTTTGTTGCCTCCGTTACCGCAACGTACTCAGCTTCACAGCTTGATAGAGATACAATTTTCTGCAACTTTGAAACCCAACAAATTGCAGTACCGCCAAAAGTGTAGACATACCCGGTTGTGCTCTTTGTGCTGTCAACGTCACCTCCGTTGTCAGCATCAACATATCCCTGCAATTCCGTCTTAGACTTCGTGAAACACAGCGACAAGCTTGGATTTCCTTTCAAGTATCTGAAAATCCACTTGACGGCTTCCCAGTGTTCCTTTCCTGGATTGCTCATAAATCTGCTGACGACTCCCACTGCATGTGCAATGTCTGGCCTTGTACATATCATCGCGTACATCAAACTGCCTATAGCGGAAGCATATGGAACCTTATCCATATATGCCATCTCGTCTTCCGTCTTTGGAGACTGTTCGCTGGATAACCGAAAATGACTTGCCAGAGGAGTACTAACTGGCTTCGCATTATCCATGTTAAACCTCTTGAGGACTTTCTTCACATACTCCTCTTGTGATAGCTTGAGACCTTCCTTGCTTCTACTGATTCTCATCCCTAGAATCTGTCTTGCTTCTCCAAGGTCTTTCATCGCAAACTCTTCTGAGAGTTTCGTCTTCAAGCTATTGATCTCATGCAAGTCTGCTCCTACTATCAGCATGTCATCAACGTATAGGAGCAGTATCAAGTAGGAATCTTCAAACTTCTTGAAGTAACAACAGTGGTCAGCTTCACACCTCAAGAAACCGACACCTTTTATAAAGTTGTCAAATCTTTTGTACCACTGTCTTGGAGCTTGTTTTAAGCCATACAAACTTCTTTTCAGCTTGCAAACAAGGCTTTCTTTCCCTTTGATCTCAAAGCCTTAGGGTTGCTTCATATAAATTTCTTCATCCAAATCACCGTGAAGAAATGCCGTCTTTACATCCATCTGCTGAAGGTGCAAATCTTCTTGTGCTACCAGCCCGAGAACCGTTCTAATGGTCACCATCTTGACTACAGGAGAAAAGATTTCAGTGTAGTCAATGCCTTCTTTTTGTTGGAATCCCTTCACAACAAGCCTCGCCTTATAGCGTTTACTCCCATCAGGTTCTTCTTTTATTCGGTAGACCCACTTGTTATGCAATGCCTTTTTATTCTTAGGCAAATCTGCTAACTCCCATGTGTGATTGGATAACAACGAGTCCATCTCGTCATTCATTGCAAGCTCCCACTTGATTGACTCATCAACTTGCATAGCCTCTTCATAACATTCAGGCTCGCCTCTGTCCGTGAGCAGAATGTAGTTGAGCGATGGAGAAAATCTTACAGGCTTTCTGATGATTCTACTTGACCGTCGTAACTCTGTGACCGATGTATATGGGACCACTTCAGAATCATCACTCTCATCCGCCTCACCACTCTCTTCTTGAGAGATTTCTTCTGCTGTTGCGGTATCCTTTTTCAACTCTGATTTCAGGATATCATCTAAGTCAACAGCTTCAGGCTCTTTTTTCCCTGAGCCTTCTCTTAGCTTATCTTTGTACAACACTTCTTCGTTGAACACAACATTCTTGCTGCGGATGATCTTCCGATTTTCATGATCCCAAAAACGGTAACCAAACTCCTCGTTACCATAACCGATGAAGTAACACTTCTTAGATTTCGAGTCAAGTTTACTTCTTGCAGCATCATCAACGTGAACATAAGCTAAGCATCCAAATATCTTCAAATAAGAAAGATTTACTTTCTTACTGCTCCATAATTCTTCAGGGATCTTAAATCCCAAGGGCACTGACGGTCCTCTGTTTATTAAGTAGGCTGCAGTACTGATTGCATCTGCCCAAAACGTCTTCGGCAATCCACAATGCAATCTCATGCTCCTTGCATGCTCGTTCAGGGTCCGGTTCATCCTTTCTGCTATTCCATTTTGTTGAGGCGTTCCAGGAATAGTCTTCTCCATCTTGATTCCACTATCAGCGCAATATCTCTTGAACTCGTCGCTGATGTACTCTCCACCATTATCAGACCTTTAGACACTTCAACTTGAGATTTGTCTCAATCTCAACCATGGCTTTCCATCTTTTGAAAAACCGAGAACACTTCATACTTGTTCTTCATGAAGTAAACCCACACCTTCCTTGTGGAGTCGTCAATAAAGGTCACATAGTAGTATGAACCTCCCAGCGATGCAACAGGAGCGGGTCCCCACACGTCAGTGTGTACCAGCTCTAACTTCTCAGACTTTGGCTCTCTTCCTCCTTTTGAGAAACTAACCCGTTTCTGCTTTCCAAGGATGCAACTTTCACACATCTGATGATCCACCGTCTTCAGATCTGGAAGAGCGCCATTTTCTACCATGAGTTTCATCCCTTTCTCACTCATGTGCCCCAACCTTTAGCAACCACCATATAAATCCTCTTGTTTGAACACTCAGTGGGACTTGAACCCACCGTACTTGAGCATCTATCTGTACCGCTGTTGGTGTCAACAGAACCCGCCGCTTAACTACACCTGGTTAAGAAGACTTTCGACACAAATATCCTTGCTCCACCTATTGTTCAAACTCGTCTTGTACTAAACAGAAAATGTTAATCTGTACCGTCAAATTTCCCGATACCGTGTGCCGAACCATCTTCGCCTCCCATCGTTTCTGGAACCACCGTGTTGAAAACACCTCCGTCGACAAACCGATGTTACCGACAAAATTCACTATTCACGAAATTCACTATTTACGTGAACAGTGATTGCATGCAACAGTGTTTTTGCATGCTGAATAGTACTGTTCCTCGTGAACAGTAACACCGCAAAAAATTGACCGCTCTGATACCAGTTGTTAGGAAATAGGCGGTCAAATCTTTTGCGGAGAAAGACCAGAATTTGTGGAAGCGGGAAGATACACACACGAATTTGTTAACGGAGTTCGGCCAATCTTGCCTACGTCTCCGGATCTGCTACAGATCTTTTTTTTTATTATTCACCGGGAAATTTTACAACACTCTCATCCCACACCCAAACCCGAGAACACTCCGAGAAAATTACACTCTTAATTTTCTCTCAAAAAAAAAAACCTTTTTTTTTTTTTTTTTTCATCTCTCTCACGTTCTCTTCTCTTCTTTCTCTCTTATTCTCTTTCTCTCTTGTTTTAGGATTTTTGGGATGGATTTGATTATGAGAGGGTGCACATATATATAGGGGAGGAAATGGGGTTGGTGAGCCAAAAAAGTTGACAAACGTTGCACCGTCCTTCACCAACCAACTTCATCTGCCAAAAAAGAAACGTGTTGTTTGACTAACATAATGTATTCAAGATTTAAAGTTTTCCTTTCGAATCCAACAAGATAAGATGTGACTGATCATACTCGTGATTCACACTCGCCGTAGCAGTTCTATTTAATTTCTGAGTCGTTCCTTGTTGTGGCTGCAAGGAAACCAACAGAGGAAAGAAAAGAAAAAAAAAGAAAAAAAAAAGTAAAACAGATAAAGAAATTCCGAAATGGAGGAAACGCCAAAGAGGAGGAGAAGGGTCTTGTTAATTCCAGCTCCAGCACAAGGACACATATCTCCTATGATGCAACTTGCGAGAGCCCTTCACTTAAATGGTTTCTCCATTACAGTTGCTCAAACCAAGTTCAACTACTTGAAACCATCAAAAGAGTTAGCTGATTTTCAGTTCATCACCATCCCGGAGACTTTACCAGCCTCGGATCTGGAGAATCTAGGGCCAGCTAGGTTTCTTCTTAAAATCAATAAAGAATGCGAAGTTAGCTTCAAGGAGTTTTTAAGTAAGTTGTTGCTACAACAAGAAGGTATTAATGATGAAGAGATCGCATGTGTCATCTACGACGAGTTCATGTACTTCGCTGAAGCTGCAGCCAAAGAGTTTAAGCTTCCCAAAGTTATATTCAGTACCGAAAATGCAACCTCTTTTGCTTGTCGCTCTACCATCTGCAAACTCTTTGCAAAAGATGGATTGGCTCCACTTAAAGGTTGGCTTCACTTATGTTTACAATTTTTAAAAATATTCTATTGAAAACTGTGTTTTTTTTTCGGTAAAATATGAAATTTTCTTACTTATGTTTTAATTTCCAACCTTTGTTTTTATTAATTATCGATACAAACGCCAAAATATACATATAAAATATTATCAAGATCCAAAAAGTAGATAAATGAATTTGTGTTTATGATTTATATTACTCCATACGTTTCTGAAATTTAAATGTTAAAAAATTGTGCTTCAATAAAATAGTTTTTTTTTAGTTTTCTATAATTATTAATGGCAAATTGTAAACTTTGAGAAAATCATTAATTTTCTTTAATCATTATTGGTTTAGAATTATTGAAAATTGTTAATTAATGAGTACATTGCTAAGTATTAATATGTTTTTTTAATATGTAAAAACACTTTAAAATCTATTATTGAGAGCTGCTAAAAAAAATCTATTATTGAGAAACAGAGGAAGTATTTCCCTTTTTTTATCTTCAATTGAGAAAAGTATTTGAAAATTTAACATGTAGATACTAGTGCGTAAATTAAGTGTTTGAATAACTGTGGCCAAAATTTTGCTATCAATGTTGATTTTCACAGAAGGATGTGGGCGAGAAGAGGAGCTAGTGCCAGAGTTGCATCCCATTAGATACAAATAAAATGTTTTAAGAAGTGGAAGTGTTTAAGGTTTGAGTAATAAAGAAAAAATGAAGAACAAGTGAAGAAAGTGTAAAGAGAGAGAGAGTTTAGATCGGGTCTTTGAATTAAGGAGGATTATATTTCCTTAAGTTAATAACAACTTACAATCGATGGTTATATATATATACAAACCAAACAAATCTTTGTCTTAGATCCAAGAACACACCATCATTAAAGTAACCGACTGATGTAGAGGAAGCTTCTACGGATAGAACTAGATCCGTTGATTCTAAGAATACCCGGAAACTAGGGTTTGTGAATACTCTTCACAGTGGTTTATCAAAACCTCTTTAGGAAATCTCCTTTTCATTAAATCATCAAAAACTGAATAATACAATAAGCCTAAAAGGCTATTTATAAGAAAAGCCTCAAAACCCTAATATTCTAGAATATTCCTAAGAGATAAATATCATAATATATAAATATAATTAAAATACAAATATATTATAATTATCATAATTATACGCTGCATCAGGTCTCGCCGGCCAAGAAAGATTCGTCCTCGAATCTTCAGTCGGATTCTTGGCACCAAATAGATCTTCGAAATATGCAAACGCCCGAATTTTGCACGATCTGAACTTTGCACGAAATTTGCACCGATTTTGCACGAACGTCCAAACTCGTCACAGATCTGCCTCTCTTGAGATCTTGAACACCTTCGATTCTGCACGGGTTTCGCACAAACCGGATTTTGCACGGAACCGAAATATAGAACAATCTGACTGCGCACGGATTTTGCACGCATCAGATTCTCATATGAACCTTCTTTGAAGACAAGGCTGAAAACATCAACATCATCTTCATAGACGTCGTAGATCGGATCACCATAGATCTCTCGATAGATCTCATGGTCCTCTTCTCTCTCGACAAAAGGACTTTCGTCCTCGAAAGTGTAGATGCAACTACTCATCATGATCCAGAATCGTTCTTCGACTAAGAAATCAAAGAAACGCAGCTCTGATACCAACTGATGTAGAGGAAGCTTCTACGGATAGAACTAGATCCGTTGATTCTAAGAATACCGGAAACTAGGGTTTGTGAATACTCTTCACAGTGGTTTATCAAAACCTCTTTAGGAAATCTCCTTTTCATTAAATCATCAAAAACTGAATAATACAATAAGCCTAAAAGGCTATTTATAAGAAAAGCCTCAAAACCCTAATATTCTAGAATATTCCTAAGAGATAAATATCATAATATATAAATATAATTAAAATACAAATATATTATAATTATCATAATTATACGCTGCATCACCGACCCATGACCCCTCTTTTCTTTTGTTTGAATTGTCTTAGGCACTCCATGAGCTTGTGAAGACCTTCTAGAAGACATCTTTGCTGATTGGATATACAAACTGATATATTCACAAGATGAGTAGCTTATTCATCATATTATGTATGTGGGTAAACCATCCTTTCTATACTTCCCCTCAAGCTTAATCCGAGATTGGAGCGATTAAGCTTGGAGCTCTGAACATTCACCTCATTAAAAACCTTCATATAGAAAAACCACATGGGACAAAAGCCATATGAAGGAAAAGAGTGTGAACCACATTGCTTAGGGTCTTTGATGCGTGCTTGAGAAATATCCATAAGTCCAAGCTTCTTATGAATAAATTCACAAGTCTTCAATGTAGCAGCCTTCGTGAATATATCTGACAATTGATTTGAACTCCGAGTGTAACAAGGCAAGATTACTCCCAATTGCATTTGTCTCTCACTTTGTGACAATCAACCTCAATGTGCTTGGTTCTCTCATGAAAAACTGAGTTTGAAGCTATGTGGATAGCAGCTTGATTATCACAATGCATTGTGATCGGAAGAGGAGTTTTGATTCGTAAGTCTTCCAACAGCATTTTCAACCACATCAACTCGGTTGTTAGCCTCCTCATTGCTCTATACTCAGCCTCGGTGCTTGAGCATGAAACAATCTTTTGCTTCTTGCTTTTCCAAGTCACCAGATTCCCTCCAACAAAAGTACAGTATCCGGTTGTTGATCTCCTATCTTTCCTATCACCAGCCCAATCAGCATCACAATAGCCAACTATGTTTGAGCTTCCATTGCAGCCCATCCATATACCTTGTCCTGGAGTGCCTTTGAGGTACCTCAGAATCTGATCCACCATATTCCAATGAGACATCCTTGGCTCTTGCATATGTTGACTGACCTGGTTCACAGCAAAACACAAGTCAGGGCGAGTGAGAGTAAGATAGATAAGCTTACCAACCATCCTTCGGTACAGCTTGGCGTCTTCAAACGATTTGTCCTCTTCACTCTCTCCTCTTTGATGAGCTTTGTAAGCATCCTCAATAGGAGTCCTGGCTGGTGTTGTTTCCAATGTTCCTGAGTCATTTAAAAGATCAAGTGTGTACTTCCTTTGAGACAAGAAAAGACCTTCCTTTGATCTACATACTTCTATCCCAAGAAAGTACTTTAGTTCTCCAAGATCCTTAATATCAAAAACCGAATTCAAATAGGCTTTAGTATCTTGAATACCAACCTTGTCATTCCCAGATATGATGATATCATCAACATATATGAGAATGACTACAGTACCTCTTTGGCTTTGCATAGTGAACAAGGTATGATTGGCTTTAGACCTCTTGAATCCACGATCAAGTAAGGTGAAACTCAGCTTTCTGTACCATGCTCTTGGGGATTGTTTCAATCTGTAAATGGCTTTCCTTAGCCTAAGTACTTTCCCTGGTTGAACACTTGCTTCAAGGGCTGGTGATGGTGTCATATAAACCTCCTCTTCCAGCTCCCCCTGAAGAAAGGCATTCTTCACATCCATTTGCCACAATTCCCACTCCAAGTTTGTTGCAAGTGAGAGCACAACTCGGACTGTATGTAACTTGGCCACTGGAGCAAAAGTATCACGATAATCCTCTCCATAGGTCTGTGTGAATCCTCTTGCAACCAGCCTTGCCTTATATCTTTCAATTTCTCCATTGCTCTTATATTTAATCGTGAAGACCCATCTAGAACTGACTGTCTTCTTTCCCTTAGGCAGATCTGCTTCATCCCAGTGTGATTCTTAATCATGGCACTTGTTTCCTCTCCACACGCATCCCTCCATACTTTATGTTCTTTAGCTTCCTCATAAGTCTTTGGTACTTCTTCTTGATCAAGAATGCTAATGAACACCTGATGTTCCTCAGGAAAGTGAGCAAAAGAACACACGGCTTGTGATGAGTGAGCCACTGCTTGAGAGTTATAATAGACTCTGGTATTGCAGCAATTGGGCGGATTCTTTCTGATCCTCTGACTTCTCCTTAATACAACCGGTTGATCAGTCACTACCTGCTCTTCAACTGGTTCATTTTCTTGTACTTCAACTGATTCATTTTCTTGGACCGGTTCCTCCTCAGTCATTGGAGCCTCCTCATTTGCTCCTTCACGAGCTTGATCATGACCATAACTCACATTCTCCCCCTCAGGATCAAGCGGGACTGAGGGATGAGGAGGAGGCAGGGACGGAGGAGGTGTATAAATGCCCAAATTTTCAAAGAGCATACGTAAGATGGTGGCCCGGTCAGAGTGAGATTGAGCTAGGTTCTTCAAGCATGTCCAATCCTTTCCTGTGTAGTAGCCCTTGTCTTCAAAGAACTTCACATCACGGGAGACCATAACCTTGCCAGTTTCAGGCACCAAACACTTGTATCCCTTTTGTGTGCTAGAGTATCCAATGAACATGCTCTTCATGCTCTTCGCATCCTGCTTATTGCGGTTCTCTCCTGGAACTAAAACAAAGGCCACACAACCAAACACCCGTAAATGATCAATGGATGGTTTGATTTTAGTAAGTACCTCAAAGGGTGAAGTGTCATGAAGGACTTTGGTCAGTGTCCTATTGATCAAATAGCAAGTTGTAACCACTGCATCTCCCCAATATCTCTTTGGAACGCATGTATGAAACATCATAGAGCTAGCTACTTCCATGAGATGTCTATTCTTTCTTTCAGCAACTCCATTCTGTTGTGGAGTATATGGGCAACTGGTTTGATGAATGATCCCATTTTTAGACATGAAGTGTTTGAAAGCCTGACTTGTATATTCACCACCATTATCTGAACGAAATTTTTTAACATTGACATTGTAATGGTTAGTGACATGACATATGCATGGAAATTAATGAATGCTTCTAGCACACGGTCCTTAGATGGGAGCAAAGTTAACCATGTATATTTTGACTTCTCATCAATGAAGGTGACAAAGTACTTATGATTTTCTCTAGAAATGCATGGTGATGTCCAAACATCTGAATGGATCAAATCAAAGCAATTTTCATATAAAGTAGTAGATTTTGGAAAAACAGTTTTGCAATGTTTGCCAAGAATACAAGCTTCACAATCCTCATTCTTAAAGTGAATGCTAGGCAACAACAAGTTAAGATCCCTACGATGAGGGTGTCCTAATCTAGCATGCCAAATCGCATTATTAGCAACAACAACATTTAAACTAAACTCGCATGACAAACAAGAAGATTGATGAGTGTTTTCAAGAACATAGAGATTTCCTTTTGTGGTTCCTTGTCCAAGACATTTGCTGGTTTTAATATCCTAAAACCAAAAATCATTAGCCCCAAATATAGCATAACAATTCAAATCAGAAGTAGCCTTTCTTACTGATAATAAATTCGATTTAAAGGTTGCCATATAAAAAGCTGATGATTCCTTATCAAAAAGCTTTAGGTCCCCAATCCCTTATATCTTCACCATTTCGCCATTTGCAATACTAACATGTCCTAAAGCCGGTTTAATATTGCTAATGAGCTTAGAATCACTAATCATATGATGACTAGCTCCTGAATCAACTATTAAAGGCTTACTAGCACTGTCTATCAAGTTAACATTGCTGCAAGAAGCATGAAAGCTTAAAGGTTGAGCAATGTTACCAGACTCAAGCGTTTTGATGAGAGCATCAAGGTCTGATTTCTTCACAAACTATGAGAATGCAGCCATTGCCATTCCGCCTCCATTATTGGGCTGGTTATTTGGTCCACCCTCCTCATGAGCACCGGAAGGTCCAGAAGCAGCATTCGCTTTGCGGTTATCCTTCCAACAGCCTTGAGTGGAGTTGTTGTCCCATCCGTTTGAAGCTGACCTGAGATGAGGATAAAGTGTGTAGCACTTCTCCTTGGTGTGTCCAGTCTTCTTACAGTAGTCGCAAATGACAGAACTCCTCTCACCACCCTTGTAATTTCCCTTGTTAGCAACCGCTTGCTCTGCTTTGTTAGCCAACACTAGTTCTCCTCCTTTTCCTCCAAAGAGTCCAAGAGAGCCTTGTTCCTTCTGAATTTGAGAACAGACCTCATCAAGGCTGGGAAGCTTTGCGCCTCTCAAAATGTGCTTCGTCAGGTCTTTGTAAGATGGATTCAGCACCATGAGAAGAGCAAACACCCTATCTTGCTCTCGCCTTTCGTTGAGAACACTTCCTTCAAGCGTGGGTGGTGTCAGCATCTACAGCTCAGCCCAAAGAGATCTGAACTTGCCAAAGAACTTGTTGAACTCCATGTCTTCTTGGCTCAGATTATTAATGGCTCTCTTAACCTCAAAGACTCTGGTGAGATTAGAAACATTTCCCAACACATTTTTCAAAGTGTTCCATAGCTCTTTTGCTCCTTCACAATAGGAATAAGCTTCAAGAACCGGCGCATCCAAAGAGGCTTGAAGGATGGCCAACACATCTTGATCTTCTTGGAACCATTTGTTGGTATCCACCACAGCTGCTTCATCCTCTACAACTTGGTCGCCGGTTAGCTCTTCAACGTGGCTCCACACACCACGACCACACAAGACAGCTTTCGCAGTTCTAGCCCAAAGAAGATAGTTCTCTCCTCCTTTGAGAGTTACTGGAAGCACCACAGTCTTTCCCTCATCCAAACCCATTGTTTTTAAGCAAGAGCAGAACTTTTACACAGTGGACAAAGCTATGGACTGCTGGATAAAAGGAATTTTAAGAACCGTTTTTAAGAACAAGATCCCGGGACAAAGAAAAGTGTTTCAAACACAATAGAAGAAAGACCAAGATTCGAAACCTTGCTCTGATACCATAAAATGTTTTAAGAAGTGGAAGTGTTTAAGTTTTGAGTAATAAAGAAAAAATGAAGAACAAGTGAAGAAAGTGTAAAGAGAGAGAGAGAGAGAGAGAGTTTAGATCGGGTCTTTGAATTAAGGAGGATTATATTTCCTTATGTTAATAACAACTTACAATCTATGGTTATATATATACAAACCAAACAAAGCCACTTAATGAAATAAATAATCAAGTGAAGGGAACACAAGGAATAAACAAATAAGCTTTGTCTTAGATCCAAGAACACACCATCATTAAAGTAACCGACCCATGACCCCTCTTTTCTTTTGTTTGAATTGTCCTAGGCACTCCATGAGCTTTTGAAGACCTTCTAGAAGACATCTTTGCTGATTGGATATACAAACTGATATATTCACAAGATGAGTAGCTTATTCATCATATTATGTATGTGGGTAAACCATCCTTTCTATAACAAAGACCTACCAACTTCAGCATTTTCACCAGTAGAAGTCTCAGTGGTGGTGATTAAGAAATCTTGTGACAAAGGGACAGCTTCCTCTATGATAATCAACACAGCAAGGTGTCTAGAGATTTCGTCCTCAGAGTGGCTTCAACAAGAACTTGAAATTCCGGTTTATCCTATAGGCCCTCTTCACATGGTGGCTTCAGCTCCTCCTACGAGTCTACTAGAAGAGAATGAGAGCTGCATAGAATGGCTGAACAAACAAAAGCCAAGTTCAGTGATATATATAAGCTTGGGAAGCTTTACTTTGCTGGAAACTAAAGAAGTGTTGGAAATGGCTTTAGGGTTGGTTAATCGTAACCAACACTTCTTGTGGGCAATTCGACTTGGGTCCATACTTGGTTCTGAATTGTCTAATGAGGAACTATTTTGCACGATGGAAATATCAGATCGAGGCTACATTGTGGAATGGGCCCCACAGAAGCAAGTGCTTGCACATTCTGCGGTTGGAGCATTTTAGAGTCATTGTGGGTGGAACTCGACCCTAGAGAGCATGGGGGAAGGAGTTCCGATGATTTGTAGGCCTTTTACTAGTGATCAAAAAGTAAATGCAAGGTATTTGGAGTGTGTCTGGAGTGTTGGGATTCATGTGGAGGGTATAGGAGTATATATGTAAAGGATAGATTAGACATTTAATCTCTTAGCTTAACCTAATGTAGCTACTGTATATATACTGTAATCTCATCATCAATAATACTTAGCCTCCTATTCTATATGGTATCAGAGCTGTACGATACCTAGAACCTCAAAAAATTTCTCATCAATAAAACGTCATCTTCTATTCTCTTTCCCTTTCGTTAAAAATGGCTACCCACTCAGACATCTTTGTTCCTGCAGACACCACATCTCTAATCAATGTCAATATGCACAACGTTACCAAACTTACGGCTACCAACTTCATCATGTGGAGTCGTCAAGTTCATGCTCTGTTTGATGGCTATAATCTAGCCGGCTATCTCGATGGCACAACAGTCTCACCAGATCAAACGGTGATCACCGATGGTGCCGCTACCCCAAATCCGGATTACACCAGGTGGAAGCGCCAAGACAAGTTGGTGTACAGTGCCTTGCTAGGTGCGATCTCCACGTCAATTCAGCCTCTTCTCTCCACCGCGACGACAGCTTCTCAGATCTGGAGTATCCTCTCGGCAACATATGCAAAACCGAGTCGAGGCCATGTTAAACAACTGCGGCATCAACTCAAAACCTGGACAAAAGGTACTAAACCAATCAATGAATACGTTCAAGGATTCACAGTACGTTTTGATCAATTGGCGTTGCTAGACAAACCAATCTCCCATGAGGATCAGATTGACTATGTGCTTGAAGGACTACCGGAAGAGTACAAACAAGTTGTTGATCAACTTGAGGGACGTGACACCACTCCATCTCTGATTGAGGTGCACGAAAAACTTCTGAATCACGAAGCGCGGCTTCTTACGACTGCTACGGTGACACCAACGACACTTCCGGTAACTGCCAATGCTGCATACAGGCCTCCTTCAAATCAGAATTATAGAGGGAAATCTGGTTCTCGTGATGCTCCCAACACTTGGCAGCCTTCTCCGTACCCGTCCAACAACAACAACACCCACGCGTCTAGTGCCAGAGGACAACAATACGGCTCCTCTCCACGTGGTTATCAAGGCAAATGCCAGATTTGTGGAACCTTTGGCCACAGCGCCAAACGCTGCTCTCAACTCCAACAGTTTGCTGCTGGTTCATCTGGACCTTCTCGCTCATACACACCACCGGGGACCAGTCTGTGGCAACCGCGTGCTCATGTTGCATCTGCACCCTACAATCCGAACAATTGGATAATGGACAGTGGTTCTACACACCATCTCACCTCTGATCTCAACAATTTGGCCTTACATCAACCCTATTCTGGAGGAGAGGAGGTGACAATTGTTGATGGTTCAGCTCTAGCAATTTCGCATACTGGTTCTTCTTCCTACTCTACTCCAATTCGACCTCTTAAACTCAATGATATCCTTTGTGTGCCGAACCTTGCTAAAAACCTTATATCCGTATATAGACTGTGTAATGCTAACCAAGTTTCCGTCGAATTCTTTCCTGCATCATTTCAGGTGAAGGATCTCAGCACGGGGGTCCAGTTGCTCCAAGGGAGAACTAAAAACGAGCTTTACGAGTGGCCAGTCAACTCCACCAACATCACATCAAACTTCGCCTCACCTACACCCAAAGCTTCTATGAATTTTTGGCACTCAAGACTTGGCCACCCACAACCATCTACCCTCCAAAATCTTATCTCAAAGTTTTCTTTACCTTTGCTGTCTTCGAATAAACAATCATCTTGTTCTCATTGTCTTTCAATAAAAAGCCACAAGCTACCATTTTATTCCAATACGATCATGTCGACCCAACCTCTTGAATATGTGTACACCGACGTTTGGACCTCCCCTGTTTTGTCCGTTGACAGTTACAAATACTATCTCATTCTCGTTGATCACTACACCAGATATACTTGGTTCTATCCCCTAAAACAAAAATCCCAAGTCCGAGAAACCTTCATTACCTTTAAAAACCTTGTTGAAAACCGGTTCTCCACCAAACTCAAAACCTTGTACTCTGACAATGGGGGCGAGTTTATCGCTCTCCGAGCTTTTCTCTCCACACAAGGCATCTCCCACTACACATCCCCACCTCATACCCCTGAACACAACGGTGTTTCCGAGCGAAAACATCGACATATAGTCGAGACTGGACTCACATTACTCCACCAAGCGTCGATGCCTCCCACATACTGGTCTTATGCTTTTGCCGCCTCTGTCTATCTCCTCAACCGACACCCGACGCCGGTGCTTCACAACACCTCCCCATATGCTAAACTCTTCCACCAAGAACCAAATTACCTCAAGCTCAAGGTGTTTGGCTCGCTCTGCTTTCCGTGGCTAAGACCATACACCAAGAACAAGTTGGAAAATCGCTCCACAGCGTGTGTGTTCCTTGGGTACTCACTCACACAGAGTGCTTACTTCTGTCTCGATCGTAACACTGGTCGTATCTATACATCAAGACATGTACGCTTTGTGGAAGACCAGTTTCCGTTTGCCACACCGGCTATGGTTCCTGTAAATGTGCCTATCCCTGAACAACAATCCCAACCCGCTCCCAACCATGCTCCTTTCACCCGAGTGCCACTCGTAACAGCTACGTTGCCTGCGCCCCCAAGCTCAGATTCTCACCGCGTGTCTTCAGAGTCATCATCCACCTCTGCTTCACAGCAGTCATCGCATGACAACGCGAACTCTGTTGACACGAGTACTAGATCATCTTCGGATGAATCTACTCCATGCAGTGATTCGACGGAACCGACAACCTCAGGTACGTCCTCTACCTCTCCACATCCCCACCAACTACCATCTACCCAACCCTCTACCTCTCAACCCTCCATCTCCCAACGAACTCGACCAGTGAAACAACCGAAACCACCCGCCGTTAATACCCACCAAATGAAAACACGAGCCAAAAACAATATAAACAAACCCAAAACCAAATACTCCCTTGCCGTCTCTACAGATCCTACTAAACCTCACCTCCCAAAAACAGTTAACCAAGCCATGAAAGACCCGAATTGGAGGTCAGCGATGGGAGAAGAATACAATGCGCAGCTTCGTGAACATACTTTCGATTTGGTTCCGCCAAAACCAAATCATCAGGTTATACCGACTAAATGGATATTTACTTTGAAGTATTTGTCTAACGGTAAACTTGACAGGTATAAAGCTCGCCTCGTTGCACGCGGATTTAATCAACAGTATGGCTTGGATTACTCTGAAACATTCAGTCCGGTTGTCAAATCGGTTTCTATTCGTTCTGTGTTACAGATAGCCGTATCTCGATCGTGGATCATCAAGCAACTAGACGTCAATAATGCGTTCCTTCAAGGCACACTGACTGATGAAGTCTACGTCTCTCAACCTCCGGGATTTGTAGATACAGACAGACCGCATTTCGTATGGCGTCTCAACAAAGCTCTCTACGGCCTTAAACAAGCTCCACGCGCGTGGTACCAGGAACTACAACGCTTTCTCTGTCAGATTGGGTTCTATAACTCGTTGGCTGACACCTCTGTGTTTATCCTCAAACACGGAGCAGATCTAGTCTACATATTAGTCTATGTCGACGACATTATCATCACTGGGAGTCAATCTATGCTTATCGATCAAGTCATTGATACACTTGCGGCAAGGTTCTCCTTGAAAGAGCCCACGGATCTCTCTTATTTTTTGGGCATAGAAGCTACTCGTACTTCTAGAGGGCTTCACTTGATGCAACGTCGCTATATCCTTGATCTCCTAGAGAAAACCAGAATGCTCGACGCAAAACCGGTAATGACTCCTATGGCTACCAATCCAAAGCTATCCTTGAAGTCCGGTACGCCACTTGTGGATACCTCTGAATATCGCATGGTGATTGGGAGCCTGCAGTATCTCTCCTTTACTAGACCGGACATCGCTTACGTTGTCAATCGTTTATCGCAATTTATGCATCAGCCCACCGATGAACACTGGAATGCTGCTAAAAGAGTACTACGCTATCTTGCCGGGACTGTTTCACATGGCATATATCTCAGAGCAGATTCCCCTATCTCATTACACGCATACTCAGATGCTGACTGGGCAGGAGATACAGATGATTTCATTTCTACGAATGCATATATTCTGTATCTAGGAAGCACTCCGATCGCTTGGTCATCCAAGAAACAAACCAGTGTGGCCCGGTCTTCCACAGAGGCAGAGTATCGATCAGTCGCTAACACAGCCTCAGAGATTAGATGGGTTTGTTCTCTTCTCACTGAGCTTGGCATTCAGTTACCATCGACCCCTGTGATATATTGCGACAATGTGGGAGCAATGTATCTATCCGCAAATCCGGTGTTTCATTCGCGGATGAAACATTTGGCACTCGATTATCATTTTGTCCGTGCTAATGTTCAATCGGGTGCTCTCCGTGTGGTCCACGTCTCCACCAAAGATCAGCTCGCTGACTCACTCACGAAGCCACTTCCAAGACCACGGTTTCAAGAACTGTTCTCCAAGATTGGAGTGTCCTCAGCCCCTCCATCTTGAGGGGGCGTATAGGAGTATATATGTAAAGGATAGATTATACATTTAATCTCTTAGCTTAACCTAATGTAGCTACTGTATATATACTGTAATCTCATCATCAATAATACTTAGCCTCCTATTCTATAGAGGGTAAGCTAGAGAGAGGAGCGGTCGAGATAGCTGTGAAGAGATTAATGGTGGATGAAGAAGGAAAACTGATGAAGATGAGAGCACTCAGTTTAAAAGAGAAACTCAAAACATATGTTCTACCTGAAGGTTCTTCACACAATTCTCTAGATGACTTCATTATGACTCTTTGAACTTCATTTACAGACACATTTTGTATCTACTCATTTCAACTAGATTCCATGGTTTGAATTTGTATAAATGAAACTTAAAATTTAAAATAAAAGTTATGAAAGTTGTTTAGAGGTTTCGGAAAAAAATGACAAATATCAATTAGCATTTTGGAGATAAAGATTTCAGACGTCAGTTACTTTTCATCAGATAGAGGAAATTCAAAGTTGAGATTTCACTCAAATTTGAACAAAAAATAAAAGACAATAGCAAAAATTTCCTATCTTTGAGGACCAATTGGACGTAACGACCAATTTGTTTTCTAACAAAGAGCTTTCTTTTGATTGCTATGATACATGTATTGGAGTTAACTTTCCAGGTTGAGATTTTACTCAAATAACCAAAACGGCTCCAGCCACAACATAATATAGACTAGTAATAACACGAGGCAATGCGTGGGGCGAGACAGGTTTTTGTTTCTTTTTTCTTAATTTGGTCTGAGAAATTCAGTTTGTTTTTATTTGTTGGATAATTAATTTTTATTAAATAGTTTGCTAATATAATGTCAATGGATTGTACGTTTATTTGTTAATGGCTGTAGGTTGTTTTTATGAGTTGCATTTTACGATCATATGCATAAAATTAAGCACATTATAAGTTGGTTCAGTTCGGTTAAGATTATTCATTTTTCGACGAAGCAGAAATTACCTTGTATTTTGTTGTTATAATAAGAGAAAATTTGGGAAAATACCTTAATAAGAGTTTTTGTTTTGAAAAATACCTAAGTTTTTTTGGATTTTGAAAACTACACTTTTTCTGAAATGAAATGACTAAATTATCATAGAATGGAATTTATAATTAAGTTAAATAGAATGAATTTTAAATAATAAAAGTAGAAAATTTAAAATTTTATTTTAATTTTTTCATATAAAATGATAAAAGTTCTTTTATTCTTTTTTTATAAATATTAACTTCTCTTTTTTCCTGAACCAAAATATTATTTCTAACCTTGATCCATACATGGTGATTAATTAGATTTTATAATCTTAATATTTTTTCATTATAAAACTTTATTTCAAAATTATTGTCAATTGTTTGATGAAGTTAGATTATAAGTGGGATATTAAAGTTTTTTATATAAGGTTCCAAAAATAATTCTATTTGTTTATGTATAAAATTTAAAATTGAAAATATACTAATCCATTTCAAAATTAATAATTTTAAATAATTAAGATAATTTTTTTATATCGGCAACAAAAATAAAATATTAATCTTAACAATATTATTTTCAAATTTTATTTTTAATTTATAATGATCTAATAATGGTTTGTTAAATATGGTCAAAATAGTCTTTTAACATATAAAAGTGTATTTTTCAAAATCCAAAAAAACTGGGGTATTTTTCAAATATTAATTCTTAAATAAAGTATTTTGCAAAGTCCTCCTAATAATAATTATAAATTAGATTATACTACAATTAAATTTACAATTCTCTAGAATTTTTTTCTTTGTTATAGTTTATAATTTTTTATTTTTTATTTAGATTCAAAATTCTAATGTATAGTTGAAGGTTCAAAAAATTATATTAACCAAGTTGAAGTTATATGAAAAAAACTTCAAATTTACTAACAATGAGAATTAATCATCATATCATAATCAGTATTTGCGAACAAAATTTTTTATTAGTATACATTTTGGTTATAATGTTAAAATAGATCAAGTTTTTAAATAGAAAAACTATTTATATATTCTAAATGTTAAGAACTGAAACAGTTCTTTGTATACTGAAACCGTTTTTCGTATACTTTTTATTCGAAATTTGATTCTGATTTTTGGTCTTGTTGGGAGCTAGATATAGAATATTTAGTGTTAGTAGGTATATGTGAGATTTTTTTTTGAATTATGAAAAGAATAAAAGGCATATTCGTATTTAGTGGTTAGGATAGTTACCAAAAAAAGGCATATTCGAATTTGAATTAATATAGATATATACAAAAAAGAAGTTGAATATTTGATAAACCATTGAAAATAGAAAGATTTGCTAAAATGGGTCAAAAAAATGGAACACTTGTCCCTTTACACTTTTTTGAAGTGTGATTTGTCCCATTACACTTTACTTATTTTTTAATCCAATTATAACCCTAAAAAATAAATTATTAATTGAAGACCAAATTATTTCTTCCCTTTTATTTATTTTCCTCCCTTCTCTTTATCAATTAAAAAACAAAAAAAAATTCCTTAATCTTTCTCTTTATTGAATATTAAAATAAATAAAAATTATTATTTATTTTTCACAACACATCTTTAATTTTTCAAAATCCCATTATATCCCTCTTTATATAAATTTAAAATATAATTGAATTAAGAAATTAATATTTTATATATAAAATAATATTTTTCTAATAAAACTCTCTTTTTGAAAATAGAGAATATATTTGTTGGATACTAAAATAATAAAAATATAGTATTTATATTTTATAATTTTTTTACTTAAGAACAATAATTATGAAATAAGTAATAAATAAAATTAAAGTTATTTATTTTTGTTATAATTTTAGATTTTTAAGTTGGAAAAGAAATTAATTAAAAAGATTTGAAAAGATACTGTGAATATTTTGTTATCATATTTCCTAGATTTTCTCAGATTACTGTAGAATATGTATTCTACCAACGGTAGAACATAGAAAGAATGGTGGAAGTTCTATTCTACGGATAGTAGAACAAAGTGGAAACAGTAGAATATAAATTCCACACTTCGTAGAATACATAAGAAACGGTAGAAAATGTATTCTACTAAATCTGACTGAACCGTAAAATGTAGAGAAAACAGTAGAATTCATATTCTACAATTGGTAGACTATAAAGAAAACAGTAGAAACTATGTTCTACGATCGGTAGAAGATATAGCAAACATTAGATTACATATTCTACCGGTCCGTAGACGGTAGATTATGAATTCTACGGTTGGTAGAATAGAAAATTATCTTTCATTTTAAAAATTAATTTTCAAAAACAAAATGTTAATATATTCTCATAAGTGTATATTCTAATGTTTTGATTTTTCTTATATTTTCTGAATCTCTACAGTATTAATCGTGAAGTACGTTTTAGAAAAAAGATGAAGAAGATCTTTTATTTACTATATTTGCCACTCGATTATTTCAAAAAAACTGTTTGGAAACAGTTTTAGTTAAGGGTAAAACGGACCGAGTTCACTGAGTCAACCAAGTTTTGTAAAAAACCCGACCCGACGACCTTGGTAAAACACGCGGATCTTGAATATTCCACTTAAATGAAACCGGTGCATACCATTAAAAAAGAACGAATTGAATTCGTTGTCTTAGGCAAGCTCCAATATGGTTCTATTCAAGCCCATTAGCCATTACAATCCCTTATATATTATTTGAGGATCCTTTTTAAAAGACTAACATTTACTTCATGTATTTATTACAAGAGTGTTATCCTTACTTATATTAATTACATATAATGCTATTATATGATTTGATCACTTATATTAATTATCACTATTACATAATCAAAACTATGATATATCTCATAGACTCTAATTAAAATACCGGTTATTTATTCATTCATAAAATATATAGCTTTAATTATGAATTTGACCAATATAATCAATAATTTTATATTAATATATATATCATGTTTATTAAATAACTTTTACTTGAAAAATATATATTATATTTCAGTACAATTATTCGTTTTAACTTATATTTATGAATTACAATAATAACTATACATATCACTTCATATCCCCTATATATTATTTGAGGATCCTTTTTAAAAGACTAACCTTTACTTCATGTGTTTATTACAAGAGTGTCATCCTTACTTATATTAATTACATATAATGCTATTATATGATTTGATCACTTATATTAATTATTACTATTACATAATCAAAACTAGGATATATCTCATAGACTCTAATTAAAATACCTGTTATTTATTCATTCATAAAATATATAACTTTAATTATGAATTTGACCAATATAATCAATAATTTTATATTAATATATATATCATGTTTATTAAATAAATTTTACTTGAAAAAAATATATTATATTTCAGTATAGTTATTCGTTTTAACTTATATTTATGAATTACAATAATAACTATATCACTTCATAATAATTTATTTACATAATCTTATATTATATATATATATATTTATATTTCTTTAATCTTTATTTAATATAAAACTTATAAATACTTTTACTTTATTAATATTATATTATAATCTTATAATATAATAAAATTATATATTATTTTTATTAAAAAGCAACTTACAATCAATTTTAATATATAAATAAAAATCACTAATTTATATCAACTTACCATGATTATCAGATATATTTATTATAGTATATAACTACAGCTATAATAAATTTCATTGTATTTAAACATAATTCAAATTTCCTAAAATAAATCAACATAAAATATTTGATTTGTATTGATACCAATCAGTAATAAAATTATGGTAATGAAAAATTTTTCTGTTTCTAAACTTAATTAATAATATAGATTAAAATAAGTAACCACACATTTAATTAAATAAACATATTATAGTTGAATTTATGCCTATTCATATCAATTTAGAAATAGATTCAGATATAAATAATATGTCATAATTTTTTACTCGATCAATAATAATAGAAAAATAACTGATTTTTTAGTAATGTTATCCTATATATGATTTAATTGTTTTGCATTTATTAATATACAATTTTAAAAGATTTTGAAAATGTTAAAATCACATTATATATCTATATAAATAACTATAAAATTATATTTAATTAATATTTATATAAACATTTTACTCCGCGCATGGCGCGAGTTACTACCTAGTTTAAATATTAATTCACAATATCATATACAATATTATTTATGATAGTATGAATGTACGATAGCAAATCTATAAACAAATCAACTAAAACTATGGAACACATTACCTTCGTTTTTAAATTTCAATCATCATTGTTTTTTTCCTTGGTCACGAGATTAAAACAATCCATTAACATATTATAATATATTTTAATATATTTGAGCTAAGAACTTTTTCCAAGTTGTATATTTATAAAAATTTAACCTATAATGTAAAACTATAATCTGAGAAAAATATAAAAATTATAATTAAATTGATATATTTTTAACTTAACAAGGAAACATAATATTATTTTTGAAAATTTAGACACAAATAAAATAAAATCTTGATTGAATAATTTTAAACTAAAACATGATATACATAAATCTTCAAAAAATCTCACTTGATCAAAATTATCTATCATGATAGATCTCAAATCTCACCTAATTATAATAGTATCTCGGCACATTCTCATTATCTTCAAAATGTTTCCAAATATTTTGGTTACATTAAAAACACAATATCTTGGTAATCAATATTTTTAAGAGAGATTTTTTTAAATGACCTCTTTTGAGACATTAATGTGAATAGAGACCTACCGAAAAGGAAAATTTTAGAAATGACCCCTTTTAGTATGAAATTACGTTTTACCCTTTAAGAAATATTAAACCCAACCCCCTTATAAAACAGTAAACCCAAACAAAATTTATCTACCGTACTCTGCCTTACTCTGCCTTAATATGTGGATAATTTTCAACATTTTCCTTTTGGGTGGGTCTCCTTTGACATTAATGTTTGAAAATGGATCATTCTCACACATTTCCACTATTTTTAAAACCATATAGTCACTTTCCTTTATCTATATATATAAATAGAGATTCAGTCGTACATCTTTTGATGAACCGGTTTCACTAATTTTGTTATTACATTATTTTATAAAACACATCTAAAATATATTTTTCAGTAAAATAACAACAAATTTGTTACCCGCGAAATCGCGGGTTATATCACTAGTTGTAAAAGTATTTATTTTGAATTTATTAGATTTATTTGAAGGGCAATGTAGTCAAATTTTTATAAAAATAAAGAAAGGTGTATGTGGACAAATGTTCTATTTTTTTGACATATTTTGTCAAATCTCCCTTGAAAATATATATTTGGAGATATATTTGCTAATTTCGGCCACTTTTTTTTAAGGAAGTTACCAATTGTTTTTTAAATGGAAATAATGTAGATATTGGATGATTTTTTTTTGCGGATTTTGTGTAACAGCGGTTTGATATTAAAATAATAAAATACATAAAAGATATCATTTATATAAAAACCATAAATTATATATAAAAATATGTAAAATTAATATTTAAAGACCAAAAACGAAACCATATAATAAATAGTTAAATAAATATTTTTAAGAGTCTAAAACAATTTTCTGTATAAAAACATAATTGTATAGACAGATATATATCTAACTAATATGTATATATTATACATTATCAAATAAAAAATAAAATATAAAGTTTTAAAAGGTTTGAATTTTTTATAAAATATATATAGTTACATATATAAATTTTAGTTGATATATGATATATATATTAAAAATATGAATTTAATATAAAAATTATTGATACGAGAAAATGAAAAAATTTCTTAACTTTTTCCAATTTTTATCATTTTTCTTATTTTTTATTAATTTTAAGATAATTTATTTTATATTTTGAGAAAAACAATTTGGAACCACCCGCCACCGCTTGCAACCGCAAACGATTGCTGAAAGCAGCTTTTGGATTTTAGCGGTACAAAGTGGTTTGAAGCGGTTTTTATGATTGTTACAAACCGCTGTCAACCGCTATCACCCGCTGCGTTTGCGTTTGCGGGTGATAGCGGGTGAACCAATCAACACCTAAGTATACCGCGTCGAGTCAACTACTGAGTTAACTCAATAAATCCAAATCGATTTTGGCCCTACATAAACCTGTTACCAAACACATCTTCTTAGAGAAATCAGTGGCCTATGCTGTAATTAAAACATTTTTAGAGTATTTTTTTAAAGTGACCTCTCAAATAATACTATAGAGACACCTTTATTCGAAATTAGTGGTTCAAGCACCCAAATCAAATTTTTTCCAATTAGTGCAATATGTTTTATTTATTTTATAATCATACGAGTCGAATCAAGAAAATACACAAATCACACAATAATACAGACAAAACCACAAATTTCTCCAATAAACATAAACACATCTCACCGTATATATTTCTTCGTCCCTTTATTTATTCTTCAATTATGTGATACGCATACCATATCTGATCAGAGTGGTGGGGATTTGTCACTGAAAAAGCGAGCAAGAACCCTGTTTTCAAGTAGCTCTAAAGCGTCAGAAGAGTTGATGCAAATAGGTGGCTTGTATTGAGATGCCAAAGCACCTTGAGAGATTAAAAACTCCTTGAGAGTCTCGAATGTTCCTTGTTGCACAACTCTTATCTCTAGAGGTCCAACAGATCCATCTTTTGTCCTGACCTCTCGATAAATAAAATTAAATGATTCTTCCATTAGAGAACAACATTCCACCATTACCTTGTTATCAAGTTTAACAATGTCATTAGCTTTCTTGGCTTTGAGTTCCCAATAGAAAACGTAGTGACCTGGAAGATTGGAGATATCAGAATAACATGTGAATCCCATCAATATTAAATCTGAAGATTTAAGGTTGTCTGTCGCATGATTCAAAGCCTTGAAAATGTCTTCTTCAGTTGTAGCTTCCACGTTGATGCTTAGAATCACACTTTTCCTGCGCACGAATCTGAACTGAGGTGCATTGTTGTGGAATCCAGACACTTGTAGGATATCACCCATTCTATATCTGTGTAAACCTAATAAAAAAATTTAATGGAAATTAATCAACACTTTATTAGTTTAGAAAAATGTACCATATATATGATATATTTATATAACTCACCGAAATAATTTGTGATCACGGGCTCATAGTAGCACCCAATCTGAACATCCACAACCACAAGATCAACAATTTCATTTTTGTTTCCTTCATCAGAAAGTAAGAACTCAAAGTAGGACATGTTGGGCATAAAAGTGTAGGATACATCTTGCGGCTTGCATAAGGGATTCACATTCACTCCAAACATTGTTTCAGAAGACGCGTAAATCGAAGAGATCAAAGGCAGTTTGTTGGAGTAAAACTCTAACATTGGAATGAATTGAGCGTTTTGTCCTGTAATAACGCATTGAATGAATTTTGCTTTGGGCCAAAGACGTGTGATTATACCTTTCCAAGATTCTTCTCGGCATTCTTCTTCAATGAGATCCGCTAATTCGGAACTAGGTCCTCCAAGGATGTTAGTAACAACGTCTCTACAAGTAAAATCAGTGATCCACTCGCTAACATGGCCAGAACGGATATTGCTATACATTTCTTTCCAATGATTCTCAAGAAGAGTGATTGCACCAACCAAAGTAGAGGCAAAGGTAGCAGCCACACTCACAACTTGGTCTCTCTTAACAAGACCACAAAGAAGATGGCAGTACATAGCCTGCTTATTATCTGGACACAAAGTTACTTCATCAGGGCTTGTATAGCTATTTGATGACCGGTTCTTGAAATATTCACTCATCAAATAGCTCCCCATTACGGTAGAAACTGGCAAGCCAGAGGGTGTTGTAGATGGCGCTCTAGCGAAATTAAATGTCATCGCCTTTCCTTGTTGAACACCCTCGATATGCCTACGTACCGGAAGCAAGGAGATGGGTTTTGATGTTTAAGTTACAAATGAACTAAAAAAAAAAAATTGAAGAGTTACGTACTTTGATATAATGGACGAGGATTGAGCAAAGATGAATGTCATGTCCTCAAAGAACTTGTTGTTAACAGGGAAGATCTTTGGTTTCCCTCCAGAAGTTCCAGAGCTACATAACAACAATGTCACAAATGTATCATATATGAGTTCTATATATTGTATGTATACGATCTGTTAATGATATGATGGTTTTGTCTTAATTAAGAAACTGGATGATGTTATACCTCAAGAGAAATCGAGTAACGGGCTTTCCAGAAATGACATATGAAGGCTCTCCATTGACAGCACGTTCGATATAAGGCTTAACATCATCATACCTCACAACTGGTACATTCTTCTTGAATAACTTTTTATTAGAGCTTCCATGGAGAAACTGTCGAAGGTACTCTGTGTTGGCGTTAAGTGTGAGTATCTCCTCTAATAATTTGTCTTGTATTTGCTTCGCATTTGTTGTCAACTCCTCCAGATCGTTGAGATCCAAACGTAGATTCATAACTGCTCTTGCTTTCTGTTTCACTTCAAGTAAGTTATTCTTGATGTTAATAAATAGGTACAGACCAACGGTCAAACATCATTACCAAATATACTACACTTGTTGCACTCTTTTATTTATTTTTCGAACTTTAAAAATGGATTATTTAACTCTTTTATTTTTTATAAGGATGGTTTTATCTTAGTAGGGTTTTCTATTCAAAATTTGACTGTGAAAACATCTTCAACGCGTTAGTTGATATATTATGAAATATCATATAAATACCCATTACACTTCCGTCGATGTCGATGACTTCAAAATGAAATTGCTATACTTCTTCGATTCTTTTTCTCCAAATTAAAACCCTAACCATCGTATCCTGTTATACCTCTCGTGCTTTATGTAAAAATAGTGCCAACAATAGTTTTCTGTATTTTCTTCCGTATTTAATCACAGCATACTCTACACTCGACATGTACAACAAGCAATCACATGCCGTTAAAAAAAAAAAAAGCAATCACATATTATTCTATCCAAATCATATATAGTAGCAATCACCTATTATTCTATCAAAATCATAAAACTATATAATTAAATATAAAATAAAGCAAAACAACTAAATACATGCACTACAAGAAAACATTGATATTCTGACGGAATTTCCGAGGGAAAATGAGTTCCTCGGAATTTTCTGACGCAAAACCGAGGAAACTCCGAGAAACGTGAGTTCCTCGGAGTTTCCTAGGAATTTTCCGAGGAAGTAATTTTCCGTCGGAATTTTCCGAGGAAATTCCGAGGAAACAGAGTCCGTGGGAAAAAACCGACGGATATTTCTAAGATACCGAGGAAAGTTTGTACCCGTTAGAGACCCGGTGGGGTAGCCGTTGGGCGAGTTCAATAATTCCTAGGAAATTCCGAGGACAATACATAAAAAACATAGGAACCTGATGTTTTTTGTCATTTCCTCGGAATTTCCTCGGAAATTTCCGAGGAAATTCCTAGGAAATGGGGTTTTATAACCGAGAACGACGTTTTGCGGATCGAATAACACATATATAACCTTCATTGAGTGTCCTAACTAGATTATGAAGTCAAACCTTAGTGTTTTACACAATAACAAACACTTTTACGATTGCTCGAACAAAAATCACACAACATAAGATAAACACTTCTACACTTTAACAAACGTTAAAGGAAATACTTACAATTATTTTTGAAATTTTGTTATTTCATGGTTTATGATCATCTATACAAAGTATCCTCAATGGTATGAATTGCAATTGTATTAAAAATGAAATTCCGAAAAAAAAATCCGAATTTGAAACCCCAAACCAAGTTTCCTAGGAATTTCCTCGGAAAATTCCTAGGAAATTCCGAGGACAATACATAAAAAACATATTTCCTCGGAATTTCCTCGGAAATTTCCGAGGAAATTCCTAGGAACCTGATGTTTTTTGGAATTTCCTCGGAATTTCCTCGGAAATTTCCGAGGAAATTCCTAGGAAATGGGGTTTTATAACCGAGAACGACGTTTTGCGGATCGAATAACACATATATAACCTTCATTGAGTGTCCTAACTAGATTATGAAGTCAAACCTTAGTGTTTTACACAATAACAAACACTTTTACGATTGCTCGAACAAAAATCACACAACATAAGATAAACACTTCTACACTTTAACAAACGTTAAAGGAAATACTTACAATTATTTTTGAAATTTTGTTATTTCATGGTTTATGATCATCTATACAAAGTATCCTCAATGGTATGAATTGCAATTGTATTAAAAATGAAATTCCGAAAAAAAATCCGAATTTGAAACCCCAAACCATGTTTCCTAGGAATTTCCTCGGAAAATTCCTAGGAAATTCCGAGGACAATACATAAAAAACATATTTCCTCGGAATTTCCTCGGAAATTTCCGAGGAAATTCCTAGGAACCTGATGTTTTTTGGAATTTCCTCGGAATTTCCTCGGAAATTTCCGAGGAAATTCCTAGGAAATGGGGTTTTATAACCGAGAACGACGTTTTGCGGATCGAATAACACATATATAACCTTCATTGAGTGTCCTAACTAGATTATGAAGTCAAACCTTAGTGTTTTACACAATAACAAACACTTTTACGATTGCTCGAACAAAAATCACACAACATAAGATAAACACTTCTACACTTTAACAAACGTTAAAGGAAATACTTACAATTATTTTTGAAATTTTGTTATTTCATGGTTTATGATCATCTATACAAAGTATCCTCAATGGTATGAATTGCAATTGTATTAAAAATGAAATTCCGAAAAAAAATCCGAAATTGAAACCCCAAACCATGTTTCCTAGGAATTTCCTCGGAAAATTCCTAGGAAATTCCGAGGATAATACATAAAAAACATATTTCCTCGGTATTTCCTCGGAAATTTCCGAGGAAATTCCTAGGAACCTGATGTTTTTTGGAATTTCCTTGGAAATTTGCGAGGAAATTCCTAGGAAATGGGGTTTTATAACCGAGAACGACGTTTTGCGGATCGAATAACACATATATAACCTTCATTGAGTGTCCTAACTAGATTATGAAGTCAAACCTTAGTGTTTTACACAATAACAAACACTTTTACGATTGCTCGAACAAAAATCACACAACATAAGATAAACACTTCTACACTTTAACAAACGTTAAAGGAAATACTTACAATTATTTTTGAAATTTTGTTATTTCATGGTTTATGATCATCTATACAAAGTATCCTCAATGGTATGAATTGCAATTGTATTAAAAATGAAATTCCGAAAAAAAAATCCGAAATTGAAACCCCAAACCATGTTTCCTAGGAATTTCCTCGGAAAATTCCTAGGAAATTCCGAGGACAATACATAAAAAACATATTTCCTCGGTATTTCCTCGGAAATTTCCGAGGAAATTCCTAGGAACCTGATGTTTTTTGGAATTTCCTTGGAAATTTGCGAGGAAATTCCTAGGAAATGGGGTTTTATAACCGAGAACGACGTTTTGCGGATCGAATAACACATATATAACCTTCATTGAGTGTCCTAACTAGATTATGAAGTCAAACCTTAGTGTTTTACACAATAACAAACACTTTTACGATTGCTCGAACAAAAATCACACAACATAAGATAAACACTTCTACACTTTAACAAACGTTAAAGGAAATACTTACAATTATTTTTGAAATTTTGTTATTTCATGGTTTATGATCATCTATACAAAGTATCCTCAATGGTATGAATTGCAATTGTATTAAAAATGAAATTCCGAAAAAAAAATCCGAAATTGAAACCCCAAACCATGTTTCCTAGGAATTTCCTCGGAAAATTCCTAGGAAATTCCGAGGAATTTCGGATTTTAGGTTCTATTTTTAGTTTTCTTTACAATTATTTGTAGTTTTAAAAACGTTTTTTTATTTTTAAGTTCGTTTTTTACTTTTATTAAATAGTTTCTCAATTTTTTAAAACGTTTTTCAATTTTTAAAATCGTTTTTCAATTTTTCAAATCGTTTTCACTATTTTAAAAAACGTTTCTTGATTTCTACAAACGTTTTTCAATGATTTTTCAAAACGTTTTTACTATTTTTAAAATCGTTTTTCTGATATTAAAACTTTTTTTCCTGATTTAAAAACTATTTTTATAAGTATTAAAACATTTTTTTGATTTGATCAAAAACGTGTATATGATTTTAAAAAAGGTTTTTACTATTTTTAAAAATCATTTTTCAAGTTCTTAAAACGTTTTTTCTGATATTAAAACTATTTTTATAAGTATTAAAACATTTTTTTGATTTGATCAAAAACGTGTATATGATTTTAAAAAAGGTTTTTACTATTTTTAAAAATCATTTTTCAAGTTCTTAAAACGTTTTTTCTGATATTAAAACTATTTTTATAAGTATTAAAACATTTTTTTGATTTGATCAAAAACGTGTATATGATTTTAAAAAAGGTTTTTACTATTTTTAAAAATCATTTTTCAAGTTCTTAAAACGTTTTTTCTGATATTAAAACTATTTTTATAAGTATTAAAACATTTTTTGATTATTAAAAACGTGTATATGATTTTAAAAAGGTTATTACTATTTTTAAAAAGCGTTTTTCAAGTTTCCAAGAACAATAAAACATATTTATAAAATTTAAAATTTTTTTATAAAACTTTTTCTATATTACAATCATGTATACTAACAAATTATAATTTTTTTTTGATTTTTTATATTTTTAAACTGCAGGTCTTATGATGATCAGACCCCGCCTCCTCGACAGCGTCGTGGTCGTGGCTCGGGGAGCCACTCCTGTCAGGATTCCCGCAGCTCCCACCAGACATCTCCCTCTCCATTTCCGGAAGCTCCTTCTGGCTCCCGTGCTGCACCCATTATTCCTCCGAACTTTCAGGGTCCTCAGGAACTGACGAGGGTTGCAGAGTTTGTTCGACAGCCGGGTCGTCACCATCTTCCGTTTCTCACTCCGTATCCATCTGGACCGGGTCAAACATGGTTTGATCGATCCTCGAACGGGATCAGCTCATGGATCAACCGTATGATGTATCTGTGTTTGGACGTGGGACATCCGACTTTCACCGACTTCCCAGTAGCCAAACAAGTTCTATGGTTTGAACAGTTTGCGGTAAATATTTTTAATTTTTTTAAATTTTTTTTTTTAATATAAATTTTGTACTAATTGTGTTTTTTTTCAGCAAGAATTCAACTGGAATCCTGATTATACTCTCTTTATCTATTACCACTTCGTACACAAACTTATGACCAACTATGCGCATCAAATTCACGAGTGGAAGAAGAAGTGGCTAGTGAACAAGGTTTGGTTTTTTATTTTTAATTTTTTTTCTTAAATTTATTAACTTATTTTTTAATTAATCTAACAATTTTTTTTAAAAAAGATCCCTAAGTCGATCAACCTCGAGGTCTGGCAGCAGTTGATTGAGCATTGGAGTAAGGATGACACGAAATCAATTTCTTCCACCAACTCCACCAACCGCAAGAGCGATCATAAAGGGAAGGGCGTATACAAGCACAACTTGGGTGCTCAGTCCCAAGCCACTCTGAGGGATCGTATGGTAATTTCATTCGCTTTTTATTCTATTTTAAAATTTTTGAAATTTTAAATTCTCATTTTTCCTTCTAATTACTAATATTTATATTGATATCAAGGTGGATGCAAATGATGGTGAGCCGGTTGATGATTTCACCCTAATGAAGACGGCGTATACGAACAAGAACACCGGCCAGATTGATGATGGTGTTGTGAAGGGTGTCGTCGACCTCATCCACAGTCAGCTGGAAGAAGCATCGTCTCAGCTTCAAACCGAGGACGAAGATTCGACGGGTTTCCAATTGCCTCGGGATCAGATCAACGAAATCGTTGAAAAAGTAAGTTTTTTTAATTTAAATTTTATTTCATCTTAATTATTATTTACATTTGTCCTATTTTCTATTTCAGTCGGTTCCAAAGAAGAAGGGCCGAATGTTGGGTTTGGCTCGTCGGTCCCGGTCGGCTACGTCTTCTGCTTCAGCCCCGCCCTTTGTTGATCCCGAAGCACTTGTGGGTCAGTTGCAGGACAAGGACTTACGCATATCTGCGTTGGAGACTCAGATGGCGACTCAACAGGCGAGCTTCGAGGCACAGAGGAAGCTGAACGAGCAGATGATGGAGATGATGAGGACGTTGCACCCGAACGTCGATTTCCCTACCCTGCAACACCCGAACACCCAAAACCCGTAGCTTTTTTTTTTTCAAAAACTTGGATTCTTTCTTTTTCTTTGTACTGAATTTTAATTTTATATATTCCAAATAAAATTTCTGAATTTCATTTTATATTTTCAAATTTAATTTTCTAATATTTATTTTTTTTTTAAAAAAAAAAATTTAATTAATTTATAAATAATTCCGACGAACGGGGTCCTCGGAAATTTCCGAGGACCTTAGTCGTCGGAATTTTCCGATGGAAACCGTTCCTCGGAAATTTCCGACGGAAACCGTTCCTCGGAAATTTCCGAGGAAACCCTTTCTCGGAAAATTCTGACGGAACATGCCGTCGGAAATTTCCGACGAAAGTAATCCGTCGGAATTTTCCGATGGACACCGTCCTCGGAATATTCCGACGGAAGTTTCCCTCGGAAATTTCCGACGACTTTTCCGACGAATGTCCATCCTCGCTATTTCCTCGGAATTTGTTTTCCTCGGAATTCCGTCGGAAATTTCCGAGGAAATTCCGACGAATTACAAAATTCCGACGAGTTTTTTCCGACGGAAGAATTCCTCGGTATGCCGTCGGAATACACTAATTCCGACGGAATACTGAGGAATTCTTCCGTAAGAAAATGCTTGTTTTCTTGTAGTGATGGTCTATAAAATCGCAACTACTAAAATACAACCACGTGAATTGGCGAACATCCATCACTTTATACATAGACAACCTTTTCTTAATATATCCACGTGAATTGAATCTATTAAGGATAATCATCAGTAAAGATCCCTATAATTTACTCCCTACAATTATTTAATTTTCATATAATTGTTTTTCTATGATTTCTATCATTCATGACTTCTAGAAGAAAATGAATTTAATTGTTAGATCAAAAAAGTAACCTACTTTGATATAATAAAAATCATTGATTGATGATTAATTATCCTTAATATAATCTACACAGGACAAAGATTCTGCAATCGTTTTTAGGACAAATACATAAATTAGTGCTGATTTTAAAGTTTTAAACCATGCTTAGTTGACGACAAAAAAAAACGCAGATACCATACCTACTTATATATATTACATATGACTATCACCAAAGATGATGGCATGGCGAAATCATTAAGAAAATACTAAAACAACCATTTCTTTTGCTGGCAAATTATTTGTATTATCATCATAGGATACAAACATCCCATTAGATATATATGTTTATTTAAAGCAAACATTAAGAAAGTAGAGTCCTTTTGTAGGTTGCGACTTCATAATACAGAGTCTAATTTCTTTACACATCACTTTATTTTAAAATTTATAATATTTTGACCATTTATATTATTTAATCAAAAAATAAAGATGAGCATATATTTAATATTCTATTATTTATAAATTAAAATGTTGGACTTATAAAAATATTGTAATCACAAGTTGCACAACAATATTCGCTACAAGAAGATCTGACAATAAAGTTCTAAGATGAAAATCTATATCAGTGTAAAAACACATAAGAATAAAGGTGTGCAAATGGGAATTCGGAACAATATCTTTCACGAATGGGACATAATTGAAAATTTTAGAAATAAAAAATTTGTTCTATTTATGTCTCATTTAAAATTTAAGATGAGAATGAGATGGGACGCGACTGAACATGATACAGGAATGAAAATTCCCGTTTAATACAAAATGTCTCGAAAATAAACCAAAAATGTTATAATTAAACCCACGATTATAAATTTCTAGTTACAAATGTGTATTTAACTACTTTTCTTAATTCATCATAGATGTTTAAATTATGAAATAAACAAATATTAGGCCATATTTCATAACAATTGAAAAAACTAAAACAAAAAAAAACTATAATTATGCACAGGTCAATTCAAGACTTAGGATTTAGACCGCTGCCGATTATTGAGACATGAAATAGCCGAATTTTAAGCAAAGGTAAATCCAAAAACTAAAGGGTTAATTATATCTTATTGGGCTCAAATGGGCCGTTGTTTAAAGCATATATCCTTTCATCCCATATACCTAAAGAAAAGAGTTCTGCTGTAGTTTGAAATGAATTAAAATCGAACAAGAACCCTAAGAGTTTAGGGCCATCACTCATCTCTTCCCAGATTCTGCAGTTTACGATGTAAGTAAAACTGTTTCAGTTCTCTTTATGGGTTGCTGTGTTTCCGAGAAATGGGAAATTCTACAGAATTTTTATAATATTTAAGCTAATTTTGGGAGGTAGAGAGAGAGAGAGAGACAAGAGGGACTAGTTAGGAAATGGAGGAGAAGCTTGCGAGGAGGAGAAGGGTACTGTTGGTTCCAGCTCCAGCTCAAGGACATATAACTCCAATGATGCAACTTGCAAGGATCCTTCACTTAAACGGTTTCTCCATTACAGTTGCTCAAACCAAGTTCAACTACTTGAACCCTTCAAATGATTTGTCTGACTTTCAGTTTGTAACCATCCCTGAGAACTTACCTGAGTCTGCTCTTGAGAATCTAGGACCAGGGCGGTTTCTGATTAAGCTCGCTAAAGAGTGTTGTGTTAACTTTAAGGAGTGGTTGGGTCAGTTCTTGGTTCAGCTACAAAATTTTAACGAAGACATGGCTTGTGTTATCTACGACGAGTTCATGTACTTTGTTGAAGCAGCAGTTAAAGAGTTTAAGGTTCCTAACGTTATTCTAAGTACCACAAGTGCGACGGCTTTTGTTTGTCGTCTTGTCATGTGCAAACTCTATGCAAAAGATGGCTTGGCTCCCCTCAAAGGTATGTTGCTTTGGTAGAATCATGCTATACTATGTTACATGTCAAAAATGAAAATGTTTGTGTTGTGTTTGATGCTTTTGTTTATTTGCCGTTTTGTTGGAATTAATTTAGAAATTGTGTAGGACACTAAAAATTCTGGATTCAGTTAAAGAAACTGCACACTAAAACATAAAATGCAAGCAGACAATAGATGATACAATCTTGTAACAAGATGGTTTTGCAGAAGGAGATGGGCAGGAAGAGGAGCTAGTGCCAGAGTTAGATCCCATACGCTACAAGGACCTACCGACTTCAGTATTTGCATCAGTTGAATCCTCAGTTGAGTTGTTTAAGAATACATGTTATAAAGGGACAGCTTCCTCTGTAATAATCAACACAACGAGGTGTCTAGAGATCTCATCTTTGGAATGGCTTCAACAAGAATTTGAAATTCCGGTGTATCCTATAGGTCCTCTTCACATGGCGACTTCAGCTCCTCATACGAGCCTTCTAGTTGAGAACGAGAGCTGCATCGAATGGCTGAACAAACAAAAGCCAAGCTCAGTGATGTACATAAGCTTAGGAAGCATGAGTTTGATGGAAAGAAAGGAAGCGTTGGAAATGGCTTCGGGTTTGGTTAATAGCAACCAACACTTCTTGTGGGTGATCCGACCAGGTTCCATCCGTGGTACTGAATTGTGTAATGAAAAGTTGTTTATTAAGAAGATGGTAACGTCGGATCGAGGTTACATTGTCAAATGGGCGCCGCAGAAGCAAGTGCTGGCACATTCTGCGGTTGGAGCGTTTTGGAGTCACTGTGGTTGGAACTCGACTCTTGAAAGCCTATGTGAAGGGGTTCCGATGATATGTAGGCCTTTCACCACTGATCAGAAGGGGAACGCAAGGTACTTGGAATGTGTGTGGAAAGTAGGGATTGAAGTGGAAGGTGAGCTAGAGAGAGGAAAGGTCGAGAGAGCTGTGAAGAGACTAATGGTTGATGAAGAAGGGGAAGAGATGAAGAGAAGAGCTCTTTGTTTGAAAGAGAAACTCAAAGCCTCTGTTTTAGCTGAAGGTTCTTCGCATAACTCACTTGATGACTTCATCAGGACTTTGTGAAGTTTCAATGATAAAGACAAAGATGCCATTTTCTCTTCTTTGTTGGCGAAACATTTCGTTTGGAGAAGCTTCACCAAGCAGTTAAACGTTTGAAATAGTTACTCATTCAGCTGCACCATGGTTTATTAGAGAAGAAAGAGAGGTTGTTCCTCCAGTCGCAACAACGGTTAAACCGGTATGAAGTCTATCTCTTGCTACTCGATCTTTTTGCTTCAATGTTGCAGGTTAAGGTGACAGAGATTGACATTAACAATCCTCTTAGCTTAGGCATACAACTTACAGGTTTGTGATCAAAAAGAACATTTGATGGATGATGATGATGACATAGCTGAGATGTATTTAACTGAGGAAAAAGAAAGACCCGAGGCTCATGCTGCAGGGGAGTTTCCAATTCTGCGCCGGTTTCACCTGTTGGTTCAACTAGTGGAAACCTTGGGAAGCTTCAAATAGCCTTTAGCAGCGTTGTTGGCTCACACAGAAGTTTGTTAATCTCCTCTTCTGTTACTAGAAGCCTACTTTGTCGTTGTTGATAACACACTCATCAAATTATCATCGGTTAGATTCTTAAATCTGATACAACTAGATGGTATATTTTCATCTTTTTGATTATGATCTTGTGTTTGCAGCTGAAACAGTATATTGATCACACAGATGATCTGATCAACATTAAGCTGGTTAGGACAAGCCAAAGTCAAGTGTTGTTGTTATCTTGTTCTTGTTTTATTCTAAACTTCTCTGAGTCTCTGACTTTGTGTCCGTGTTATTCTAAATTCAGTTTCAACTTCTTCTCACGGAAGCAATCTTTGTGGCAGCCATTGGTTTTGCTTGTAACTGGTATTGGATGCGGATTTTTGTATTTGGTATTTTGTTAGAAAGATCCACGAGTGACACATGTAAAGGTGAACAACCAATGCTATTCACAGTTTCAGATTGAGTTTATTCTATCTTATTAAACAGAGTAAACCAATAACTTGATTTTACTTATAATCCAAAACAATAAATTATCTGTTACACATAATAGAAAAAGAAACCATACTTTCTACTTAGTTAAGTCCACCCTTAATGGTCAGAACATAACCATGGTCAAACCTGTATCACTTCAGAACTCAAGAAAACAGATGAACTGGGAACTGTAAGCACAACACTAGCCCACTCAACATTACCCCAAATATCGTCATCACCGTTGCGTCTTTCAAGCGCAATCACCGAGCACCAAATGTTCTTGTTTTCACACTGATCAGGCTGCTCAAACTTGTCCCACAAGATCAAGAGCTTCCCACCATAGTTAGCTATTTTAAGAGCACTAGCACAACAGTTCTTACTCAAAACCTCCAAACCTTTGACCACTCTCCACATTTTAAGCTTTGCGTCAAGCCACAAGCAATGTTCTTCACTACAGAAGTACAAAACATCCGCTATCATACACGATCTCTCATCATTGACAGTCACTCCTGCACCAACGCCCCATCTTCTTTCTTTTGGATCATAAAAATAATCATTCTCCTTGCTGCTGCTACTTACGTAAACCTTTCCATCTCTCGGAAAAACATTCTTAAGTAGAGAGAAGCGGAGGTCAGGGCCAGGGTCAGGTAAAGATTCCCAAGTTTGAGTCTCTGTGTCGAAAACCTCAGCCCAATTCGTGGATTCATCTGCATTGCAGCCACCCATTACATATATTTTCTCATCGAAGATAGTCGCCAAGGGATTCTCTCGAGCCACTTTCATGCTAGGGGCTTTACACCAGACGGGATAAGCACTCGTCTCACTACAGACATACATGGGGGATGACGTCGGTGGATTATTGTCTTGGACGACTGCGTAAGTTTTGAAACCAACGGTGTCCATACATAGTGTTGGCACACGAGGAATATACTGAGAAGGTATACCTACTAACATAGTATGTCCTGTGGACATGTTCTTCTCCTCTATGTCATTGGTTAGGATCTGATCAGGTCTTAACCAGAGGCTAAACCAAGAGGGAAGTCGACGACCTGGCAGCTGTAAGCAGACATAAAGGACGTTTTCTCGTGTTTTCAATTGAGTACGTGCAAGGTGGAGATCATACGATGAGATGATAGAGCGGAATGTCGTGGAGACTAAGGAGAGTTTCGGGTAGTATGATGCTGATATGTGTGCTAAGCATTTTACAACCATCTCACCTGGAAGCAACGAAAACGAGGGATGTTCCTCTTCTTCGGAAGTTATAGTGGCTAGAGCTTGAGTCAGGGAATTTGTTTGCACTGGTGCGTCTTCTTCTTCTTTCATCTTCATGGCTCATAAAAAAATTAGGTTAGGTCGTCTATATGATATTATCAACACATATCTATATACCTAGGTGGAGATAGGTAGACGTTTCGAATTATTTTATTAACAGGAGACTGTAAGATTAATACAAGGATGTTACTAGAATCCTACTTTGTTGTTGAGAATATATTCTCAGAAAATTTATCATCAGTTGGATGCTAAGGTTTTTAAAACCATTTTTTAAAGCTGAACCGTATAACTATTTGAGTCGTCTATACGTAATTACTATATAAATATAGATCATACATAACTTGTAAACTAACATATTTTTATATCTAGAAACAAAATATAACAAATATAAAAAAACAAGAAATTATCTAATTAAAAATATATTAAAACTTAATAATATTTGGAATTTATTATGGTTTTAGATATTAATATAAAAATTATGATTTTGTTGTTTTTAACAAAATTTTATATAAAACATAGTTATTTAAAACTGAAAAGATTAAGAAAAGTAATATAACTATTTTAAAAAAAAGTTTTAGTGGTTTTGTATGGTTTAAAGTTTTTGGGTTTCAGTTGTGACAAAAAAAAAGTTTTTGGGTTTCATTAAAATCTAATCCGGCCACATATCTGGTTCATGGTCAAATCCAGTCCAATCCTGGTATCTAATAGATACTCAAAAGTCAAACCTGTTACAAGTATATGCTTTCTATTTTTTTTTTGTTTTTTTTAACAAGATTTTCAATTAAAATGCAGCATGAAAGAAAAAATACAAGCCTAGCCAGGACCTTAATGTTTTGTTGGGCCTAGCCCAAACTCATAACCAGAAATTAGAAAGTTCACATCAATAACCAAATCAAAATATGTCAATTTGTAGTGGAAACCCGCCAATGAGACCACATGCTAGAGGAGCAATGGTTTAACGGGATGTGGAGAGCCAGAACTGCATCATCTGAGAAGCGACTGTAGGGTTCGGGCTTCTAAAACCCAGGATCTTGTTTCGAGTTGTCTGATCAATTTCCCGAAGGATCAATTGAGCATCCTTGAATAAGTTCCGATGATAACGAGCATTGCGCTCTGCCCAGGTACCGTAAGTGGCTTGCTGCCACACTAGTAGAATGAGCTTTCGACGCCAAGGAGGACCAGGGAGGCCAATTAAACTGTCAATAATCAGATTCCATGATCGAATCCGGGGTAGACCACAACGGACCAACAACGCTTCCCAAATTGTCCAGGAGAAAGAGCAGTCGAAGAAGAGACGATTGCGTGATTCCGGATCACTACTACACAACAGACAAACCGGGTCGACAGAGAGACCCCATTCTACCAAACGATCTCGAGTAGGAAGGCGATTCAAGATGGCTAACCAGGTCAAAAACGAATGCCTTGGAAAGCTGCCAGAGTTCCAGACAATCTTACACCAAGACACAACAGGTTTGTGTTCTTTGATAATGTTATAGATCTCTCCTATTTTATATTTAGTCCATTTGCGTCCCTCCACAATCCATTCATAAGAATCAGCAGAATTAGTAAGCGCCAGAGTAGCTAGATGAGATAAGAGTAACACCTGATTATCTGAGCGGGCATGTTGAATATTCCAGTTTCCATTAGAGTAGAGTTGTGACAATGTAGCTGTAGGTAAGACGCCCATGGTAGAAGTTGTGGACGGGTTAATGAAGTCTCTTAGATTCCCGAATGGGGACCAATTATCACTCCAGAAGCGGACCATTGCACCTGAACCCACTTGCATCTTAATCCAATCATAAGCCATTTGCCTTGACTTTATGAGTTTGTTTGCTAACCAGGAGTGTTTTTGCTTCCCTTTGATGATCCAGAAATTGTTCACAGAACCCTAGAGAACTTCTCTTATAAACCAGGCGACCCAAATTGATCCAGCAGAGAAGAAAAATAGCCAGATGAGCTTAAGGAGACAAGCTTTATTCCACGAAATCAAATCACCACAGCCCAACCCTCCTTCTTCTTTTGCAAGAGTGACAGTTCCCTAAGATACTCTTGTCGAATGCCCTCCATCAATTGATCCATGCCATAAGAAAGCATGGCACATAAAGTCTATCTTAGCAACACATGCCTTTGGAAGAACAAAAGTAGACGTCCAAAAATTTGTAATCCCAGCAACAACAGTTTTTATGAGCAGGAGACGACCCGCAAATGACAGAGATCGGGATGACCAGGAGGAGACTTTTCCTTTTATATGCTGTCGAAGAGGGGCGCAATTCGCTAAGGAGAGTTTGGCTGTGCATAGAGGTACACCTAAATAGCGGACAGGGAGAGAGCCGGAGCTTAGGCCTGTGACAGTGGAGATATGCTGAATCTGAGCGTCAGAGAGTCCACAGCTGTAGACGGATGTTTTAGTTAAGCTGACAGCTAGTCTTGAGGCGCATTGAAATTCATTGAGAACATCAAGAATTCCTTGGACGGATTTGAGAGAACCATCTGTAGAGATCAACAGGTCGTTGGCAAAGCACAGGTGGGTAAGCTTAGTTTTCACACACTTAAAATGACACTTGAAGGAGCCCTCCTCAGCCGCTTTGTTCAGGAGGAGAGAGAGAGAGACAATTCATGGCAATGACAAAGAGATAAGGGGAAAGAGGATCCCCCTGTCTAAGGCCATGTTTTCCTCGAAAAATCCCTTGAATTGTTCCATTGTAACCAATGGAGAACCTCGGAGTACAGACGCACAGACGAAGCCAATTCAGGTACTGCTGCGGAATATCAAAGGATGCCATGGTCATGAAGATGAAGTCCCAATTGAGAATATGCTTTCTTTTCATCATTTCAATTTCTATTTATCACCTATTGCGTGTAGCTGAAAGAGTATATAGATGATACATAGGACACACAAACCAATTTTTGTTGTTAATTATCTTGTTCTTGTTTCATCCAAAGATTCTCGGGTCTCTGCCTTTGTGTCCATGTACATAATCGGTTGATTGAGTCTCAACCACTTTGTCGTGGTAAATCTGCAAGACTCTGTTTTCAAAGATCCGATGATATGTAGACATTTCACCACTGATCAAAAAGGTAACGCAAGGTACTTGGAATGTGTGTGGAAAGTAGGGATTCAAGTGGAAGGTGAGCTGGAGAGAGGAGCGGTCGATAGAGCTGTGAAGAGACTAATGGTTGATGAAGAAGGGGAAGAGATGAAGAGAAGAGCTCTTTGTTTGAAAGAGAAACTCAAAGCCTCTTTTTAGCTGAAGGTCCTTCTCATAACTCGCTTAATGGCTTCAACAAGACTCTGTGAAGTGAACCCAAAATTTGCTTTGATGGTTTTATTGAGGTTTACTATGACAAAAACAAAGATGCAATTCTCTTCCTTAATGGAAAAACGTTTCGTTTGGAGAAGCTGTGAGCCCCGGCCCAATAATATTGGGTAAAAAAAAACTTGTGGGCCCTTCATACATGTTTAAATTTAGAATTTTAGTATTTTTTATTTAATTTATATATAAATTTAACAGTTTGAATCTATTTTGGACCCTTAAAAAATCAAAATGGTCCCCTACACATAACAAATTTTTTTAAAAAATATCAGGCCCATGAACGATGGCACCTCTGCTTGGACCGGGCCTGGCTGTGAGAATATCCCACGTCCGGAGTTTAGATTTTGATCTTGTGTTTGCAGCTGAAAGAGTATATTGATGACACAGAAGATCTGATCAACATTAAGCTTGTATGGACAGACAAAATCAAAGTCTTGTTGTTAACTTGTTCTTGTTTTATCCTAAAGTTCTCTGAGTCTCTGACTTTGTGTCCACGTTTTTCTTTGGGGAATGTACAGAATATTCAGTGTAACTCTGTAATATTCTATGATCTTGCCGAATGCCCTCCATCAATTTCCGCTGTAACTCTGTTCTCAAAGATTCGATGATGTTCAAATGGGTTTTGCTTGTGACAGGACTTTTGTATTTTTGTTTTGTCGTATACACAAGAAAGTATTCTCTCTTAAACTTTTGTTAGAAAGATCCACGAGTGACACTTGTAAAGATGAACAACCAATATTTTTCACAGTTTCAGATTCAGTTTATTCTATCTTATTATGTAACAGAGTAAACCAATAACTTCGAGCGTAGCTCGACACAGTTTTAATCCCGTGGTCGTGGGTTCGATCTCCATAGACGGCGCCAATTGTTGAACTATAACCTTGCTTAGGTCAAGTTTGTAGAAAAAATTTTGAGAAATAAATGTAGAGATTGCCGAAGTGACTTTTTTATTAATGGTGAGTGAATTACAAGCAAATAATCAACGACTTTAATCTAGCCGAGATGAATCTAGATTAAGAGCAAAGAGTTCTAAGTTGTAATCCGAAAGTGTGTGCTTCTGAAGGAAGACCTCCCTCCTATTTATAAGAATCTACGCCGACCTAATGACTCTAGGATAAGGAAAGATTCCGATTTCTACGCTCTCTTTCCTTTTCTTGACGTCGTCATTATCTTCTCGCGTGAACTCCGTGTCGGCGTGTTAGATTTCCTTTTTCTTAGAAGGAAATATTCCTTCTTCGGCACGATCTTGCCTTTTTAACATTTATAAATTACGAGATAGACGTGATTATTTTACTTTTCCGGATAATAATTAATCGGTAATTAATATCTGTCGGACCGGAGTGAAATATTGATGGGCCTTGGAGAGGGTGCTAAACCCGTACCCAACAAACTTGATTTTACTTACCACCAAAAAAGCGAATCAACGCAAGAAGCTATTTGAGGGAGAAGAAAAAATGCTTTCAACTATATATAATCCAAAACGATAAATTATTTGTTACACAAAAAAAAAAAAAAACGAAACCATACTTTATACTTAGTTAAGTCCACGCCTAATGGTCAAAACATAACCATGATCAAACCTTTATGACTTGAGAACGCAAGAAAACGTATGAACTAGGAACTGTAAGCACAACACTTGCCCACTCAACATTACCCCAAACTTCGTCATCACCGCTGCGTCTTTCAAGCGCAATCACCGAGCACCAAATGTTCTTGTTTTGGCACTGACCAGGCTGCTCAAACTTGTCCCACAAGATTAAGAGCTTCCCACCGTAGTTAGCAAATGCAAGAACACTAACACAACAATTCTTATTCAAAACCTCCAAACCTTTGACCACTCTCCACATTTTAAGCTTTGCGTCATACCACAAGCAATGTTCTTCACTACAAAAGTAAGAAACTTCCTCTATCATACACGATCTCTCATCATTGACAGTTACTCTTGCATCAACGCCCCATCTTCTTTCTTTTGGATCATAAAAATATTCATTCTTCTCGCTGCTACTACGTACGTAAACCTTTCCCTCTCTCGGGTAAACTTTCTTAAGTAAAGAGGAGCGGAGGTCAGGGCCAGGGTCAGGTAAAGATTCCCAAGTTTGAGTCTTTATGTCGAAAACCTCAGCCCAATGCGTGGATTCATCTGCATTGCACCCACCCATTACATATATTTTCTCGTCGAGCATATTCACCAAGGGATTCTCTCGAGCCACCTTCATGCTAGGGGCTTTACACCACACGGGATAAACCCTCCTCTCGTCACGGACATACATGGGGGATAATGTCGGTGGAGTATTGTCTTGGTAGACTGCGTAGGATTTGAAACCAATGACGGGGAGACTTGCTAGTGGCACACCAAAAGAAAATTGAGAGGGTAGACTTACTAACATAGTATGTCCTGTGGATATGTTCTTCTCCTCCTCTACGTCATTAGTTAGGATCTGATCAGGTCTTAACCAGAGGGTGAACCATGAGGGAAGACGATGATCTGGCAGCTGTAAGCAGACACAAAGGACGTTTTCTCGTGTTTTCAAGAGAGTCCGTGCAAGACTGAGGTCATAAGATGAGATGATAGAGCGGAATGTCCTGCAGACTAGGGAGAGTTTCGGGTAGTATGATGCTGATATGTGTGCTAAGCAGTTTACAACAATCTCACCTGGAAGCGACGAAAACGATGGATGTTCCTCCTTTTGGGAATTTATAGTGGCTAGAGCTCGTGTCAGGGAATTTGTTTGTTGTGCTTCTTCTTCTTCTTTCATCTTCATGGCACACGAGACAAATTAGGTTAGGTCGTCTATATGAAATCAACATATTATCTATATCCCCTATATATTATTTGAGGATCTTTTTAAAAGACTAACCTTTACTTCATGTGTTTATTATAAGAGTGTCATCTTTACTTATATTAATTACATATAATGCTATTATATGATTTGATCACTTATATTAATTATCACTATTACATAATCAAAACTATGATATATCTCATAGACTCTAATTAAAATACATGTTATTTATTCATTCATAAAACATATAACTTTAATTATGTATTTGACCAATATAATCAAATAATTTTATATTAATATATATATCATGTTTATTAAATAACTTTTACTTGAAAAAAATATATTATATTTCAGTATACTTATTCGTTTTAACTTATATTTATGAATTACGAATAATAACTATATCACTTCATAATAATTTATTTACATAATCTTATATTATATATATTTATAATTCTTTAATCTTTATTTAATATAAAACTTATAAATACTTTTACTTTATTAATATTATATTATAATCTTATAATATAATAAAAATTATATATTATTTTTCTTAAAGATTATAATATAATTAAAAGTATATATTATTTTTCTTAAAAAACAACTTACAAGAAATTTTAATATATAAATAAAAATCACTAATTTATATCAACTTAGTACTTACCATGATTATCAGATATATTTATTATAGTATATAACTACAGCTATAATAAATTTCATTGTATTTAAACATAATTCAAATTTCCTAAAATAAATCAACATAAATATTTGATTTGTATTGATACCAATCAGTAATAAAATTATGGTAATGAAAAATTATTCTGTTTCTAAACTTAATTAATAATATAGATTAAAATAAGTAACCACACATTTAATTAAATAAATATATAATAGTTGAATTTATGCCTATTCATATCAATTTATAAATAAATTCAGATATAAATAATATGCCATAATTTTCTACTCGATCAATAATGATAGAAAAATAACTGATTTTTTAGAAATGTTATCCTATATATGATTTAATTGTTTTGCATTTATTAATATACAATTTTAAAAGATTTTGAAAATGTTGAAATCACAAAATATATCTATATAAATGACTATAAAATTATATTTAATTAATATTTATATAAACATTTTACTCCGCGCATGGCACGGATTACTACCTAGTATTTATTAAAGAAAACCCAACCGAAGACCGGTCTGATCGTATTCCTTGGTGGAGAGATAAGTAGAAGTTTCGAATTACTTTCTTAACATGAGACCGTGAGATTAATACAAGGATGTTACTAGAATCCTAGTTTTTCGTTGAGAATATTCTCAGAAAATTTATCAGCATTTGGATATTAATGTTTTTAAAGCATGACCGAATGCTGAACCCTATAATTTGGGTCATCAATATAATAAATACTAGGTAATTTGGGTATGAATTTTTAAAATTAATTAATATTTTGTTATATTTGATTTAAATTTTTGTTTTGTTTTTTTTTGCAATTTTTATGTTTTAATATTAAATATAAAATAACGTAAATAATTTTAAGTTGTTGTTTTAATTACGAATGCTATTTTGGATTACTTTATTTCGCAAATTTTTCTAATTTCATTCGTCATTTTTATTTTATTTTATTTATTGTTTGTTTTAAATCTAGTAAATATGGTTACTTCCAGTTAGTTTGATTATTTTTGTTATCTTGACAAATTTTTTATTTTACTAATTAATTCTATATACATGTATTTGCTTTTTTTAACTTTTGTAAATCTACTAATCACTTTAAAATTGAATCCAAAAATTAAAAATAGAATTTTCCTTTACCCATTTAATCACGTTATAATATAAAAAACTTATTTTTTTTAAAAAGCATTTATATTATTTCAAAAAAATAAATATTTTAATTTTAATCATAAATTAATATATAAAAAGATATTTAAGAAAAAGCTTTTTTAAAAAATAATTGAATGTACTAATTTTATCTCATTAAGGGTAGCTCTGTATTTGAATATATAAAAAAACTATTTAAACTTAAAAAAAATTATTCTATTGCTAAAAGGTGTAAATTAATTTTTTTTTTGTAATCATGTTAAGAATGTTTTTTGATAAATACATTAACTTATTTTTTAAGTTTTTGAAATTTCCTTTTTCTTATTTATAAGTTTTAATCTTTTTAACTTTTTGCCTTTTAAAAAATAATAATTTATTTTAAACATATTTATAAAGTATAAGTTTTAAAAAAAAATTTCGTTTTTTACAAAAATTTAAAAATTGGATAGTTATCAAAAGTAATATAAAACAAATTTGTAAATTAGAAAAAGGAAACTGCAAATACTTTTTTAAAAGAAGTAAATATATTTTTTTAAAATTATATAAAAGAAGTAAATAAGAAAAAAATAAATTTAATAAATAAAACTTTTCTTTATTTTTTAAACACGCTTTTAATATATAAGTTTTTATTTTATAAAAAAGAAATTGAAAAATCAAACTTTCCTTTATTAAAAAGGAATTAGAAAAAAATTATATCATTAAGGGTATGCCTGTAATAGACCACGGTGAAAATCAAAGTGAGCGCGACACGTATGCAATTCACTTCTCAAATAATATTATTAATATTATAATTTAGGGAAATTGTCACTAATACCACTTTCCAAACACCACTTTTCAAAAATACACTTCTCAAAAATACCACTTATTTTTAATAGACTAAAAGTCTATTATACCCTTAATGAATCTAACCTAATCTTCTTCCTCGATCAATCATCTTCCTCCTCTTTTTCTCTGGCGATAAACATCACGTCTTTTAATCCTTTTTCCGATCTCCTCCAAATTCATTATGATTTCGCCGGAGATTACAACCTCTCCGTCGTACTGCTCTTCTGTCACTTCCAAAGTCTTATATAAACTCAGCCCCGCGCGCTTCGACTTCAGCAGAGAGTTACACAACAACAAACTTCGTTTCTTCACGAGAGACGACATTATTTTGCCAGAGCTCCGGAGATTAGTGGTGTAAGGATAGTGGTGTATGGAGTCGGACGAGGCGTAAGGATTAGTGGTGGTGCATGGGTCGTACAAGGACAGATGAACCTGGTTGGTGGTGATCGAGATATGGTTGATATCGTGGAGGTTAAGCCGCGAGAATCTGCTTGACAGTTCGAATTGATAAGAATGCGGTTACCGCATTTGAATGAGGTGTTAGTCTCCACGTTGAAGGTATTGAATCTTTGTTTCAGATCATGACTCAGATCTGTGTTTTTGCTCTGAGATTCAAAAAGGAAAAAAAGAACACTATGAAACATTTCTTTCAATTTCTGATTTTTGGGGAATAGTGATTCAACTATTGAGCTATTAAAAGGTATGTATTTGACTGGGAACTATTTGCAGAGAAGAAGAATTTGTGACAGACAAGGTTTGTGATGCTGTTGAAGTAGCTGGAAGGAACGTTATGAAAACATCGTCCACCGTCACTACTTAAATCGTCGATCACAAATGAGTAATCTTAAAAAGATTACAAAAGCCAATGTGTTCATGGCAAAAAGAACATTGCTGGTCTCACTGTTATATTGATCGTATGATTAATGCTTTGATATCATTTGCAGGTATGGAGCAAAGACAGCAGAGGCGACACACGCAGGGCTTGGAGCAGCAGGGCATGCTCTTGGGACGGCGTGGACATTTTCAAGATCATACAAGCTTTTTTTTTTTGAGCAAAGACAAGGTCTTAACCGAAAGAGTGCAATAAAGCCATCATCGCTGGCTAAAACCGCAATTAAAAAGGCAGCTAAAGAAAAGAAGAAGGGTAAAGCCATTAATTATGTGAAGAAATAGACTGAATGTACGATTGTTTATAGGACTTTATAAATGATTTTATAAGGTATTATAAATGGTTTACAAAGCATTATAAATGATTTTATTAGGCATTATAAATGATTTTATAAATGTTATCAATTGTTGTTGTTTTTGCCATTGAAGGTAAGATGCTGCCGTACATGTCTTGGAGTGTAACTGGATCATACAAAGAGATTTGACACTTACATTAGTTAATTCCAAATTAACAAAATGTGTTACAAGAACCCTGTTATTAAAAGATTTTATAAGGCTTTATAAATATGTTTATAAGATAAATAGGTTTGTAAGGCTATATAGTTCTAGTTTTATATGGTTTTATAAAGTTTTATAATGCCTTATAAAAATGGAGGCTACTCTCATAAAACTTACTTACATAGTCTCTTGTTTTGTCTGACTAAATAGTTTTATAAAGCTTTCTAAATATTTTTATAAGGCTTTATAAAGAGTTTTATGAAGCTGAATAGTTCTAGTTTTTATAAGATTTTATAAGGATTTTGTAAAGCTTTATAGTTCTGGTTCTATATGGTTTTATAGAGTCTTATAAAACCTTATAAAAATGAATGCTACTCTCATCAATCTTACTCGATCAACTCTTAAGCTAAATAGTTTTATAACCTTTATAAAATATTTTTATAAGGATTTATAAATAAGTTTTATAAGGCTTTCTAAATATTTTTTATAAGGCTTTCTAAACATTTTTATGAAGTTTAATAGTTATAACTTTAATAAGATTTTATAAGGCTTTCTGAACAGTTTTAGGAAGCTTAATAGTTCTAGCTTTTATAAGATCTTATAAGGCTTATGTTTTTAAGATGAATATGTTTGTAAGGCGTTGTAGTTCTGGTTTTATATGATTTTATAAAACCTTATAAAAATGAAAGCTATACTCATCAAACAATCTTACTCGATCTACTCTTAGGCTAAATAGTTTTATAAGGCTTTATAAATATTTTAATAAAGCTTTATAAATATTTTATATGGCTTTATAAATATTTTTATAAGGCTTTATCAATAGATGTATAAGACTTTATAAACAGTTTTATGAAGCTTAGTAGTTCTCGCTTTGATAAGATTTTATTAAATAATTTTATAAACTCTTAAAATTTTATAAACCCTTATAAACAGAGTAAACATAGATGATTCTTCCTTATCATCTTTGAAGCATCCAACGGTTATCACTATCAATCGAAAAATCTTTTTACAAAGGTTCTGAATCCACTCTCACCAACACAGGTTCCATAAAAAGATTGGTTTTGTGATCTCATCACAATACAAAGAAGCGTTAGAGAATCAAATAACAATAGTTTGGAGAGACTAATATGTGACGTTGTTGGGCATATTTTTGATGACGTTGTTCTTCATTCCCAGCTTAACACGCATTTTAGCTCCTCTTCTGTTCATCTCTCTCATCACCTTCATCCTCACTATGTCATCCTAGGATTGCACTGTTGCCTTTATAAATGAGTTTATAAACTCTTATAAGTTTTATAAGTCTTTAAAAATAGTTTTATAGGATTTTATAAAGCTTTATGAGGTTTTTTAAATAGTTTTATAAAGGTTTTATAAACAGTTTTAGACAATTTGTTTTATGAAGTTTTCTTGTCTTGGTTTACAAGGCTTTAATGGTTTTATAAATGAGTTTATAAACTCTTATAAATGGTTTTATAAAACTTTGTAAATAATTTAAAAACCCTTATAAATAGCCTTTATCCTCCTGAAATTTTAGAAACCCTTATAAACATTATACGATTGACTTGAAAATTGAAAGCCCAGGAGGAGATCCTCTGAATTAGAACGTCGAACAACTCTTATTAGATGCAGATAAACTGGTATAACAAAAGATGGTCGGGAAAACACTCGAAATGAATTTCATACCCTTGAGGATGTGGTTGATACAAAAGCATATGAAGGCAAAAATCCAGAAATATCTCTTTATCCTGAGATGCAATCAGAGACCTATACTTTACAGAGACATCATCACTGATCTGGCTTGCATGACACTCTCCAATAACCTGAAAACACACCAGTTAAATTTGAGGACATTCAAAGGCCAATCATTGTGTGTACCGCAAATAGACTTTCGAAAATGATCATCTATCAAGCTACATAGTCTTCTCCTGCGTTTCAATTATTATAAAAAAATCACCTGATACTGTTCCCCACATAAACTACCACTATATGCAGCCCTAACAACTACAAATGATTCAAAAAAACAAAAATCAAACAGAGAAACAAAATGCAAAACGAATTGCCACTATAACTAACGCGAAGAAAACAATAAAGCAAACGAACTGTCTTTGTCATCTGAGTAATGCATAAGAATTTTAACAACTCAAAACAAAAAGATGCAAAATGCTGGTCATAACTCATAAGATATATACTCAATTTCACAGTTAAGGAAGGATCAAGAGACCACCTTAATGGCAAATGAAAACTAAGTAGAACTACGCTTGGCCAATCTTGGAGACGTCCTCGTTGGACTCGTCTCCTCAACCTTCTGAGTGGTCTTCTTCTTCGCCTTCATCAATCTCTTCCCCACAAACTCCAATTCGATCGATTTCTTACTGGCTTTAACAAGTTTGATCTTGCTCTCTCCAGCGAATCTATCAAAGTCATCGGAGAGTTTCCTCCTGATCCTTGCAACGCCTTCATCTTCCGATCCGATCTCCTCATCATCATCAATATTATCGTTCAGATCTAAGAACCTCCTTCGTTTAACCGCAATTGGAGGCGCAGGGGGAGACTCGGTATCTGCGGACTGCTCGAACCCCTCAACCAGACTCGGTATTCGAAATTGGAGAAGGATTCAATCTGGCGATGATGATTCAATCCGGGAAAGATCTGGTGAGATCACGATATTTCGGCGAAGCAATTGCCCGTGAGTTGAAGAAGACGGCGGAAGCAGATGGAGGAAGGAGAGAGAGATCGACGAAGCAAAGGTAAAAAGTATTTAATTGTAAGGTTATTTTAGTCATTTTCACAATAAAAAAAGTGTAAAAATGAAAATGGTTTTTATAGAAGGGTAAAAGTAAAAAAGTGTATCAAACAAAGTGTATTAATGAAATTCTCCCTATAATTTATACATAACACATCAAACATAAGAGCACAGAACTAATAAATTAAATTAAAATTTTAAAATAACTTATAATCCAACATATTTTTTATATCTAGAAAAAAACTATATCAAATATTAAAAAACAAAAAATTATCTAATAAAAATATAAAAAATGAATATTATTGGAACTTATTATGGTTTTAGATGTTTAAAAATAAAAATTATGCTTTGTTGGTTTAACTAATTTTTATAGTATAAAACATAAATATTTAAAAGTGAATTTTTTTAAAAAAGTAATATAATTATTTTAAATTTTTTAAATATTTATTAAACTGGAGTCAACAGTTCATTTGGTTTATCCGGTTCAGAAGTTTAACCTAGTGGTTCATAGTCAAACCTGGTCCGATTGTTGGTATCTAATAGGTACTCAAGCCCGGTTGGTTTTTGGTTCAAATTGGATTCGATTTCGGATTTTGGATATAGAAATTTAGGACCCATTCAGGTATTTTATAAATTCTGGTTCGGTTCGGTATTTCAGGTTTGAGTTTCTTTGCTTAGGTCTACTTACCGCTAATGGTGTTCTAAGATTTTTTTCGTCTTTTTGTTTTTAGCTTATAAAAAAATAAGATTTTAGTATTTTCTTCAATGTAGGTTAAATAACCTTACTAAGAAACCTGTTCTTTGAATCTGAAGGGCCTCCAATCGTAATATACTATTGGATGGGTATTGTGTATATGGAAGGTAAGGAATGAAATGGAAGGTGAACTAGAGAGAAGAGTGGACCAGCCGTTCAGGGAGCTAAGAGGTTAATGGTTGATGAAGAAGGAGTAGAGCCGGTCCTGACATATGGGAGGCTACAAGCGGAACAAAATAATAGGGCTGATTTTATATGTAAAAAAAAATAAAATAAAAAACATTAAAAATACATTTGAAGGATTCGAACCCGGGTTAGCTAAAATGAAGCTTCCTCATCAGAACCACTAGACTAAAGGCTATTACAGAAATATGTGGCCGAAAGATATTATAAACTTGGCGGCCGCAAGCCCAAGCTTCATTTGCTTGGTTCAAGGAGAAGAGATGAAGAGAAGAGCTCTCAGTTTGTTAATGGTTGATGAAGAAGGGGAAGAGATGAAGAGAAGAGCTCTCAATTTGAAAGAGAAACTCAAAGCCTCTGTTTTAGGTGAAGGTACTTGAGATAACTCAGTTATTAATGACTTCATCAGGACTTTGTCAAGTTAACTCTTATCTAAAGATGAATTTAAAAATTAAACCGAATTAAACGAAAATCAGCATTTCAGTATTAACTCAAATGGGCCTCTTAAGGCATAGATAACCTCAGCCCATTTTACTTGAAGATCCTTCGATGGTTCGAAATGAATTGAAATCGTACACGAACCCTAAAATTTGGGGATTTTCAATCTCATCATCATGAGGGTTTGATACTTTTATCAAAAAAATTAAAATTGGAAGAAGAAATGAACAGTCAAAATGAAGAGCCAAGCACCTCACCAGAACCCAATCGCTGGTATAACATTACGTTAGGGCCATCACTACTCAGCGACGGTCACTCATATAATTCTCCCAGATTCTGCACTTTACGATGTAAGTGAAAATTGATTCGATTCTCTTTTATGGGTTTGTTGTATTTCGGAGAAATTCCACAAAACTTCGGTGATTTCTGGATAATTTGTGTTTATGTTGAATTTTCGCAGATGAGTTTAAACCGGCATCGATCGATAAAACCAAACCGGGATCGTTTCACAAGAGTAATGATAATAGAGTTACGTTGGAGTTTCAGAACAATCAAATTGGTAAACCAAAAGTTAGCTTCGATGGTGTTAGTGAGGAGTACAAAGACAATGACAAAGATGCAGTTCTTTTCTTTGATGGCGAAACGTTTCGTTTGGAGAAGCTTCACAGAGCAGTTAAACGTTTGAAATACTTACGTCCTGAAGATTCAGCTGCACCATCGATCATTACAGAAGCAACAAAGGTTGTTCCTTCAGTTGCAAACACAGTTAAACCGGTATAAAGTCTATCTCTTGCTGCTTGATCTTTAACGAAACAGTTCAAAGTACGAACCTTTGGACTTTTTTTTGTTGAATGTTGCAGGTTAAGGTGACAGAGATTGACATTAACAATCCTCTTAGCTTAGGTATACAGATTTCTTCTTTGGTCTCATTCACATTTATTGTGTTTGTATGTATTTATCATGTATGTTAGTGTTGGAAGTTAACTGCTTTTTGTCTACTTGTCATAGATCATGAAAACGAAGAGGATCATAACCGTATTGTCTGTGAATTGGAGGAGGACGTCGACATTGATGGTGATGATGATGATGGCCAAGAATCAGCAAGAAAAGAGACTACATCGACAAAGGAGTTTCGAACAGGTGGCCTTGACATTGACATTAACCTTCCGCACCCTGCTGAGATGGAGGAGGATGAGATTGCAGATGTAGTTATCAATGATGACGAGTCCTACAAAGGTCTTAACGCAGCAGAAGCACTTAGAGCTCAAGTAAACGCAGAGGAGCAGCGGAAGAGTTCAAGTTCAAGCAGTGGTAGAGATAGTGAGAGCAGCGAAAGCAGAGCTGAGAGTAGTTGCACTGGTAGCGGAAGTAGCAGTAGCAGCAGCGACTAGGGCAGAAACAGATCGTTTATGTAATCTATCGTCAAGTGGTTTTGCCTTCTAAAGCAAGTCTTGTCAACCAAATAGCGAAGTTTGATCAGGTGCGTGTAAGTATCACACTTTAGTGTAAATATGTAAAGGTTTTGTTATCTTTTGAGGATCACACTGTCTTCTTCAAATCAAATATCTTATGCACAACGTTATACATATTTACATATTTACAACAATGTACGTTGAGTACCTCTCTCAGACATGATTAAGATGGACCTGACCACGGCTGACACAAATCTCCATCTTCAAGTTGCCATCACTACGCAACATATACGAAGGAACCAGCGTGAAACCGTATATGGGCTGAACGTGACTCACTTTCCGAATCTTCCTCACCATCAATGCCTGCTTCAGTTTAATACCAAAGACTGCAAATTTCATGGTGCATGAGAAATCTGCTAGTGCCAAAGGTGCAATGGAGCTCACACTTACAATCAAACCGTGGGATCTCCTGAAAACTTGAAGTACAATCAGTTCACCGTCTTCCTCCTCCTGAAGAATGGCGATAGTTTTATTCAGGTCCCACTCTAGCGTAAGGCTGATGTCCCAAATAAACCGAGTCAGTTCGTGTTTGTGTTTGGCACGGACGTGGTTATAGAGATGCCTGTATGAACCGGTATAGTTGCAGTCACGCATAGGGCAGGAACATGGGGCGAAAGCACATTGCTTCTCGTGTCTAGAGCGGTTCGTGTACGATGTAGTCTCTTTACAACCATACTTGGCATTTGTACATGACGTTCTTGATGCTTCGACAACCTTCTCCATGGCTCTGCAACGACTAAACCCAATCGGTAATTTACAGGACGGGCATACATTCTTGAGTTTTTCGCAGCACGGTGAACAAGCTAGATGACCATTATTACACTGCAAGACAGAACACATAAGGTGATATCACAAACAGTTGTATGATCACTTAGAACCACGCAAGTATGTTCTACTATAAAATTAGAACACAACATGCCATAAGGAAAAATACAATCAAACTTAGAACCATGCATAGAGAAAAAAGAGAGACTCTAGTAACTCAAAAGGACAATACGGAATTGTGAAACACAGTTCTTGAATCAAGAAGAAGGACCAAACCTGAAATATAGGAATCTTGAAGGGCTCACAGCAAATCGGACAGTCAAGAATATCTGGATCAAGAAGAGTCACAGAAGCATGATAATCTCCGGTTGAGTCGTCTGGTTCAGCGAATATTTCAACCGGTTCCTCAAAGGTTGCCTCTTCTTGTGCCGATGGTTGTTGCCTGACCAGTCTCCAGTTCCTCCTCACCCAATCTATAAGCTTGTCTTCTTCAAAACCCAAAAAATGGATGATCAACAGAAATGAAGTAGAGAATAACAAGAAAATGATCATAAACATGTCAAATTCCAAAGTTAATTTGGATCAGCTATGAATCCATCAATATATATAATAAATAAGGGGGAATGTGAAGAGTTAATCTCAAAAGTATTTCTTGCCTACAAAGTAATTGACTGAGCATAAGGAGGACAATGATTAATGATATATAATGATATAATGATAATTAGATAACAAACCTAGTCTATTAATTTAGTTTCGACAAAGTCTTGATCAACCTTTCCTATCATGTTCATGTTGCGCAATGGGTCTGTAATTTCCAATTCCTTATTATCATAACACATAACAGTTGCACAATTAAAAATCTTAATATATGTCAAAAATATACTATATAGAAAAATTAATAATTTGAATTAAATTTTTTTTATATATTTTACCACAAAAGTATTTTTAAAATAGAAAAGCCACTATTTCTAAAATTAAAAATATCCAATTTTGACATGTGAAAAATAAAAAATTATATAATGTATTTCTAATTCTAAAATGAAAATGAAAATAGTATAATAAAAAGTATGTTCAAAATTTGATGAATTATCAAAAAGAAAAATCTGTTTAAAGAAGAATAGAGAAAGAAAAATTTACAACGAATTTTTAAAAATATAAATATTTAGATAAATTAATATGAATTTTGATTCAAAATCTAAATATATAAGTTAAAATGAAGTGAGGTATCAACTTTTTATTTTAAATATTGTATTTATACGCAGATTTTGATATATTACTCCTATTATAAAAATGTAAATAAATAAACATTGCAGTAGTGTAGAAATAAGTAGAATCATGCTTTTCAAAAAAAAATTCAAAATTTTAGTATTCTCATCTCACCTCGTTCAGCGGAAGAAAGGATAAATCTTTTGACTTCGGTTTTCTCACCGTAATCCAACGGATGAAAACGCGAGTGCATGCAGTCCGAACATGTGTCAAGCCGCAGAAGAATATTTTTTTTTCTTTAAAATTTCCGATAAATGTGATTCATAAGATCTGACCACGATGCCAAGTTTGAACGGCCCAGATCCAACACAGCACTATCCACTCCGGTCAAGTCAACTGACATGGTTATGATCGATTCTTTGCTACTTTTTGGTAATAAAGTTTTAAAGAAGAAACCTTTAGAGATAGTGTGAGGATTTGGAGATCGACCAGGCAACAACCAATGGCTCAAGACAAGACTACTGAAGCGGGTTCGTCCAGTTTTTCGCTAATACTGGATCAAGATGTTCTTGAATGCCCCATTTGCTGCGAACTCTTGCATATTCCTATATATCAGGTTTGGTCCTTCTTCCTGTTTTAAGAACCCTGGTTCACAATATATAGAGACTATTGATCTTTAAAATAACAGCTTTGTAATTCAAACAAATTGGTGATTCTTGTCCTGTGAATCCCATGTTAAGTTGATGTTTAAGTCTTGTAAGACGGTTTGTATAACGTTCTGGTTCTGTCTGCAGTGTAATAATGGTCACATAGCTTGTTCTATGTGCATCGAAAAAATCAAGAAGATATGTCCTTCTTGTAAGTTACCGATTGGGTACAATCGTTGCAGAGCCATGGAAAGAGTCATTGAAGCATCTACAGGGCCATGTCCAAACGCCAAATCTGGTTGTAAAGAGAACGTCTCGTATCGAAATCGGCCTAGTCACGAGAAGCAGTGTGTTTTCTCCCCGTGTTCCTGCCCGGTTCGTAGCTGCAACTATACCGGCTCATACAAGGAACTCAAGAACCACGTCAGTGTCAAACACGAGGAAGACTTGATTCCTTTTACGTGGGAAACTCCTTTAGTTGTTAACTCTATCCTCCGTGAGAAGATTACCATTCTTAAAGAAGAGAAAGATGGCGAACTGATTGTAGTGCAAGGCTTTAATGGATCGCACGGTAGGTTTGTAAACGTGAGCTGCATTGCACCTTTGGCAGCTGAAATTGGCGGATTCGTGTGCCATCTGAAACTGTCGACCTTGCCTAGCGTGATGAAGCAGACGTTAGTGGTGAAGAAGGTTCAGAAAATGAGTGATGAAGAGCCTCAAGACGATTTCATGTTGATTCCTTCATATATGTTGCCAGGGGTATTAAAGACATTGAAGGTTTGCATGGTCCGAGGCAGTGCACGTGTTAATCATGTTTGAGACAATCAATTACTAATATATGCCACAATTGGTGTTAATATTCATCAAAATGTGCTTCAGTTTTTATGATTTTATAACATTGTACTTGTATAATCATCAAAATTTGACGCTGCTACTTGATCCAGATGTTCTTGAATGTCCTATTTGCTGCGAACTCCTGCATATTCCTATATATCAGGTTTGATCCTTCTTCCTGTTTCAAGAACCTTGGTTCACAATTTATAGATACTATTGATCTTTGAATAACAACTTTTCAATTCACACAATTGGTGATTGTTGTCATGAATTCTCAGTTTGGATCCTATTTTCCTTATGTCAAGCTGATATTTAAGTCTTCTAAGACGGTTTGTGATTAACGCTCTGGTTCTGTCTGCAGTGTAATAATTGTCACATAGCTTGTTCTATGTGCATCGAAAAAATCAAGAAGATATGTCCTTCTTGTAAGTTACCGATTGGGTACAATCGTTGTAGAGCCATGGAAAGAGTCATTGAAGCATCTGGAGTGTCATGTCCAAACGCCAAATATGGTTGTAAAGAGAATGTCTCCTATCGGAATCGCTCTAGCCATGAGAAGCAGTGTGTTTTCGCCCCGTGTCCCTGCCCGGTTCGTGGCTGCAACTATACCGGCTCATACAAGGAACTCAAGAACCACATCAGTGTCAAACACGAGGAAGACTTGGTTCCTTTTTCGTGGGAAACTCCTTTAGTCGTTAACTCTATCCTCAGTGAGAAGATTACAATTCTTAGAGAAGAGAAAGATGGGGAAGTAATTGTAGTGCAAGGCTTTAACGGATCTCACGGTAGGTTTGTTAACGCGAGCTGCATCGCACCTTTGGCAGCTGTAACTGGAAGATTCGTATGCAGCCTGAAGTTGTCGACCTTGCCTAGCGTAATGAAGCAGGTACTAGTGGTGAAGAAGGTTCAAAAATTGAGTGATGAAGAGCCTCGAGAGGACTTCATGTTGATTCCTTCATATATGCTTAGAGGGGTATTAAACACATTGAAGACTTGCATCACCCGTGGCAATGCTCGTGTTATTCATGTTTGAGACAATCAACGACTAATATGCATAATTGGTTTTTATGATTCTATAACATTGTACTTGTATAATCATCAAATTTAGTTGTATGTATAACAACTGACTCAAGTATATAACACAGTTTCCACAGTTTGCACATCAAAATTTAGTTGTATGTATAACAACTGACTCAAGTATATAACACAGTTTGTAAATTTAGTTCTGAATCATTTTGTTAAAGACTTAAAAAACAAAAAAAAAACAAAAAAAAATCACTGCCTAAGGTTTTTGCAATATGTTTATGTTCTTGTTTGAATTTTTGGCCATATTGATCACTTGGAATTCATTAATCTTGTTTCCTGCAACATTTTGGTTCTTTCGATTTGGTGAATCTTGGATATCGTTGTCTTTCGTTGATTTTTGCATATTGTTGTGGAATTATTTAATTACTTTGGCCCGTCATAATTTTAGCTTTGTTGCTTCTTTTCTCTAAAACATGATATTCTCATGATGAGAATCTCATATTCTTCAGACATTTGTTGTCTTTTCTCTAAACAAAGCAAGCTTACTTCTCTATGTCTCTACTCTTACAGGACTTGCAGACTTGGAGAGTTAAAAAAATCTACCGTGAGATGAGTTCCATTTCTACTTGCAGAGTTGTAGAGTGGTTTAATTATTATCGTAGCTTGTGATGATTGCTAATGTAAATGTTGCATTTAAGCCGTACCGTGGAGGTTGGAACAATCACTATTGGACTGCAAATCTCCTGTTTTTGTATTGTTTCAGTTTCCACCAGTTGATTTCTTCAAGTTCTAGGATCTCTAGTAATGAATGGGCCATTCTGTAGTATGTTGGATTTACAATTGCTCCTGGTTTCATTCTAGCTGCTGTTTGGATCTTGTCTTTTGGTCTCTTCTTGTTGTATATCATTGCTTCAAATTGAGGGTATGCGAGAAAGCCAAAGGGATCACCATACAATTCACGAAGAATCTGTCTCATCTTATTGATAGTTTTTACGTGTGCTGCAGCGTAATAATCTCAACCTTCCCCGATAATTAGGATTCATTCTCACTTGTTGTTGTTCCTGAGATTGAGTTGGTGCTTATTTTTTTGAGGGTTGGATGCATTCTTTTGTCTGTTGGACAGAATAAGTTTAACATGTATAAGTTTATTTTTCAGTTTATATTGTTGTTTTAATTCTTGTAATTACTCAATTAACATTTGATGGTAAGTTTGTTAAACATTTTTGATTTATTTCTTGCATAAAAATTTGTTTAGTTCTTTCTAGTTTTATAACAAGGTTTTGCTTATTTTTAATTAATTGAAAGAAGTCAATAAAGTAAAATTTTATCGAAATGAAAACTTGTAAATACTAAAAAGAAAATTTTAAATTTATAAATATAATTTAGATAAAAAATTAAAATTAATACGGTCAATATTGAAAATAATATATATTATATATAGTTAATTTGCATAGTTAATTTTGGTTCCATTCTGGTTTTACATATTACTCTCTCTTTATTCCATTATATATAATGTTTTAGAAGTTATTTTGTTTCTATTAATTCCATTGAAAATTATGTTACTCCGTAAATTAAGACATTAAAATGTTTTCAGTTTTTGAAATGGTTTTTGGTTTTTGTTTTTCAAATACTACTTTTTTAGCCATTCAAGATTTTCAACAAATATATTTTAAAAATTATAGGGAAACTAACTATTTTTTCATGGTTTTTAACACTTTACAAACAGAAGCCAAGAACAATGTTTTGTGGGTTTTTGAAAAAGTTCCGTAGTCTTTTTATTTATTTAAAATTTTCTTTTTTATTAAGATTTTATTTTATCAATTAATATTTAACTAAATACTATATAACAGTTCAATATTCATACTTTTACACACAAATCTTATTTCCATTTTGTGTAAAGATCTCAACAATAGGTGTTCAGAAGCTTATTATCTTAAAAATAAAATTATGAAATAAAAATATACATTTTTCTTGCTTTTTTATATGCTTAATTACAAAATTTTAAGAACTTTATATATATATATATGAAATAAACCTATGTATATTTTTACATATATTGTTTGGCTTTATTATATTATTTATTATAAAAATAGTATTTTTGTTTATTATTAAAATATATATTTTATTTTACAAACTTTAAATACTTAATACAACAAAAACAAAAAAACGTTAAATAATATTTTATAATTAAGTCAATATTTATGAAAAAATATATTTGTAAAACCCAAAAACTAAATAAATCACCATTCAAGTTTTGTTGAAAAACTAAAATCTACCACAAAATAAAAAACCAAAAATTCAAAATCCAAAATCCAAAATCCAAAATCCAAAATCAGAAACTAAAAGCTAAAAACCAAAAACCAGAATCTAAAAACCAACATTCATGGCCTACTTAATTATGGGATTTATTTTGACCATATATTGATTTGACCAAAAACCAACAAAAATATACTTGATTTGACCAATTAATTATGGGATTTGCTTCCATAATTATTAGTCATTCAAGTTCTTGCTTCCATTCTCGGATTCTTCGTCTCCCAAATTCACACCCAAAAAGAGGAAATCTATTTATTGAAAAACTTAATTGGTTAAAAAATACTACTAGTTTTTGAAAAAAAAAAACCATAACCATTTATAGACTGCAAACATTCAAGACCTCAAATTAAAGTTATTTCCGTTCATCCCAAAAAACTCATATAAATAAGCCTTCAATCACCTCATAATAGAGAGAAAAAAAACCATTGAAGAAGAAGAAAAAAACTAAATGGAAAAAGTAACAATCATTTTCGTCCTTCTTCTCTTGGTTTCTTCATGTAAGTTTTACAAAAACTTTGGCATTTCTTTTCTATTTAGTCGTTGGAAAGCACATGTTTGGGGGTTAAATAATTTAATTATGTATATGTAAATAATAGTGCATGTTTCTATAATCATAAGTTGCCTGTCAATTGCAATAATATATATTGATCCAAGGTAGTCTTTCTTCTTATAAACATTTTGCTTAGGTATTGCTTTATTCATATATATACACCGTTTAATAATAACAACAAACAGAGAAAGTTCATAAAATCTGTAGCTACTTAAGATATATATCTGTAACATATATATATATATATATATATCTTAATACTAAAACTTGCCATAATGATGATTTTTCAACAAAATTTTTTTTTGAAAATAACTAAGAGAAGAACAAAGAAAATGAATGTCTTTTTGTTTTCTTTCTTCTTCGAAAAAATTCGCCTTTAGTGAAATAGAAATACAAAAATATGTCCCACTAGTTCTGTTTTCTTCTTCATAAACTAAACGGGACGACAATCATTTTGGTTTGGTTTGGTTTGGTTTTGTTTGACTTAATTTTGATTGTGGTTTTCAAATACATATGTACAGGCATGATAATGACGAGTGAAGGCCAGTTTCGATGTAACAAAGATGAGGATTGTGATATTCGTGGTTGTAGAATATTTTCACAAGTAGTATGTAAGAACCACAAGTGTATATGTGCTCCTCACGGCCGACCCTAACACATTTGATGCCTAAAACCCATAATAAAAATGATGCCCATTTTTTAACCACTACATGTATCCACAATTGATTTTGTTGTCCCTAATGATTGGAGTAATTTAGATTTTTGTCTTAATTATATATGAACAAACTTCCAATATAATTCATCCATGCATGTAAGATCACTGAGATGTAATATCTGTGGACATCAGTAATAAAATAATATTATTGTTTACCGTTTGACAAAAAAAAAAGAGTTGTTTACCAAAGGTTTTATTTATTTGTTTACCCTAGTTTTTACATTTTGAAAGTCTTCGTTGCTTTTGGTCTTTTTAATAAAAAAAAAACAATTGGAATATACAAGTTAACGTATTTCTGAACACAGGTATGAACTAGTTTTATTTTTACTGCAATAGTTAATTTATTATAATAAAATAAAAACATTAACACAATTTTACTACATAAAATAATTATTTATTAGACTAGCACAACATCTTGGTTTTAAATAACTTCTATCTCCATAAAAAATACTTAAATTTCTTACAATCTTATTTTAACCTAACTTATATGACAACGTTTTTAATAAAGATAAAAATAATTTATTTATCAAGATATATATTATCCCATTTATACATACACTCAACTGTTTAAGGGCACCGAACATGAAACAAAAATAAAATGCGAAAAGAACATTACACATTTTCAAACAGATAAAAACCAATAAATAACCAAATCAAACAAGGTAAATAGAAACGTTAAATATAATTTTAAAGCCATAAGAACAAGATGAAGATAGAAGACGAAAACAAAATAGTCTGAATACACAACTACGTACACATACACTCAACACTATTCTTTATTAGAATTCTTCTTTTACTTTTATCTTAATTTTTAGAAAAAATTATGAAATCATCAACACTATAGACAGTTAAGCCCTGTTCATTTGCAGGTAGCGTTATCTGCGACCTGCCACTGGGATTGCGATTAAGTGTCGCAGATTATTGTTCGTTTGCATGTCGCGGCGACCTGCAAATTGCGAAATTTTTTTGTTTGTTTATATGTCGCAAGTAGGTGCGACTAGTTGCAGCGAGCGACAAATTTTTGAGGATCAAACTCTATTGACGTACACCAATTTGTTCTTGAAATCTAATCCCTAATTATGCACAAAGTTGTTGAATCATAAAACAATGCACATTTGTATGAATGTACCTGAACCAATTGTTCATAAAGTCGTGGAATATCTCAAACATGAATAACACGGGCATTGGGACGAATGATGCAAATCTTCATGATTAATACCCCTTGCAGCATATAGGAAGGAATCAACATGAAATCTTCTCGAGGCTCTTTATTACTCACTTTCTGAATATGCTTCACTATTAAGACCTGCTTCATTACGCTAGGCAAGGCTGATACTTTCAGATTGCAGACGAAACTGCCAATTACAGCTGCCAAAGGTGCAATGCAGCTCACGTTTACAAACTTACCGTGCCATCCGTCAAAGCGTTGCACTACAATCAGTTCCCCATCTGTCTCCTCTTTAAGAATGGTGAGCTTCTCACTGAGGGTAGAGTTAAGAATCAAAGGAGTTTCCCAAACAAAAGGGATCAGGTCTTTCTTGTGTTTTACACTGACATGGTTCTTGAGATCCCCGTATGAGCCGGTATAGTTGCACTCACTCATTTGGCAGGAACATGGGCCGAAAAGACACTGCTTCTCATGGCTAGGGACATTTCCGTATGAGACTTTCTCTTTACAACCGTATTTGGCATTTGTACATGGCACCCTAGTTGCTTCGGTGACTCTCTCCATGGCTCTGCAACGATTGTACCCAATCGGTAATTTACAGGACGCGCGCATCTTCTTGATTTTTTCGATGCACATAGAACAAGCTATGTGACCATTATCACACTGCAGACAGAACCACGGTGTTATCACAATTAGTTGGATGAGAAAAATGACAATAAGCAAGTATGATCCACTTTTCTAGTGAAACTCGTTGATTTCATACCTTTTAACACTTATCAACAATATGCCACAAGGAAAATAGTATCATACGCTTCATAGCGCAACATTACCAATTAAGTGAAAAGAGAAGCTGTTATCCAAAAATAAATAATATCTTAGACAAAAAAATGGAACATACTTGCTTGCTCTTCACTAATCACTTTTACCCAAAACTACATCAGCCGTCAACAATTCAAGTCACCAAGAAAGACATGAAAAAACAGAGACTCTAATAACTCAACAACATCTTAAAAATTGTTAATCACACAGTTCTTGATTCAGGAAGAACCAAACCTGAAATTTAGGAATTTGCAGGAGCTTGCAGCAAATGGGGCATTCAAGAACATTTGGATCCAGCAGCGTCACAGAAGTCGTGTCTAAGTCTTTTTCACTCGTTCCTTCTTCCTGAGCCGTTGGTTGTTGCCTGTCCAATCTCAACTTCCTCACCCAACCTCTAAGCATGTCTTCTTCAAAATCCAATGGATTGGTAATCAATTCAAAAAAGATGCAATGAATAACAAGAAACCGATTCTGTACATGTCAAAATCAAATGTCAACTGGATCAGGTCTATATATATGATGAGGACATCAATATTTATTGGTGAGAGTATTTCTTTCCCAGAAAGTAATTGACTAAGCAAAAGGAGGAAAATAGTATAATTAAAGACTATATGATAAGAAGTCTGATATATTAATTTAATTAGACTGTGTTGATTAATTCCATTCTCATCGTCTGCTTTCTTAATTATCTGAAGACTTCTTTTAAGACAGAAGTTCGAATGGTAATGTTCCGGTAGAAAGGTCTGATTCAACACTAGGGTTTTCAAAACTGAATAAGAAATCAAAATGTGTCACAAAATCTAAACCAGAGCAAACTAAAACCTAACTAGAGGATATGTATCTTGCGTGCATCACAATCAAGGAGCGAAACGTTCTCCATCCTATCTTCATTCATTTCATGTTTAGTCTTCTTATGAACAAAACAGGGAATGTGGCTTAAACTGATCTTGTTGTAAATTATTACATGTTCAGTTATCTTTTAAGGATCACACTTTCTTCAGGTACACTAATCAAATTTCTTGAGCACAACGTTATAGTACTAGAATCACAAAACAATGCACATTTTGTTCAATAGCTCTCTCAAGCATGAATAAGATGGACCTGGCCGCGGCTGATACAAATTCCGATCTTCATCAAGTTCCCGTCACTAGGCAACATATAAGAAGGAATCAACATGAAACCGTCGTAGGGCTTTTCATCCCTAACTTTCTGAATTTCCCTCAGCATCAATGCCTGCTTCAGTCTGATTTTCGAGGTTGCAAATTTCAGAGTGCAAGAATATCTTCCCGCTCTCGGTGCCAAAGGTGCAATGCAGCTCACACTGACACACAGACCGTGCGATCTCCTAAAAGCTTGAACTACGATCACTTCCCCATCTTTCTCTTCCTGAAGAACAGCAATCTTCTTGCTCAGGCCCCATTCAATGACAAAAGGAAAGTCCCACACAAACACAACCACGTCGACCTTGTGCTTTACACGGACGTGCATGTATAGATCTTTGTCTGAGCCTGTATAGTTGCAATCACGCATGGGACAGGAACACGGGACGAAAACACATTGCTTCTCATGGCTAGACGGATTCACGTACGAGGTATTCTCTTTACACCCGTACTTGGCATTTGGACATGACATTATAGTTGCTTCAACAACCTTCTCCATGGCTCTGCAGCGACTATACCCAATCGGTAACTTACAGGAGGGGCATATGTTCTTTACCTTCTCACATCACAGAGAACAACCTAGATGACCATTATCACACTGCAAACAGAACCACAACATACATTTACTTGAGAAAAAGAACTGGTTGAGAATATAATAGTTTTCTTTGTGCAACTGATTGATACATAACCTCTTGAGAGTTATAAGTAAAATAACTTGTGAAAGATCATGAAACCAAACCTGGAATATAGGAATCTTCAATGGCTCGTAGCAAATGGGGCATTCGAGAACATCTGGATCCAGCAGGGTCACAGAACCATTCAAACCTCTGGTCGAGTTTGCTTCAGCATCACAGAAAGATTCGACTTCTTCCTGAGCCATTGGTTGTTTCCCGGCCAATCTCAACTTTTTTATCCAATATCGTAGCAGGTGTTCTTCAAGATACATTAAAAGAAATAAACAAAGAATCATAAGTAAATGATCATGAACATGTCAAACTGCCAAAAGTCAAGTTGAATCAGTTCTCAATCACAGAAGTTTATCTTCCCTAGAAAGTTATTGACTGAGAACAAGGCAAAATTTCTGATGTACTGATTCAATCCGACTTAGTCTTTGTTCAAAGGCAGATTTCAAAATGCTTTATAGATATATATTCCATTATCATCTTGATAATACTATATATCTGTTCGATTCAACACTAGGGTATTCAAAATGTTCTGAATTTGAAACAGGATAAATCAAAAGCAGAGCAAACCAAATCCTAATTGAACCATAATTTGAGTTTAAGTATGTTAATTAGTTTATCTATGATTAAGTGTCATGACTTTTAGATTAGGCTGCGTTGTTTTGTTTGGGAGTCATAAGAAGGAAAAGACACATCTCTCCACTTGTAGTATCTGTTGTTTTCTATTTAAGCAAGTATTGTCATGATGTAAAACAAAGTAATGTGTGGAAAGTCCAAACTTCTAGAAACATCAATTTGCTGTCTTGTTGCGTCATAAATTTGCTTTGTGTGTTGTAAATAATTAAATATGAAATTGTTTCAGTTCTCCTTTTCACTATCAAAGTGACTTCAGGTACATTAAAGAGTTCTTGAAATAAAATCTCTTAAGCAGCACCTGTTATATTGATTATCACAAATTAAAAACTATGCACATTTGCATGAATGTACCTGAACCAAATTTACATGTTAGTCGTTGAACACATCTCAAGCTCAGATCATCTGGGCCTCACCACGGCTGATGCAAATCTTCATGGTGAATAATCCCCTACGCAACATATAGGAAGGAATCAACATGAAATCGTCTTTGGGCTTTTCCTCACTCATTTTCTGAATTTTCGTCACAAGTAATATCTGTTTCAGTGTGCTTCTCAAGGTCCTCAATTCCAGGCTGCAGGAGAATCTGCACATTTCAGTTGCCAAAGGTGCGATCCGGCTCACACTAAGTAAGAGACGGTGCAGTTTGTTAAAACCTTGAACTACGATAAGTTCCCCATCTTTGCTTTCTTTGAAAATAGTAACCTTCTCAGTGACGATAGACTTAATGACTAAAGGAGTGTCCCAGGTAAAAAGAATCAGTCCGTCTTTGTGTTTAACATCGACATGGTTCTTAAGATCATCATATGAGCCAGTATAGTTGCAGTCTCGGATGGGGCATGAACACGTGGAGAAAAGACACTGGCTCTCATGGCTAGAGAGGTTTCCATACGAGACAACCTCTTTGCAACCGTATTTGGCGTTTGGGCATGACACTCTAGATGCTTCTATGACTTTCTCCATGGCTCTACAACGACTGTACCCAATCGGTAACGTACAGGAGGGACATATGTTCTTAACTTTGTTGCAGCACAAAGAACAAGCTAGATGACCATTATCACACTGCAATCAGAAACACTATTTGACTTACATTGGGGGGACAGAAAAAGAGAAAAGAAAAAACTCTGCAACTTTGTAGTGAAATTGATGAACGTTTTATTTTTCCCATAATAATAAGAGCACATCCATCAATGAATAAACGAGAGGAGTTCTCAAAAAAAGAAAAATTAAATAAAAATACTAATTAAGGTTTTTAAATTTTAAAAAACTCAATCAATATTTATATATTTGTATTTTACTCCTTCTATTTTTCGCACAAATTAAGAAAACAAACTAAAGTTCTTTTCTATATTTGTTCACACACTAAATATATGTCTCTCTTTGATTAATGCGTTAACAAAATAAGGTTAAAACTGAATTTTTATTTAAAATTCTGCATTGAAAATATAGAATGATACATTTTATAAAACAAAAACAAAACCTTAAAATGATACTCTTCTCGTTATGGAAAGAGTAATAATTTTTGAAAACTCCATCTTTATGCCATTGATGGAGATGCTCTAATTAAGATCGCAACTAGAATTCACGCGATTCGTTAAACTTTCATTAAACAGAGAATCTCCAACTATAATTTTAATTTTAATCCAAATGAAATTTATTTTCTAAAACCTGAAAAGCAAAGAATCCAAACTGAACTAAACCAAATGGAATAACTGTGTGTCCACCTCTTTATTCACAATGATTCAACCAGGGGGAAAAAAAATACCACACCTGAAAGATAGGAATCTTCAAGGGCTCGCAGCAAATGGGGCATTCAAGAACATCTAGATCCAGCAGCGTCACAGAAACATGCGAATCACTGGTCGAGTCCTCGACAGATTCTTCTCTGACGGCGCTTTTTTCATCTTCAGAATGGACTGAAACCGTTGCCTCTTCCCGGGCTGATGGCCTCATGGACCTCAGTGTACTCCTCGCTAATCTACGTTTTTCTTAATCAAAAACAGACAGGATCGATGATTAAACCGTTCGAAAACATAAAATAACATGAAAGATAAACACGAAAACGTAAATGCATAATGAAAAACTGGATAAAGACTTGATTCGGTTCGTTACATGCAAACTTGAAAATTCGGGATAACGTTCACCAAAATCAAGATACATACCCAGCAAGAGAGTCAGACGACTCTTTGCGATTTCTGACATGAACATCGTTGGAGTTGTCGATCACCCACTTTAAACTTTTAAAGATTTGGAACTTTTAGACCGAAGAGATACTTTCTAGTTCGATGATATGTATTCTTGTCTCCGGATCAGCACTTAAAAGAACAGAAAGAAGAGAACTAATTCAACGAGTATTCCTTACAACCTCCCTACTAAGCTGACCACATGTTTGCCAAAAGGACAATATAGTAGTATTAATTAGAAAAGAGGAAGAAGAAGTCTGATCCACTCAGTCAATAGTGATGACGTCATGATGGTCGATTAAGACGAGGTCATCTTCAAGTGTTTTTCTATATTTATAGCGAGTCTTGTGAACCAGATACTTAATGTGGATTCGTTATCTTACCTTTAGGATTCAAACTTCATCTGCTACTTTTTGCCATCAGGGCATCTAAGTAAATAATGTGTTGTGTTACCATATGCTGGTGTTGTAAATATGTAAATGTTTCTTCAATTCTATTTTTGACTATCAAACTGTCTTCATGTACCTAAAATAAAATCTGTTAAGCATAACGTTATAGAATAACAAAACTATGCAGGTTCTGATGAATGTTCCTGGCCACGGCTGATGCGGATCCTCATGTTGAATCTCTTACGCAGCATATAAGAAGGAATCAACACAAAATCATCTTCTGGCTGTTCCTCACTCAACTTCTGAATTTTCTTCACCGTGAATCTCTGCGTCAGTGTGTTCTCAGAGGTTTCGAACTCCAAACGGCAGGAGATTCTCCTTGTTTTAGTAGCCAAAGGTGCAATGCAGTTCAGACTTACAAACATACCGTGCGATACAATCAAACCTCGAACTACAATCAGTTCCTCACCTTTCTCTTCACTCAGAATGGTGATCTTCTCATCATGACTTAGGCTAAACTCAACGCGTAAAGGAATTTCACATACAAAACGAATCAGCAGTTCCTTGTGTTCAACGTTAACGTGGTTCTTGAGATCCTTGTGTGAGCCGGTGTAGTTGCAGCCACGCACGGGGCAGGAACACGGTGCGAAAAGACACTGATTCTCATGGCTAGAGAGATTCTGGTATGATGCAATCTCTTTACACCCGTATTTGGCATTTGGACATGACGCTTTAAATGCTTCAATGACTTTCTCCATGGCTATACAACGATTGTACCCGATGGGCAATTGACAGGAAGGGCAAAAGTTCTTGATTTTCGTGGGGCACAAAGAACAAGTTACATGACCATTCGTACACTGCAAGACAGTACCAGAGTGTTATCAGACAACTGTATATAACATCAATATATTGTTCACTTAATATTAACCAAACTACATCAACAGAGAGAAAAACAGATAGTAATTACGTTGCAATAGGAATCTTTGGGAACCAAACCTGATATATAGGAGCCTTGAGGGGCTCGCAGCAAATCGGACATTCCAAAAGATCTCGATCCAACAGCGTCAGAGAAACATGCGAATCTTCTCTATTTGAATCGTCTTCTTCTTCAGCTACTTTTTCAACAGGTTTTGCCTCTTCACGAGCCGCTTGTCTAGCCAATCTCCAATTCCTCACCCAAACTATAAGCTGGTGGACTATAAATGCCCCACTTAACCCCAAACACAAAGCAAGGAATAAGAAGAAACCGCTCATCAACATGTTGATGTGTTCCCAAGCAGTAATTAGGTAACAACTCAGTATGTCACAACTTCAACAATATGAAAACCCTAGTAAAAAAAGAAAACCCTAAACATTCAATAAAAAGGGAATATAGATAAGATAATACGTAAAATCAATAAAGAGAAATTAACAATCTTGTGTTAAGTTTTGAAGTTTTTCTTTTGCTTTTTTATTACATAATATATGTGATTATTAACTGATTAAGGGTCATTTATGTCCTGTCCGGATTTCGGTTTAGTTTATGATCATTTATTTCGATTTTTTTTGTTTTTTCAGCTAATAAATAATTATATCTAAAATAAAACCGATTTATTATAGATAAATTTGATATGCTTTAAATTTGATTTCTGTATGAATTATCTGATTTTAATAAAATATATTTTAAATTTTTAAAAAAGCTTAAGTTTTAAATTTATTTTCCCTTTTGATTCGAATAAATAAAGGTTTCCAAGTTTTTCGAATATAAAATATGTGAATCCATTTATAGATTGTGATTGATTTAATCTATTAATTCAGCTGAATTTGATCAAATTGATTAGGTTAATCTGGATTAACACCACTGCGCACTAGGGGTGGGCATAATTACCGTCCCGTTCCGACCCGTCCCGTCTCATCCCATACCCGTTCCATATATCCCGTATTCCCATATGGGATAAGTTTTCAATTCCCAATCGGGAACAGGACGGGACGGGACGGGAACGGGAATTCCCGTAATTCCCGAAATCTCATTTAAGATAAATATAAATATGTATTTTATATATATTCTACGCATATGTTATGTAAAATAAAATAATATCTTATCTATATAATAATATATAAATATATTATAATATATTACAAAAAATTTCTTTAATTGCTTAAAAGTTAAACCTAATTATAAAGTTGAACAAGAATACAATCACCAATATTTCAAACTTTTAATTTATATGGAATATTATTTGATGTATTTTTCATAATTTAAAGTTTAAAACATATATGCTGTGATAATACATAAAAAGAATACAATAAATATATTTAAATTATAAGTTTTTTTTAAATGGGAATTCCCGTTCCCATCCCGTTCCCGTCCCGTCCTATCCCGTTCCCGTCCCGAATGTTAAACGGAATATAAATGGGATGATTTTTTGTGTTCCCGAAATTCCCGTTCCCGTCCCGTTCCCGACAAATCCCGTCCCGAATTCCCGAACGCCCACCCCTACTGCGCACCGTGGTAAATGCCAAAGTCAATTGAATCTATAAGTCTTGATTCAATTAATTTGTTGGTTTTGGCTATGTTTTTTGTAGTATTTTTTGCAATCTTGTTTTCTTAATTCCATTGTCGTCTTGCTAAAACAGTATAAGGGTTTTCAAGAAAGTTCTGAATCTGAATAAAAAAAAGTAAAGACCATAATCAAAACCAGACAAAACCTAAACCTAATCTTGATCAAGCTTTTATGCACTCTCTTCTTCATTTTGGTGGTACAACGCAGTCGTTTAATCAACGAATTGTTTTCTCTTTCTTTTTTGTCAACAACAAATTGTTTTGTCACACGAAAGGAAACGGAATATTTCCTATTTTCTCTGGCTCCTTATCTCCATGTGTACCGTGTACCACGATGATGGCTGCAAGCTTTACTCAATTTTCAGGTTTCTCCTTCTTCTTCTCAAATCCTCAAAACCCTAATTTATACTCTATCCCTCTAGAGCTTGAAGAATCCGAGCTTAAAACGGTGCTTCTTAATCATTCAAATCCGATGCTCATCAGCTTCATCCGACGGCTGCAATATCTTAAGGACCTGAAAGTTTCATACGATCCTCTCCTCAATCAACCTCCAGATTCCACACTGTTCTTTTTGGAGGTAATATTAGGGTTTATTCAGACACGGATTGAACATTTGCTCGCTGTTACGAATTTTAAGTTAGTGTTAGAAACGATGTCCCAAGAAATGTTTTGCTTACACCTTACAAATTAGGGGTTGGCACAAAAAATTATTTTTTGATACATATAAAATCTCAGCACAACATTACAGAATTATTCAGTTAAAAAAAACATTACAGAATCACAAAACAATGCACATAACGTACATCAATCATTAATTGTGCATATATATTATTCCTTGAAATATCCCAAGCTTATGTAGTACGGACCTTAGCACGGCTGATGCAGATCTTGATGGTACGTGCGCTACGCAGCATATACGAAGGAATCAACAGGAAGTCGTCACTGGGAGGTTTCTCACTCACCTTCTGAATATTCTTTATAATCAGTCTATGCGTCAGTGTGCTTCTCATGGTTCTCATTTCAAGGCTACAGAATGTGCCAATTTCAGTTGCCAAAGGTGCAATGGAGCTCACACTTACAAGCACAACATTGTCCGGTCCTTTGAAACCTTGAACCACAATAAGTTCCCCATCTTTCTCTTCTCTAAAATTTGTAATCTTGTCACTGAGCCTAACGTTTAAAGGAGTGTCCCACGTAAAACGAACCAGGCCTTCCTTGTGTTTAGCGGTGAAGTGATTCTTAAGTTTCTTGTGTGAGCCGATGTAGTTGCAGCCAAGCACGGGGCAGGAACACGGTGCGAAAACACACTGCTTCTCATGGCTAGAGATATTGTCGTATGATACATTCTCTTTACACCCGTACTTGGCATTTGGACATGACACTATAGATGTCTCAATGACTTTCTCCATGGCTCTACAACGATTGTACCCAATCGGTAATCTACAGGAAGGGCATATGTTCCTAATTTTCTTGAAGCAGGTAGAACAAGCTAGATGACCATTCGTACACTGCAGACAGAACCAGAGAGTTATCACTAGAGCTAGAGAGAAAAGAAAAGAGAATGTCGTAGCCAAACCTGAAATATAGGAATCTTGAAGGGCTCGCAGCAAATCGGGCATTCGAGAAGATCTGGTTCCAGCAGCGTCAGAGAAACATGTGAATTATCTCTGGTCGAGTCGTCTGCTTCTTCAGTGGATCTTTCCACCATTCCCTCAATCGTTGCCACTTCTTGAGCCGGTGGTTGTTGTCTGGCCAATCTCCAATTCCTTAACCAATCTATAAGCTGGTAGGTTACGTATGGCGCCCAAAACAAAGCAAGGAATAAGATTAAACCGCTCATGATCATCAACATGTTGGTGTGTGTTCTCAATCGGTAGTTAAGTGATAACTTATTATTTCACACCTTTCACAATATGAAGAATAAATACCCCTTTTACCAAAAATAAAAATAAAATAAAAATAAAAATACCCCCATCATATTAGGCAGAAGAGCCCAAATAAAGAAGAGAAAAAAAATCCAATAGAAGTAAATATAAATATATAATAAAAGGTAAAAAGGAGGAAAACAAGTTTTTTAAAAAATGGAAGTTTTTTTTTTAAACATGGAAATTATGTGTTAACTTTTGAGATTTCTTTCTTTTTTCAAGGTAAAAAATTCAAAATAATATTTCTGAACTCATTCCGGACAGTAAACCAGATTATTTTCTGTGTCATTCTAAAATCAATTATCCTCTTATTAAATCCTTTGACTGCGTTTACATAAGACAAAACAACATCACTTTTTCATCAAATTGAACGTTTTGGAGGTTCATAGTTTTACTTTGTTTTTTTAATTCATTTGTTAAAATCACACAGAAAGAAAAAGATTTTAACGAGACAATCTGAAATATCCGTTAAAATTGTGATTTGTACTCATTTTCGAAAACATTTACAATAGATTTCATTATTCTTTATTTTTTTCTTATTTATGTTACCTTTTTTATATCTTCCAATCACATACCAACTTAATAACTGGACAGTTCATATTTCTACGTACTAATTCAATTATACCGTATATGGGAAAAAAGAAACATAAAGCTGTTGAATAATCTCTCTTTTGTCTATGCTCATAGGTGAGCAAAAGGAACATAATCTTTCCAACAATAAAGATGAAGAAAATGTTGCACTATAGTTGTATTTTTACAACTTTGTTTGTAGGCAATACAATTTTTTCACAAGCTTGTGAAGGAAAGGAGCAAATGACAAAACGTCTGCGTTTTAGGACCAAAGTGAATCCAGAAACAGCTTTGTTTGTAGGCAAATAAATTTTTGTCACAAGATTGTATGTTGCTTCTTTAATCACTAAGAAACATATTTTCTCATTTTTCTTCCTTTTCCACCATTTTCTCACGGAGCACGACGATGATGGCTCAAGCTTTACTCAACTTTCATGTTTCTCCTTCTTCCCAAATCCCCAAAACCCTAATCCACTCTCACTCCCTCCATAGATTGAAGAACCCGAGCTTAAACTCGCGACGGCGCCTCCGAATCAACCGAGTCCGATGCTCTGCTTCATCCGACGGCAGCAATACCTTAAGAACTTGCAAGAACTGCAAAACCCAATTCGATCCTCTCCTCAATCACCCTCGCGCTTGCAGATTCCACACTGCTCATTTCGGAGGTAAAGTTCGCGTTTTTGTTCAGACTTGAATTTGAAGTTCGCTCTCTGTTTCCGGAATTAGTAAATTGGCGTTTCAAGAAAGGATCTTGAGATTTTCAAGAAAGGATCTTTGAGAGTTTTGGGTTTCTTAATTTCAGGTGAGACGAAGAGGAAATTCGAAAGCGTATATTCTGGTGGAACGATGGATACACCAAACTCTGGGAAAGTTTTACAGTATTGGCATTGTTGTGGTTCTGAAGATCCCTTTGATTCTGGATGTACTGCTTCTCCTCATTCTACTTATGACGATTGATGCAATTCTTTCTTTATTTTATTATATATAATGAGATTGACATGAAAGAGTAGAAGAAGCAAGAATAGGCAAAGAATATGCTTCTGTGAAGCTTTTCCTGTAAAGAATCCGAATCTTTTTGTTCGTTGCATCCTCGGATTGAAGTCTTTTATGTACAAAACAATGTTTGGGATATAATTCTTGTCTATTTTGTCCAACTTCCAACTTTGCTTCTCAAGTTTCTGTTAGTTTTTCTTTCTTATCTTCTAACGATTCTTGCCTATGATCTTGGTTTTGTCTTCTGCGATGGTTAAAGACGTTAGCTTTATTGGTATTTGAATTAAGTTATTTCGTTGTACTTGTTGCTCACTGTTCTTTCTGGCATTTTATCTCTTTATCATTTGAGAATTTGGATGGGAGATCATTTAGTGTTGGTGGTTGATCGGTTATCGAACGATTCTTCTCTTGGCTCGGTTAAGGAAAATGGTACATGTGAATCTGTAACTGCAGGAACTGATGATATCTGTGAGAGCGAATTTGTACAATGTAGGATTTGTCATGATGAAGACGAAGATTCCAACATGGATACACCTTGTTCTTGTTCTGGAACATTAAAGGTTTCTACTATATCTTTGTTTTCAGTTGTTTTTGCATAAACAAGAAACCTCGAATAATTCTTTCGTGAACCGTCTCAGTTTGCACATCATAGCTGTGTCCAGAGATGGTGCAACGAAAAAGGTGACACCTTATGCGAGATTTGCCGTCAGGTATATTAAATTCTATTATGTAGTTTCTTTTTCTGCTTTCATGAAGGTATCTCATGAAACCTTGTTTGAATTGAAGCAATATAAACCTGGTTACACAGCTCCCCGGCAGTTGTTTCACTACACAGGCATCTCTATGAACTTCAGGTACTTTTGCTCTGTCTTTGCTTTGATATCCTCCTTTGTAATTATTCTACTGAGAGTTATGTTCTTTCGATGTAAATGTTCTAGGAGTGATTGGGGAATCGAGGGACTAGATATTCGTAATCCTTATTTTCTAACGTGGGATGCGTCTGATGATCACGAGCTTTATTCGTTTCATAGCCCGACAAGCTTGATCTGTTGTCGGTTGATTGCCTTGCTTGTAAGTTTCTTCTCTCTGTCCATACACTTGAGAACAACTATACAGATCAATGATATCTATTTCATCGTTATGTTCAGTTCATCCTTCTGCTCTTCTTGCGCCATTCTCTTCCAGTGTTTTTAGGTGGAATCGATAATTTCTCGTTAACGTTGCTTGTGGTAAGGTCGATAAGCAACAGCTCGAACATACATAGTTTCTCACTCATTTTCCCAAAGTTAGGGAAAGATATATTTGTCTTTTTGCAGTTGCCATTGTTGAAAACATTGGGAATCTTGTTGGTTGCATATTTCTTTTTCAAGTCATTCAGTGCTATACAACGTTGCAGACAAGAAAGGGTAAGAAACAAACCTTCATCGACTCCCCAAAGTATGATTCTTGCAAATATATACTTAAAACTTATATGGCTTTATTTCTTCCTTTGTTGACAATTAGGATACGAGACTGTCTGGTTTCTCTTCTGACGAAGAAACTGCACCACCTCGGATATTGATGGCGTTGCCTGAAGGACCTGAACTTCATGTTCCCGTAAACTAAGACAATTGATTTAATAACTTCTTCTGTGGTTTGATTGTGTACGTATGTGTATCATGAACACATAATACACAAACTATGCCCAGAAAATAAATGTTGCTTTGTAATGATATCCCAAATTGTTTAGCTAGAAGATGTAACGAAAGCATGTACTCGAGGATCAAATAGTTTAGTACAATAATTGATGGTCTAAAAATGGAAAGATTGTGCAAAACCCACCCCTCAAAATTCAGTATTCACATCTTAAAAAGAAAAATAAAACTTCAGACGATTAAGAGAGAAAAATGGAAAATCCCAAAAAAAGTAATAAAATTCTAAGTGCACATCCATTGTTTAAGTTTCTAAAAGCATTATATATATCTCATTGTTCATTTTCGCATAAGCAAAATAAAATAGTCCACATGTTTCTCACTCTCTTTAAAATCAATTGGTTGCTTGGCGAGTTTATTAACAAAACGATTAAATACCTCATTGGCCACGCTTTCTCCGAAATGTTCTTTTATAGTCGTATAGAGAATGGCTCTAAACATGGAACTGATGAATCTGTTAGACAATGGAATTTTTTCCAATGGATGACTTATAATCTCTATCATCTCAACTGTAAAGCTTCTATTTTGATCAATCGCTCTCTCCAATTCACGAAACTGCGGGAAATACACGGGCAAGTTGAACAACTCGATCTTTTCCTCGCTTATTGCTCCCTAGAAAGAGAAAAATCAACAACTTATTATTATTGTGTAATTTATATAAAAAAAAAAACTCTCAAATAACAGTAAATAAATGGCATTTTTCCAAACTAAATGCCCATTTAAAACCCGCAAAAATGCTCATATTAACATTCCTATTTAGATCTCGACTCAAAGGTTTTTGAAATATATGTCTTACTGATTTAGCCATGTCCATAAGACAATCACCGATCATATCCACCACTATTCCCTGCCATGTGTCAGACATGTGGACACCATCTGCTAAGCACTGTCCTAATACAATCATCAATCCTCCATGAACAATCTCTTCAGCTCTAGCTTCAAGAAAGCCACTCATGTCTTCTATGAACTGAACTCTATAAGCTTTGGTCACTTCTTCTACTAAATTATTACATTGAATGTAATTTTTGTTCCAAGCCGGAGATTCCTTGACACATACTTTTTCGGGGACTTTGGAAAGCCAGTGAGTCGTGTAGGAAGTGTGCGCGATATGGATACTGTTTCGTGGTAGCACTCGGCCATAGAAGGAGCCTGGTACTCCGACCATGAAATATTCGCGTTCTGAGGAAGGAGGTTGGGTTGTAAAGAGTGTGTTGAAGTCATTGTTTGGTTGATCGTTGAAGAATACTTGGAACTCAAGAGGCAGGAGGCTAACTTCATTGTTTTCCTTCAATTGTTTGCTTTTCATTTTCACCGTATCAATGATAGTTTGAACAGCATGAAACGTGTTCGGTCCAATAGAACAACCAAAATCCGCAATTCTAAAAGTACTAAGATCGGGATTCAGACTTAGGAGATCAAGTTTTTCTAAGATGCATTGCCTTGTCTTTTCTTCAGCACCATCTATAGCTGCTTTCTGCCTCACAAATAGTAGTTAATTAATATAGAGACAAGTGGAAGAAAAAGTATATTGAAAAATGTCAAATTAAAGAAATATATAGGTTGAAGTTTTCAGGACACTATAATTAAAAACTCTAGAATGATCATAAGTATATTGTATGTAGCCTAATCTTTGTAATTTCAATCATATATTCATATACGGTAAAGAAGAATATTAAAAATTTGTGATAGCATACTTGGTACGAAGAATGATGAATGTAACTGTGTTCGCCGTTACCGCCGCTCATGGGATACGATTGAGAAGATTTTGACATCGCTCTATGTATTTGCACGTCCACGAGATTAAACTTCCTAAGTGTAAAATGCAATATTAGTTCCCGTATATATAATAACCTAAGAGATGAAGCAGATTGTAGATCTTGAAGATAATGGTTGGACATGAAATAGATAAAAACAAGTGTAGTTTAGATTCTTAGAAGATAAGTGATGATGTCCACATATCACAAGTTGAGCAAAAACAAAACAAAAAGTAATAGTGACATATCAAAATATAAATGACTAACGGCAACTAAGTTCATATAGAAATCGATATCAACTCAAGCACACAATAATAAGAATTCCTCTCTTATTGATTCAAGAAAAATAGCTCAAAAACTTATCAATCTCACAATCTCATAAGTTATACTACAAGCTTGGTATCTCCTTATATATGCAAAGACTAAACCTTATTTCCTAAACTCTTTAGGAATATTAACTTATTTAGATAACTCCTAAATCTGCTCTTAACATATTTAGATAAATCCTAAATATTTCCTAACCATAACTCGATTAGGCTTGCTTGCTCTTCAAGCTTATCCAACATTCTCCCCCTTAAGCTTGAACTCCATCTCCTCCAAGTCTTTTATTCCAATGAGATCTCTCATCTCTTTAAACCTGATCATTCCAAGCGCTTTCGTCAAGATATCTGCCTTCTGCACAATACCTGAAACATACTCAACCTCCACTTGCTCATTTTCAACACACTCTCTTATAAAATGAAATCTGGTGTGAATATGCTTGCTGCGTCCATGAAAAACTGGATTCTTGGTGAGTGCGATAGCCGATTTATTATCAACTCTTATTGTCACCTTCTCACACGTTCTCCCAAGTATTTCACCAAGCACTTCTTGAAGCCATATTGCTTGTTTAGCTGTTTCTGTAGCTGCCATGAATTCTGCTTCACATGACGACAATGCCACAATTTCTTATTTTTGTGAACACCAAGTGACTGGGCAGTTACCAAGATAGAAGATATGGCCGGTTGTGCTCTTGCCGTCGTCTACATCTACGTTGTGAGAACTGTCACTGTATCCAACTAACTTCATATCATTTCCGCAGCGGAATGTAAGCCCGAACGAAGTTGTTCCACGCAGATACCTCAAGACTTGCTTTAATGCAGCTCCATGGGACTCTTTGGGCTCGTGCATGTATCTGCTTAGAACACCCACACTATAAGACAAGTCAGGACGTGTGTGCAGCAAATACCTTAAGCATCCAATGCTTCTTCTGTATTCCGTTTCATCAATGTTCTTCTCCTTCTGAGCTTTCGATAACTTCAAGTTCATATCCATTGGAGTATAGTTGAATTGCAGCCATCCATACTCGTCTCTTCTAGTATCTTACGAGCATATTTCTCCTGTTTTAACATAATACCTCCTTCAAATTGATGAACCTCAATTCCGAGATAGTACGTCAGTTTGCCGAGATCGCTCATCTCGAACTTGGTTCCCATCTCTCTCTTAAACGCCAATATCAGCTACAGGGACGACCCGGTAACAAGCAAGTCGTCTACGTAGACGGCTACAACGATGAGATCCTTTCCAACTCGTTTTTGATAGAGTGATGGCTCCTTCGAACATCTCGCAAACTTAAGCTCCTTCAAGATTTTCTTCAGTTTATCATTCCATGCTCTAGGGGCTTGCTTTAAGCCATAGAGAGCTTTGTTCAGCTTGTAAACCTTATCTTCACAACCTTTTACCACAAATCCTTCAGGCTGATTAACATACACATCTTCTTTTAACTCACCATGGAGGAATGCTGTCTTTACATCAAGATGATGTATCTCCCATGTGTTTGAAGCCGCAAGAGCAATGATAAGAAGAATTGTCTCAATGCGTGCAACTGGTGAAAATACCTCATCATAATCAATTCCATACCTCTGAACATATCCGTTTGCCACTAACCTGGCTTTGAACTTGTTGAGACTTCCATCTGCATTTCGCTTTGTCTTGAACACCCATTTAAGTCCGATTGGCTTAGCTCCCACAGGAAGATCTACTAGATCCCATGTTTTATTCCTTTCGATCGACGAGATCTCATCTTCACAAGCTTCTACCCAGACTTTCAACGATTTTGCTTCATGAAAATCCCACGGCTCATCATTCAACGTCAGAAGAAGACGTTCACACTCTGCCCCATAGAGAATGTAGTCATCGAAGTGTGATGGTCTTACATTCGGTCTCGTCGATCTTCTTAGTCGTGGTTGTTCATCATCACTCTCCTCCTCTGTGTCTTCTTCATCGCTCACAACTTCTTCTTGCACTCTATCGTTTGCTACTTCTTCCCTCATTACTCGAGGAGCAGAGTTGTTATCCTCTGTTTCGGAGGAGTTATCAACTCTTCCTTCATTAGTATCACCATATTCTCTGAATTCTATGTAGAATTCTCCAACATTAGAGATCGATGTCCTTTCAGCTTTGTTCCAGCTCCATTTCTTTTCTTCATAGAAAATGACGTCTCTACTAACCACAATCCTCTGTGTTGTTGGATCAACCAGCCGATATGCCTTGGACCCGGGTTCGGTTCCCAAATGTACCAAAGCTTTTGACCTATCATCGAGCTTCTTTCTTCCAGCTGCTTCGGTTCTCACATAGCCAACAAATCCGAATACTCGAAGATGATCAATGTTTGGCCTCTTGCCCTTAAACATCTCGTATGGTGTTTTTTCAATCAATGATCTTGTTGCCACTCTATTGATTAGATAGGTGGCATGTCTTACAGCCTCTCCTCATAGATAATTCGGTACATCCATGTGCTTTAGGATGCTCCTTGTCATCTCCAAAAGTGTTATATTACATCTCTCCACAACTCCATTCTGTTGAGGCGAGTAAGGAGCGGTCAAGTGTCTCTGAATCCCATGCTTTTTGCAGTAGTTTTGAAACTCATGGGATATAAACTCCCCACCTCTATCTGTGCGTAACGTTTTAATCACCATCCTGGATTCTTGTTCGGCTAGCACCTTAAATTTTTTGAACTTCTCGAATGCCTCACTCTTCTCGCTCAACAGGATTGTCCACATGTATCTTGAAAAATCGTCGATAAGAACAAACACATATCTCTTCTTTCCCGGCGTTGAGGGCGTAATGGGTCCACAGAGATCCCCGTGGATGAGCTGAAGAGGATGTGTTGCTCTGAATGATGTTTCCTTGGGGAACGATTTCCTTGTTTGTTTCCCGCGGAGACATGATTCACAGGTTTCCTTCTCAACTTCGACCTGTGGCATGCCGTTCACCAGTTCTTTGTTGATCATCAATCTCATCGTCTCCAAGTTGACGTGACCTAGGTGTGCATGCCACTTTGCTGAATCACTGGTTGTCATTAACTGCAAGCATCTGATATTGTCGACTTCCAACATGACTTTGTACAACCGATTTCTCGATCTTGTCGTTATCACCAGTATCTGGCCAAGCTGATCATAAAGCGTCAATAGTTCTCCTTTCATTCGCACCTCACAACCGGCTTCTGTAGCTTGACCAAGACTGATAATGTTGCTCTTCAACACCGGTATATAGTACACATTGTGTAGTATTTTCTTTTCACCATTCTTGAACCCAAATCGAATGGATCCCTTCCCTTCGATGTTGATCCGAGAGTCGTCTCCAAATTTTACCTTTCCAGTCACGTTTATATCTATCTCACGGAAGAAGCCACGATTTCCACACATATGGTTACTAGCACCATTGTCGAGGTACCAGATATTCTCTGAATCCAAGTGTGTTTCAAACAGACTTGGTTTCACGTTTTTTTCGTTTAGATAAACCACTTCATGCATCATCAAGACATCAGCTTCTTGAGTATCTCCGTCTTTCTTTTCTACTGCTTCTTAAAGCTTTAGCAGTCTGTCGGGACATGACGATGCAGAATGGCCAAGCTTATCACATCTAAAACATGTGATTGTCGTTTCCTGCAGTTTTAACAATCTGTCAGGACAGTTCGACGCGTAGTGCCCCTGTTTGTCACACCGAAAACAGGTTATAAAAAAAAAAAAAAAAAAAAAAGAAAACGAAAAAGAGAATAAAAAAAAATAAAACGGAAGGAACCGGGAAAGTCGTCAAGGTAATATCTTTAAATTTCATGAAACGTTAAAAGAAATCATGTTCTTGTTTGTGACTTGTTAAATAAGGGTAGAAGGATTAGAGTTAAGGAGAGTTGTGTACCTCCTAATTGGTTTGTGTCTCACGGTGATTTTGCATAATGATTTGCATCTGTTTATATTGCTAAAAGAAACCGAAACACTTGAGCCACCAAATACCAACCTTGATACCTAGACCATAACATGTTAGATATTCCCTTTGTGAGAGTACACGCATTTGATAATGAATGTTAAATATTAAGTTCTGCTTGATCATGAGATTTCATTTATTTACTACGGTTATGGAGAAGTACAATGAAGTACGGTTTGATCTGAACTTTGCGAATGCGGTTTACGGGCAATTGACTTAGAGTATGGTCCTATAAGTTTTACAATTTCACACGTTTTTCTAACCTCTCCTCTTTGTAAGATATGGTTTTGCTTGAGGACAAGCAAAGGTTTTAGTTGGGGGGAGTTGATATTACGTGTTTTTAACGTATTTTGATTCGTTTTTAGTATTCGGTTTGAGTTTTGATTTGCATCTTTCGTTGGTTTTTCGAGTCTTTTCTATTGTTTGAGTCTTTTACAGATTTTATGGAGTTCCGATGGAGTTTGGTGTTTACGGACATGTTCGAGTCGAGTTAATATGGAAAAACACGAGAAAAGGACCAGGGTTGTAGAACAATTCGGTTTGTAGCCTAATTCCATCTGGTCTGATCAGAATCCTTGATTGAATGCTCGGAGGTCTCCATTCGCGTGAGCTGCAAAACACCCAACTTGTAAATGGCATAACTCCTTCATATATACTCCGATTGATCTGATTCTTCTATGAGGAGCTTTGTAATTGAGCTGAGAACATTTTCCAAGTGGTTTCATGCCTAGAAGCCTCGTGGTTGAGAGATATGCTTCGAACAATGAGCGTATGTCTTTGCTGCTTCCCATAGTCCTATCACTTGCTGACAAGACCAAGAGAACGACCGTTCTACCAACAGAACGACCGTTCTCCGTCTCACCTACTCTACCGACAAAAAAAGGAAGAGAACGACCGTTCCCCATGGAGAACGACCGTTCCCCGACTCACCAACACCCACCTACTTCGATCGACCACTCAGAACGACCGTTCTCCTCCAGAACGGTCGTTCCCCATCCTACCTACTCCCTACACCTTGGCCTATATATAGAACTCACTCTTGATGTTCTAAAACACACCATCTCCTTCCTCCTCTCTTCTCTAGCTTCAGAGCTTTGCTCTTAGTCTTTTTTTTAGTTTTTATGTTTATGTTTTTATTAAGTTTTATTTAGTTGTTTTAAGCTTTATATTTATGCTTTAATCAAGTTCTATCATTTTTACCTTCAGTTCTTACTTTCAGTTCTTTACTTTCAGTCTTTACTTTCAGTCTTTACTTTCAGTCTTTACTTTCAGTCTTTACTTTCAGTTCTTATATTTATGCTTTAATTAAGTACTTATAAGTTTATATTCAGCTTTCATTATCTATTCAAGTTTTTATTATGAACTTTATAATCTCGTTGTTATCTTCTTCATAATCATGTCTGAGTAGATCTCTTAGTTAGGTTAAGGTTTGTCAAAGGAATTCATGAGCTTTAGGGTTAAACACGAATAGGCTATTCAAATCAATATCTTCACCCTTGTTGTTCTTAATGCTTAGATCGAATTGATCACTTGATCTTATGAAATTTGGTTTAACTTAGACAGCGAGAGTTGCTAGGTTGCTAGAAAGAACATTGGTGAGCAATTTAACCATTACCTGCGAGAGTAGATGTATGAGAATTGTGAACATATTAAACCTATCCTTAATGCTTGTCTACGATTTCTAGTACCAGCGAGAGTTAGGATTTCTAGGTTGATAGACAAAGATATTGGTACCACGAGAGTGGATTGATATTATCTTAGTGTTTAAGTTCTAGATTTATGCTTAATCATTGCCTGAATAGTTGTTTGATCCGTTGCTCTGAATCTCCTGCGATATTCCTTGACCTAACGCTTGTTAATATTATCTTTTCAACCGATTTTACAACCGATTTTATTATTTTCTATTTATAAAAACCAAAAACAAAAACAATCTTGATTCGTTTAGCTCGATTAGAATCCTGTACTCTTGGTGTGCCTATTCTTGCTTTCCTCGTGGATCGATAAAATAACATTTGGTTGTTGTTTTCACACCCGAAAATACGCAGCATCAGTTACTAGCACCATTGTCGAGGTACCAGATATTCTCTGAATCCAAGTGTGTTTCAAACAGACTTGGTTTCACGTTTTTTCGTTTAGATAAACCACTTCATGCATCATCAAGACATCAGCTTCTTGAGTATCTCCGTCTTTCTTTTCTACTGCTTCTTAAAGCTTTAGCAGTCTGTCGGGACATGACGATGCAGAATGGCCAAGCTTATCACATCTAAAACATGTGATTGTCGTTTCCTGCAGTTTTAACAATCTGTCAGGACAGTTCGACGCGTAGTGCCCCTGTTTGTCACACCGAAAACAGGTTATGAGAGCGTCTCTCTCCCTGTCTTGTTCCCCTCTATGGGAAGTACTACCACCGAAACGTCCTCGACCTCTTCTTCCACCGAATCGACCTCCTCGTCCTCTTCCTCTGCCACCATAGCCATCATCATTGTTGGCATACATCAATTTGTCGTGTCCCTCATGTTCTTCCTCATCCTCTCCAATCCTTTCTTCATAAGCTTTGAGGCGTCCAACAATATCCTCAAAGCCCGTTGCATTCAAGTTAAGTACTTGCTCCAAGGATGCAACAATGTGAATGTACCTTTTCCGCGGTAAACTCTTCAAGAATTTCTTTACGAGTTTTGTTTCTTCAATTGTTTCTCCAAGCGAGGCTGATTGAGATGAAATTTCTGACAACCTGCCCACAAACGAATCAATCGTATCTGTTTCTTTCATCTTTAGCCTATCAAATTCCGCCATCAAGGTTTGAAGTCTTGCTTCTTTTACCCTTTCAGCTCCAACATGTCTTGCTTTTATTGCATCCCACACGGCTTTTGCTGTATTAAGTTCTCCGACCTGAAAGATCAGAGCTTCCGGTATGTATTGGAATAACAGAGCAGTTGCCATGTCATTCTTGTCTTCAGTTTTATCTCCAGAGTCTATCGTCTCCCATACCTTGTTCACCTTGAGAGAAATTCTCATCCTCATAGCCCAAACGGTGTAGTTCGATGAGGTTAACATCGGACACTTAATGGAAGAAGGTCCAAGCGCCTTAGAATTTGAATCAGCAACATCGTCCTTTGAATCTCCCATCGCTCTGATACCAAATATAGAAATCGATATCAACTCAAGCACACAATAATAAGAATTCCTCTCTTATTGATTCAAGAAAAATAGCTCAAAAACTTCTCAATCTCACAATCTCATAAGTTATACCACAAGCTTGGTATCTCCTTATATATGCAAAGACTAAACCTTATCTCCTAAACTCTTTAGGAATATTAACTTATTTAGATAGCTCCTAAATCTTCTCTTAACATATTTAGATAACTCCTAAATATTTCCTAACCATAACTCGATTAGGCTTGCTTGCTCTTCAAGCTTATCCAACAGTTCAGTTATGTACATGCCAAAAATAATGCAGAAACAGTATTGTCAAATTGTGTAAGATGCGAATGGTTGATTTTTTCTTACAGAAAAAATTTCTAGCGTAATAAATAGGTCCAATGGTCAATTCCCTTGAATTTTCAAAATTTCGTTAAGCAACCAACCGAGAGTTCTACCTCCAACAAAGTCCTTCAAATGTAATGTTGATGCAATATTGAAGAATGTGTATAGAGAGAATAAGTGGTTCGGAGCAAAGGCTTACCTGAAGCTCAGGTCCTTGCTAGATGTTAGTTGAGCTGAGCTCATCGAAGAAGAAGAAGTTAGAACAGAATTTATTTCTGATTAATTCATCAAATGATTTACACAGCTCTATATATAGTATGAGCTAGCAACCGGTTTAACACAAAGTACAATGTGAATCAATTGTTTATCAACTAAACCATATACTCTAATATTCCCCCTCAAGATGGCAATGTTATAGATTTCAAAGCCATCTTGCCCATATTCTTTTTCATGATAATCTGACTCCTGTTCACTGCATAAGCATCATTTAATCCGGCTAAGAATTTGATGACTTTAGCATGTTCTTCCTTGGTTTCTGTAGCTTTACAACAGTCGAAATGGTGACAGGTCTCTACACAATTAGCACCATCTAACTCATCCCAGAGTGTTTTCAAGGTTGTGTAGTATGTCGCCACATCCATTGGACCTTGTTGGACAGACCATATCTGTTGAGATAATTGATATGACCTTGGAAGATTCGTAATAGGGAATCTGGTAAACAGATCATTCCAAAGTTTGGAAGCATCATTGAAGCGAAGGATGCTTTTATAGATCTGCTTTGAAACCGCATTCAACAACCAAGATTTCACCATTGAATTACACCTAGACAAGATCCTGAACCTAGCATGCGATTCACTAAGCCGTGGTATGGATCCATCAATGAAGGCGAGTTTATTCTTAGCATCTAATGCAATCTTAATTGCAATACTCCAGTTCTCATAGTTTGTACCATCTAAGGTTTCAGAGACGATAGAGAGACCTGGATTATCGCTGTTCGTAAGATAGAATGACGAATGAATGCTATCCGGAGCTAACTCCATAGGTTCCGTTGAAGGTGGAGACTCCGGAGAGGAAACTTCGGGAATGGAAGTCCGACGAGCTGAAGAAGCCGATTGAGCACTGCGACGAGGCATTCTGCGTCCGATCGCCATTGAAACGAGCTGAGTGAGCTACATTTCGTGATTTAGCCGATTTTCTGTGGAATAGCCGAAAAATCGATCACAAATTTGCAGAGAAAAGATCAATCAGAGGAAGAGCCGGTCAATCGAAGGTCAAATGAAGAGAAATACGAAGAATCAGTTTGAGGTTTGAGCCTCAAACGCTCTGATACCATGTTAGTTGTGCTGAGCTCATCGAAGAAGAAGAAGTTGGAACAGAGTTTATTTCTGATTAATTCATCAAATGATTTATGAAGCTCTATATATAGTATGAGCTAGCAACCGGTTTGACACACGATACAATGTGAATCAATTGTTAATCAACTAAACCATATACTCTAAAACTAGACAATCATGGTGTTAAAGGAATAAGGCTTGAATGTGTATCTAATTAAAGGGGATCAATTTCTAGCGTGACCTTCCGTACAAGGAAGACAACCAAAAGTAACTCTCCCAATTCTCAATGACCTTGTTAATATGATATACCGATTTTGCCCTTAATGAAAAGAAGGAAAAAAAACAAATATGAGCCATCAGATCAAATCATGATTTAATGGCCCTCATTTAAGCGTGCATCATCTCTTCCTGACCCCACACATTAAACCCTCTCTCTCTTCCCTCTCATGTCACGTAAACAAACTCCATTACTTTCCCCAACCACACCAAATCACACCATTAATTCATTTCTTCTTCTTTGTTCTTTCTTCTTCCTTGTTCTTTGTTTTTTTCTTTTCTTTCTCATCTCCAGATTCCAAATCCGCGAATTGAAGTCAGCGTTAGAGAGATAAAGGTTTGTTCTTTTTACTTATTCTTATGCTCTCTCTCTCTCTGCTCTCTCTCAAACCCTCACTCTCTTCCTTTCTTCCTCTTTTGAATTACCCATGGGTATATATACATAGTAAAGTTGTTTTCGAAATCTAATAGGGTGTTATAACGAGAATTTGTAGATTCTATAGGCTGAAACGTCAGATCGTAATAGAGCAGAGAAGTGTAACTGGTACAACTCCTTTCATTGGTTCAACTAGTATAACTAGTATGATTAGTAAACTAAGCAAAATGAGAATAACTGATCTGACGAGTACAACTGGAACAACTCGTATCATTGGTCCAATTGGCATAACTGATATAACTAGTACGGCTGATAAAATGAGCAAAACGAGTATATCTGGTCTGACTACTACAACTGGTACTACTCTTGTCATTGGTCTGATTGTCATAACTGGTATAACTAATACGATTAATAAAATTTACAAAACGAATATATCTGGTCTGACTAGTACGACTGGTACAACTTTGGCCATCATAAAGGTTGCAGAAACATCAGAACATGACCTTAATATACCTCGATTTTGCTCAAAGTACTATTGGACAGAGCAGTGGGCATTAACGTATTGCAGAACGATTTATCCGGTACCTCATCATTCTACTTGGGATGTTCCGGAGGAAATACAATCTCAGCGTGTCTTACCAAATCCTTACAAGAAAAAGAAAAGAATAATACAAGTGACCCGTCACCTAGGGTTTGAAGAACCTCGAAGGAGGAGGAGGAAGACTCGCGTGCCATTTCAGAGTTGGTTTGGTTTATAATCTACTTTATATTTGTGTAAGCTTTGTATGACTGAATGTTACACTAGGGATGTAAGCATGCATGTTATTTCTATCAGATACGGCTAGGTACAACTAGTACAGCTCTGTATTATGTGTTGAATATGTCTAGTACAACTGGTATGATTGGTACAACTCTGCTGTAGTACAATCGGTAAAACTGGTCGAACTAGTATAACTGGTATTATGCGTACAAGTAGTATAACTCGTACAACACTATTGTAGTTGAACTGTAATAAATTTATGAAAATGCATTTGTAAATTCATTTATAATACAATTCTCATATTAAATAGGCCAACAAAACACTGAAAACACATTTCCACCACTATATTAGTGATTTAAATGCAAATTTCATTTTTTTGGGTTGATAAAGATGTTATCATTTCATCATCTACCTTATACTTCTAATGTTACTTTCACAATCTTAGACACAATAACATAGAATTTTACTACCAAATTATTTTTTACACATTTGATTGTATATGAATATGTAATATGTAGTTGATATACTTAATTTCAAAAGTACAACTAAGTGAATTTCATTTATAGTATGATACTACTAGTTACAAGTTATTATGAAGAAAGTACAACTCTTTACAAAAAAAAACAAATGGTATAACTGCATCATTGGTACAACTCTTCACAATTTTTTTATTTTTTTGTCACAAGAATAATTTTTTTTAAACACGTTTTTCCTGAGTTTACACATGTCGGTGCACTTTTTTGGGTATTAAAAATTCTAGTATTAATACTAATTGTAATAGTTATACTATTGTAAGTAGTAATACTAGTTGTACTAGTTATACTATTGCGATAATTATATAAATGCATATTAAGTCTGAAAATAATTAAATTTCTAATTAAGTCTAAATACTTAAGTACATAACAAGTCGAAAATACATAAAACAAAGAATCAATTTTTTTAATCACGTTTTTCATGAGTTTACACATGTCGGTGCATTTTTTTGGTGTTAAAATTTTCGATATTAATACTAATTGTACTAGTTATATTATTGGACGTAGTAATACTAGCTGTATGTAGGTATAATAGTTATACTATTGCAATAATTATATAAATGCATATTAAGTCTGAAAATACTTAAACACATAATAAGTCTAAATAGGAAATACCCGAACCTAAATTCGAAAAAATATTAGAAAACTCAATCGGTTTGTATTTGTCTAAACCCGAAATCCGAAAATCCAAAAACCTGAAACCCAAATAAACCTATCTGAACCCGATGAATATACTTAAACAACCTGAACGGTCTCTATCTATCTAAAGCAAAAAATCAAAGCCCGAAATAAACCGAACCTGAACACGATTGGTTTGTATACGTCAAAACCCAAAAAACCAAAAACCTGAATCCCCGACTCGAAGCCGAAAAATTACTCGAAGTTACAGGGCTATGTATCATGATGTCGTCGCACGTTTTTTATTCATATGTTTACAACTACACGGGTAATACTAGTTGTAGTTGTTATATTTAGTTGAACATAAGAAACCTAGTGGTACTTCTTTTTCATGGCTGCCTTCTCTTCAGCAGTCTTCTTTTCTATGGCTACCTTCTCCTCGACAGCCTTCTCCAAAATCCCCACACAGTTCATATAAATTACACACAATTATACACAGTTGTAGTAGTCATACTAGTATTACTAGTATGACTGGTATGACTGGTATGACTGGTACAACCACTAGCAGTGGTACTAGTTGAACTAGTATTTCTTGTATGACTGGCACAACTAGTACCAGTTGTACTAGTATTACTGATATGACTGGTATAATTACTTGTGGTTGTATTAGTTGTACTATTAATACTAGTACGACTAGTACAATTGTATGTTAATAATTTTATTAAATTGTTTGTTGTTTCCTTTTTCAGCTCAATGTTAAAAATTCAATTTTTTGTTTTTTTTTTCTGTTAAAAATAATCACGTTTTTTCTTGAATCTACACATGTGGGCAGGGGCGAATGTAGAGTGGAATGAGCAGATGCACTTGCACTCATAATATTTTAAAAGTTTTATAAACTTTTTTATCAAATTTTTATATGCATACATAATAATTATAATCTTGCACCCACTAAAGACAAAGCACAAAAAATAAACAAACCAAATCCAATTAACAATTTTTTTAAAAATAAACTTTAATTGATTTAACAAACAAAACAATTTAAATTTTAAAGCCCATTCATGTCTTCCAAATATTTGATTTATCTAAACTTATAATTTCTATATTCCGTATTAACTACAGAACAAAAATCAAAAAGCTCTATTTTTAATTTTTTTGTTGATCAGTTTCGCATCTTCTGTGGGAAAATTATCATAGATTCTGGTAATTTTTTACATATTTTTTATTCTATATATGATTTAATTTGTTTGAACATTATTTATTTGTTTTATTGAAAAAGAGTTACTCGAAAATGTCATAAATGAAACAGTGGTGAGTCTATTTAAAAAATGAGTGAACGTAAAATTAATTTGTTAAAGATAACATTATTTTATTTTAATATATATATTTTAAAATATTTATTAATTTAATATTTGTACATCCGTTAAAAAAATTTTTCTTAGTTTGCCCCTGCATGTGGGTGCATGTTTTTCATTAAAATTTCTTTGTAATGATTTTAAGTATATTACATGGTAGTTGGACGTAGTAATACTAATTGTACTTGCGATATTAAGTATATAAAGCATATTAAGTCTAAAAATACTTAAATTCATATTAAGTCTGAAAATACTTAAATTCATAAGAATTTTTAATAGAAAATACTTGAATCGAATCCGAAAAAATATTAGAAAACTCGATCGGTTTGTATTTGTCTAAACCTGAAACCGAAATAAACCTACCCAAACTTGACCCAAACCTGATTAATAAATTTAAAAATTCCGAACGGTTTCTATTTATCTAAACCCAAAAATCGAAACCCGAATAAACCAAAACCGAACTCTAAATACCAATTTTTTTTTCAATTTTTCATTACATGGTTACTTCGGTTTTAAAAAACTCGAGATACCTGAACCCAAAACCAAAATAAAACCTCATCGTTTTAGTATGAGTATGTCAAACTAGTATGATTAGGATAAGTAGTATAATTAATGTGATTAGTATAACTAGTGTGCTTAGTATAATTAGGACAACTTGTATGATTAATATAATTAGTATAACTAATATGATTAGTATAGCTAATATGATTAGTATAAATAGTATGATTAGTATAAGTAGTATGATTAGTATAATTAGGATAACTAGTACGATAAATGTGATGAGATAATTTTTTTTTTTTGGATTTGGGTTTGGATTGAGCTTGATTTAAATTATGTTTGGATCCATTATGTTTAGGTCCAACAAATTGATATTAAATGAATGACAAAATCGAAATTTCCATCACTTTTCCTTTAAAACAAAAATGAAAATGAAAATGTAAAATATAGGAAGATCATTTGAGAATAACCCTCTCCCTTGAGAGTCATCTCAGAATTTGATCCAATTAAAGGCCTGATAAAGGCTTTGGAGACTCCACACGACAAAATTTCAGAAAGGAGATACTTGAATCCCCAAGATGATGGCTTCCACTATCTTGTGCTTTTGTAGAGATTAAGAGAATTATAAATCTTATTCATAAATTGTACAAGCATATTTATGCAAGGGACTTATCATCCAACACCAATATATAACCAAAGATGTGAAAGCAGAATGTAAAATTTTGAATATAAGAGATAACCGGTCATGCCAACCGGTTATTAGGACAAATCTGATGAAAGTAGTGTAGTTTTTCAAAAAGATACAAAAGTTGATAAATATATATATATATATACACTAATAATGACACATAACAACATAAAAATGATTACAAGATGGCAAGTAGTTCATTCATGCACTTGACAAGATGATGCAGACACATACTTCATCATGGGCAAAATTTAATAGAAAATGTAGTTCATATTTTTCAGGAGATACTGACCAAAAAAATAAAGATGATAATGAGTAATATAATGACACATCAAAAGGTAAAAAATAACTCTGGACGAGAAAGAAGGTCAATAATGCACATGAGAAAAGTATTATAGAAACACGCTTCCTTGGCAGAAGTTATTTAAAAAATTTTAACATAATTAAAATTGTATAAAATAGTTATTATAAACATTATATAATGTAAATTTAATTATTTTTATGTTGGTTTAAATTTTTTTTTACACAATAATATATGTTGAATATTAAGTAATTATGTTTGTTTTATGGTTTCCATAACCTAATTTTCAATTTTTAATATACATATATTTATAAATTAATGATAGGCAAAATGAGGGTAATCAAATCATTTGATCAATATCGTTTTATTTTATTTTCATAAATGTTTTTGTAATAGAAGTTAACTAATTCATCTTTTATTTCCGTTTTTAGTGGATGATATTCATTTTTTTATGTTATCATACTTAAAATAAGTTAATACATCATTTTAACCCATATAACGAAGACATAATCGGTTCAATTTGAAAAAAAAAAAAACAAAGTAAAAAATGTCCAAGCCAATGTTGATTAAAGTTTATAATTGTGCTTAATTACTAAGGTATTGATAACTTGTTATGAAAAATGAAAAAAAAAGAAAGGAAAAAAAATTAGTATTGTACTCTTTTATTAGGTAAATAGATATATAGTGATAAAATACGTAAATCTAATGTATTCTATAAAATATACTTTATAATTTCTATTCATTTAAATATTCATAACAGCAACGACATGATTTCTTATTTGAATATCTCATTACTCATTTTCGTTTAAGCAATATAAAATAGTTCACATTTTTCTCGCACTCTTTCAAATCAATCGGGCACTTGGCGAGTTTCTTAGCAAACCGATCAAACAGCTCGTCGATCACACCTTCTCCGAAATGTTCTTTTATGATCGTACTGAGAATAGCTCTAAACATGGAAATGATGAAGTCGCTGGATAATGACATATCCTCCAATGGATGACGTACAATCTCCATAATCTCGATTGTGAAGCTTCTATTTTTCTCAATCTCTTTCTTTAATTCGGTAAATTGTGGAAAATACACAGGAAAGTTGAACAGCCCGATCTTTTCCTCGCTCGTTACTCCCTACAAAAGAAAAACATCTGATTACTAGTGATTTCTTTTTTTTTTTTTTTTTTGGACTTGGATTACTAGTGATTTCTCATTGTGTGATTTATACACTAAATAACTTTTACATTTACAAAAAAAAAAAAAAATCCAAAGCATTAGATAAATATATGATATAAAAGCTATATATCATAGAAAACAACAACTATGACGCTTTGAATTTTAGAATATAAAAAATGTTTTGGAATTAGATGTCTTACTGATTTGGCCATATCCATAAGACAATCAGCGATCGTATCCACAACAATACCCTGCCATGTCTTGAACAAGGGGACACCATCGGACAAACATTGTCCTAAAACGATCATCAAACCTCCTGGAACTATCTCTTCTGCTCTAGCTTCAAGAAACACCCTCGTGTCTTTTATGAACTGGACCTGGTAAGCTTTGGTCACTTCTTCTATTGAGTTATTACACTGAATGTAATATTTGTTCCAAGCTGGAGATTTCTTGTCACCTACGTGGTCAGGAACTTTGGAAAGCCAGTGAGTCGTGTAAGAAGTGTGTCCAATGTGGATGGTGTTCTTTGGTAACACTTGGCCAAGGAAGGAACCTGGAACTCCGGCCGAGAAATATTCCCGTTCGGATAAAGGAGGTTGGGTTCTAAATAGTGTATTGAAGTCATTATTTGGTTGATCGTTGAAGAACACTTGGAATTCGAGAGGCACAAGGCTATTTTCGTTGTTGTCCTTCAGTTGTTTGAATTTCACAGCATCAATGATACCTTGAACAACATGAAACGTGTTAGGTCCAGTGGCACAACCATAATCAGCAATTCCGAAAGTCCCAAAATCAGAATTCAGATGGAGATCCAGTTTCTCTAAGATGCATTGCCTTATCTTTTCTCCCACGCCGTTTATACCTGCTTCCTGTTTCACACATAAATGTTAGCTAGAAAAACATGTGTTGCATATATATATATATATGGTTGGCTAAGAAAAGAAGAAACCAAATGCTAACATGGTTAAATTCAAGAAATAACAAAATTATAATATTCGTAGCATATATTCACATACTCTTTTTTTGTTTGTTACAATATACCGTAGAATCACGTATCCGTTAATATACAAGAAGATAACAAAACATTATATCATAACATACGATATATTTTGATAAAAAAGCATTAAAAGAAAAATATACTTGATATGAAGAATTATTGTTGTAGCTGTGTTCATCGTCACCACTGCTCATCGGGTACGATTGAGGAAGTGTCGACATTGCAATGTGTTTTGTGCTTAATTATCTCTAAGTGTTGGGAGCCTTAGTTTCAATATATACTACTAAAGAGATTAACGAAAATTACATATTTAAACAGGTCTGTATCCAAGAACACATTTTTAAAGCATTCGGTAAGACAATTTTTCCAAGCCTGTCGTCTTATTTGAATTTTCTGTCTTGACCAAAAAATAAAAAACCAATTGAGTGGCGTGCTGTGAAAAGAATAGGAAAATATTCGTTGAAACGTTGCACTCAATAAGAAAGTCCAATTTGTGGTAGCAGATGTATTTAATTATGTGTTGCACTCATCAAGAAGATTCAAATCTGCTCGCAGAAGTCAAAAGATTGTAATCAAAATGTTGCGCACATTTCCACAATTTTGAATAACATGATGAGACAAACTTAAAACAAATGTTCTTGATGATGAGATCGAAAGTACTTGTGGGCGTAAAAAAAGAAAATTAATAAAGTACATGACAAAAAAGTCAATAAAATGCATGATGGCTTTTAAGGGAATTTGTATTAACCTCCGAAAAAATCAATGAAATAGAAAATACATGAGATAATAGTTGTAACCGAAATTAATGGATGACACCCGAATAGTTGCAGACAACTTGTTATACCGTTTTATGTGGATCAATTTGTGGGTCAGGCATAGTTGGAAAGGTTCTGCTATTTGACATTTCATAAACTGGAAATAAGACTTAAAATCTTCAACCTAAAAACTTTGAAGCCTAATCCTACATTATGTTGCCAAAAAAACCTTTAACCTAGCTTGCAGAATAGAAAACTCTTACCTTGTTATAAAAGTAATGTCTCGGACAATCAATCATACTGTCATGGAGGTTTACTTCGTTCTAAGTTATGTTGGAAAAAGAGATAAATAATAGAAAGATTTGCTAAAATGGGTCAAAAAATGGAACACTTGTCTCTTTACACATTTTTGAAGTGTGGTTTGTCTCTTTACACTTTACTTATTTTTTAATCCAATTATAATCCTAAATAATAAATTATTAATTGAAAACCAAATTATTTCTTCCCTTTTATTTATTTATCTCTCTTCTCTTTATCAATTAAAAAAACAAAAAAAATTCCATAATCTCTATCTTTATTGAATATTAAAATAAAAAAATAATATTATTTATTTTTCACAACACATCTTTAATTTTTCAAAATCCCATTATATCCCTCTTTATATAAATTAAAAAAAAGAATGGAATTAAGAATTAATAGTTTATATACAAAAATAATATTTTTCTAATAAAACTCTCTGTTTTGAAAAGAGAGAATATATTTGTTGGATATTAAAATAATAAAATATAGTATTTATATTTTATATTTTTTTACTTAAAAACAATAATTATGAAATAAATAATAAAGAAAATTAAAGTCATTTATTTTTGTTAAAATTTTAGATTTTTCAGTTGGAAAAGCAATTAATTAAAAAGATCTGAAAAGATACAGTGAATATTTTGTTACCATATTTCTTAGATTTTCTCAGATTATCGTAGAATATGTATTCTACCAGCGGTAGAACATAGAAAGAATGGTGGAAGTTCTATTCTACGGATAGTAGAACAAAGTGGTAACAGTAGAATATAAATTCCACACTCCGTAGAATACAGAAGAAACGGTAGAAAACGTATTCTACCAAATCTGACTGAACCGTAGAACGTAGAGAAAACAGTATAATTCATATTCCACGATTGGTAGACTTTAGAGAAAACAGTAGAAACTATGCTCTACGATCGGTAGAAGATATAGCAAGCAGTAGAAAACATATTCTATCAGTCCGTAGCCGGTAGAATAGAAAATTATCTTTCATTTTTAAAATTAATTTTCAAAAAAAAAATGTTAATATAATCGCGTAAGTGTATATTCTAATGTTTTGATTTTTCTTATATTTTCTGGATTGTAAAAGTATTTATTTTTGAATTTATTAGATTTATTTAAAGGGCAATGTAGTCAAATTTGTATAAAAATAAAGAAATGTGTATGTGGACAAATATTCTATTTTTTTACCTATTTTGCCAATAAACTAGTAAAAAGAAGACTTAAGGTTTAAAACCTTTGTCGTGAGGGAGAGCAAAGCAAATGTCAACCAGCTATTCAGGCGATTAATAAGAACAAGTCCAGAACTCAAACACGAAGATAATATTAATTCACTCTCGTGATACTAATATATTTATCTAGCAACCTAAAAATCCTAACTCTCGTTGGCATTAAGATCGCAGATAAGCCTTATCGAATATGTTTAATTTGTTCACGATTCTCCAATACATCTACTCTCGCAGGTAATGAATAAATCGCTCATAAAGGTTTCTTCTAGCAACCTAGCAACTCTCGTTGTCTAGATAAACCTAAAATCAGGAATAGATTGGCCAAATCGATTCAAGCAATAAGAATAACCTAGATGAAGACTATCAATTTTGATGTCCTATTTGCGTCTAACCCTAGATCATGAATTCCCTTGAAAATCTTAACCTAACTAAGAGATCTACTCAGACATAATCAAGGAAGAAAGAAACAAAACAGAAGAATTAAAAGAATGCATGAAATCGATATTAAAAATTAGAAGTACTAGGGTTCATAAATCTTCTCCAAATTGTAGCCTGGGATCTTCTCCCTTACAAAAGAATTCCTAGGTATTGAAAAGCTAAAAACCAAAAACAAGATAAAAAGATTCTAAAACCTAAGACTAAAAAGGAGTCTTTATATTAGAAGAGATAGGCGGCTGCTCCCTCCAAAGTCGGCGGCTGGATTAGGGTAAATCTCCTTTCCTTTATTTTCTCCGACGGCGAGCAGGTGGTCGCTTGGTGGCCGAATTTCGGGAGCATGTGCTCGCTGATTAGAGTTGGTGATACTTCGCAGGATTTTCCTTATTTTCTTCAATTCTGGTTCTTTTCTGTTCCAAAGGTTCCAAATGCTCCAAACTCCAATAACAGCTTCAAAGCTACCTAAAATCTCCTGATACATACTCAAAAACTCTAGAAAATAATTAGATACAAGGGTTAGTAAGGGTAAAAATCCCAACATATCGGATCACGCCTGGTTGAAGTAAGTAAAGGGATGTACCATCTATACATGAATCAAATAAAATTAGGTTTGGATTAATTCTTATAAATTTCAGTTTGGTTTTGGTAATAAATCAAAGAACTGCCAAAAAAAATGGATTCTGTTTGGTAATATTATTACATAAACTATTCAAAATACTTGACAAATATCCAATGAGAAATACTCTCAAATAACACAATTTAGTGTTTTTGTTCCAAAGATAGCACACCAAGAAAAACATGACAATAATCGCACACTTTAATCATTTTTATATGTATTACATTAATGAGTTTGGGTTCACAAATCATTAATTAAGGTTTAGATTTTAGGGGTTAGGGTTTAGGGTTTAGGGTTACACAATTAAAAAAAATCGATGAAAAATAAATGTATAATAGTCCTTTTTTTCTTTTTAATAAATGCTATCTTTATCATTTTGAGTAGGATGTGCTATTTGTGTGACAAAAACATGAAATGTGACATTTTAGAGAATTTCCATTATCTAATCTACTCAAAATATCCGAAAAATTTGAAAATGGTTCAGTTTGGCAAAAGAATACTTACTTTTGACAAATTTAATTAATGACCATTAGATATTTTGGGCACTCATCAGTTTCTAGTTCAATTTAGATGTATGAAATGTTTTTTTAAGAAACTTATTCTGATATTTAAGATTTTTTTTTTTTTTCTTGATATTTAAGATTATTAATTTGTTTCAGTTTGGCTCTCCTAATTAATTTGGTAATCTTCGGTTTGCGTCTTTTGGTTTCGGGTAATTAGTGTAAAACTAGTGTATTACTCTACTTTTGAATGTAGTGTATGGGGAAAGGTTTTAAATGAGTGATTTGGCTACCAGCTGCAACATGTATTTATCTTTTCCTTTACATGTTTAGAAGATTCTACAGAATTAGATGTTCTTAAGCTGGAGTAATTTAAGAATGAATGACCTATCAAAGTGTGATTTTTGGTACCACATGCAAGTGAGGAAAAGATACAAAAATATCACATGGTATTTTATAGGATCAGTAAACAAGTATTTTTCGTCTGCTGGAGTAGGGTAACCGTCAGATGAGGGTAGGCCCACAGCCAAGGGCAGGCATGAGGCATGTGGCCTAACGGTCACGCTTGGAGCGTTAAAAATGGTATCAAACACAAATCCTGAAAAATGTAGACTTATATGTGGGCTTACACCATTGGAAGTGATGATTTTGGTATGCAACCATTTTATAAGTATGGGTAATTGTAACAACCCAATTTCAAGAATATGTTAATGAATGATGCAGTGGATGAACGGGGGTGAGAAAGGCCGGTGATGTCGATTGAATCGGCCAGTGACATGAATTGCAGAAGTTAAAGAAGCCAATGATGGGTTGACGAGTTTACCTTTTCTTGAAGACGAAGAAATCATAAGATTTTTCACATTTTTTTTAGCAGGAAGAAAAATAAACTTTGATCCACAGAGTAATCATAACATGTTATGTCATCATTATCAATACTACTAGTTTCGTTTAAGCACGATGCAATAAACCATTGGTCTCTTGCGATTCTGAAAATCAATTGGGTACTTGTTTAGCTTCTTAGAAAGTTGATCGAATAGCTCATCCACCACATCATCTCCAAAATGTTTTTCTATGACTGAACTGAGAATAGCTCGAAACATGGAAGTGGCAAAGTCGCTTGTTAGCTGCATATCCTCAAATGGATGACTTATAGTCTCCATCAGCTCAATCGAAAAGTGTCCATTTTGCTCAATTTCTCTCTTCAGTTCACTAAACTGAGGAAAATATACGGGCAGGCTGAACAACTCTATTTTTTCCTCGCTTGTTAATCACTACGTATGAAAAAGAACTCATTATTGTTAGTAATTTTCCATTACCCTAACCCTAATCATTAAACAAATACCCGATTTATTAGGCTTCAAAACTGTGATCATGGTTGAACATAGAAACCAAGCCTATCCAAATCAAATTTCCTCAACCAACCAAACGGTAGAGAAATTCTTATGCTGGAAGAACTCAAATTATATACAATCAAGCCGAATTAATAAATCCAAAATTCATTAAATTTAATATTCTGATAATATATACTCCCTCTAGAGCTTTCACATAAATTAAGAAATTTTTAATATTTAACAATTAATGCATCAATTTTTGTAATATAAACAATTTCCATAACTTTTAACCAATAGTATTTAAAATAATACAATAAATATTGTTGAAGTTTACAATTTCTTATTAAAATATATATAAGAAAATGTAAATTTTTTATTTTTTAGAAACAAAAGAAAAATGTTAGAAAAATCTGTCTTTAAAAAACAGAGGGAATAATATATTTAAATGAAAAATAAATAATACTCCCTCTGTAATATATTAATAAGCGATTTTATGGAGAACTTTATCAAATTAAATGATATCTTCAGTTTTCAATTTTAATATAAAACTAATTAGTGTTTTTTGGGTCTATTTTGACTATTTATATTCTTCATATTATTTTCATAGGTTGAATTGTGTTTAGATAGATGATAAATGGTGTTTTAGTTAAATAAAAAATATTATATGACTTTTTTAATCTTTTGAGACATATGTAGTGATATTAATTATTTTGAGACATATTTAGTGATATTAATTATTCAATTCACTTCTATTAGATAATCTTTTAACCAAAACAGAACCGAACATATTTAATTTAAAAAGAAAAGAACCGATTTAAATTAAAAATCTCTTGTGGTTCCAAAATCCCATATTCGCATTCGAACATGTAAAGCCAAAAAAAAACCTTTCTTTAAAATCCGGAAAACACAAAAGTCAGAAGAACCTGGACCTAAAACCAATGTCCGCCTTGAAGTTTTGAAACAAAATGACATGCTTGGGACTATATATCTTACCAATTTGGCCATATCCATAAGACAATCACCGATGGTGTCCACCACAATACCTTCCCATGTCTCAGCCAGGAGAACACCATCGGACAAACATTCTCCTGAAGCAATCATCAATCCCCCAGGCACGATCTCTTCCGCTCTAGCTTCAAGAAAATCGCTCATGTCTTTTGTGAACTGGATCTTGTAAGCCTCGGTCACTTCTTTTATCAAATAATTACATTGAATGTAGTTTTTGTTCCACGCTGGAGATTTCTTGTCACATACATGGTCTGGAACTTTGGAAAGCCAGTGAGTCGTACGTGTAGGAAGTGTGACCGATGTGGATGCTGTTTCTTGGTAACACTCGGCCATAAAAAGAGCCTGGAACTCCAATAGTGAAATATTCTCGTTCGGAGGAAGTAAGGTTGTGTTCTAAAGAGTGTGTTGAAGTCATTGTTGGGTTGATCGTTGAAACAAACATGGAACTCGAGAGTGTTTTCTTTGCTTTCTTTGAGTTTTACCGTATCAATAATTTTTTGAACAGCCTGAAACGTGTTAGGGCCCACAGAACAACCATAATCCGCAATTGTGAAAGTTCTAAGATCTGCACCGAGATTCAGGAGATCAAACTTTTCTAAAATGTATAGCCTTGTCTTTTCTTCAACACTATCGATGGCTGCTTTCTGTCTCACAAATATATGCCAATTAGTAAGTGTCCTTGATAGATCTAGGCATCTGGCTCACGATAATCGCATGATAACAAAAGCCACAATATTTTTATAAAATATAGAAAAAGATAATTTAATTTTACAGTACATACTTGGTATGAAGAGTTATGGATATAACTGTGTAGATCGTCACCCCCGTTCATAGGGTACGGTTGAGAAGATGCTGACATGACTCTGTGTATTTGTGGACGTCCAGGAGCTTAATTTCTTAAAATGTTCGTGAATCGTAACTCTAGTTTCAATATAAAGTGAAGAAAGCAAACTGCATATTTTAAAATGTTAAGAACAGGTCAGCACTTCATAGGATATAGTTGCCATATGCTAGGCGTACAGTTTTAAAAAGAAAAAATGATTGCTTCACCTACTTGATGAAACGTGACTTGGCGTATACATGCAGAAAATATTTATGTATTCAAAACTACAAAAAATATATGGTTAACATGCCCATTTATATGAATTAATTAAATGGTTTTATTTCACTAACATCACAATCATCTTTCACATTACCATTAACAATGTATTCAAATCTACACGAGCTATATTTATGATAGTAAAAAATTATGCATATATATATATATATATTAATAACCTTTGAAATTTACATATTATCATTACATCAATTGTTTTAGTTAAAATATAATTTTAAAAATTATAGTTATATAAAATTAAAAATTAAACTGATTATCAATGGCCAATAATTTATATATATATATATATATATATATTTATGTACTTTTAAAACATCTTCTTAACTTATTGCCTCTATTTTAGTATTTAAGTTTATATATATATATATATATATATATATATATATATATTAAAATCATTTTGTTTATAGTATCTAGACTAAAATCCTGATATATTAGCAAAAATTTTATTTGACATATTTTTTACTTAACGTTACTATTATGATTTTTTTAATATATATATCTTATAGTTTGTATTTTTAGTATATTTAACAATATTATTTTCTTAAATTATTTTTATTTGTTAATTATAAATATTGATATATATTACATCCATATAAATTTTTTATTTTCTTTTCTTAAGAATTCTTTTTTACATCAATTTAAAGTTAGCAATAAATGATATTTAAATTCAAATTATAGAATTATATAGCCAATAAATTAACAAGATATTTTAAAAGTACATAAATATATAATATGCAAATTATTGGCCATTGATAATCAATTTAATTATTGAGTTTATATAACCATAAATTTTTAATATTATAATTTAACTGAAAGAATTGATTCGTTGATAATGTGTAAATTTGAGATTAAATACATTATAATAAATATATATATATGCATAAATTATTACTATAATAAATATAGTTCGTATATTTTTTTTGGAAAGTAGTTCGTATAGCTTTTTATAATTTATCCAAAATCATTAAAAAAACTCATTAAAGTCAAATTATCTAAAAATTTTTCCAAATATTATATTCAATACTTTGTTTTAATATATAATCAAAGAGAAGAAAGCAAATTGCATATTTTAAAATGTTTAGAACAGGTCAGCTCTTAATAAGATATAGTTGCCATATTTTAAGCTAGGGGGGAATATGTGTCGTTTAAATGTGGCGTACAGTTTCAAAAAGATAACTCTGATGACAAAATTTGACCACAAACAATAAGTCAATAATATAATGATAGTAATGATGATATGAAAATGGAAAATTTTGAGAAATACCATTTTGGGTTGTATATTTTTTAAAAATACCATCACTCCTAGAGACAAAAGTGGTATAGGCTCCACTCATATTTTTGCCCAAAGTGGTATTCTATAAAAATGTTAGTAATTCTAATTTCAATATATAACCGGTGGCGGACCCAGCAATATTTTTTACTGGAATCATAGTTAAAATATTAAATAATCTTACTAAGCACCACAATATCATTTTAAATTAAAAATTAAAATTACTAATATTATATGTAAATATCAAGATGAGACATATAATTCTGTCTAAAATACAAGATGAGACAAATATTAATTTAAAAATGATTTGTTTAAAATACTAATTTGAGTAAAACCTTGTAAAATACTAATTTGAGTAAAATACTAATTCGAATAAAATTACTCAAATCAGTTTGGTAAATATCAAGATGAGACATATAATTCTATCTAAAATACAAGATGAGGCAAATATGTAAATGTCAAGATGAGACAGAATTATAATTTTTACTCATATTTTACAAGGTTTTACTCAAATTAATTTTATATGCAAATCTAGAAATTATTTTTTTGAACATTAAACTATTTAGTAATTGTTTGCCAAAAAAAAGAATGAAGATAAATATATATATATAGCTGAGTAAATATTATATTTACTGCTAATATATTTTATAGCATAGTATAATATTTATATTGCTAAAATATATTTCATGTATTCAAGATACTAATTTGAGTAAGGGGGAATTTCAAAAATACACTTTCTTTGGTACACTTTTTCAGTTTTGCACTTCTAAAAAAGACATTTTCATTTTTACACTTTTTTATAAAGCTTTATAAACTCTTAAATTTTTTTAGGGCAAATCTTCCATTAGGGTTTACAATTCAGAGTTTAAAGTTTTAGGGTTTACGATTTAGGGTTTAGGGTTTAGATTCACAAATCCTTAAGATTTAGGGTTTAGGATTTAGATTCACAAACCCTAAACCCTAAACCATAAATCCTAAATCGTCTATTTCCTAAAACCCTAAACCCTAAACCCTAATTCGTAAACCCTAAACCCTAGACCCTAAACCCTAAACCCTAAACACTAAACCCTAAACCCTAAACCCTAAACACTAAACCCTAAACCCTAAACCCTAAACCCTAATTCGTAAACCCTAAACCCTAAACCCTAAACCCTAATTCGTAAACCCTAAACCCTAAACACTAAACCCTAAACCCTAAACCCTAAACCCTAAACCCTAAACCCTAAACAATAAACCCTAAACTCTAATCTCTAAAACCTAATTCGTAACCCCTAAACACTAAACCCTAAACACTAAACCCTAATTCGTAAACACTTAAGCCTAAACCCTAAACCCTAAATCCTAATCCCTAAACCCTAATTCGTAAACCCTAAACCCTAAACACTAAACCCTAAACCCTAATTCGTAAACACTTAACCCTAAACCCTAAACCCTAAACCTTAATTCGTAAACCCTAAACCCTAAACCTTCAATCGTAAACCCTAAACCTTCAATCGTAAACCCTAAACTCTCGTTTTTGTAAAGGATGAAAATGAGTGTATTTTTGAATTTTTTTATTTTTTTGTGTAAAATGTAGTTTTGAAAATATGTACAATGAAAGTGGTATTTTTGACAAATTCTCTTTGAGTAAAACCTTGTAAAATATGTTTAAGTTTCAATATTTAATTAAAATATGACAAACCAATAAATACAAAATCTTTTAAGTAAGACAGATAAATAATAATTTTGAAGAAATGAAATTTGGAAAGTAAACTTGTTATGCTTAAGATGAGAAGAAAATGATAAAAAAAAGTATAACCTATCTTAAAACATATACTATCCATATTAGTTTTTTGAAAAAATTATCAATGAAAATAGGGGTCATGGAAAGGAATCGAACTTAGAATAGTGGGGTCATAGGTTGAAAATTCAACTAACTCTTCCAACGATAGCAAGTGCTAATAAGCCCAAATAATTTTTTTTTTATAATTTACCCGGTGTGAGCTGATCCATAACCCTTCACTTAGGTCTGCCCTTGTATATACTAGTAGAACTGCAAACCCCCGCATGCGCGGAGTGGTGTTTTTCCATTGGTTATTATTTTTTCATAACATTTAGTTACAAAAAAACAAAGAATCCTCAAATATTTTTATTTTTCTGTTCTACAATTTTAATTTTAACTGGCAATACATATAATATTTGGATCTAACTTAGGGATGTTTAGGATTTACCCAGAAAACGAAAGAGAATTTCATGAAATTTCTTGTTTTCCCATGAAGACGATAGAATCAAGGGAGACAAAACAACGGAAAAAACTTTCAGTTTTGTAAAATCTTCAGTTTTCTAGACGATTATTCCTCGGAACTCGGAAGAAAGAAAACACAGTAAATTTGCAGGCCAATAAACCGGTAATTGCGAGATCGGAAACGAAGGAAGAATAAAGAAAACGAAGCACTCGCACCAAAACCCCTTTTCTTCTTAACATTTGCGTTTCCCCGAAGCGAAGAGCAGTGGAAATAAAATGTTTTGAGGGAAAATGTTTTATTTTTGTATAATAACGTTGGTCCATTGGATAACACGCATATTCTTACATTTTAAAATTCAATTTTGATCGATTTCAATTTTTGAAGTTGAAAGAGTGTCTCTCCTAACGGTTATTTTAAATTTGAGTCAATTTCTTTTGTAATTAAACCGTTCATGCATTCTCAGAAAGACCACGTAAAACCGAACCTGTTCTTTTTCCACAATGTCTATTTAAAATAATACACGCCGTCGCTTTTATGTCTCTCTAATTTGGCAATTTCCTTTTTTTTTGTATTCTTGTAAACAAATGTATATTCTTTTATAAAAACACAAAGATTATTATGACCAAAAATAAATTAAAAATATAAGATTAGAATATAGCTGATGTTAAGATAATAATATTTATGGAACAGCCAAGATTGAGGTTTCCCGTTTCCCTAATACATTAAGAATTGAATGCATAAAACAAGCATATCATATCCATATCATATAATATAATTAAGCCGAGCTAAACGAAATAAGCATTCTCAGCCAAGATGACAAAAAAGAAGAAGAAATGAGTCAAAACTTTTCACACTTCGGAAAATTAGCCTATTCTCATTCTTTAATTGATTTCCATATTTACATTCTTTTGTGCTCGCATCAGTTTCATCCTACAAAATAGAGAGAAGAATTTATATTGTTTCTTTCCCAAGAATTTGATTAGTTTAAACCTTACAAATCCATATATTAACAACGCTAATATCCTCTTTATGCGAATTAGCTCACCTATTGGCAGAGATATACTTCTCTATCTCTTGTTTCTGCTCAGGCTTGAAAGCTAACCATTTATAACGTGGAGACAAATCATCAAATGTTCCTACATCTGTGCATGAATAAAAGGATGAGCTTTGGAACACTGGCATTGAAAACATAAACAAAGAGTTTGGTAAATTTCACACCCTGAAGCAAAAACTTTGGTTCCTCGTCAAAGCACTTTAGTTTCCAGAGTACAAGACCATCATCATTCAATAGGATCGGGTCGGTTCTAAATGCGGTATTGATTCCCATTACCATGAACACTTTTTTCTTCGGGTTTGCTCCCGTTAATGAGGAAGAAAGTGTTTTCGAGTCATCACCCACCTCTTGTGAGGTCCTTGTAGAAGATAACTGCATTTGAAGCGTCAAAATGACTTATCTAGCGACCTGTCAACAATCCAAAGACACAAACACAGATAGGTAGATAATCAGAGAAAAAATGCTATAACATATCGATAAAAAGAGGCAAGTCCATTCGCAATAAAAGAAATTCAATTTGGAACTCACTGTATTGCTTCGCGAGTTCTCAAAACTTGGACAATTACATGTTCTCTTATGTAGCTGTCTGCATTTGAGCAAAAGCAAAGATGAAGAAACATCATTACAGAGCTCAGAAGCCTAAAACGCACATCTCTTTGAAACATACAATTATCTTGAAAATTCTGAATTAAAATCATTCTATTGAACTCTTGAAACTACGAGTTAGTTAATAATCATTCAGCTATCGCCATCTTATATATAATAAGAGAGCCGTGCACGGTCGGGGGAGCAGAGCCGCTTCTGTACATATTAAGTTTTCTCTCGAGCTCATCAGTTTCCTCTTGCCGTCGCTGCTCTAAAAAAGGAGCAGGACCTCTACCGCTGAGAAGCCCTCCGGCAGCACTAACAGAACCGTCCACAGTCGGAGGAGCAGAGCCGCTTCTGTAGATATTACTCTCTCTCGAGCTGACCAGTTTCCTCTTGCCATCGCTGCTGCTCCCCGAGCAATACTCCAATACCTTGCTCGTAATCGGCCCCAAAAGATGAATCTTTGTTACCTCTAAGCATCGGCTTTCTTTCCAACTCCAGAACATTATACCTAACAACAAAAACCCACGAAGAAAAAAATCGATATTGAGAATATGGTGATACACTAAACTTTCAATTAATCATAAACATCAGACCTCACCTTCACAATGTCCTTCATCGCTGAATTTAGCATCCGAGTTCTGGGAAAAGAAGATAATCACGTTACAGACAGCATGACAGATAAACAAACATTCAATTATAAGACAGCATAAGTATATAAATTAAATTGAGAGGTTAAGCACGGACAGATAGAAGGACAAACCTTCTCATCAAGGAAGAGGATGGTCATTCCCATGAATTGATAAGGTTTTTTCTATGATCGGAAAGTAGAGATACGAAGGAGGAGATTGGTGAGGTTTGATATTTGTGAGGCTAAATATATAGGCGAGACAGTCGAAGTTGAAAGGACTTCCATGGATGGGTAATTAATAGGATTAAAGTGGAATGAAAGAGGGCAGGTGAAGAACCTGGGCGGTTACTGGTGCCTACACTTGAATGAAAGAAGGAAGACGAAGAAGCTCGGCGTTTGTGTCTAGGCGGCGAAAGATGCAGACGATCGTCTGAGGACGGAGAGGAAGGCGACTTCTTGGTTTGGGCTTCTTGTAAACAGGCCCAGAAGAGATATAAAACTTACAAACATGGAAGCCTAAGTTTGCCAAAAACGGAACGTCATCGTTTTAAGTTGCTTGGGAAAATTTTCGGACACGTGGCATGACAGCATGCATTAGGAGTAAAGTGCATTGCCTAATTATATAATAGATAACTAAATATAAGAAAGCAAATTGCATATTAAAAATGTTTAGAACAGGTCAGCACTTCATAAGATATATATATAGTTGACCATAAATATATATAGTTTAAATGTGGCGTGCAGTTTAAAGAACAGAGTGTTGGGGAATAAATATGGACCTATTAATCTAGGTTCATTAATGAATTATTTTGGAAACATATAAAAGTAATGTTGAAGTACAGAAGCAAAAAACTATAACTAAATGAACGACATAGTTAAACTCACGCGATCAAACTAATTATTGTACTACTAATTCAAAACAGTAATAAATGTGGTTTGACTTATAACAACTGAATCCACAAAATTAAACGTCTTTAAATGCCAAATTTAGTGGAGTAATTGAAAGAATTTAAAAATGACTTTAAGTTATAAAATAGAAGAAGAAATCAAAGAAGAGGGACACTACAAAAAAAATAGGTATTGATAGCATTCCACGATAGCACGATTTCACGAACTGCTATTGAAGATAATTTTCTAATTTTGATAACTCTATAATAGCATTGTTTAAAGGCTACGATAGAATTTTCACTAAGCGGGAACTAAAAATGACTTATTCCGCCAATACTTTAGCGAAATTATCAAAGAAGCGGCTAAACTAATTTTATTCTCCCCCTCCCATTTTTTTATTTATCTTCCTCTCATTTTTATTAGTTTCCAGAATAAAAAAAGTCATTTGCTCGTCTCTCGATCTATCCTTAAGCAAAAACGAAATAGAGAACAAACCCTAGTTCTTCAAATCGTGTTCCAACAAAAAACGATTCCAATCGAAATTTATCCTCTGTCTTCTTCTCCATTGCGTAATCGCATACTCCTCTACGGCCGCAATTTCATGGCTGAGAGAAGCGGCTTCTTCTTCTTCGATGTTCACTATCTGAAGATCCCCCACCATGGCCGTCGAGTGCACACTCTTCTCACTCTTCTCTATGGCCTTTGAGATCCCCATCTGATCTACGTTTTTTTTCTTCTCTCCTTGTCTTCTCTTGAGCAATCGATTTTCAGGATGAGGAGATTGGTGAACAAGCTCGTGTCCAGATCTCTCTCCGTCGCGGGAAATGGCAGCAGCAACAGCTTCACCGTCTCAACATCCACGACCACGAGTATCAGGTTCGTCTCTTCCTTTCGATTTTTAACATTCTATATTCTGCACAGCTGCGTAGATTCGCTCTTCAACTGTGTGTGATTGTGTATCTGGATGGGATCTGTATAATTTCTTGTTTTGGGTCCCGTTGATTCAGTGATTGATTTATGGTGTTAAGCGATAACTGATGATATAGCTAAAGTTTGGGTGTATTATGTTTATTGATTAAGTATCTAGGAGCCAACGTAAGCACTAGTTCTTTTCTCTTGTTTCTCTCTTTTGATAGATTGTTTACATTCGTGTTGCAGTTCTGTCTCAATATTATCTGGCTTAACTGTGTTGCAGTTCTGTCTTTCGCTTCTACCGCTTCGAGTTGCAGGTTAAATTCTCATGGTCTCTTCTTTGGACTTTCTCTAGTTGGAAGCTCATCAATCTGCGAAGGGTGTTTGGTGAATGAGCTTGAGTGTAAGAACTGTGACCTTGTTTGTTTCATGAGTTACTGTGTTTTGTGCAGGTTTCGTAGTTGTAACTCTTTTTTTCCAACGAAAGTTAGTACTCCCGTTCACTTAGGATTTGACCTGCAAAGTGAAGGTTTTCGTTTGTTCTGTGAAGAGTGAATGTGTTGGCCTTTTCCTCCAACTTAAAGTTTTGTTTTTTCTTGGTTTTGCAGCTGGTGCTTTGGTTCAACTAGACTGATCTCATACCACGTTTTTATTTCTTAGCTTCCCTGTGAAGCACCATCGGGAAAGGACACAAATGGATTACCGACCTTCTGATAGTAGTGGTGAGTCTTGTGTTATTTCAAAGATGTTCAGTCTAGCCCTGTCTTAACTAACTTCGCCAATCCTCCAGCCGATCTGTTCCTATGGTTTAGGTGCAGACTCTATATCTAACTTGCATTCCATTATCACAGCGTCCTATGAGGTAATCTTTTCCATCACCCTTCTTCTATTATAATTCATTTTCTTCTTTTATAATTCGTTTGATTCTTTGTTTCAGATCAAATATGTGTTGAAGATTTTAAAGGCTTTTACGAAAACGAAACACAGGAAACTCGCTTGGACTTAAGTCATGAAGATTTGGTCTGAGTTCAACAACAAATCACAGGCGGAATGCGTAGAATAAAGGTCTTGTGACATAATTACTCTCTGCGTGTTTGTTTTTTTTTTGTTAATCTCCATTGTATAGAATTGTATTGTAGGTGTGAGATTTTTTTTGGAGTTAGATTGTATGTTCTTTGGCACTTGTAATGTAATATTAAAGTTGTAGTGTAATATTAAAGTTGTGTATGATATAAAATATGCTTTGAATTTAATATTAAATTCGAAAATATAATTAATTAATAATGTGAAAAATAGAATTCAAAAATATTGAATAATAGCATACAGAACTTGCTATTGTATATATGGTTCGAAACAATAAAATATAGCATCTGGATATTGCTATTGTATAAGAATCTACTATAGCGTACAGAACTTGCTATTATATAGGTGGTACCTACCATAGCTGCCGATGTCACGGCACGACTGAAAATGCTATCAATAACATATGATAGCATTTTTTCCGTGCTGATAATGTCCATATTTGTTGTAGTGGGAAGATATTTGGAACAAAAATACTCAATACATTTCTCAACTTTTTCTCTATATAATATATTTTCATTTCGATTCTTGCAAAAAGGCTGTGAATTCATCAATGCTAAAGTTCACTTGCTCCCACAATATTTTTCTCATTCTTCTGCCTTGCTTCGCTTTTCGCTTCACTTATCTCTAACTCTAGTATATTTATCTCAAAAGCCATTCACTTTTTTTTTTCTGTTAACAGAGACGATCACAGTCTCCAACTGTTTCTAATTATAAATTTTAACAGTTATAGTTTTTTTTTTTTACAACAGTTTGGTGCTAGAAGAAAAGGCTAAAAAATCTAAACTTCAATACAGGAAAGACAATGACCGATAGCTAGAAAGATCTAGAAACTAACTCTAAATTTTTTAAAAAGCAGGACAAGGTCACTTCAAACCAGAATGAAAAGATCAATGTCATGATGACCATTACTCTGCAAATTGACAAGATAATTGGTGTATAAGAAACCCTATCAAAAGCGATCAAAGGTACCACACATTCCTGACCTAATAACTCAAAGTACAACCACAACCATAGAAGGTTTACAAAATTTATCTTGTAATGGTGAAATCCTAATTTTGACATCGGTTTGCACAACCATAGATTCAATACTGCAAATTAACTATCAAGAAAGCCAAAACGTGATCCCTCCACCTATTAATAGTCAAGGAAACAACAATGTGGTGTCTCCACCATCGAGAAGAAGATAAATCCATATCCACACTTCTCTCTCCCCTCTTCTCTGGATTGTGCAAGCTATTCACAGAGCACCATTCATGGTCCACTCTCGATTGCTTTACATGCCTAGAGGAGCGATCAATTAATAGGCTCGCACAGTTATCGTTTAGTTTCTTGAAATAATACTCACTCTTCATTCAGAACACGGTGCCAAAGTAGAACTTTAGACCCTCTCACAAGGACCAAAATATTCAGTCTCAACTTACATCACAAAGTTCAAAGAAGTCATTGCAATAATGCTAATAATCTGCGATGACACAATATTAACAGCTCTGAAGAATGGATTGTGGCATGATCAAGATTCAAGGAAGATTTCATCGTCAATCAACTGCTAAAAATTTAGGACGCCCTCCATCGAGGCACAAGTTGGGAAACAGTTAAATAATAAAGGCATTTTTTTTCAGAATGGTACAAAGACACTAAGGAGGATACAAGTCGGAAAGCGTACCAGCAATTTGATATTGAAGTGAAGCCCTCCTGTATATAGTATCAAATGGAACTGCCCTTCCTGATGTATGTCTGAGAACCAGCACCAGGCCAGCCAACCCGGAGACAACCATGGAAGTGGAAAACATGAAGCTGAGGAGAGCTAAGGAGACCGGCGAGCTGAATTCCGCTCAAATGGAGGTCAAGACCAAGCGTTCAAGGTCAACAACACTTGGATCACACACTCAACCCATATAGGAGACACCACGAAGAAGAATCATCCCAAAAGCGTTTTTCAAGAAGAGGTTATTGGAGATTCAATCCAGAAGATTACTAATGGACCAGATGAAGACCAGCGACTACTAAAAGATGCATACGAACCAAACCAGGAGGAAATAAACAACAAATCCAAATGTTTTGGATTCTAAACTCAAAGGGGAAGCCAGGAAAATTGGATTCATATCAAACCGGATTTAGATTTGGAAGTTATTGAGTTTACAAACCGGGTGAACTCCAAGTTAACCGATTTGGACATACGCTCACTAATTGGAGGATTGCGATCAAACCATGAGGAGTTAATCTACAAAACTGTTATGGAATCTTGATTCATCAAGGAATTCGGGACAATTGGAATCAGACCGGAATTCATTATGGTTTGAAAGTTATTTCACTTTTAATCCTGGTGATTCTACACTTGCCTTATTTGGAAGCTCATGGATTCAATCAGCTACAAATGAGACTTTGGCGGCCAGGAGAGGCATATACGCATTCAGGAGAGACATCTGACCATCCAGAAGAGTCAGAAACCATCTTACCATGCACCAGAAACCGCATGATCAGACGGATCCTCACCTTTGAATACTTTCCATTTTTGGTTGCATTCACACTTGAAGCCATAAGTGTCCAACGGCCATCTCTGCTCAACAGCTATGACTTGGGCTTAATTCATGGCATTCAGAATGTTCCAGAGAATCTCACTTATCCCCTCAAACCGTCCAGATACAAAGGAGCCATCACTTCCCACATTTATGGCCGATTTGCTCATTATTGTCCAACGGCTAGTTTTTCATTCAGTTGTTGATTTCCTTGATTCTCTTGGACCAGTAGGAACGTGTAGAGCTCTATATAAAGCTCAGTTAGGACATTGTACAAGGCAGACTTGATGAAATAAAAACCAAACTTTCTTCAGAAAGAAAACGTGTAGAGCTCTTTGAAACTTAGAATAATCTGGGATTCTTCTTTGTTTTGTTATTGCTGTATCAGAGATCCCCTCATAAACTCTGTGGTGCATTCACTCCATTTCGTCCAGAATACTTGTGGAATCAAGTCTCCTGTTCGATTGCTGCTTGGGGAATCAACCAGCATCCTCATCTCCATCTCTACCTTCGTTCATCACTCCATCTTCCGCGATCAAAGGCTTGGAATCTCCTGATCTCCGTTTGATTTAGCTTAGGTGGATTCCGAGGCAGTTTCATCTGGTATCAGAGCTTCAAAGCTCCTATCCCTCAGGTTGTGTCCATCCAACCTTTATCTTTTCAATTTTGTTTGCATTTTATTTCATTAAACCAAAAACCATAAAAATCTTTGTTTGAGTTGTTTTCTGTTTGATTTGTTATTTTGTTTTTATAAAACCAAAACCTTAAAAAAATAATCATTTGTGTTTATTTGTTTCTGTTATTTCTTATTTATTAAAACAAAAAAAATCATAAGGATTGTTTACTTGTTTCAATCTTGTTTCATTTACTTGTTTAATTTCATTTGATATATATATAAAAAAAGAACATTGATCTTGTTTGATTTCTTTTTAGGGTTGAGACACCCATTTCTAGGCAAAGGAGGATTAAAACTTGGAACTATCCACTGCATCCATTCAGGCCACAATTTCTAATTTCTTCATATTTGCATTCATTTTATTTTTATTTGCATATTGATTTATATTATAAAAAATGGAATTGCATCAGCATTTGCATTTGATTTAAATATTAGTTACATTTTTAGAAATAGATTTGTTTGCATTCATTTGGAGATTGTCATTTGAACTTGCATTCCACAAGTTATTTGCATTTGAAAAGTCAAAAAAAAAAGTATAACTCTTGTTGCCATATTTAAATTCTGTGTGCATTAGCATTAGATTTTTGAATTTGAATTTTGTGTCCAGCACTTGTTTCCTAGTTTTGGTCATAGCATTCATATCATTTAAAAGAAAAAAAAGGAGTCAGTCCATCATTAAATCATTTTGTCATTTCATATTGTTTTAAGTTCATATTCTATTCTTGGATATATTCATACATTTTGTGTGTTTGTTCTTGGTAGGTACTTAAGCCATGGGAGAAACAGCTCACCAAGCCAAAATGGTTCAGATCATTGAGATACTTCAGGCATTGGAAGATCGTCTAGCAAAGTGGGATAAACTTTTGCCTGCAAGACGAAAAGAAGCTGGATTAGGAGACACACCAAAAGCCAAATATGTAAAGCCTAAACCACCAGACCAGCCAAAGAGAAGAAGAGGCTCCCTAGTATTCTCAGGAACTAGTAAAGACCCTGAAGTATACTTGCAATGGGAAAGGGACATGGAGGAGTGGTTACAAACCAACAAGGTCCCATTGGAGAAGAAGCTAATACAAGCTGTCTCAGCTTTTACAAAAAAGGCTTATGAATGGTGGCTAAAAGAGAGCACTCCAACTATCAACAAAAATCCAATTCCAGATTGGAGAGAACTTAAGGCACGGATGCACCATGAATTTGTAGAGAAGCTTCAGTTCATACCAAGGAGAATGAAACCTACAACAAACCCACCGCCTATGAGAAAAGAAGGTACACCAAAGGTATTTGATACAGGTCTAGATTATGGCATGGAGCAACAATATGCAGAGATCAAAACATGTCAGCAAGCTCCTGAAAAGCAAGAAATTGTCTCAGCATCAAAAACTAAAAAGGTACAACCTAAACTGTCTTCATCTGATTTTAATGATTCCATGACTTCTATGATGCACTTGCCTTTGTCCAAAAGTGCCAAGACAGATGCAGGACCTAATGACAGACAATTAGTTACATTTGTGTCAACTCCTTTCCAAGAAGTTCAGAGTAAACAAGCCGAACATGAGAAAAAATCTCCACTTGAACCGCATCCAACAAAGCTTGGACCAGATAAGTCACATGTTCCTTTAAAATACTCAAGGTAGTCTGTTATATATGTCAAGGCATAGGGCATATTGTTAAAGTATGTCCAACCAAGAGACTAGGAAATGAGACATCTCAAGAATTGGAAAAGAATTGTCAAAATTCTGGTAAAGTAAATCTAAAAGAATTGTCAAAATTCTGGTAAAGTAAATCCCCATGTTTCTGGTTCTAGTATAATGCACTTGCTTTGCCAAAGGATATTGTTACAGGACACACTAAGGAGCACATGGATCATGAAGTTGGCGTGGATAAATACATTGAGGAGCAATGTTCTGAAACAATACAAACTGATATGTTGGGATTTTTACCCTTACTAACGTTTGTATCTAATTGTTTTCTAGAGTTTTTGAGTATGTATCAAGAGATTTTAGGTAGCTTTTGAGCTGTTATTGGAGTTTGGAGCATTTGGAACCCTTGGAGCAGAAAAGAACTAGAATTGAAGAAAAGAAGGAAAATCCTGCGAAGTATCACCAACTCCAATCAGCGAGCACATGCTTCCGAATTTTGGCCACCAAGCGAGCACCTGCTCGCCGCGGAAGAAAATAAAAGGAAGGAGAATTTAACCTAATCCCGCCGCCGACTTTGGAGGGAGCAGCCGCCTATTACCCTCTGATATAAATACTCTTCTTATTCTTAGGTTTTATTATCTTTGATCTTTTTGCTTTTTGGCTTTTAGCTTTTCAATACCTAGGAATTCTTTTGTAAGGGAGAAGATCTCAGCTACAATTTGGAGAAGATTTCTGAACCCTAGTACTTCTCTTTTTAATATCAATTTATGCATTCTCTTAACTCTACTGTCTTATTTCTGTCTTCTTTAATTATGTATGAGTAGATCTATTAGTTAGGTTAAGGTTTTCATGAGAATTCATGAGCTAGGGTTAAACACAAATAGGATATCAAAATCGATTGTCTTCATCTAGGTTGTTCTTATTGCTTGAATCGATTCGGCCAATCTGTTCCTGATTTTAGGTTTATCTAGACAGCGAGAGTTGCTAGATTGCTAGAAGAAACCTTGATGAGCGATTTATTCATTACCTGCGAGAGTAGATGTATTGGAGAATTGTGAAAAATCAAACTTATTCGATAACGGTTATCTGCGATTCTAATACCAACGAGAGTTAGGATTTTTAGGTTGCTAGATAAAGATATTAGTTTCACGAGAGTGAATTAATATTTTCTTCGTGTTTGAGTTCTAGATTTGTTCTTATTAACTGCCTGAATAGTTGTTTGACATTTGCTCTGAACCTCCTGCGAATTGCCTCGACCTAACGCCTGCCTTATTATTTTTTTAAAACCGATTTTCTTTCATACTTGCTAGTCACGAATTCGAATCAACCCTTATTGAATCTCTTAGCTCTTAATTTAGCTCATTAAATCAAAGTGTGAACTTGGTTTCCATGGGATCGACCCCTAAGTACTGCTACGAATTGATGTGCACTTGCAGTAGGAAATAGGGTTTAAAACTCGTCTATCAAGTTTTTGGCGCCATTGTCGGGGACCAAATTTTCACCTTTGGTTTACGGCTAAGTCATTAGACTAAGAACCCTTCTAAACTCGCTCTCCTTTCTTCTTTGTTTTTGTGTTTTAGGTGCATGTCCACAAGGAGCACAAGGAGCAGAAACAACGAGGACCTTCTTAGCTTGACAAACGCTGAGCTAGCAAGGAGAGAGCGAGAAAACAGAAGATGCAACACACCCGTTCAAGAAGCAGAAACGTCTGATACCGCCAACTCAGAGATGGGCGAACAAGCAGACATCACAGCTCACCTGCAACAACTTCAGACAGCCATGGAAGCTTCGCTTGCAACAAGAGCAGCAACTCGTGCAACAACCGACTTTCGGAGACAAGGACGCGGCACACGCCTACTACCAGGATCGATCAGCGATCGTGACTCCGACTATTCAGAGGCAAGATTATGAAATCAAGCCTCAGATGATTACACTCGTGAAGCAGCATCTCTTCCATGGTCTGCCCGCTGAAATCCTGATGGATCACATCGAGAACTTCGAAGAAATTTGCAGCACAACCAGCTCCAATGGTGTGTCTCCATATTTCTTGAAGTGCAAGCTTTTTCCCTTCTCTCTTGCGGGAAAAGCTTCGCGGTGGTTGAAGTATCTACCACCAGGCTCTCTAGCGACTTGGGCTAATGCAAGATCGGCCTTCTTGGACAAGTTTTACACGAAGTCAAAGACCGCAGCCTTAAGGAGCAAGATATCCTCATTCGAGCAACACTCCGGCGAGTCCTTAACGAAGCATGGGAGCGGTTTAAGGAGTATAAGCGTGAGTGCCCTCACCACGGTTTTAGCGACGAGCAGCTGCTCAGCACCTTCTAGGACGGAGTGGAATGCGACTACAGAAATGCCTTGAATGCAGCCAGCAATGGGGACTTCTACACCAAATCCAAAGGAGCTCTGGAGTTGATCGAGAACCTTGCCGCAAGTTCCAGCAACAAGTCTCCGGAATACGACATGAAAAAGGTCAATAGCGTGGAGTCCAAGAAGATCGACGAGCTCACAGCCAAGGTTAACCTTCTGCTGAAGGGAAACCAAAAGTCGGTCCACTTCGTGGATGAGAATGGAGAAGAGCCCCTCGAACAAGTTTTTGGAGAGGAAACCAGTGATGATCAGATGGAGGTCAACTATGTGAATGGACAAAGCTTTGGACAGAACCGCGGTTTTAATACCAAGGTTTCAACACTAACCCGAATTTGTTCTACAGAAGTACCAATGCGGAGAACCCTCAAGATCAGGTTTATCCTAAGCAAGGAGCCCAACCTCAGACGGGTTTCCAGAGAGGCTACTCCAGCAATTATCAAAACCAGAACCGGCCATTCATCCCAAACCAGAAACGATTTCAAGGAGGAAATCAACCTAGGCAGCCCTACAACAACTCGCAGCCCCAACAGTTTCAGAACTCGCAGTTGATATTATGTGTTTTTAACGTATTTTGATTCGTTTTTAGTATTTGGTTTGAGCTTTTATTTGCATCTTTTGTTGGCTTTTCGAGTCTTTTCTTTTGTTTTGAGTCTTTTACAGATTTTACGGAGTTCCGAAGGAGTTTGGCGTTTACGGACATGTTCGAGTCGAGTTGACGTGAAAAAAACCGAGAAAAAGACCAAACACAACAGAACGACCGTTCTAGGTGAAGAACGATCGTTCTGTCCAAGCAAGAGAACGACCGTTCTGGGTGAAGAACGATCGTTCTGTCCAGCAAGAGAACGACCGTTCTAGGAGAGGAACGATCATTCAGAACGATCGTTCCCCCATGGGAACGATCGTTCCCCTCTTCACCAACCACGCCGACAAAAACACACGGAACGACCGTTCTATCCTGAGGAACGATCGTTCCCCACACCACATCCTCACCTACTACGGATCGACCAAGGGAACGATCGTTCTCCACCTAGAACGACCGTTCCCCGTCTCACCTACTTCCCTCACCTTGGCCTATAAATACAACTCACTCTTGATGTTAAAACTCACACCTTCTTCTTCCTCCTCTCTTCTCTAGCTTATAAACATTGCTCTATCTTCAGTTTTAAGTTTTATGTTTATGCTTTTGTTAAGTTTTATTTAGTTTCTTTTAAGCTTTAATCATTTATGCTTTAATCAAGTTTTACTTTCAGTTCTTATCTTTTATATATATGCTTTACTTTCAGTTCTTACTTTCAGTTCTTACATTTACGCTTTAATTAAGTTTTACTTTCAGTCTTATATTTATACTTATGCTTTAATTAAGTTCTTATAAGTTTATATTCAGCTTTTATTATCTATTCAAGTTTTTATTATGATTTCTATAACCTCTCTTCTTGTTAGTTTCAATATGAGAGTAGTTTTATTTTGGATTCTTGGTTAGGCAGACATGGTGTTTGGAGGATTGATTAAGTAAAGTTTTGATAGATAGTCTATGTTTATGTTCATGCATGTATTGTTCTTAATGCTTAGATTGAACTTCAAAAGAGAGAATCTTAAGATCTTAGGTTGTTCAAGCACCCAAAAGGTATTCTGTTTCAACCTGACTATTTCTTGCATGCTCCTTATCTTAAACCATTGGAAACTTGAGTCTAAAATAAGGATGATGATATTTATTGGGTTTGTGTTCATTGTTTACATAAAGGTTTGGTTGCATTTGAGAAATCTATAGCTAGCCAAAACTGCATGTAAAAGGGTTAGTATCACCAAAAGTGAACTAATCTAAATTATGTAACTCATGTCATAAGATAGAACATTAGCTCTTGTTAAATCATAACTTATCAATCTGAAATTCACCCTTGTCAAATTGTCTCATCAAGGATCCATCTTGTCATTAAAAGTCTTATATCTTTATTGCTCTTGTTTTCAATCTTTATCATTGTCTTATTTTGCAATAGCTTGTTACTGTTTATTTACTGTTCTTATTTTTAGAATTCTGCTTTGTGACATTTACTAAACTTTGAAACCAAAAACAAAAACAATCTTGAATCTTTTAGCTCGATTAGAATCTTGTACTCTTGTGTGCCTATTCTTGCTTTCCTCGTGGACCGATAAAATAACATTTGTTTGTTGTTTTCACACCCGAAAATACGCAGCATCAAATTGGCGCCGTTGCCGGGGAAGGCATTAGCAATAGCCATTGAGATTTGGAATCTACCGAGTCTAAATTTTATTTACCAAAAAAAAAAATATATATAAAAAAAAAAAAAAAAAATCTAACCTTGTTCTTTAATTTTTCTCTTTTGTGAAGGTGCATGAACCTGAGAAGCCAAGGAAAACAACACTTGGTAGAGTTATCACAAGATATAAGCAAGCTAGAACGAGCCAACACTCGAGCTAGAAAAGAAAGAGAAAGACTATCAAGAACGACAGGGTTCAACATGGCTGATCATATTCCGACATTCTGGAAGGAGCAGGAAATAGAGCCAACGAAGAAGTCCAAGGTGGTAGAAGGAGAGTGATAGGAGCATATGATGCACCTCAAGAGCATGGACAACGATCTGGTATTGAAGCTCCACCAGTTGAGAGCCATAACTTGAGATAAAGTCGAGTCTCATTAACATGGTGAACGGAGACAAGTTTCATGGTCTACCAATGGAGGATCCTCTTGATCACTTGGACAACTTTGAACGATTATGGGGCACAGTGAAGATGAATGGTGTTTCCGAAGATGCCTTCAAGCTCCGCCTATTCTCATTTTTCTCTGGGGACAAGGCGCGAACATGGGAGAAAGGCTTAGAAAAAACAATCGTTACTTGGAATCAATGCAAAAAGGAGTTCTTGTCCAAATTCTCTCATCAACAAGGACCGCACGCCTTCGGAATGACATATCCGGTTTTACTCAAAGAAACATCGAGAGCTTTCACGAATCCTGGAGCGTTTCAAGGGGTACACAACTAAGTGCCCTCATCATGGTTTTTCTGACGAGTCAATCCTCAGCACTCTATACCGTGGTCTCCTGCCCAAATACCGATCTATGCTCGATACAGCCAGTAATGGTAATTCTTGGGGAAAACATTGAAGAAGGTTTCTTACTTGTGGAGAATCTAAGCCTGAGTGATGAGAAGAACAGTGAAGACTATGATAGAGCTCCTAGAGGGAGTGACGATGATAGAACAACTAAAGAGATCAAGTCTTTACGCGAGATGATGGCTAAGGTCTTACAAGCCACGGAAAGATCTGTGAACCATATTAGCGAGTATGATAGAGGTCAAGCTTCTAAGGAGAACCAGTTTGATGGAAGCTTTGAAACACAAGAGGAGTTGAATTTCATCGGAAATCAAGGGAACTATCAAGGAGGTACAACAGAAACTACAATTCAAACTATGGGCAACAACAAGGGCAAGGATACCAACCGCGACCCTTCATACCATCTACTAACCAAGGAGGACAAAACTACAATCAGCAAGGGTTTGTACCCAAACAACCTTCCAAGGCAACCAAGGAGGATATAAGAACGTTTCCAAGGAGGGAATCAGCCAACGCAGCCTTTCACAAACTCGCAGCCTTCATCTTCAGCAACCGGCTCCCAAGACGAGCTGAAGAACATGATGCAGCAGTTGATGGCGAGTCAACAAAGCGGCAGCAGAGATCAACTCCAAAGTTGACACTATGTATGTCGATCTAAATGGGAAGTATGATGCTATATGGACCCACGTGAAGCAACTGGATGTTCAGATTGCACAAACCGCCGGTCTATAAAAAGAACACCAGGAACTCTGCCTGGAAAAGCTGAAGCACCTAGGAAGGAGTTTGTCAACGCCATCGAGCTAAGGAGCGGGAAAACATTGAATTCGGAAACAACTTCCGAACCGGCGAAAGAAAAAGAAGCACAACCGAGCACCCTGGTCCGTCAACCGAGAACATGCTCAGCCAAGAAACTCCAACAGCTTCGGCCAGCAATCCAGAATCAAGGGTGTACAAACCCAAAGTACCATACCCTGTACCACCCAAGAAGTCTCGCAAGGATTTAGAAGATGCTAAATGCAGAGAGATGCTCAGAGACCTAACCGTGAAGCTACCTCTCACGGATGCCGTTCAGATGATACCTGCGCTCAAACGGTATATGAAAACTCTAGTCTCCGGAAAAGTAGCTGAGGAGGAGAACGTGATGGTGGTCTCCAAGGAGTGCAGTGCTGTCTGCAGAACAAAGTCCTAAGAAGAGAAGTGATCCTGGCAGATTCGTTTTATCAGTCAAGATCGGCCCCATGACATTCGCATGCTCCCTGTGCGATCTTGGTTCCAGTGTCAACCTTATGCCATACTCTGTGGCAAAGCGGTTAGGGTTCACCAAATTCAAACCCACACGCATCTCATTGGTCTTCGCAGACAGATCAACAAAACTTCCGGTGGGTATGTTAGAAGATCTTCATGTGCGAATTGGAGACACACTCATCCCAGCTGATTTCGTGGTTCTAGAGCTTGAAGAAGAACCGAAAGACCCTCTGATTCTCGGCCGACCATTCTTATGCACAGCTGGTGCAATTATCGATGTACAGAATGGAGTGATTGACCTTCACCTAGGCGACATGGTAATGTCATTCGAGATGGATAAATTGTTGAAGAAACCGATGATGGATGGACAGACCTTCACTGTGGAGGCTTGGATGATGTATATGATGAGGCAGCTGAAGAGCTTCTGTGCCCGGATCCTCTTGAAACCGCTCTAACTCTAGCTGAAAGAGAGCATGGTTTCCTGAGCGAGGAGCGACAGCTTTGCCAAGATGCTAGACTCCAGCCAAAGAATGGAGCAGATGGTGGTGTACATGAGCCTAGAAGATGAGGAGAACTCGGCAGAAACAGACGGAGCACCCGCTCCAATCCCGCGAGCACCTGCTCCGCCACTTGACCCGATAGACAGCCCTTGGAGCGATTGAAAGCACCCAAACTGGAGCTCAAAACTCTTCCAGCCGGGCTCAGGTACGCATTCCTTGAACAAACTCTACTTACCCGGTAATTGTGAATGCTGATTTGAATAATGTGGAAGTAGCTTTACTTTTATGCGAGCTTGGAAGTATAGAAAGGCTATAGGGTATTCACTTGATGATATTACTGGCATCTCCCTGATCTTTGCATGCATAGGATACATCTAGAAAATGAATCGAGGAGTTCTATAGAACATCAAAGGAGGTTGAATCCGAATCTGAAAGATGTTGTTAAAAAAGAGATAATGAAACTTTTAGAAGCCGGTGTAATTTATGCTATTTCTGATAGTACTTGGGTTAGTCCAGTTCATGTAGTTCCTAAGAAAGGTGGAATCACTGTGATAAAAATGATAGGAATGAACTGATACCGACTAGGACCATAACCGGCCATAGAATGTGCATAGATTATCGCAAACTAAATGCTGCAACTCGCAAGGATCACTTCCCTTTGCCCTTTATTGATCAATGCTTGAAAGACTTGCAAACCATCCATACTACTGTTTTTTAGATGGTTATTCAGGTTTCTTCCAGATCCCCATCCATCCGGACGACCAGGAGATGACAACATTCACATGTCCTTATGGCACATTCGCTTACCGACGCATGCCATTCGGATTGTGCAATGCTCCGGCAACTTTCCAGCGATGTGTGATGTCCATTTTCTCTGACTTGATCGAAGACATAATGGAGGTGTTCATGGATGACTTCTCGGTGTATGGAGACTCTTTCTCTCACTGTTTATCTAATCTATGCAGAGTGCTTCAACGATGTGAGGAGAAACACCTAGTTCTAAATTGGGAGAAGTGTCACTTCATGGTCCGGAATGGGATTGTACTTGGGCATCGCATATCAGAAGATGGCATCGAAGTGGACAAAGCTAAGATCGAGGTTATGATGAGCCTACAACCACCTACTTCTGTCAAAGATCCGCAGTTTTCTGGGGCATGCAGGCTTCTATCGCAGATTCATCAAGGATTTTCAAAGATAGCTAGACCCCTCACGAGGCTGTTGTGCAAAGAGGAGAAGTTCGAATTTGATAGCAACTGTCTTGAGGCTTTTCATACGATCAAAGGAGCATTGGTCAGCGCACCCATTGTGCAGCCACCAGATTGGAGCCTACCTTTCGAGGTCATGACAGATGCTAGCGACTATGCTGTTGGAGCAGTTCTCGGCCAGAGGAAAGACAAGAAGCTCCACGTTATCTACTACGCCAGTCGCACATTGGATGATGCTCAGTGCAAGTATGCTACGACAGAAAAGGAGCTTCTGGCCGTCGTTTTCGCCTTTGAGAAGTTTCGGTCCTATCTCGTTGGATCAAAGGTTATAGTTCATACCGATCATGCAGCACTCAAGTATCTGCTGACCAAGAAAGATGCCAAGCCACGGCTACTTAGGTGGATTCTTCTACTTCAAGAATTTGACCTGGAGATCAAAGACAGAAGGGGATAGATAATGGAGCTGCCGACCATTTATCTAGGATGCGGTGATGAAGAACTCCCACTCAATGACAACCTCCCGGAGGAACAGGTTTACTCGATCGGAGCACTCCAAATCAAGAAAGCACGTGCTCACACCCAGCGAGCACCTGCTCAGTCCGAATTCTGCAACCAAACCGAAAGCAGCCAACATCCTCAGATTCCTTGGTTTGGTGAGATTGCAAATTACCTAGCTGCGGATCTAGAACCGCACGGTTTTATGGGCAACAAAAGGAAGAAATTCCTAAGGGATATTCGCCATTACTTCTGGGATGAGCCGTACCTGTACAAACATTGCCAGATGGATATTCAGACGCTGCGTGGCTGAGGAGGAGATACCGGAGATTCTGTTTCACTGTCATAGCTCTTCATATGCCGGACACTTCGCTACTTTCAAGACAGTCTCCAAGGTTCTGCAAGTGGGTATTGTGGCCAACAATGTTTAAAGACGCTCAGCACTATATCTAGATGCGATTCATGCCAGCGACAGGGGAACATCAGCAAGCGCAATGAGATGCCACAGAACTTCATTCTCGAAGTGGAGGTCTTTGATGTATGGGGGATTGATTTTATGGGACCATTCCCATCTTCTTTCGGGAATGAGTACATACTCGTGGCTGTTGACTATGTGTCTAAATGGGTTGAGGCATTGGCGAGTCCGCGAACGATGCAAAGGTGGTGATCAAGATGTTCAAATCTATCATTTTCCGAGGTTTGGTGTTCCGCGCATGTCATCAGCGATGGAGGCTCTCACTTCATCAACAAGATTTTCGAGAATCTATTGCGCAAGAATGGTGTAAAACACAAGGTCGCAACGCCTTACCATCCGCAAACGAGTGGGCAAGTTGAGATATCTAACCGAGAAATCAAGAGCATACTTCAGAAGACTGTGAGCAAACTCGGAAGGACTGGGCTTCCAAGCTAGACGACGCTCTATGGGCTTACAGGACCGCCTACAAAACGCCTCGGGACCACTCCTTTCCACCTTGTTTACGGCAAAGCCTGTCACCTCCCCGTGAGCTCGAATCAAAGCCGCATGGCTGTCAAGCTGCTCAACTATGACATTAAGCCGCTTCGGAACGACGCATGATGCAGCTACATGAACTTCAGGAGATTAGGCATCTCGCCTATGAGAACTCCAAAATCTACAAGGAACGAACCAAAGCATACCACGACAAGCGCATCCTGGCTCGTAACTTCGCCCAAACGACCAGGTCCTACTCTTCAACTCTCGGCTGAAGCTGTTTTCCCGGGAAGTTGCGATCGAGATGGTTGGGCCCTTCACCATAAAGGAAGTGCGACCATATGGAGCTGTCGTCTGTTCAACACCAAAGGAGAAGAGTTCGTGGTCAATGGTCAACGGTTGAAACCATTTTTGCCGACACACAACTCGGAGACGGGGAAGAGAAACACCTTGACCGAACCTCCTCAAGCATAATCAACTCACCTCGTCAAGCTTAGCGAGTAAAACAAGCGCTTTCGTGGGAGGCAACCCACCAGGTAACATGTACATATCGTGAATTTGTTTTCGTTCTTGTTTTATTTACGTTTCTTGTTTTGTTTGAGATTGTTTTGCAGGTTTTATTAAGTGTCCGAGAAACCGCTTGCTGGGAGCGGATGAATGCTCGAGAGCAGCACCGATAGCTCCACCAGCGACCACTGAGCTTGTGGTTATTTCTATCACCCTTGTTATATCCATTTTTATTTTACGACACTTTTATTTATCAGTTGCGGGTTTCTCTTTCGGCTTTGTTGTAACCGGGACGGTTACAAACAAGTCTGGGGGAGGAATTCATTTGTCTACTAACGGTTGTATTTTATGGATTTATTTCCTATGTTTTATTTTGGTTGTATTTAAGTGTGTTTATATTTCAAAAAAAAAAAAAAAAAAAAAAATATATATTTACGAGTCAAAAAATTGTGTGTGAAATTGTTAAACTTTTGGAATTGCAACATGTTCGATGTCATTGCCTAGGACTGCTTAGCATTGTTTGAGGATAGTTGGAAAACGCAGAAAAATCCATAACTTGATCATTTAGTGAATTTTCTCAAATCATCTGAACTTAATCGAATATCGGAACTTAATATGGACTTAATTTATCTCACTTAGGGGGTTGATAATCATGTATTGGATTTTACATTTGGAATTTTCTTTGCACCATTTTTACCAATCTTTGCTAATTCCAAATGGCTAGACTTATCCTTAGTCTAGTACCACACCCTTACCATTTCCATGTTGAAAACCCACTATTTTCGTTTACTGTCATTGCATTCATGTGCAAAAACTATGGAGTATACGGACCGACACAACTTTTCTTTAGGACTGTGTCTAGATAGGTGGTCTCTTTCTGATTAAACTCATGGGATGTGTCTAGAAAAGTAATCTCTTTTGAATATATATTCATCGAAAATTTTCGTTTCAAAAGAGGATGAACTTTAAAGGGGTAGAAGTTTACATTCAAGAAATAAGCTTACATCGTTGAAATTCTTTTGATGCAGATTTTAAAAAAAACTAACCGGTTCCATTCTTCGATTTATAAAAAAAATTAAAAAAAAAAAAAATAAAAAAAAGAAAAGAAAAAAAAAAAAAAAAATAAAATAAAATAAATAAAAAAAAAAAAAAAAAAAAAAGAAGGAACGGGAAAGTCAAGGTAATATCTTTAGATTTCAAAACGTTAAAAGAAATCATGTTCTTGTTTGTGACTTGGTAAATAAGGGTAGAAGGATTAGAGTAAGGAGAGTTGTGTACCTCCAATTGGTTCGTGTCTCACGGTGATTTTGCATAATGATTTGCATCCTTTGTACTGCTAAAAGAAACCAAACACTTGAGCCACCAAATACCAACCTTGATACCTAGACCATACTTGTTAGATATTCCCTTTGTGAGAGTACACGCATTTGATAATAAATGTTAAATATTGAGTTCTGCATGATCATGAGATTTCACTTATTTACTACGGTTATGGAGAAGTACAATGAAGTACGGTTTGATCTGAACTTTGCGAATGCGGTTACGGGCAATTAATTAGAGTATGGTCCTATAAGTTTTACGAGTTTCACACATTTTCAAACCTCTCCTCTTTGTAAAAAATCTGTTTTTGCTTGGGGCAAGCAAAGGTTTTAGTTGGGGAGAGTTGATATTAGGTGTTTTTTTAACGTATTTTGATTCGTTTTTAGTATTGGTTTGAGCTTTTATTTGCATCTTTTGTTGGCTTTTCGAGTCTTTTCTTTTGTTTTGAGTCTTTTACAGATTTTACGGAGTTCCGAAGGAGTTTGGCGTTTACGGACATGTTCGAGTCGAGTTGACGTGAAAAAACGAGAAAAAGACCAAACACAACAGAACGACCGTTCTAGGTGAAGAACGATCGTCGGTCCAAGCAAGAGAACGACCGTTCTGGGTGAAGAACGATCGTTCTGTCCAAGCAAGAACGACCGTTCTAGTTCTAGGAAACGACCATCAGAACGATCGTTCCCCCATGGGAACGATCGTTCCCCTCTTCACCAACCACGCCGACAAAAACACACGGAACGACCGTTCTATCCTGAGGAACGATCGTTCCCCGACACCACATCTCACCTACTACGGATCGACCAAGGGAACGATCGTTCTCCACCTAGAACGACCGTTCCCCGTCTCAACTACTTCCCTCACCTTGGCCTAAAATACAACTCACTCTTGATGTTAAAAATCACACCTTCTCTTCTTCCTCCTCTCTTCTCTAGCTTATAAACATTGGCTATCTTCAGTTTTAAGTTTTATGTTTATGCTTTTGTTAAGTTTTATTAGTTTCTTTTAAGCTTTATCATTTATGCTTTAATCAAGTTTTACTTTCAGTTATCTTTTATATATATGCTTTACTTTCAGTTCTTACTTTCAGTTCTTACTTCAGGTCTTACATTTACGCTTTAATTAAGTTTTACTTTCAGTTCTTATATTTATACTTATGCTTTAATTAAGTTTTTATAAGTTATTCAGCTTTTATTATCTATTCAAGTTTTTATTATGATTTCTATAACCTCTTCTTGTTAGTTCAATATGATTGAGTAGTTTTATTTTGGATTCTTGGTTAGGCAGACATGGGTGTTTTGGAGGATTGATTAAGTAAAGTTTTGATAGATAGTCTATGTTTATGTTCATGCATGTATTGTTCTTAATGCTTAGATTGAACTTCAAAGAGAGAATCTTAAGATCTTAGTTGTTCAAGCACCCAAAAGGTATTCTGTTTCAACCTGACTATTTCTTGCATGCTCCTTATCTAAAACCATTGGAAACTTGAGTCTAAAATAAGGATGATGATATTTATTGGGTGTGTTCATGTTTACATAAAGGTTTGTTGCATTTGAGAAATCTATAGCTAGCCAAAACTGCATGTAAAAGGGTTAGTATCACCAAAAGTGACCTAATCTAAAATTGTAACTCATGTCATAGATAGAACATAGATCTCTTGTTAAATCATAACTTATCAATCTGAAATTCACCCTTGTCAAATTGTCTCATCAAGGATCCATCTTGTCATTAAAAGTCTTATATCTTTATGCTCTTGTTTTCAATCTTATCATTGTCTTATTTTGCAATAGCTTGTTACTGAATCTTGTTTATTTACTGTTCTTAATTTTTAGAATTCTGCTTTGTGACATTTACTAAACTTTGAAACCAAAAACAAAAACAATCTTGAATCTTTTAGCTCGATTAGAATCTTGTACTCTTGGTGTGCCTATTCTTGCTTTCCTCGTGGACCGATAAAATAACATTTGTTTGTTGTTTTCACACCCGAAAATACGCAGCATCAGCAGTCTCAACAATTCCAAAATCCGCAGCCTCCTTCTCCAACAACCGGTTCTCAAGACGAGCTGAAAAACATGTTGCAACAACTTCTGGCTAGACAGCTGATATTACGTGTTTTTAACGTATTTTGATTCGTTTTTAGTATTCGGTTTGAGTTTTGATTTGCATCTTTTGTTAGTTTTTCGAGTCTTTTCTTTTGTTTTGAGTCTTTTACAGATTTTACGGAGTTCCGAAGGAGTTTGGCGGTTACGGACATGTTCGAGTCGAGTTAAGATGGAAAAACGAGAAAAGGACCAAACACAAGGGGAACGACCGTCCGAAGAAGAACGATCGTTCTGGCCAAGCAAAGGAACGACGTTCTATGGCTGCAACGACCATGGAGAACGATCGTTCCACCTACGGAACGATCGTTCCCCTCATCACTACCTTGCGACAAAAGAAGAGGAACGACCGTCCATGAAGAGAACGACCGTTCTTGCCTCACCAACTCCACCAACAACCATGCACGAACGACCGTTCTCCACCTAAGAACGATCGTTCCCAAGTTCACCAACTCCACCAACTTCGATCGACCATCGGGAACGATCGTTCTACACCAGAACGACCGTTCCCACTTCACCTACTCCCTTCACCTTGTCCTATAAATAGAACTCACTCTTGATGTTTAAAAACACACCTCTTCTTCCTCCTCTCTTCTCTAGCTTCAAAGCATAGCTTCTTCTTCAGTTTAAGTTTTATGTTTATGCTTTTATTAAGTTTTATTAGTTTCTTTTAAGCTTTATACATTTATGCTTAATTAAGTTTTACTTTCAGCTCTTATATTTATGCTTTACTTTCAGTCTTTATATTTATGCTTACTTTCAGTCTTTATATTTATGCTCTACTTTCAGTCTTTATGTTATGCTTTAATTAAGTTCTTATAAGTTTAATTCAGCTTTCATTATCTATTCAAGCTTTTATGATGAACTTTATAATCTCTTTGTTTCTTCTTTAATCATGTCTGAGTAGACCTCCTAGTTAGGTTAAGGTTTGTCAAAGGAATTCATGAGCTTTAGGGTTTAAACACAAATAGGCTATTCAAATCATATCTTCACCTTGTTGTTCTTAATGCTTAGATCGAATTATCACTTGATTTATGAAATTGGTTTAACTTAGACAGCGAGAGTTGCTAGGTTGCTAGAAAGAACATTGGTGAGCAATTTAACCATTACCTGCGAGAGTAGATGTATTGAGAATTGTGAACATATTAAACCTATCCTTAATGCTTGTCTACGATTTCTAGTACCCAGAGATTAGGATTAGGATTCTAGGTTGATAGACAAAGATATTGGTACCACGAGAGTGGATTGATATTATCTTAGTGTTTAAGTTCTAGATTTATGCTTAATCATTGCCTGAATAGTTGTTTGACCCGTTGCTCTGAATCTCCTGCGATATTCCTTGACCTAACGCTGTTTAATATTATCTTACAACCGATTTCGCTTTCATTATACTTACAAAAACCAAAAACATATTGAATTGTCTTAGCTTTTGATTTAGCTCAATATATCAAAGTGTGAAAACTGGTCTTCGTGGGATCGACCCCTAAATACTACTTCGTATGCTGTGCACTTGCAGTAGGAAATAAGGGTTTAAAACTCGTGTATCAAGTTTTTGGCGCCGTTGCCGGGGACCAAATATTCACCTTTGGTTTACGGCTGAATTATTAGACTAAGAACTTTACTGAACCGTTTTCTCTTCTTCTTTGTTTTTGTGTTTCAGGTGCATGTCCACAAGGAGCACAAGGAGCAAAAACAACAAGGACCTTCTTAGCTTGACAAACGACGAGCTAGCAAGGATAGAACGAGGAAACAGAAGACGCAACACACCCATTAAAGAAGCAGAAACATCTGACACCGCCAACTCAGAGATGGGCGGACAAATAGACATCGCAGCTCAGCTGCAACAACTCCAGACAGCCATGGAGCAGCTTCGTTTGCAACAAGAGAGGCAACTCGTTGCACAACCTGCTTTCGGGGACAAAGATGCGGCTCACGCATACTACCAAGATCGATCTGCGACCATCCAGAGGCAAGATTACGAGATCAAGTCTCAATTGATCGCCCTCGTAAAGCAACACCTGTTCCACGGTCTGCCTGCTGAGATTCCGATGGATCACATCGAGAAATTTGAAGAGATCTGTAGCACAACCAGCTCCAATGGTGTGCCCCCAGATTTTTTGAAGTGCAAGCTTTCCCTTTCTCTCTTGCGGGAAAAGCATCACAGTGGTTAAAATCTTTACCACCACGCTCTCTACCGACTTGGGCTGATGCAAGATCAGCCTTCTTGGATAAGTTCTACACGAATCCAAGACCGCAGCCTTGAGGAACAAGATCTCCTCATTCGAGCAACACAGTCCGGCGAATCCTTCAATGAAGCATGGGAGCGGTTTAAGGAGTACAAACGCGAGTGCCCTCACCACGGGTTTAGTGATGAGCAGCTGCTCAGCACCTTCTATGACGGAGTAGATTGGGACTACAGAAACACCCTGAATGCAGCTAGTAACGGTGACTTCTACACTAAGTCAAAGGAAGGAGCTCTGGAGCTGATCGAGAACCTAGCCGCAAGTTCCAGCAACAAAAACCCAGAGTACGACAGAAAGAAGGTCAACAGTGTGGAGTCCAAGCAGATTGCGGAGCTCACGGCCAAGGTTAACCTTCTCCTTAAGGGGAACCAAAAGTCCGTCCTCGCTCAAGTCCATGAGGAACAACCCGGTGATGATCGGAGGGAGGTCAATTATGTGAACGGTCAAGGATTCGGACAGAACCGCGGTTTCAACAACCAAGGTTTCAATACCCATCCGAATTTGTCCTATAGGAGCACCAATGTGGAGAATCCTCAAGACCATGTTTACCCTAAGAAAGGAGGACAGAATCAGATGGGCTTACAGGAAGGCTACTCCAACAACTACCAGGGTAGACAATTCGTCCCAAATCAGAACCGATTCCAAGGAGGAAATCAACAAAAGCAGCCCTTAATAAACTCGCAGCCCCAACCTTTCACAAATCCGCAGCCTTCATCTTCAGCAACCGGCTCCCAAGACGAGCTGAAGAACATGATGCAACAACTACTGGCGGGACAGCAAAAAGCCGCGGCTGAGATCAATACAAAAGTTGACACCATGTATGTGGACCTTAATGGGAAGTACGAAGCAGTACGGACTCACATGAAGCAGCTTGAAACTCAGATTGCACAAACCGCTGAATCAGTTAAGAGGACATCAGGGACTCACGCAGAGGTGAACTACGTGAATGGAGGCTATGTGGAGAATCAGAGCTTGCAAGCTTTGGCGTCTAACTCTCAAGACGAGCTGAAGTCTCTTATGCACTTGGTTTTACTCAACCAACAAAAATCTGCTGATGAGGTCAATGTCAAGGTGGACAGCATGTACAATGATCTGAACAATAAGTTTGAAGCTGTTTGCACTCGCATGAAGAAGCTTGAGATTCAGATTGGTCAAACTGCTGAGGCATCAGAAAATCTTCCAGCAAGGGTATACATTCCTAAAGTGCCTTATCCAGTTTTACCTAAAGATCAGAGGGAGCCCATCAGTGCAGAGAAACCGGCTGATTTTAAGAAGATAACTCAAGAAGAGATTAAGGCAGTCTTTGTAGAAGCAAGGAGTACACCACCAGCACTGAGGGTATTTCCTAAGGTTGAAGATCCTGGAAAATTCTTGGTCCCATGCTTCGTTGCTGGAGTTGAATTCAAGGACGCTCTTTGTGATTCCGGGTCTACTGTGAATCTCATGTCAAAGGCAATTGCAGAGAAGTTGAAAATTTCTAAGGTAAAGCCTTATCATATGACTCTTTGATTTGCAAACACCTCCTCAACAACATCGTCTGGCAGCATTCACGATCTACCTGTCCGAATAGGGGATTGCCTAGTTCCAACCGATTTTCAGGTTGTGGAGATGAGAGAAGGTTATGGCATGCCCTTACTTCTTGGAAGACCGTTCATGGCTACTGTGGGTGCAATCATCGATATGCCAAATAGGCAAGTCTGCTTTTCCAAGATTGACAAGAATCTCTTCTACGAAGCCGTTCCCATAGGAACAACCACACGCGCCTCTTGCATCTCAGCAGTGGATAGAGAGGAAGCACGTACTCCGATTCCGCAAGCACCTGTTCCACCACCCGGGAAATTTAGGGAGAAGATAAAGACGCAAGAGAACATGCACTGCAAAAGAATTACGGGAGGTTCTCAAATGACTTTGATCCCTCAAGGATATGATGGAAACTCGGTTGACTACAAGGTGAAGTGCAAAGGTCGTCCTAAACCTTTCTCTAGAGTTAGAGCTATTATTCCATCAGAGTTTAAAGAGAAGGGTATTGGTGTTGTGAATGGAATGCTGAGTACGGTTCTGAACATGAGGATGCCTGATTATGGAGCTTGTTTTGGAGCAAGCTCTCAAGCCCAAACTGATTGATACGTGGCACCAACGTCAAGCTTAGCGACGTAAAACAAGCGCTTTCGTGGGAGGCAACCCACCAGGTAACATGTAAATATCGTGAAGTTTTTCGTTCTTGTTTTATTTACGTTTCTTGTTTTGTTTGAGATTGTTTTTGCAGGCTTTTATTAAGTATTTGAGAAACCACTCTTCTGGAGAGATCAGTCGTTCCTGACAAGAACGGTCGTGCTACGAGGAAGAACGATCGTTCCCATCGAACAAAGGTCGTTCTATAGCCATCGGAGTTTGTGGTTATTTCTATCACCCTTGTTATATCCATTTTTATTTTATGACACTTTTTATTTTATGGGTTTCTCTTTCAGTTTTGTTTTAACCGGGACGGTTAAAAACAAGTCTAGGGGAGGGATTCATTTGTATACTAACGGTGTGTTTTATGGATGTTTATTTCTTATGTTTTATTTCTTATGTTTTATTTTGGTGTGTTTATAAAAAAAAATATATATATATATAATATATATATATATATATATATATTTTATCGAGTCAAAACAGTGTGTGATTTTGTTAAACTTTTTGGAATTGCAACATGTTCGATGTCATTGCCTTACGACTGTTTAGCATTGTTTGAGGATAGTTTGGAAACGCAGAAAAATCCATAACTTGATCATTTAGTGAATTTCTCAAATCATCTGAACTTAATCGAATTATTGGAACTTAATATGGACTTAATTTATCTCACTTAGGGGGTTGATAATCATGTATTGGATTTTACATTTGGAGTTTTCTTTGCATCATTTCTACCAATCCTTGCTAACTCCAAATGGCTAGACTTATCCTTAGTCTAGTACCACACCCTTACCATTTCCATGTTGAAACCCACTTTTCTTCGTTTACTGTCATTGCATTCATGTGCAAAAACTATGGAGTATACGGACCGACACAACTTTTCTTTAGGACTGTGTCTAGAATAGGTGGTCTCTTTCTGATTAAACTCATGGGATGTGTCTAGAAATGTGATCTCTCTCTTTGAATATATTCATTGAAAATTTTCGTTTCAAAAGAGGGTGAACTTTTAAAAGGGTAGAAGATTTTATTCACATTCAAGAAATAAGCTCACATTGTTGAAATTCTTTTGATGCAGATCATAGAGACTAACCGGTTCCATTCTCCGATATATAAAAAAAAACAAAAAAGAAAGAAAACAAAAAAGAGAATAAAAAAAAAAAACAGAAGGAACCGGGAAAGTCGTCAAGGTAATATCTTTAAATTTCATGAAACGTCAAAAGAAATCTTGTTCTTGTTTGTGACTCAGTTAAAAAATGGTAGAAGGATTAGAGTTAAGGAGAGTTGTGTACCTCCAAATTGGTCTGTGTCTCACGGTGATTTTGCATAATGATTTGCATCCGTTTATACTGCTAAAAGAAACCAAAACACTTGAGCCACCAAATACCAACCTTGATACCTAGACCATAACGTGTTAGATATTCCCTTTGTGAGAGTACACGCATTTGATAATGAATGTTAAATATTGAGTTCTGCTTGATCATGAGATTTCACTTATTTACTACGGTTATGGAGAAGTACAATGAAGTACGGTTTGATCTGAACTTTGCGAATGCGGTTTACGGGCAATTGATTTAGAGTATGGTCCTATAAGTTTTACAAGTCTCACACGTTTTTCTAACCTCTCCTCTTTGTAAAATATCTGGTTTTGCTTGGGGACAAGCAAAGGTTTTAGTTGGGGGGAGTTGATATTACGTGTTTTTAACGTATTTTGATTCGTTTTTAGTATTCGGTTTGAGTTTTGATTTGCATCTCTTGTTAGTTTTTCGAGTCTTTTCTTTTGTTTTGAGTCTTTTACAGATTTTACGGAGTTCTGAAGGAGTTTGGCGGTTACGGACATGTTCGAGTCGAGTTAAGATGGAAAAACGAGAAAAGGACCAAACACAAGGGAACGACCGTTCCGAAGAAGAACGATCGTTCTGGCCAAGCAAAGGAACGACCGTTCTATGGCTGGAACGACCATGGAGAATGATCGTTCCACCTACGGAACGATCGTTCCCCTCATCACCTACCTTGCCGACAAAAGAAGAGGAACGACCGTTCCATGAAGAGAACGACCGTTCTTGCCCTCACCAACTCCACCAACAACCATGCACGGAACGACCGTTCTCCACCTAAGAACGATCGTTCCCAAGTTCACCAACTCCACCAACTTCGATCGACCATCGGGAACGATCGTTCTACACCAAGAACGACTGTTCCCCACTTCACCTACTCCCCTTCACCTTGTCCTATAAATAGAACTCACTCTTGATATTTACAAACACACCTTCTTCTTCCTCCTCTCTTCTCTAGCTTCAAAGCATAGCTTCTTCTTCAGTTTTAAGTTTTATGTTTATGCTTTTATTAAGTTTTATTTAGTTTCTTTTAAGCTTTATACATTTATGCTTTAATTAAGTTTTACTTTCAGTCTTTATATTTATGCTTTACTTTCAGTCTTTATATTTATGCTTTACTTTCAGTCTTTATATTTATGCTCTACTTTCAGTTTTTATGTTTATGCTTTAATTAAGTTCTTATAAGTTTATATTCAGCTTTCATTATCTATTCAAGCTTTTATGATGAACTTTATAATCTCTTTGTTTTCTTCTTTAATCATGTCTGAGTAGACCTCTTAGTTAGGTTAAGGTTTGTCAAAGGAATTCATGAGCATTAGGGTTAAACACAAATAGGCTATTCAAATCAATATCTTCACCCTTGTTGTTCTTAATGCTTAGATCGAATTGATCACTTGATCTTATGAAATTTGGTTTAACTTAGACAGCGAGAGTTCCTAAGTTGCTAGAAAGAACATTGGTGAGCAATTTAACCATTACCTGCGAGAGTAGATGTATTGAGAATTGTGAACATATTAAACCTATCCTTAATGCTTGTCTACGATTTCTAGTACCAGCGAGAGTTAGGATTTCTAGGTTGATAGACAAAGATATTGGTACCACGAGAGTGGATTGATATTATCTTAGTGTTTAAGTTCTAGATTTATGCTTAATCATTGCCTGAATAGTTGTTTAACCCGTTGCTCTGAATCTCCTGCGATATTCCTTGACCTAACGCTTGTTTAATATTATCTTACAACCGATTTCGCTTTCATTACTTGTTACTTACAAAGACCAAAAACATATTGAATTGTCTTAGCTTTTGATTTAGCTCAATATATCAAAGTGTGAAAACTGGTCTTCGTGGGATCGACCCCTAGATACTACTTCGTATGCTGTGCACTTGCAGTAGGAAATAAGGGTTTAAAACTCGTGTATCAACAGCAGAAAGCCGCAGCTGAAATTAATGCTAAGGTTGACACTATGTATGTGGATCTCAACGGAAAGTACGAAGCTTTGTGGACACACATGAAGCAGCTTGATATTCAGATTGCTCAGACGGCCGAGTCAATAAAAAGAGCACCATGAAATTTGCCTGGAAAAGTTGAGGCACCTAGGAAGGAGTTTGTCAACGCCATCGAGCTGAGAAGTGGGAAAACACTCCATAACGACACAGCCTCACGATCGGCAAAAGAAACTAAGTACGTGCACCCAGCCAACGAGCACTTACTCGGATCGAACCTAGGCACACATGAGATTGGTGAAACAAGCCACCACTCAACGCATGCTCGATCAACATCTTCACCCTTCGATATTCTGGAGGACGATACGACTGAGCACCCTGGCAGCTCATCCGAGCACGTTCTCGGTCAACCCAAACCAGTAACCTCAACAGCGAAAACCACTGCGATCTCAGAGAGAGTGTACATACCTAAGGTTCCCTACCCTGTACCACCAAAGAAATCTCGCAAGGACTTGGAAGATGCTAAGTGTAGAGAGATGCTCCAAGATCTCACCGTCAAGCTACCCCTCGCAGATGCTGTCCAGATGATACCGGCTCTCAAACGGTATATGAAAACTTTGGTTTCTGGGAAAATCGCTGAGGAAGAAAAGGTGATAACAGTCTCCAAGGAGTGCAGTGCTGTCCTTCAAAACAAGGTTTTAAAGAAGAGAAGTGATCCTGGGCGATTTCTCTTATCTGTCACAATCGGCCCTATGACCTTCGCATGCTCTCTATGCGATCTCGGTTCCAGCGTAAATCTCATGCCTTACTCAGTGGCCAAGTGTTTAGGCTTTACCAAGTTTTAACCCACGCGGATCCTTGGTTTTTGCTGATCGATCAACCAAGCTTCCTAAAGGAGTTTTGGAGGACATTTACGTGCGAATAGGGGATACGCTGATTCCTGCCGACTTTGTGGTTCTGGAACTTAAGGAGGAGCCCAAAGACCCTCTGATTCTCAGCCGACCATTTCAATGCACAGCTGGTGCAATAATCGACGTCCAGAACGGCGTGATCGATCTTCAGCTAGGCGATATGGTGATGGCATTCGCTATGGACAAGTTGCTGAAAAAGCCTATGCTGGATGGACAGACATTCGTTGTGGAAGGTGCAGATGACGTCTATGATGAGGCAGCTGAAGAAATTCTCTGCCTGGATCCTCTTGAAACCGCTCTAACCCTAGCTGAACGAGAGCACGGCTTCATGAGTGAAGAAGCAGACAGCCTTGCCAAGATGCTAGATTCCAGCCGAAGGATGGAACAATTGGTGGCTTACACGAGTCTCGACGGTGAGGAGAAACCGGCCGAAATAGTTGGAGCACCTGCTCCGCCTCTTGACCCGATCGACGGCCCCTGAAGCGAGTTGAAAGCTCCTAAATTGGAGCTTAAAACTCTACCAGCCGGGCTCAGGTACGCATTTCGGAAAACAAATCTGCCTACCCTGTGATCATAAATGCCGACTTGAATAATGTGGAAGTAGCCTTATTCTTATGTGAACTTAGGAAGTATATAAAGGCTATAAGATACTCGCTTGCTGACATCCCTGGTATTTCGCCTGATCTTTGCATGCATAGGATACATCTAGAAGACGAATCATGAGTTCTATAGAACATCAGAGGAGGTTAAACCTAAATCTAAAAGATGTTGTAAAGAAGGAGATAATGAAACTTCTAGAAGCTGGGGTGATTTATGCCATTTCTGATAGTACATGGGTTAGTCCTGTTCATGTAGTCCCTAAGAAAGGAGGAATCACTGTCATTAAAAACGATAGAGATGAGCTGATACCGACTAGGACTGTAACCGGCCATAAGATGTGCAAAGATTACCGCAAACTTAATGCCGTAACTCGCAAGGATCATTTCCCTCTTCCTTTTATCGATCAGATGCTTGAAAGACTTGTTAACCACCCTTACTACTATTTTCTAGATGGTTATTCAGGTTTTTTTCAGATCCCTATTCATCCGGATGACCAAGAGAAAATGACGTTCACACGTCCATACGACACATTTGCTTACCGACGCATGCCATTCAGATTGTGCAATGCCCCAGCGACCTTCCAACGATGCATGATGTCCATCTTAACAGACCTGATCGAAGACATCATGGAGGTGTTCATGGACGACTTCTCGGTGTACATGAACTCTTTCTCTGATTGCTTGTCTAATCTGTGCAGGGTACTCAGACGATGCGAGGAGAAGCACCTAGTTCTGAATTGGGAGAAGTGCCACTTCATGGTTAGGAATGGGATTGTGCTCGGCCATCGCATTTCAGAGGATGGAATCGAAGTGGACAAGGCTAAGATCGAGGTCATGATGAACCTACAACCGCCCACTTGAGTCAAAGGAATCCGCAGCTTCTTAGGCCATGCCGGTTTCTACAGACGCTTCATTAAGGACTTCTCCAAAATCGCTAGACCTCTTACACGCCTACTCTGTAAGGAAGTAAAGTTTGAGTTCGATGATGCATGTCTCGAAGCTTTCCACATGATCAAAGGAGCCCTCATCAGTGCATCCATTGTGCAACCGCCAGATTGGAGCCTTCCTTTTGAAGTGATGACAGATGCTAGTGATTACGCCGTTGGAGCAGTTCTCGGACAAAGGAGAGACAAGAAACTCCATGTCATCTACTATGCCAGCCGAACTCTGGATGACGCACAGTGCAAGTATGCCACAACCGAGAAGGAACTGCTGGCTGTCGTCTTTGCCTTTGAGAAGTTCCGATCCTATCTTGTCGGTTCTAAGGTTATCGTGCACACCGATCACGCGGCTCTCAAGTATTTGCTGACCAAGAAAGGTGCCAAGCCGCGGCTGCTCAGATGGATTCTTCTCCTACAAGAATTCGATCTTGAGATTAAGGACAAGAAGGGGATAGACAATGGCGCTGCCGACCACTTGTCTAGAATGCGGATTGATGTAGATACCCCTCTCGATGAAAGTCTCCCTGAAGAACAAATCTACTCCATAGACGTTTTCGAGATTGAGGAAGCACGTGCTCCCGCCCAGCGAGCACCTGCTCAAGAAGGATTCTGCGTGCAAGTCGCACACACCAAGCACTCCTCCATACCTTGGTTTGCCGAAATAGCCAACTACCTGGCTGCTGATCAGGAACCGCGCAACTTCGTGGGCAACAAAAGGAAGAAATTCCTCAAAGACATCCGTCACTACTTCTGGGATAAGCCTTACTTGTACAAGCATTGCCCGGATGGAGTGTTTAGAAGATGTGTAACCGAAGAAGAGATACCGGAAATTCTGTTTCACTGCCATGGTTCCTCCTATGCTGGTCACTTCGCCACCTTCAAGACAGTTTCCAAGGCGCTGCAAGCAGGATACTGGTGGCCTACCATGTTCAAGGATGCCCAGCGATTTGTTTCCAGATGCGATTCAGGCCAGTGACAGGGAAACATTAGTAAGCGCAATTAGATGCCACAGAACTTCATTCTCGAGGTTGAGGTGTTTGATGTCTGGGGAATCGATTTCATGGGCCCGTTTCCTTCTTCTTTTGGGAACGAGTACATACTCGTAGCAGTCGATTACGTGTCTAAATGGGTTGAGGCCATTGCGAGTCCCACTAACGACGCACGAGTCGTGATTAAGCTGTTCAAGTCTGTCTTCTTCCCCAGGTTTGGTGTTCCGCGTGTTGTTATCAGCGATGGAGGCTCTCACTTCATCAACAAAGTCTTTGAGTCTCTGCTACGCAAGAACGGTGTTATGCATAAAGTCGTCACTCCTTATCATCCGCAAACGAGTGGGCAAGTCTAGGTATCCAACCGAGAAATCAAGAGCGTCCTGCAAAAGACTGTGGGTACGACTCGCAAGGAGCTTCCAAGCTGGATGATGCTCTATGGGCGTACCGGACAGCCTACGAAACGCCACTCAGGACCACACCATTCAACCATCTCCCCGTTGAACTGGAATTCAAAGCCGCCTGGGCAGTCAAGTTTCTCAATTTCGACATCAAACCGGCTTCAGAAAGGCGCATGATGCAGCTACACGAGATTCAGGAAATTACACATCTCGCCTATGAAAACTCTAAGATCTACAAGGAGCGGACTAAGGCATACCACGACAAGCGCATCCTGGCTCGTAATTTCGCTCCAAATGACCAAGTCCTGCTCTTCAACTCTCGGTTGAAGCTGTTTCCAGGGAAGTTACGCTCCAGGTGGCCGGTCCTTTCACCATCAAAGACGTTCGACCGTACGGAGCAGTTGTCTTGCTTAACAACAAAGGAGAGGAGTTTGTGGTCAATGGACAGCGACTGAAGCCTTATCTTGCTGATACGCAACTCGGAGACGGGGAAGAATTTCCCTTGACCGAACCTCCTCAAGCCTGATCAGCTTACCAAGTCAAACTAACAACTTAAACCAAGCGCTGAGTGGGAGGCAACCCACTAGTAAGTGTAAATATTTCTTTTCATTTCCCTTTTCTATTAATTTTTGATTTTGTTTTTCTTTGTTTCAAAAAAAAAAGGGGGGGAGAAAAATCGGCGGTCCGATCCGAGCACATTCTCGATCTAGGTAAGTTTCCTAAAATTTCAAAACGGTTTTCAAACCCGCGCTTTTCAACCAAAAAAAAAAAAATATATATATATATATACTTTTCTTTTTTCTATTTTTCCTTTTTTCTCTTTCTTCTTTTCTTCTTCTTCTTCTTCCTTCCCGATTTTTTCTCCCCATCTCTCTCTTTCACCGATTTCACAAACACCCTCACATACAACACAGATATTTCAAAACCTAACCGTTTTACACGATTTTTGGGTCGATTTTGTGTGCTTTTCAACCCTAATCCCGAATTCGATATCGCCTCTCCAAACCGAGCAAGGTACGTTCTCAAAACGCCACTTTTTCAGTCCGCCTTGGTCAAGGGAAGTCTCGATTTACCTCTCTCTCTCTTATGAAATCCGAGTTAGGATCGTCTCTCTCTTGCTCCATTGCTTGCGTTCTCACCTGTTTTGTTTGAAAAATCGGACTCTAAGCCTCACATGCAATTTGACAAAGCTTAGTTAGGTCGTTAATGGCGGATTAGGAATTATTAATGCTTATGCTTTGTGCTTTGCCCGCTCGGTTTATTGCTACACTGTTATAACTTGGATGAGAGTTTAGGATTGATTAACATGGATTGATTGATTGATGGTTTTGCTTCGGTGATTCAAACTTTTCTTTCCCTTGCGCTTATGCTCGTTGATGATCGATTTTGGCAGGTACACATGGCTCCTAAAGCATAACGCAAGGGCAAGGAATCGCTACCCTCTCCATGGCTGTACCCGTGGCCGCGTCCAGAGAAGCAACCATTCGTCCTTCCCGACGACAATTTGCCTCTCGAATCCGACTAGGTTTGGGATCAACGGGACGCGGCTAACTACAACAAGATGTTGGAGCTCACTCTCGAGCCTACCCGTTTTGTTTGCCGCGAAACATTGCAGATGCTTGGCCTGTACGATTCCGTCACCAAGATTCTCTCCAATGCTCACTGCCTCGCTTTCTCTTTTGCGGAGTCGATCCTCTATCCGGAGCTCGTCCGCCAATGTCTCGCCTCAGCCCGGATCATTCACAAAGATCCCGCAAACCGCACTCTAGCCGGCGCAACCTTCATGTTCAAAGCCGGCGGCCGGCTATTCAACGTTCCAATGGTGGACTTCACCATCATGTACGGTTTCCGGCACGAGGTTGAGGAGCTCGACTTCCCCAAACGTTTTTCGGAAGCACCTATCTTCTGGGAGACGATCGCGCGCGGCAAATACGTCTCCAATGCAGCTGCCCAGTCAAGCATTCGGCATCCTGCCCTCGACATTTGCGCCCGGATCTTCAGCAACATGGTATTCAATCGCCCCGCCGGAAACAAAGTTCATTTGGAAGAACTAATGCTGCTTTATCTTGGTTGCAGTGATCTTTTTGTCAGCCCTTATGGAGCGAACGCACTGGTACTCGGAGCACCTGCTCCGACCACTTACCGCTCTAACCTCGGCATGCATTTCGCTGAGATGATCTGCAGCATCAAGGACCGAACCACGAAGCAACCCGAGCAGATCGGCAGTCTTCTCACCGGACTCTTCGAAACTGCGCATGTCAAGCTCCAGTACTACAACTACATCAAGAAGGGCGAACGGATGGACATCCTACACCTCCTCCACTCTCGCGTACTCTCTCCCTCCGGACCGGGCCAGCATCTTACAGGTATTCGGGCATCGACGGACGTCCGCAACACCTATATCTTCCCGCCCCTGAGAAGACACAGCTCCTCTCCATTGAGGACATTTGTTTCTCTCATTTTGTTCTTCTCTTGGACGATGGCACACACCCTTCCTTCTCCGACCCTGATTTTGTCGGTTCCTCTCACGGTCCTACGCCTCATCTGGAGGACGATTTCATCCACGACACCCCCACAGTCTCGTCGCCACTCCACCTCTGCTGCCACCAGCGAGTTTGATCTTCCTCTCATCTCCGATGAGACTGATACTGCCGAGTACCGCCGCTGGATGGTTGCTTCGCAGCGCAAGAACAACAGCCTCATGCAGCGGATCCTTCAGAGCCTCTCTAGCGGTTGTTGTCATCACTCGGCAGCTGCTGCAACGAGCCCATCAGAGCGACACCCGAGACACCGCAAACGCATCGGACGGGCCAGGAGCGAGAGCCCAGAGGACCCACCTGCTCATTGACGACCCGTATCTCTCTCTATATCTTCGTTACATCCACTTTTCTCTTTGCTTTCTTTGTTTTTTTGTTTTCTTTTGTTTGCTCCTCTAGTTTATTTTCACACCGAGACGGTGCGAAGTAAGTCTGGGGAGGTTATTATCGAGTCTGCACTTTGTTTCCTGTTATTTTTTTTATTTTGAGTCAGTCTGTTATAAGGGTCAAATCACAACTTGTGGAGATTATGACCAAAATCTATGATGAGTTTTTAACCATTTGTGAATTTGACTGCTTTCTAGTGAACATTGCTGCAGAATTTAGAGTACAGAGACGAGCCGAGGTTTCTTCACATTCGGATCCTTCCTCAGGCCAGAAAAGTTCAATCCCTTTAAAGTTTCATCGGATAGGCTTTAGACTCTATTTTTATCTGGACGTAATTTGGACTTTAATTCTTCTTGTTATTGGCAATACGATTAGAAAACGTGTTACATCATATATTCAGGACTTCTTATCCCTTTTGCCACTCTTGCTGATCCTGAATAGCTAGCTTTTAGTTAGTACCTCACCCTGCCCTAACCATCTATTTTGTACCACATGCACTCATATTTTTATTTCTCATCTATGCAGATATGTGCAAAAAGGTCGGGGAGGAAAGGACTAACGCAGCTTCTGATTCACTCTCGCTGAAGAAGATGTCAGGAGAAAACTGGAATAATTCACGAGCACATGCGCGCTAGTTCGGAGCACCTGCTCCACGATGTGTAGAAAAGAAACAAGTATAAAAACGACCTGCTGGGGTATGAGGACAAAAAGGATCACATTTCGCCAAAGGACACACACAAAGTAAAGCCCCCTTATCCGCAATTTTAATTCTCTTCAAAAAAAAATACATATCGAGCTAGTAGCTCAAGGATATGGGGTGGCGAGTTAGTAACTCAAAAGTGTGTCCTGAAGCATGAGCTAATCGCAAGAGAACAAGGGAAGGAAAGGAAGAGTGAATTAGAGGTTGTGGACATCAATGAGTCTATTCTCCCTTGCCGTTTTGTGTGATCTCTTGCACTCTCTTTGGAACACGGTAACCCTAAACACTTTTAAGCTCCACCATGAAATATTAGACTCATCTTTACCAAGCCTCGTTTACTAAGCTAGTGTTTTTAGCAAGAAGCTCACACCACCTCTAATTGAATGTAGAGAGTCTGTTGTCTTGAACTTAGATTTTTCTGGGATTGTAAGCCATATGGTTTGAGGTTGGTGAACTTTGTTGTTGAGGTTTTCGGTGAGGTGATACACGAGTTTTAAACCCTTATTTCCTACTGCAAGTGCACAACATACGAAGTAGTATTTAGGGGTCGATCCCACGAAGACCAGTTTCACCCTTTGATCTAATGAGCTAAATCAAAAGCTAAGACAATTCAAATATGTTTTTGGTTTTTGTAGATAGCAATAATAAAAGCGAAATCGGTTGTAAATATAATATTAAACAAGCGTTAGGTCAAGGAATATCGCAGGAGAATCAGAGCAAGGACCAACAACTATTCAGGCAATGATTAAGCGTTAAGTCTAGAACTCAAACACTAAGATAATATCAATCCACTCTCGTGGTATCAATATTTATGTCTATCAACCTAGAAATCCTAACTCTCGCTGGTACTAGAGATTGTAGATAAGCATTAAGGATATGTTTGATATGTTCACAATTCTCCAATACATCTACTCTCGCAGGTAATGAATAAATTGCTCACCAATGTTCTTTCTAGCAACCTAGCAACTCTCGCTGTCTAAGTTTAACCCAATATCATAAAATCAAGTGATCAATTCGATCTAAGAATTAAGAACAAAAAAGGTGAAGACATTGATTTGAATAGCCTATTTGTGTTTAACTCTAAAGCTCATGAATTCCCTTGACAAACCTTAACCTAACTAAGAGATCTACTCAGACATGATTAAAGAAGAAAACAAAGAGATTATAAAGTTCATCATAAAGGCTTGAATAGATAACAAAAGCTGGATATAAACTTATAAGAACTTAATTAAAGCATAAATATAAGAACTGAAAGTAAAGCATAAATAGAAGAATTGAAAGTAAAGCATAAATATAAGAACTGAAAGTAAAACTTAAAGCATAAGCATAAATGTATAAAGCTTAAAAGAAACTAAATAAAACTTAATAAAAGCATAAACATAAAAGCTTAAAACTGAAGAAGGAGCAATGCTTTGAAGCTAGAGAAGAGAGAAGGAAGAAGATGGTGTGTTTGTAAACATCAAGAGTGAGTTCTATTTATAGGCCAAGGTGTAGGGGAGTAGGTAGGACGGGGAACGGTCGTTCTAGGTGGAGAACGATCGTTCCAATGGTCGATCCGTAGTAGGTGAGATGCGGAGTCGGGGAACGATCGTTCTGATGGGGAGAACGGTCGTTCCTTAGTATTTTTGTCGGCAGGGTAGGTGAGTGTGGGAACGGGCACATGGGAGAGAACGATCGATCCATAGAACATTTGTCGGCAAGGTTGGTAAAGAGGAGAACGATCGTTCTAGGTGGAGAACGATCGTTCTTCATGGTCGTTCTAGTCCAAGAACGGTCGTTCCTTTGCTTGTCCAGAACGATCGTTCTTCTTCAGAACGGTCGTTCTCTTGTGTTTGGTCCTTTTCTCGTTTTTCCATCTTAACTTGACTCGAACATGTCCGTAAACGCCAAACTCCTTCGGAACTCCATAGAATCTGTAAAAAGACTCAAAACAAAAGAAAAGACTCGAAAAACTAACGAAAGATGCAAATCAAAACTCAAACCGAATACTAAAAACGAATAAAAATACGTTAAAAACACATAATATCAACTCTCCCCAACTAAAACCTTTGCTTGTCCCCAAGCAAAACCAGAGATCATACAAAGAGGAGAGGTTAGAAAAATGTGTGAAACTTGTAAAACTTATAGGACCATACTCTAAATCAATTACCCGTAAACCGCATTCGCAAAGTTCAGATCAAACCGTACTTCATTGTACTTCTCCATAACAGTAGTAAATGAGTGAAATCTCATGATCAAGCAGAACTCAATATTTAACATTCATTATCAAATGCGTGTACTCTCACAAAGGGAATATCTAACATGTTATGGTCTAGGTATCAAGGTTGGTATTTGGTGGCTCAAGTGTTTCGGTTTCTTTTAGCAGTACAAACGGATGCAAATCATTATGCAAAATCACCGTGAGACACGAACCAATTAGGAGGTACACAACTCTCCTTAACTCTAATCCTTCTACCCTTATTTAACAAAGTCACAAACAAGAACATGATTTCTTTTAACGTTTTATGAAATTTAACGATATTACCTTGACTTTCCCGGTTCCTTCTGTTTTCTTTTCTTTTCTCTTTTATTATTTATATATATATATATTTTTTTTTTTATTTTTATAGATCGGAGAATGGAACCGGTTTAGTCTCTAAGATCTGCATCAAATGAATTTCAACGATGTAAGCTTATTTCTTGAATGTGAATAAAATCTTCTACCCTTTTAAAAGTTCACCCTCTTTTGAAACGAAAATTTTCAATGAATATATTCAAAGAGAGAGATCACATTTCTAGACACATCCCATGAGTTTAATCAGAAAGAGACCACCTATCTAGACACAATCCTAAAGAAAAGTTGTGTCGGTCCGTATACTCCATAGTTTTGCACATGAATGCAATGACAGTAAACGAAGAAAAGTGGGTTTCAACATGGAAATGGTAAGGGTGTGGTACTAGACTAAGGATAAGTCCAGCCATTTGGAGTTAGCAAAGATTGGTAGAAATGATGCAAAGAAAACTCCAAATGTAAAATCCAATACATGATTATCAACCCCCTAAGTGAGATAAATTAAGTCCATATTAAGTTCCGATATTTTGATTAAGTTCAGATGATTTGAGAAATTCACTAAATGATCAAGTTATGGATTTTCTGCGTTTCCAAACTATCCTCAAACAATGCTAAACAGTCGTAAGGCAATGACATCGAACATGTTGCAATTCCAAAAAGTTTTAACAAATTCACACAGTGTTTTGACTCGATAAATTTTTTTTTTTTTTTTTTTTTGAAAATCTAAACACCCCAAAATAAAACATAAGAAATGAACATCCATAAAACACACCGTTAGTACACAAATGAATTCCTCCCCCAGACTTGTTTTGAACCGTCCCGGTTAAAACTAATCTGAAAGAGAAACCCGTAAAATAGAATTAAAGTGTAAAAATGGATATAACAAGGGTGACAGAAATAACCACAAGCTCAGTGGTCGCTGGTGGAGCCATCGGTGTTGCTCTCTATCCTTGGGATTGATCGTTTTCCCGTGTAGAACGACCGTTCTTGTTAGGAACGATCGGTCTTTTCGCTCCCAGCAGAGCGGTTTCTCGAACACTTAATAAAAGCCTGCAAAAACAATCTCAAACAAAACAAGAAACATAAATAGAACAAAAACGAAAGAAATTTCACGCTATTTACATGTTACCTGGTGGGTTGCCTCCCACGAAAGCGCTTGTTTTACGTCGCTAAGCTTGACGTGGAGAGTTGATTATGCTTGAGGAGGCTCGGTCAAGGGAGTTTCTTCCCCGTCTCCGAGTTGTGTGTCCGCAAGATATGGTTTCAATCGCTGTCCATTGACCACGAACTCTTCTTCTTTGTTGTTGAACAAGACAACAGCTCCATATGGTCGTACTTCCTTTATGGTGAAGGGTCCCGACCATCTCGATCGCAACTTCCCGGGAAACAGCTTCAGCCGAGAGTTGAAGAGTAGAACTTGGTCGTTGGGGGCAAAGTTACGAGCCAGGATGCGCTTGTCGTGATATGCCTTGGTTCTCTCCTTGTAGATTTTGGAGTTCTCATAGGCGAGATGCCTAATCTCCTGAAGCTCGTGTAGCTGCATCATGCGTTGTTCGGAAGCCGGCTTAATGTCGTAGTTGAGAGCTCAACGGGAAGGTGACAGGCTTTTCCGTAAACAAGGTGGAAAGGAGTGGTCCCGAGAGGCATTTTGTAGGCGGTCCTGTAAGCCCATAGAGCGTCGTCTAGCTTGGAAGACCAGTCCTTCCGAGTTGTACTCACAGTATTCTGAAGGATGCTCTTGATTTCCCGGTTAGATATCTCAACTTGCCCACTCGTTTGTGGATGGTAAGGCGTTGCGACCTTGTGTTTTACACCGTTTTTGCGCAATAGATTCTCGAAAATCTTGTTGATGAAGTGAGAGCCTCCATCGCTGATGACAACTCGCGGAACACCAAATCTAGGGAAAATGATAGACTTGAACATCTTGATCACCACCCTTGCATCATTCGTGGGACTCGCCAATGCCTCAACCCATTTAGACACGTAGTCAACAGCCACGAGTATGTACTCGTTCCCGTAAGAAGATGGGAATGGTCCCATAAAATCAATCCCCCATACGTCAAAGACCTCCACTTCGAGAATGAAGTTCTGTGGCATCTCATTGCGCTTGCTGATGTTGCCCTGTCGCTGGCATGAATCGCATCTAGAGATAAAGCGCTGAGCATCTTTAAACATTGTTGGCCACCAATATCCAGCTTGCAAAACCTTGGAGACCGTTTTGAAAGTAGCGAAGTGTCCGGCATAGGAAGAGCTATGACGGTGAAAAAGAATCTCCGGTATCTCTTCCTCAGCCATGCAATGTCTGAATACTCCATCTGGGCAATGCTTGTACAGGTATGGCTCATCCCAAAAGTAACGGCGAATATCCTTTAGGAATTTCTTCCTTTTGTTTCCCACAAAACCGTGAGGTTCTAGATCAGCAGCTAGGAAATTTGCAATCTCACCAAACCAAGGAATCCGAGGATGTTGGCTGCTTTCGGTTTGGTTGCAGAATTCGGACTGAGCAGGTGCTCGCTGGGTGGGAGCATGTGCTTCCTCGATTTGGAATGTTCCGATCGAGTAAATATGTTCTTCAGGGAGGCTGTCATTGAGTGGGAGTTCTTCGTCAATCCGCATCCTAGATAAATGGTCGGCAGCTCCATTATCTATTCCCTTCTTGTCTTTGATCTCCAGGTCGAATTCTTGACGTAGAAGAATCCACCTAAGTAGCCGCGGCTTAGCATCTTTCTTGGTCAGCAGATACTTGAGTGCTGCATGATCAGTATGAACTATAACCTTCGATCCAACGAGATAGGACCGAAACTTCTCAAAGGCGAAGACGACGGCCAGAAGCTCCTTTTCTGTCGTAGCATACTTGCACTGAGCATCATCCAATGTGCGACTGGCGTAGTAGATAACGTGGAGCTTCTTGTCTTTCCTCTGGCCGAGAACTGCACCAACAGCATAGTCGCTAGCATCTGTCATAACCTCGAAAGGTAGGCTCCAATCTGGTGGCTGCACAATGGGTGCGCTGACCAATGCTCCCTTGATCGTATGAAAAGCCTCAAGACAGTCGCTCTCAAATTCGAACTTCACCTCCTTGCACAACAGCCTCGTGAGGGGTCTAGCTATCTTTGAAAAATCCTTGATGAACCTGCGATAGAAGCCTGCATGCCCCAGAAAGCTGCGGATTCCCTTGACGGAAGTAGGTGGTTGTAGGTTCATCATAACCTCGATCTTAGCCTTATCCACTTCGATGCCATCTTCTAATATGCGGTGCCCAAGTACAATCCCATTCCTGACCATGAAGTGACACTTCTCCCAATTTAGAACTAGGTGTTTTTCCTCACATCGCTGAAGTACCCTTCATAGATTGGATAAACAGTGAGAGAAAGAGTCTCCATACACCGAGAAGTCATCCATGAACACCTCCATTATGTCTTCGATCAAGTCGGAAAAAATGGACATCACGCATCGCTGGAAAGTTGCCGGAGCATTGCACAATCCGAATGGCATGCGCCGGTAAGCGAATGTGCCATAAGGACATGTGAATGTTGTCTTCTCCTGGTCGTCTGGATGGATGGGGACCTGAAAGAACCCTGAGTAACCATCTAAAAAACAGTAGTATGGACGGTTAGCAAGTCTTTCAAGCATCTGATCAATAAAGGGCAAAGGGAAGTGATCCTTGCGAGTTGCAGCATTCAGTTTACGATAATCTATGCACATTCTATGGCCGGTTATGGTCCTAGTCGGTATCAGTTCATTCCTATCATTTTTTTATTACAGTGATTCCACCTTTCTTAGGAACTACATGAACTGGACTAACCTAAGTACTATCAGAAATAGCATAAATTACACCGGCTTCTAGAAGTTTCATTATCTCCTTTTTAACAACATCTTTCAGATTCGGATTTAACCTCCTTTGATGTTCTATAGAACTCATCGATTCATTTTCTAGATGTATCATATGCATGCAAAGATCAGGGGAGATGCCAGTGATATCATCAAGTGAATACCCTATAGCCTTTCTATACTTCCTAAGCTCGCATAAAAGTAAAGCTACTTCCACATTATTCAAATCAGCATTCACAATTACCGGGTAAGTAGAGTTTGTTCCAAGGAATGCGTACCTGAGCCCCGCTGGAAGGGTTTTGAGCTCCAGTTTCGGTGCTTTCAATTCGCTCCAAGGGCTGTTTATCGGGTCAAGTGGCGGAGCAGGTGCTCGTGGGGTTGGAGCGGGTGCTCCGTCTGTTTCTGCCGAGTTCTCCTCATCATCTAGGCTCGTGTACGCTACCATTTGCTCCATTCTTTGGCTGGAATCTAGCATCTTGGCAAAGCTGTCGGCATCCTCGCTCAGGAAACCATGCTCTCTTTCAGCCAGAGTTAGAGCGGTCTCAAGAGGATCCGGGCACAGAAGCTCTTCAGCTGCCTCATCATATACATCATCCACGCCTTCCACAGTGAAGGTCTGTCCATCCATCATTGGTTTCTTCAACAATTTATCCATCTCGAATGACATTACCATGTCGCCTAGCTGAAGGTCAATCACTCCATTCTGTACATCGATTATTGCACCAGCTGTGCATAAGAATGGCCGGCCAAGAATCAGAGGGTCTTTCGGTTCTTCTTCAAGCTCTAGAACCATGAAATCAGCTGGGATGAGTGTGTCTCCAATCCGCACATGAAGATCCTCTAACATACCCACCGGAAGCTTTGTTGATCTGTCTGCAAGGACCAATGAGATGCGCGTGGGTTTGAAATTGGTGAACCCTAACCGTTTTGCCACAGAGTATGGCATAAGGTTGACACTGGAACCGAGATCGCACAGAGAGCATGCAAATGTCATGGGGCCGATCTTGACTGATAAAACGAATCTGCCGGGATCGCTTATCTTCTTAAGGACCTTGTTCTGCAGAACAGCACTGCACTCTTTGGAGACTACCATCACGTTTTCCTCCTCAGCTACTTTCCCGGAGACTAGGTTTTCACATACCGTTTGAGAGCCGGTATCATTTGAACGGCATCCGTGAGAGGCAGCTTCACGGTTAGGTCTCTGAGCATCTCTCTGCATTTGGCATCCTCTAAATCTTTGCGAGACTTCATGGGTGGTACAGGGTATGGGACCTTGGGTTTATACACCCTTGCTTCCGGATTGCTGGCTTAAGTTGTTTGAGTTTCTCGGCTGAGCATGTTCTCGGTTGTCGCTTCTTTTCCTTTTTCCGATTCGGAAATTGTTTCCGAATTCAATGTTTTCCCGCTCCTTAGCTCGATGGCATTGACAAATTACTTCCTCGGTGCTTCAGCTTTTCCAGGCAGAGTACCTGGTGTTCTTTTTATAGACTCGGCGGTTTGTGCAATCTGAACATCCAGTTGCTTCATGTGGGTCCATACAGCCTCATACTTCCCATTTAGATCAGCATACATAGTGTCAACTTTGGAGTTGATCTCTGCTGCCGCCTTTTGTTGACTCGCCATCAACTGCAGCATCATGTTCTTCAGCTCGTCTTGGGAGCCGGTTGCTGAAGATGAAGGTTGCAGATTTGTGAAAGGCTGGGGCTGCGAGTTTGTGAAAGGGTGCCTTGGCTGATTCCCTCTTTGGAAACGGTTCTGATTAGGAACGAATGGCCGATTCTGGTAGTTGTTGGAGTAGTTCTTCTGAAAACCCATCTGTGGCTGATTTCCTTGCTTAGGATAAACCTGATCCTGCGGATTCTCCACATTGGTGCTCCTATAGGACAGGTTCGGATGAGTGTTGAAGCCTTGGTTGTTGAAACCGCGGTTCTGCCCGAAACTTTGTCCCGTCACATAATTCACCTCCATCTGATCATTCCCGGTTTCTTCCTCATAGGCTTGAGCGATAGGTGCTTCCCCATTCTCGTCCACAAAGTGGACTGATTTCTGGTTCTTTTTTAGCAAAAGGTTAACCATGGCCGAGAGTTCATCAATCTTCTTGGAGTCCACACTGTTGACCTTCTTTCTGTCGTACTCCGGGCTTTTGTTGCTGGAGCTTGCGGCTAGATTCTCGATCAGCTCCAGAGCTCCTTCTTTTGACTTAGTGTAGAATTCACCATTACTAGCTGCATTCAGGGCGTTTCTGTAGTCCCAATCTACTCCGTCATAGAAGGTGCTGAGCAGCTGCTCGTCATTAAACCCATGGTGAGGGCACTCGCGCTTGTATTCTTTAAACCGCTCCCATGCTTCATTGAAGGATTCGCCGGACTGTTGCTCGAATGAGGAGATCTTGTTCCTCAAGGCCGCGGTCTTGGATTTCGTGTAGAACTTATCCAAGAAGGCTGCTCATGCATCGGCGCAAGTCGGTAGAGAGCCTGGTGGTAAAGATTTTAACCACCGTGATGCTTTTCCCGTAAGAGAGAAGGGGAAAAGCTTGCACTTCAAGAAATATGGAGGCACACCATTGGAGCCTGTTGGGGTCAAAATCCCCTCCTCGAAGATTGACGGAACGAGAAGTCAAGGTCGTGATCAAATGGAACTTATCCTGAACATGGAACGGACAAGCTAAGGCAAACTGCCCACGATCCGTCCAAGACATCAACCGGCGGCTGGGACAAGGCCAGCCGCCGGGTCTTCTTTGATGGATTTCGTTCAGGTTTTAATCATATTAAAACAGCCCTAACAACAATCCTAAATCCACGGATCGTGCCAATTGAATCTATGTTTGAATATATATGAAATCTCGAACATACCTGAAGGTTTTGCAGCGGAATAAGAACAGGTAATCGAGATCTCAAGCGCCTCAAGTGCTGCGCCTCTACAGAAGTCCACACACGCACACAACTGGACGACGGGATGCTAGTGCCGGAGCGAACGATTCGCCTTCGGGTTTCTATCTTCGTTTCTGTGTTTTTCTGAAGCTCAAAACAACTTCTGAACAACTTCTGATATGTTTTTGGTTATATACTGTCGAGCAGCCCCTATATCATATATATAGGCTGGAGCTGCCGACGGGTGTCGATCGACACCAACCTAATTGGTGTCGATCGACACCATCCAAAAGTCAATACTTCTAGAAGTCGTGACCGAACAAGTGTCGATCGACCCCCACCATTGGTGTCGATCGACACCCTCACAGAAAGTCGATATCGACGTATATCTTATATACGTTGATCATAATCATTACTCTAATGATCAAAACCCAATTTATAATATCCAGTTTGCTTAGGTGTGTGACCCTATAGGATCATATGATAATGGTAATGAGTTCATAACTCATAAGTTATAAGCGGCTTCTAGCAAAACATTATAACCATCCAATATCATATGATTGTCTTATCTCGACATCACGACTCTAATAGAATAAATACAAGTCTGATTTCAGGACATTCCCTTCAATCTCCCACTTGTACTGGAATCAAATATTCCATAATCCCTTTGTCTCTATATCTCGATCTGGCATAAGGCAAGAACTCGTGTCATCCTTAATCAACCAAACCATGTTTATCGAACTCTGATTTATACTGATAAAATACAAACGATTGACATTCAATCCGTTTGAGCGCGGCCACGCATTTCCAGTATCAAATCTTCGATAGGCCCTGAGATATTTATCTCCCGTTATATGGGAGGGACAAATTCCATCTTGTTCCATCCCTGTTCCCTACACACTTCATAATATGCCCAATCAATGCCTTTATAGCCACCAGTTACGGCTGACGTTTGACAAGGTCAAAGCACACCAATTCATATGTAAGAAATCATGATGAACTCAGGTCTAAGGACTATACTCTATAGTCGTAATGAGAAACTCTTATGACACTCATATAACAATCTTGTAGAGTTCTCATTAGCGGGTCATGTCCGATCATGTGTTCTCTAACATATCTATGTGATTGACTTTAATACTCCTATTAATGACTCCATGAAACTTAGTCATCAGTCACCTCACATACTAGTCTCACGCGGTTATTAATGTCCAATTTTAATAACCTCGACTATGGACGAAAATAATTTATGTCATCTATCACTTATAGAGTTCATGATCAAATCACGTATTTGATGATCTATAAGAATGCCATAAATTACTTTTGGACAATTATTTAATAACACCATTAAATAACAATGAAACAATTTCATTAAATAAAACATAACCAAATGTATGTTTACATGAACATCAAAACATAAATATGATAACTCCCACTAAAACAAGATTATGCTTAAGGAATCTAATGCCTATAGCAGCAGCATGACTCTCATGCTTTGGTCGTGGAAGTGGCTTAGTCAATGGGTCAGCAACGTTCTCGTCTGTCGGAACTCTGCTGATCTTGACGTCGCCTCTCTCAATAATATCACGAATCAGATGATATCTCCTCTCAATGTGTTTGGATTTCTGGTGTGATCTGGGCTCCTTAGCTTGAGCTATGGCTCCATTGTTGTCACAAAACAATGCCACTGGCTCAGAAATGCTAGGAATCACACCAAGCTCAGTAATGAACTTCCTAATCCAAACAGCCTCCTTCGCCGCTTCCGAAGCAGCGATGTATTCAGCCTCGGTCGTCGAATCCGCCACGGTGCTCTGCTTGGAACTCTTCCAACTAACTGCACCTCCATTCAGACAGAAGACGTAACCAGACTGAGATCGAAATCGTCTCTATCTGTCTGAAAGCTGGCGTCCGTATAACCACTCACTACAAGCTCATCACATCCTCCATAAACCAAGAACTTATCCTTGGTATTTCTCAAATACTTTAGGATAGTCTTGACGGCAGTCCAGTGACTCTCACCGGATCTGACTGGTATCGACTCGTCATGCTTAAAGCACAAGCAACATCTGGACGAGTACAAAGCATGGCATACATAATAGATCCTACTGCAGAAGCAAAAGGAATCCTACTCATGCGCTCTCGCTCAGCAGGTGTCGAAGGACACTGCTTCTTGCTGAGAGTAATGCCATGAGACATCGGAAGCAAGCCCTTCTTGGAATCATGCATGTTGAACCTGTGTAGAACCTTATCTATATAAGTGTCCTGGCACAGTCCAATCACCCTCTTTGATCTATCTCTATAGATCCTTATTCCAAGAATATAGGCGGCTTCGCCCATGTCTTTCATCGAGAAACAACTTCCGAGCCAGTCCTTTACTGACTGAAGTAATGGAATATCATCTCCTATGAGAAGTATGTCATCTACATACAGTACGAGAAATGCAACTGCGCTCCCACTAGTCTTCTTGTAAACGCAAGGTTCCTCTTCGTTTCTGATGAAGTTAAACTTTTTAACTGCTTCATCAAAACGTAGGTTCCAACTCCGAGATGCTTGCTTCAATCCATAAATGGATTTATGAAGCTTGCATACTTTCCCAGCAGCATCAGGATTAGTGAAACCCGGAGGTTGTGTCATGTACACATCCTCCTCCAGAATCCCGTTAAGGAAAGCTGTTTTCACATCCATTTGCCAAATCTCATAATCATAATGAGCGGCTGTTGCTAGGAGAATCCGAATAGATTTAAGCATAGCGACTGGGGAATAGGTTTCATCATAGTCAACACCTTGAACTTGTTTGAAACCTTTTGCCACCAACCTAGCTTTGTAAATCTGAACGTTTCCATTCACATCGATCTTCTTCTTGAAGACCCATTTACACTCAATGGCTTTTACACCATCAGGTAAATCACCCAAAGTCCATACTTGGTTTTGTGACATGGAACCGATTTCGGATTCAGCGGCCTTAAACCACTTTTCGGAGTCAGGGCCCATCATTGCTTCTTCGAAAGTCGCAGGTTCGTCACTGTCAATGATCAAGAGATCATGACAATTAGTCACGAGAAATCCATATCTCTCGGGCTCTTGACGAATCCTTTCGGATCTGCGAACTTCTGGCATCACAGGCTCGGGCTCTACAACTCTTTGTAGATCCAGCTCGGGCTCTACAACTCTTTGTAGATCCAGTCGCTGCTCTTCCTCGACAGGTTGAGCAGGCTCCTGTGATTCTCGAACTTCTTCGAGTTGTACTTTACTCCCACTGTTCTTCTTGGAAAGAAATTCTTTCTCAAGAAAAACACAGTTCTTAGCAACAAACACTTTGTTCTCAGAACGGTTGTAAAAGTAGTAAGCCTTGGTTCCTTAGGATAACCAACGAAGTAGCACTTATCAGATTTGGGTTCAAGCTTATCAGATATCAACCGTTTGACATAAGCTTCACAACCCCAAATTTTAAGAAAAGACAAACTTGGAACTTTTCCAGTCCACATCTCATATGGCGTCTTCTCGACTGATTTTGATGGAACTCTGTTTAGCGTAAACGCAGACGTTTCTAGAGCGTATCCCCAAAAGGATAATGGAAGATCTACTTGACTCATCATCGATCGAACCATATCTAATAAAGTCCGATTCCTCCTTTCAGATACACCATTCCACTGAGGTGTTCCAGGAGGAGTGAGTTGTGAAACAATTCCACAATTACTCAGATGATCACTGAACTCTTGGCTTAAGTATTCACCTCCACGATCTGATCGAAGAGCTTTAATACTTTTGCCAAGTTGGTTCTGCACTTCATTTTGGAACTCCTTGAACTTTTCAAAGGATTCCGATTTATGTCTCATTAAATAGACATAACCAAATCTACTGAAATCATCAGTAAACGTGATGAAGTACTGAAAGTTTCCTCTAGCACTAACACTCATTGGACCACATACATCGGTATGTATAAGGCCCAATAGGTCACCGGCCCTTTCATTAAATTTGTTGAAAGGGGCCTTTGTCATTTTGCCCATTAAGCAGGATTCACACTTCTCAAATGATTCAAAATCAAATGAGTCTAAAAGCCCATCATTATGAAGCTTTTGAATCCTTTTCTCATTAATGTGGCCCAAACGACAATGCCAGAGAAACGTGGGGTTCGAGTCATTGGTTCTTAACCGTTTAGTACTTATGTTATAGACAGGCAAAGATTGGTTAAGAATATAAAGTCCATTCTCTAATGGAGCGCTACCATAAACATTTCATTACGATCAAAAGAACAACACTTGTTTTTAATCGAAAATGAAAGTCTTCTAAATCCAAAACAGAAATAGAAATGATGTTTCTGCTTATAGCAGGTACATAGTAGCAATTATTCAATTCCAAAGATAAGCCTGACGGCAAAGACAAATGATAAGTTTCTACGGCCAATGCAGCAACTCTTGCTCCATTCCCAACGCGTAGGTCCACTTGTCCCTTCTCCAGCGTTCTACTGTTGCTTAGACCCTGCATATTTGTACAAATATGAGCGCCACAGCCGGTATCTAATACCAAGACTTAGAACCTGAAGTAGTAACATTTACTTCTATAACATAGATACCTGAAGAAGTCGTCTCATACGTCTTCTTCGAGTTCTTTAGATCTCCCAGATACTCTTTGCAATTTCTCTTCCAATGCCCAGACTTGTTGCAGTAATGGCATTTATCAGCATCAGTAGGGCCGCGTTTGGGTTTGGAAGAAGTCTCAGGCTTATCCTGATTCTCAATCGGGAATGCCTTAGCTTTTCCTTTACCCTTAGCATGTTTCTTAAACTTTTTACCCCCTTGTACCATAAGTACATTAGGGGTGCCCTTTTTGATGTTTGGCTCAGCTGTTTTGAGCATGCCATGCAGTTCCGTCAAAGTCTTTGTCATGTTGTTCATGTTATAGTTCATGATAAACTGATCAAAGCTTGACGGCAACGACTGCAAAATGATGTCCGTAGCCAACTCTTGGCTAAGGGGACAATCCAGTTTTGCCAAGTTATCAATATAACCCATCATCTTAATGACATGTGGGCTAACTGGACCATCTTTTGGTAGCTTGCACTCAATGAGAGACTTAACCGTCTGGTATCTCTCAGTTCGTGCTTGCTCCTGAAACATCCCTTTCAGGCTTGTGATCATCTCAACAGGTGACGCCACGTTCTCGTATTGCTTCTGCAAGTCCGAGTTCATGGTAGCCAGCATGAGACAACTCACATCGACCTCATCATTGGAATGCTTCTCCCAAGCATTCCTTTCAGCGTGTCCGGCATTGGACTTTGGTTTCTCAAGGAGAGCCTTCTCAAGGACATATTCCTTTTTCTCCTGCTTGAGAACAATTCTCAAGTTCCGATACCATTCAAGGAAGTTCGATCCATTAAGCTTGTCCTTCTCAAGGACGGATCGAAGCGAGAATGTGTTTCTGTGAGGGGAACTAGCCATAGCTGAAAACACAAAATGAGAGTTTAGTTTTTGATGTTTAAGAAATGAGAAATCTTAACAATTAAGAAACTCACATTATATTCAAAACAATTTTCCTCAATTGAATATAATGATCCAAGATCCATATTTCACAAAAATTTGAGTGAGCTTTGGCCCATCGCCCAAACTTTAGCTATTTAGGTAAGCAACACTTTGCTAATTATATCATATATAATTCTTGGTCTTGGATTAATATCTAATATCGAATCCAATCCTATATCTATGAGCCCAAAACTATTTTGATAGCCCATTTAAGCAAACCAATCTTTTAAGTCCGTAGTAACGATTACAACCTGCCTCACTCATGTAATTGCGGACACCCTGCTTTGGCAGACCCATCACACAATGAAACGAGCCTTGACAGTTGACAAGATTGGGAAGATATTAAAAGCTTAATATTATGTTTGAGGAACGGAACATTTATCTAGTTTATATTAGTTATATATTCTAGATATTTTAACTTTGTTTTAAACCTTTTAAAATTTTCTTAAGTTAACAAGTTACGCAAATTCTGAAGTGGTGTCGATCGACACCAGGTCAGTGTCGATCGACACAACTTTTGTGTTGACCGACAGATTCTGATCCGGTTCAATCGCGATAAACCATTTAACCGATTAAACCGATCGAATCAATTTGCATATATCCGACCGGTGTCGATCGACACTACTTTAGTGTCGGTCGACACCCACCAAATCAGTTTAATTAACGATAACTAATTTACCGTTTAAACCGATCGTAAACTAAAGTTTTCACGCGAAAACTATTTTTTACGCGAAAACCATAGTGGTGTCGATCGACACCGAATTGGTGTCGATCGACACCGAAGAACTCAGAACGTGTTCTTCATCAAAAACGATTTTTGAACAGATTGATTTACATATATTCAACAGATTCACAGAAAACACACTCTCTGATACCACTGATGGATTTCGTTCAGGTTTTAATCATATTAAAACAGCCCTAACAACAATCCTAAATCCACGGATCGTGCCAATTGAATCTATGTTTGAATATATATGAAATCTCGAACATACCTGAAGGTTTTGCAGCGGAATAAGAACAGGTAATCGAGATCTCAAGCGCCTCAAGTGCTGCGCTCTACAGAAGTCCACACGCACACAAACTGGACGACGGGATGCTAGTGCCGGAGCGAACGATTCGCCTTCGGGTTTCTATCTTCGTTTCTGTGTTTTTCTGAAGCTCAAAACAACTTCTGAACAACTTCTGATATGTTTTTGGTTATATACTGTCGAGCAGCCCCTATATCATATATATAGGCTGGAGCTGCCGACGGGTGTCGATCGACACCAACCTAATTGGTGTCGATCGACACCATCCAAAAGTCAATACTTCTAGAAGTCGTGACCGAACAAGTGTCGATCGACACCCACCATTGGTGTCGATCGACACCTCACAGAAAGTCGATATCGACGTATATCTTATATACGTTGATCATAATCATTACTCTAATGATCAAAACCCAATTTATAATATCCAGTTTGCTTAGGTGTGTGACCCTATAGGATCATATGATAATGGTAATGAGTTCATAACTCATAAGTTATAAGCGGCTTCTAGCAAAACATTATAACCATCCAATATCATATGATTGTCTTATCTCGACATCACGACTCTAATAGAATAAATACAAGTCTGATTTCAGGACATTCCTTCATTCTTATACCACGGCCGGCGGCTGGGATAAGGCCAGCCGCCGGGTCTTCATTGATCCACGACCGGCGGCCGGAAAGGCCAGCCGCCGGATCGTCTTGGTCCATCAACCGGCGTCCGGGACAAGTGCCAGCCACCGGATCGTCACACGTCCATGACGGCGGCCGGGACAAGTGTCAGCCGCCGGATCGTCACACGTCCATGACCGGCGGCCGGGACAAGTGCCAGCCGCCGGACCGTCACACGTCCATGACCCGCGGCGGCCGGGACAAGTGCAGCCGCCGGATCATCACACGTCCATGACCGGCGGCCGGGACAAGTGCCAGCCGCCGGATCTTCACACGACCATGACCGGCGTCCGGGACAAGTGCCAGCCGCTGGATCACCACACGACCATGACCGGCGTCCGGGACAAGTGCCAGCCGCCGGATCATCACACGTCCATGACCGGCGGCCGGGACAAGTGCCAGCCGCCGGATCCTTATGCGTCCATGGCCGACGGCTGGGATGATTGCCAGCCGCCGGGTCTTCTCCATCCAAGGCCGGCGGCTGGGATAAGGCCAGCCGCCGGATCTTCATCACATACCAACCGGCGGCTGGGATAAGGCCGGCCGCCGGATCATCATCACATGCACACGATCGTTTCTCAAGACAAGACTCATTACCCGAACATCGTCCAGTCGACCGACCATCATGCCCGGACCGACCCGAGGATCATCCTTTGCATGTTCTGACTCCAAAGACGTCCGTAAACATTTCCCGAAGGACCGTGACGAACGTCCCGCCGTCCGTGGACCAGTCGCCGAACACACGAGCTAGAGGAACCGGCGGCTGGCCATCAACACCGAAACCGGCGGCTGGAAGTTCAAACAAAAAACGGGCGGTTCAAATCTCAGAAGTCGTAAAACGCTCGGGACGCTATTCACGCGGGAAAAACCGTTAAAAAACACTATTCATCCCGAGACAAGGTTAACCGAAAGATCAAATTGAGCTTAAACCGAGATTCGGATTACTATTCATCGGGTTACTATTCACGGATCACTATTCATCGGCGGGCCGGATTTGGGTCAGAACGCGCGGACGGATCACGGAAGACTCTCGGGCCGGAAATCGGGCCCAAAAAGCTTAAGTCGGCGGCTGGGAAGGAAGGACAAAGTCCCACATCGGAAATCTGAAGTCTTAGCCTCCTAGGGTTGTCAGTATATATATGTACGCTCATGTAAGGTTTAAATCCATCCCAGATCCGAGTATTAGGAGTTTTAGCAATTTAAGACTATTCAGCTTTTGCTATTTTCCCTTGTACTTTCGGAAAATATCAATAAAATCTCCCTTTTCATCTTTTTTGCATTTTTGGTCCTTCAGTTCTTTATAAATAGAATTTTCGAGCCCCCATTAAATATAAGTTTTGACAGTGTGAGTTTCGGCTCTCACAGAGCCGGTTGTGCTACAGATCTCTTCGAAGTTCTCGATGTGATCCATCGAAATCTCAGCAGGCAAACCGTGGAACAGGTGTTGCTTCACGAGGCCGATCATTTGAGGTTTGATCTCGTAATCTTGCCTCTGGATGGTCGGGGTAACGATCGCAGATCGACCCTGGTAGTATGTGTGAGCCGCATCTTTGTCCCCGAAAGCAGGTTGTGCAACGAGTTGCCTCTCCTGTTGCAAACGAAGCTGCTCCATGGCTGCTTGAAGTTGTTGCAGCTGAGCTGCGATGTCTATTTGTCCACCCATCTCTGAGTTGGCGGTGTCAGACGTTTCTGCTTCTTTAACGGGTGTGTTGCGTCTTCTGTTTCCTCGTTCTATCCTTGCTAGCTCGTCGTTTGTCAAGCTAAGAAGGTCTTTGTTGTTTTTGCTCCTTGTGCTCCTTGTGGACATGCATCTGAAACACGAAAACAAAGAAGAAAAGAAAACAGGTTCAGTAAAGTTCTTAGTCTAATAATTCAGCCGTAAACCAAAGGTGAATATTTGGTCCCCGGCAACGGCGCCAAAAACTTGATACACGAGTTTTAAACCCTTATTTCCTACTGCAAGTGCACAGCATACGAAGTAGTATTTAGGAGTCGATCCCACGAAGACCAGTTTCACACTTTGATCTAATGAGCTAAATCAAAAGCTAAGACAATTCAAATATGTTTTTGGTTTTTGTAGATAGCAATAATAAAAGCGAAATCGGTTGTAAATATAATATTAAACAAGCGTTAGGTCAAGGAATATCGCAGGAGATTCAGAGCAAGGATCAACAACTATTCAGGCAATGATTAAGCGTAAGTCTAGAACTCAAACACTAAGATAATATCAATTCACTCTCGTGGTATCAATATCTTTGTCTATCAACCTAGAAATCCTAACTCTCGCTGGTACTAGTGATCGTAGACAAGCATTAAGGATAGGTTTGATATGTTCACAATTCTCCAATACATCTACTCTCGCAGGTAATGAATAAATTGCTCACCAATGTTCTTTCTAGCAACCTAGCAACTCTCGCTCTCTAAGTTTAACCCAATATCATAAAATCAAGTGATCAATTCGATCTAAGCATTAAGAACAACAAAGGTGAAGACATTGATTTGAATAGCCTATTTGTGTTTAACCCTAAAGCTCATGAATTCCCTTGACAAACCTTAACCTAACTAAGAGATCTACTTAGACATGATTAAAGAAGAAAACAAAGAGATTATAAAGTTCATCATAAAGGCTTGAATAGATAACAAAAGCTGGATATAAACTTATAAGAACTTAATTAAAGCATAAATATAAGAACTGAAAGTAAAGCATAAATAGAAGAACTGAAAGTAAAGCATAAATATAAGAACTGAAAGTAAAACTTAAAGCATAAGCATAAATGTATAAAGCTTAAAAGAAACTAAATAAAACTTAATAAAAGCATAAACATAAAAGCTTAAAACTGAAGAAGGAGCAATGCTTTGAAGCTAGAGAAGAGAGAAGGAAGAAGATGGTGTGTTTGTAAACATCAAGAGTGAGTTCTATTTATAGGCCAAGGTGTAGGGGAGTAGGTAGGACGGGGAACGGTCGTTCTAGGTGGAGAACGATCGTTCCAAATGGTCGATCCGTAGTAGGTGAGATGCGGAGTCGGGGAACGATCGTTCTGATGGGGAGAACGGCGTTCTTAGTATTTTTGTCGGCAGGGTAGGTGAGTGTGGGAACGGGCACATGGGAGAGAACGATCGATCCATCGAACATTTGTCGGCAAGGTTGGTGAAGAGGGGAACGATCGTTCTAGGTGGAGAACGATCGTTCTTCATGGTCGTTCTAGTCCAAGAACGGTCGTTCCTTTGCTTGTCCAGAACGATCGTTCTTCTTCAGAACGGTCGTTCTCTTGTGTTTGGTCCTTTTCTCGTTTTTCCATCTTAACTTGACTCGAACATGTTCGTAAACGCCAAACTCCTTCGGAACTCCATAGAATCTGTAAAAATACTCAAAACAAAAGAAAAGACTCGAAAAACTAACGAAAGATGCAAATCAAAACTCAAACCGAATATTAAAAACCTTCTTTCGGTCGTCGAGCCTGATCGACTCAACTCTTTTCCTTGCCCCCGGCCTCTGAATCAAAATACGTTAAAAACACATAATATCATGAGGCTATGTATCTCTTATTCTAAGGTATGTGGTCTGAAGATATTGGACTATTCATGGTTTTTGAGATTTTGTGAGTCTCCACCGATTTCTCTGTCTTGAATTTAGTTTTGTTTGAGGACAAACAAAGATCCAAGTCTGGGGGAATTGATATGTTGGGATATTTACCCTTACTAAACTTTGTATCTAATTGTTTTCTAGAGTTTTTGAGTATGTATCAGGAGATTTTAGGTAGCTTTGGAGCTGTTATTGTAGTTTGGAGCATTTGGAACCCTTGGAGCAGAAAAGAACCAGAATTGAAGAAAAAAAGGAAAATCCTGTGAAGTATCACCAACTCCAATCAGCGAGCACATGCTCCCGAATTTTGGCCACCAAGCGAGCAGCTGCTCGCCGCGGAAGAAAATAAAAGGAAGGAGAATTTAACCTAATCCCGCCGCCGACTTTAGAGGGAGCAGCAGCCTATTACCCTCTGATATAAATACTCCTCTTAGTCTTAGATTTTATTATCTTTGATCTTTTTGATTTTTGGCTTTTAGCTTTTCAATACCTAGGAATTCTTTTGTAAGGGAGAAGATCTCAACTACAATTTTGAGAAGATTTCAGAACCCTAGTACTTCTATTTATAATATCGATTTATGCATTCTCTTAACTCTAATGTCTTATTTCTGTCTTCATTAATTATGTCTGAGTAGATCTATTAGTTAGGTTAAGGTTTTCAAGGGAATTCATGAGCTAAGGTTAAACACAAATAGGATATCAAAATCGATTGTCTTCATCTAGATTTTTCTTATAGCTTGAATCGGTTTGGCCAATCTGTTCCTGATTTTAGGTTTTTCTAGACAGCGAGAGTTGCTAGGTTGCTAGAAGAAACCTTGATGAGCGATTTATTCATTACCTGCGAGAGTAGATGTATTGGAGAATTGTGAACAAGTCAAACCTATTCGATAATGCTTATCTGCGATTCTGATACCAACGAGAGTTAGGATTTTTAGGTTGTTAGATAAAGATATTAGTGTCACGAGAGTGAATTAATATTATCTTCGTGTTTGAATTCTGGACTTGTTCTTATTAATTGTCTGAATAGTTGTTTGACCTTTGCTATGAATCTCCTGCGAATTACCTCGACCTAACGCCTGCCTTATTATTGTTTTTAAACCGATTTGCTTTCATACTTGCTAGTCACGAATTCGAATCAACCCTTATTGAATCTCTTAGCTCTTAATTTAGCTCATTAAATCAAAGTGTGAACTTGGTCTTCGTTGGATCGACCCCTAAGTACTGCTACGAATTGCTGTGCACTTGCATTAGGAAATAGGTTTTAAAACTCGTCTATCACAAACATACCAAGGCCAAGATCTTTTAGCCTTCAAAACATGTGTGATGACCAAGCATCAGTCAACATCAACTGAGTTAGCTTCTCAGTCCGTCCATATCAAGTCAGAGATGATACACACCCCACACTTGGTACTTTAGTAAGTGAAACCTATGATCTTGTTCAATATTGGAATAATTTCTTAATTCATCATAGTTTTCAGATACTCTTTTTTTAATGATTCAATTTCAATTATAATGCACTTGATTTTTCCTTTAAGTGTCAAGAGAGAAACAGGTATCATCAGAGTGTACAAGAATTGGGGAGAAAGCCCACGGAGTTCAGCCTTGGAAGAAGAAAAGTTGCCAAAGCCCATATTGTGTTTTCCCACCAGAGATGAACAAGAAGTTTACACCAACAACATTTTGATTCAAGAAGAATCACCGGATCCAACATCACTCAGAGGAGCACCAGATCAAGATAAAGGCGTGATCATATCCTTCCTGCTTAAAGGAGAGCCACCAGATGTGCCGAACCACATCAAACCACAACAATACCAAGGTAAGGTTCTAAACTCCCAAAGGAGAATGAAAGCTAACTTGCTCTCTATTGTTGCAGGAAAAATAGTTCTGAGAACAGAAACTTGTCAAGGGGGAGAGGATGATGTATGCCTGAGAACCAGCACCAGGCCAGCCAACCCGGAGACAACCATGGAAGTGGAAAACATGAAGCTGAGGAGAGCTAAGGAGACCGGCGAGCTGAATTCAGCTCAAATGGAGGTCAAGACCAAGCGTTCAAGGTCAAAAAACACTTGAATCACACACTCAACCCATATAGGAGACACCACGAAGAAGAATCATCCCAAAAGCGTTTTTTCAAGAAGAGGTTATTGGAGATTCAATCCAGAAGATTACCAATTAATGGGCCTGATGAAGACCGGCGACTACTAAAAGATGCGTACCAACCAAACCAGGAGGAATTAAACAACAAATCAAAATGTTTTGGATTCTAAACTCAATGGGGAAGCCAGTAAGATTGGATTCATATCAAACCGGATTCACACTTGGAAGTTATTGAGTTTACAGATCGGGTGAACTCCAAGTTAACCGATTTGGACCTACGCTCACTAATTGAAGGATTGCGATCAAACCATGAGGAGTTAATCTACAAACCGACCTGTTATGGAATCTTGATTCATCAAGAAATTCGGGAAAATTGGAATAAGACCGGAATTCGTTATGGTTTGAAAGTTATTCCACTTTTAATCCTGGTGATTCTACACTTGCCTTATTTGGAAGCTCATGGATTCAATCAGCTACAAATGAGACTTTGGCGGCCAGGAGAGGAATCTTTGCATTCAGGAGACACATCTGACCATCCAGAAGAGTCAGAAACCATCTTACCATGCAACAGCAACCACAGGATCAGGCGGATTCTCAACTTTGAAAACTTTCCATTTTCGGTTACATTCACACTTGAAGCCATAAGTGTCCAACGGCCATATCTGCTCAACAGCTACGACTTGGGCTTAAATCATGGCATTAATAATGTGCCATAGAATCTCACTTATCCCCTCAAACCGTCTAGATACAAAGGAGCCATCACTTCCCACATTTATGGCCGATTTGCTCATTATTGTCCAACGGCTAGTTTTTCATTCAATTGTTGATTTCCTTGATTCTCTTGGACCAGTAGGAACGTGTAGAGCTCTATATAGAGCTCAGTTAGGACATTGGACAAGGCATACTTGATGAAATAAAAACCAAACTTTCTACAGAAAGAAAACTCTTTGAAACTTAGAATAATCTGGGATTCTTCTTTGTTCTGTTATTGCTGTATCAGAGATCTCCTCATAATCTCTGTGGTGCATTCACTCCATTTCATCCAGAATACTTGTGGAATCAAGTCTCCTGTTCGATTGCTGCTTGTGGAATCAACCAGCATCCTCATCTCCATCTCTACCTTCATTCATCACTCCATCTTCCGTGATCAAAGGCTTGGAATCTCATGATCTCAGTTTGATTTAGCTTAGGTGGATTCCGAGGCTGTTTCACTTCCCGTAGTAGTATGACTCTTCTGTCCTGGTATTTCAGTATAGGACACTCTCAAACTTACGAAATATAGAAAGACGTTAAGAGAAATCGAGGTACTAGTCAAGCTTGACCAGGACAAAGAAGCCTTTTGTGAACATCACAAAGCAAACGGTCACTTGACCTAGAACTACTTCAGACTACAAAATGCTTTAATTGACTTGTACCAAAAAGGCAACTTAGGAGATATTGAGATCGAGGTGTCGGTGACTTCAGCCCAAAGTGAAGGTGCACTGGAGAAGTCAAATTTAGGTCACGAGTGAATTAAGAAGCGAGTCAACCTAATCATCTTAGAGTCAAAATTATACGGACAATCAGTGAGATCCATCAAGAAATATCAATGTTGCGTTCAAACCGAAAGAGGCAATGCAAAAGTCATGTTTCCTGAAACAAATATCGCTTTCTCTGAAGAACATTGAACCGAATAAAAAATGACTCAGTCCTCTAAGTATTATTTTATACTCTTTTCATATTGAGAGGATTTAGTCTCTTAGACATTTTACACTTTTCTACATAATGGTAAATAAAACATCAAAATAATTTTGGAAAGATTATAAAGTAGTAGAAATCTCTCTTGATGTCTGCTAGAGGACGGTTCCAAATGAACAAGATCAACCAGGTAGTCATGAACATCTGAATTTGTTACTTCCTAAGTGATATCACAATATCACAAGGCTGATGGTTTAACCTGAGGATGATTGAGTATGCATCCAAGCAAGTAGTGTTTACTCCATGATGCATATCTTTAAATCTTTAGCAAAGATAACTAATGTGCCTAGAGCTGGGAAAAATATCTGGATGCGAAGATCCGAAACAAACCATGAATGATGAGAATATGTTGGTGAATGATGAGAGATGTACAAGAATTATGGATACATATATCACCAAAATACATTTATCTTTTCCACCAATTTTCTAGAATAAATTCTTTCGAGAGTTAAGTGTATTTGAGTTGGAGCAATTTAGTGGGTGGTGTATTGGAAAGTAATTTTTGGTATCGTGTCAGTGAATAAAATACATGGGAGAAAGATCATGTGGTGATTTTTAGGACCAGTATACATATATTTCGAGCCTCTCAGAATAGCACACTTGTCATCAGATGTGACTGGAGTCGATGTGGGTGATGTTCTTGGGCCGAGAGATGGCATATGTGTTATGTGGCAATTTTGGCTCATTCAAAACATTATTTTTTAGTCTTTATCGAGTCTTTTTGGTCTTTATTGAGCCATTTCAGGTCACTAGGAAGTTATGGACGAAGTTTTAAGGAAATGGAGCATCTAGATCAGAAGGGGTCGAAATGGAGGAAAAGAGCCTAAGTTTCACGCAGAGCAGTGCTCTAATTTCGGGCACCCACTCCAGACGCAGAGCACTCAACAAAGCACCCGCTCCAACCGTCAGAGACAAATAAGGAAACTCGACTTACCTAGTTTGGGAATGAGAAGACGGGGAATAAGCCATGAGCCATCCTTTACACATTATCATCAAACACTTTGTGAGTTTTTTAAATCTAAAATACATTTCCATTGAGTTGTAGAGAGTTTTTTCCTGTAAGATTTGGGAGAAGAAGCTTTGCAATACCTGAGAAGAATTTTGAACCCGTATTATTTCTTAATTCTATTTCATGGATCCCTTTTTATCTATTGTTGTGTTTCATTTATCCATGCCTGAGATGAGTCTCTAGTTACATCAAGGATTTCAATGGTATTCATAAATTAATGGATTGAACACAAATAGGCTTTAAATCAACTATATTCATCATTTGTTAATCTTAATGCTTTGGTTGAACTGATCACTTAATATCTGATTTTAGGTTAATTTATTCATCAAAAGTGTAATAGGTTGCTAGAAGAAACTTTGGTGAGCGATTTGTCTGTAGCCAACGACAGTTGATGCTAAAGCGAACCGCGAACAAATCAAACATGCTCGATATTGCTTGTTTGCGATTCTAAGTTCAAACGATAGCTTATGAATCTAGGTTGTTAGACAAATTATTGATGCCATGATAATGATAATGGATCAATGTTATCTTTATTTTTGAGTTCGAGACTTGTGTTTAATTGTGTCCTGAATAATTGTTCGGTTCCAAGCTATAAATTTCTTGTGAAAATTCTTTGATCTAGCATTTGTTTTATTGATTTTAATTAATTATTTAATCTATGGCATGTTACTGAAACAATCAAACCAAATCTAGTGTACCAATATGGCTCACAAATGGAAATGGTCGAGGCACCACAAATTTTTAACCGTGGGATCTTCAGATAGAATCCAATGCATTAGTGATTAGTGACGTATGGTATGATCGCATCAAAATTGAATTGCTCCGACCACTAACGTTTATTGGTTTCCACGCCCGTTCTTAGTCTCGTGGACTCCACCTTCATCCGATGGGCGGTCCACTACTCTGTGAAATTCAAAATACTTGTTTACATTACCGTACAAATCATGAAATGATCTTTTGCTGTGTTTATCCTGTACGAAAAATCAGGTTCATTATAAGTCGTATATCGTTAAACAAACACGTATAATTATTAATTATGAAGTTCTTTTTTGAATACATGACAAAAAAAATATTTTGTAAATATAAATAACCAAATCAATTGTTTTAAATTGTTTTATGTGGATTACCATATTCTAAAATTAGGGTATTTCACTTATATGTACTGGTGGTGGTGGCAAAGTAGGAAGAGTCTGTTGTAGAGCCGTAGAGGGGTTGATGCAATTGCCATAGGTGGTGAAACCTCAGACCGTATGAAACGGACCTGGCTCTTGAGAAAGGCCGGTGATGTTGATTGAATCGGCCAGTGACATGAATTGCAGAAGCTAAAGAAGCAAATGTAAGGCCAGTCACGATTTCTTGAAGAAGAAGAAATCGTACGTTTTTTTTTTATTGTTTTCATTGTTTGCCCAAACAAAAAAAAAAAGCCGGAAGAAAAATAAACTTTGATCCAGAGAGTAACATAACATGTTATGTCATCATTATCAATACTAGTTTTTTTTTTTGTTTAAGCACGATACATTAAACCATTTGTCTCTTGCACTTCTGAAAATCAACTGGGTACTTGTTTAGCTTCTTAGAAAGTCGATCGAATAACTCATCTCCAAAATGGTTTGTTCTAGAGAACTTTGCTTGATTTGTCATCGGTGCAAATGGATTTGTCTGATTGCAATGATGGGTATGAATTTCTGGTCCCCGAGTTCATCTAGCCGCATTGGATCCGGTATCTCGACCACTGGCCATCAGCTCCATCATCCGTTGCATAGAGTCTTCAGTGGTGTGGGTGAAACTTGAAAGAGTGCTATATTCTGCGGAATTTATTGTCAATGTGTAACAGCCCACAACCAACCACCCCCAACTTTCATCATCACCACCCACCACCACCCTCCTCATTTTTCATCATCACACACCACCAACTAAACCCCACTCTCTTTTTGTTTCATAACTTGATTTTCCTTTCCCCCACCTTGATTATTTCACCGAGAGAAGAGAAGAGAAGGGAAGAGAAGAGAAGGGAAGAGAAGATAGAGAGAAGAGAAGAGAAGAGAAGAGAGAGAGAGAGAGAGAGAGAGTTTGGGAGAGAAGAGGAAGACGGAGAGGAGCTGCTCTCATACGCGCCACCGTCAATCCGCGACTCAGGTATACCGGAAAACCGTTTCCGATTTGCTTCTTATTGGCCGGATCGTAAATCGAGCATAACTCTCTAACCGTTCCATTTCTCGAAAATCCAAGGCCACCACCGGATTCAGCACGAAGAGACGAGTTCATAGACACCAAGATCGTGCCGAACCGCCACCGGACGCCCCCGCAATCGTCGATGGAAGATCCGTGTGTACTGTTCACGCGCCGCCGCGCCGCCGGACGCGCCGCCGCCGGTCGCCGGTCGCCGGAAAACGCGACGACTCGCCGTCGCCGGTCGCCGGAAATCGCCGCGACACGCCATCGCCGGTCGTCGGAGACTCGCCGGCGATCTGCCACCGGTTTGAGTCCGGTTTGGCTTAACCGTTATGTTCAATTTTGGTATGGTTCGGTTTGGTCGGTTTAATACAATTCGATTTCGGTTTGGTTCAATTTCTGGTTTAAATCAATTGAGTCCGGTTTAGTCTGGTTTGGTCCGGCTTAATTCGGTTTAGTCGCGGTTTGATTTTGACCTGGTCAGACCGTTGACCGTTGACTTTCCGACCTTTGACCGTTGACTTTGACCGGTTTGACCCGTTAACCGTTTTCGCCGTTCGAAAGCCGTTCTCACTCGAAATTTCGTCCTGATTTCAGATTCAGCGTCCGTTTTAGCATCTAGACTGCAGAGGAAGCAGTTATACTCCATTTTTGCTAAGGTGAGGGCTTTCTGCAGAATATCGTACTTTTTATCAAAAAGCGCCGTAGATATGATTTAGTATTAAATGTGTTCAGTTCTATGCTAGAGTCTTTTTAGGATTGTTTGTAAATCGGACTTAGGGATAATAGATGATTCAACCCATTGATTGTGCATTAAATTGTTAATTGATTATTTTATTCATGCTAGAGCTAGGATTAGTTGACCATGTGGGTCGTTAGGGATTGCGGGGGTACAGAGACGTTATCTCTGTACTTGCGTCGCATGTTGTTTGAGGAGATGGTGCTGGGCAGAATTAGTCGACCTGCTGTTCCAGTACCTTCGAGGTCGATAATCGTCTACGGGCGGTGTAGTGGGCACTATCCCATAAGTTGTCCTCCGGGTAGGAGGGTGCCGCCGGTCACTGGATCTGGTAATAAGACGTTGGTTGTTCGTTGGGTGCTTTAGGTACCGTGATTGTGCATGTTTAGTCTATTTCCTATGTTTGGCGTGCTATGGTCAGATTTACGTTTCTGTGATTAGCATCCCATACCTCACTGAGTGACTCCCCTGTTACTCACCCCTCCTTCTTCCCTTTCCAGTTTTTCAGGTGAGACAGACAAGTATTTTACGCTTTGACGATACAGTGCTTCTTTGGGATTTTTACGTTTTCTCCATATTTTATCATGTACATATAGCATTGAGGTAGTTGGGTTATGAGACACTGTAGAGTGGGGTATTTGACGTATGTGACGTAGTTAGTGGCACGCCGTTCTCGAGTGTCGAGGAGACGGGTGTTACATTTTGGTATCAGAGCCTAGGTTATGTCGTCTCGGTTCTGACCCGGGAGACGGGTAGTAGGAAGCATGATTGCATATTCGGATTTAAACGGTTTCAAAAAAAAAAAAAAATTTCCCGGGATTTGTGTATTTAAAAAAAAAAAAAACAAAGGAGCACCCATTCTGTCTAGTATTAATCTATTCTAAGTTTGTCTCAATTCAGCCTCAGTTTAAACAGGTTTTCAGTTGCCATCAAGGAAGGTCATTGTTTGGCGCCAGATTGTCAGCTCGTTATTCAACAGGTTATGCCCGAAGAGACCAGTGTTCAGCAGATTAATCAGGATCTCATCAGTCAGACCGCTCAAGTGACAGTTAGATTGTTCGCCAGTTCACCTTTCAAGTAGAGTAAGCATCCGCACGTTCCACCGTCACCACCATATGCACCATCTGTTAAGGCTCAGGGAGCAGAGCCGCCGCCAGTATCCGGCAGAGACAGAGAGGGACCCACGTAAAGGAAGCTAATGAGAAAGATGCAGGACAACAGTTTGGTTCAGATTGGAAGGACAGTGGATACTGTCACCGCAGACAATTAAAGGAAGAAGTTGACCGTAACTTAGAGCATAAGAAGTGTACAACAGAGTTTTAATTGGATTTGACTACTCAATTTCTGAGGGATGACACGTTTCTCTGGCAAAAAGAACTTGTTGAGAGTTGTCACAGTTGTTACGAGTTAACCTACAATCACTTTAGAGGGAGTTCGACAGGACGTTCTTTCCTCGTGAAGCCAGGCACAGGAAAGCCAATGCTTTTAAGCACCTTTCTCAAGGCACTAGGAATATTAGGGAGTACGAGTAAGTGTTTTGTCGTCTTTGAAGATTTTCTGGGAATTTCTAGCCAATAAGGATTTATTCAGGAGGTTCTTAAATGGCAACAAGTGGATATTTGTAACCATGATGTCGTACGGGTTTACACCAGTCCAATCGATTGGTTGAGAAAATTTTCCTTTCATGAGGCAGAGATAGAGGAGAAGCAATATTTCTTCAAGGTGGGTCAGTCAAGCTTGATAAGACTTATTTAGGATATAACAATGTGTCGCAGCTGTCGGGATTTCCATCGTGTTGTTTTCGTTACTACTGTCACCATGTTGGGAGAGCGTGTTCAGTGTTTTCATGCAAATGGTTGGATTGTGTCATAAGTTACTACCAGTCGATGTTAGTGGATGCGTCGTTTGTCAGTTAGACTGCAGCACTTTTAGTTAGACCGAGTTGTTCAGTTGTGGTTAGCATGATCTCATTTTCAAGGATTGTTCGCAGGGAGTTCAGGGTTGTTTCTGCCACCACCTAAGCGCCAAGCTATTGTCGCGAGTATTGTTATTGGGTACCACGAGATAGTTGAGACTGTTCTTTTTGACGTTGTGGATTTGAGATTGTGGATTTGAGTTTGTGGTTCGTGTATGTCGTTTATGTGGAAACCATTGATTTAGTACTTGTGTTGGTCGATTGTCGCTTGGGGTGGGCAGCTTATACCCGATTGGATATTGGAGCTACTTATAGTTTTGTATGTCGAGCCTAGTCGAGTATTGGTCACCCAGGATGTGTTCAAGCCGAAGAGTAGACAGAGTTCGGCAGTCGAATTAAACAGGGAGCTTGATGCATTCATCGAGTGGTATTTGTTGTACTCAAGGGAGTTGAATTTATCAGAGACTTAGCAGTGATGGAGCTAAAACCACCATGATGTGACTTTAAGGATGGGTCGGTTACCATGATATTGAGTATAGTTTGGAACGAGAGTGCATATCCCAGGAGCCGAAAGGGTTATCATTTCTCAGGATATTCAAAACAACATGAGAAGTCTTCGTTAAATTTATGTTGCATTCAGGAAGATCGTTATAAGGCCAGCGCCGTTTCCACCAACAATCGCAAAACAAAAAGAATTGCGATTAGCCAACCAGTGGCAGTTATGGGGCATCAAGAAACAAAAGTTTAGGAGAGGTGACTCGATGGTAAAAGTATGTTGAGGGAAGACGAAATTCAGGAGGACGTATGTGAGACCGAGACTCAGTTGACAAAGGAGATTCTCCAGCAGGCGCATCATTCTCAGTTCTCCATTCATCCAGGAAGTAAAAGATGTATCAGGATATTAAGTGATATTATCACTAGACCGGCATGGAGAGGGATGTGGCTACCTTCGTGTCGTGTTGTCAGACTTGCCAATTGGTTAAGACAAGGCATCAACTATCGAGTGGGTTACTGAAGAATCTTCCACTACCCGAGTGGAAATAGTACATAGTGACTATGGACTTCATCACCGAATTACTGAGGATAGTTAGCGGAAAGAATGTCAACTGGGTTGTTGTTGATCGACTCACCAAGTCAGCTCACTTCTTAGCGATAAAAAAAAAAAACAACAGACGGAGCAGAGCAGCTTGCACAAAGATACATTGCCGAGATTGTGAAATCGCATGGGGTACCAGTCAGTATAGTATCGGATCATGATATGAAGTTCACATCGATGTTTTGGCAAGCCTTTCAGAAGACATTGGGGACTAAGGTCCATATGAGTACAACCTATCATCCACAAACAGATGGTCAGTCTGAGAGGACTATTCAGACACTCGAGGATATGCCCAGGGCTTGTGTTTTGGAAAGGAAGCTGGGTTAGGTACTTACCATTGGCCGAGTTCGCGGACAACAACTGTTTTTATTGGAGCATTGAGATGGGACCGTATGAGACTCTTTATGGTAGACCATGCCATACCCCACTTTGTTGGACAGAGATGGGAGAGTGCCGAGTTATAGAACTGGCATTGGTTCAGGAGACAGTTGAGCAAGTGGAAATGCTCAAGAGACGGCTTAAGGAAGCTCATGATCGCCAGAAGAGTTATGCAGATAAGCGTCGGAGAGATATACAGTTTGAGGTGGGCGACCTAGTATATTAAGATGAGAACATTTCAGGGAGGCTCTGAGATCCGGAAGCTGAAGAAGCTTAAGTCGAGATATATGGGTCCGTATCCTATCATCGAGCGGATTGGGGCAGTAGCGTACCGCTTAGCGCTATCAGCAGAGTTGGCTGGGTTTCACGATGTGTTTTATGTGTCAGTTCTGATGAAAGTCATTCAGGAGCTAGAGCTCATCCTTCAGCAGCCGCCTAGTGACATCAGGAGAGATTTGACTGCAGTTAGCCAGCCAGTGTCAGTCCTAGAGCGCCAAGATAGAGTTATTCAGGGGGAAGTGCTACCGATGGTCAGAGTTAGTTGGGAGAGAGACGGCATTCAGGAGGAGACTTGGGAGTCAGAGTCTCAGGTGAGATCCGATTATCGAGACCTATTTGAGAGTGTCGAGCAGGGAAGAATTGTAACAGCCCACAACCCACCACCCCCACCTTTCATCATCACCACCCACCACCACCCTCCTTCTTTTTCATCATCACACACCACCAACTAAACCCCACTCCCTTTTTGTTTCATAACTTGATTTTCCTTTCCCCCACCTTGATTATTTCACCAAGAGAAGAGAAGAGAAGAGAAGAGAGAGAGAGAGAGAGAGAGAGAGAGAGAGTTTGGGAGAGAAGAGGAAGAAGTAGAGGAGCTGCTCTCATCCGCGCCACCGTCAATCCGCGACTCAGGTATACCGGAAAACCGTTTCCGATTTGCTTCTTATTGGCCGGATCGTAAATCGAGCATAACTCTCTAACCGTTCCGTTTCTCGAAAATTCAAGGCCACCACCGGATTCAGCACGACGAGAGGAGTCCATAGACACCAAGATCGTGCCGAACCGCCACCGGACGCGCCCGCAATCGCCGATGGAAGATCCGTGTGTACTGTTCACACGCCGCCGCGCCGCCGGACGCGCCGCCGCCGGTCGCCGGAAACTGCCTCGACTCGCCGTCGCCGGTCGCCGGTCGCCGGAAACCGCCGCGACTCGCCGTTGCCGGTCGCCGGAGACTCGCCGGCGATCTGCCACCGGTTTGAGTCCGGTTTGGCTTAACCGTTCGGTTCAATTTCGGTATAGTTCGGTTTGGTCGGTTTAATTCGGTTTGGTTCAATTTCTGGTTTGGTTCAATTTCTGGTTTAAATCAATTGAGTCCGGTTTAGTCTGGTTTGGTCCGGCTTAATTCGGTTTAGTCGCGGTTTGATTTTGACCTGGTCATACCGTTGACTTTGACTGGGTTGACCGTTGACCGTTGACTTTCCGACCGTTGACCGTTGACTTTGACCGGTTTGACCTGTTAATCGTTTTTCGCCGTTCGAAAGCCGTTCTCACTCGAAATTTCGTCCTGATTTCAGATTCAGCGTCCGTTTTAGCATCTGGAGTGCAAAGGAAGCAGTTATACTCCATTTTTGCTAAGGTGAGTGCTTTCTGCAGAATATCGTACTTTTCATCAAAAAGCGCCGTAGATAGGATTTAGTATTAAATGTGTTCCGTTTCTATGCTAGAGTCTTTTTAGGATTGTTTGTAAATCGGACTTAGGGATAATAGATGATTCAACCCATTGATTGTGCATTAAATTGTTAATTGATTATTTTATTCATGCTAGAGCTAGGATTAGTTGACCAAGTGGGTCGTTAGGGATTGCGGGGGTACAGAGACGTTATCTTTGTACTTGCGTCGCATGTTGTTTGAGGAGATGGTGCTGGGCAGAATTAGTCGACCTGCTGTTCCAGTACCTTCGAGGTCGATAATCGTCTACGGGCGGTGTAGTGGGCACTATCCCATAAGTTGTCCTCCGGGTAGGAGGGTGCCGCCGGTCACTGGATCTGGTAATAGGACGTTGGTTGTTCGTTGGGTACTTTAGGTACCGTGATTGTGCATGTTTAATCTATTTCCTATGTATGGCGTGCTATGGTCAGATTTACGTTTCTGTGATTAGCATCCCATACCTCACTGAGTGACTCCCCTATTACTCACCCCTCCTTCTTCCCTTTCCAGTTTTTCAGGTGAGACAGACAAGTATTTTACGCTTTGACGATACAGTGCTTCTTTGGGATTTTTACGTTTTCTCCATATTTTATCATGTACATATAGCATTGAGGTAGTTGGGTTATGAGACACTGTAGAGTGGGGTATTTGACGTATGTGACGTAGTTAGTGGCACGCCGTTCTCGAGTGTCGAGGAGACGTGTGTTACATTTTGGTATCAGAGCCTAGGTTATGTCGTCTCGGTTCTGACCCGGGAGACGGGTAGTAGGAAGCATGATTGCATATTCAGAGTTTCTGAAGCTCGTTCTATAAGCAAGGGAAACTCAGTTCTCTTATTAACTTGAAACAAAAGCAAATAGAAGTAACTCAAATTCTTCAAACAAGATATTCCGGTTTTGGTTACGTGTCTGATTGGACCAATGTATTGCCACCTCAGCGTCTCCATGGCATCAGTCTTGCATCCACCATGTCATCATTATCAATACTACTAGTTTCGTTTAAGCACGATACAATAAACCCTTTGTCTCTTGCACTTCTGAAAATCAATTGGGTGCTTGTTTAGCTTCTTAAAAAGTTGATCGAATAGCTCATCAACCACATCATCTCCAAAATGGTTTTCTATGACTGAACTGAGAATGGCTCGAAACGTGGAAACGGTGAAGTCGTTGGTTAAATGCAAATCCTCGAATGGGTGGCTTATAGTCTCCATCAGTTCAATGGAAAAGTCTCCATTTTGCTCAATCTCTCCCTTCAATTGACCAAACTGAGGAAAAAATACTGGCAAGCTGAACGAAGCTATTTTTTCCTCGCTTGTTAATCCCTACATGTGAAAAAGAACTCATTATTTTTTTTTGGGCTGAAAAAAAAGAACTCATTATTGCTACTAATTTTCCATCACACTAACCCTACGCATTAAAACTATGATGCCTTGAATTTTAGAAACTAAATGAAAGGCTTTGGGACTAGATATCTTACCGATTTGGCCATATCCATAAGACAATCACCGATGGTGTCAATCACCATACCCTCCCAAGATTCAGCCATGAGAACACCATCGGGCAAACATTCTCCTAATACAATCATCAATCCTCCAGGCACAATCTCTTCCGCTCTAGCTTCAAGAAAAATTCTCATGTCTTTTGTGAACTGGATCTTGTAAGCCTCGGTCACTTCTTCTATCAAATAATTACAATGAATGTAGTTTTTGTTCCACGCTGGAGATTTCTTGTCACATACATTGTCTGGAACTTTGGAAAGCCAGTGAGTCGTGCAGGAAGTGTAACCGATGTGGGTGCTGTTTCTTGGCAACACTCGGCCATAGAAAGAGCCTGGAACTCCAATAGTGAAGTATTCTCGTTCGGAGGAAGGAGGTTGTGTCCTAAAGAGTGTGTTGAAGTCATTGTTGGGTTGATCGTTGAAACAAACTTGGAACTCGAGAGTGTTTTCTTTGCTTTCTTTGAGTTTTACCGTATCAATAATTTTTTGAACAGCCTGAAACGTGTTAGGGCCAACAGAGCAACCATAATCCGCAATTGCGAAAGTACTAAGATCTGGACCGAGACTCAGGAGATCAAGCTTCTCTAAAATGTGTAGCCTTGTCTTTTCTTCAACAATATCCATGGCTGCTTTCTGTCTCACAAATATATGTTAGTTAGTTCGTATGATAAAAAAAAACAATTTTTCTTTATAAATATAGAAAAGGATAATTCAGTTTTACGTTACATACCTGGTATGAAGAATTATGGATATAACTGTATAGATCGTCACCTCCGTTCATAGGGTGCAGTTGAGAAGATGTTGACATGACTATGTACTTTTGGACGTCCAGGAGCTTATGTTCTTAAAATGTTCGTAATTTTAGTTTCAATATATAGCTAAAGAGAAGAAAGCAAACTGCATATTTTAAAATCTTTAGAATAGGTCAGCACTTAATAAAATATATTTGGCATATGTTAGGTGAGGGGGAAAATATATGTGGTTTAAATGTGGCGTACTATTTAAAAGATATAACTCTGATGACAAAATGTGACAACAAAACAATAAAATGAAAATAATAATGCAAAAACACGTGTGATAATAATGATACAAAATGTTCTTAACTCTAGTTTCAATATATAACCCAAGAGAATAAAACAAATTGCATATTTATAAATGTTTAGAACAGGTCGGCACTTAATAAGATATAGTTGTCCATATGATTGACCCATGTGCTAGTCGAGGGGAAAAATATATATAGTTTAAATGTCAGAAAGTAACCCTGAATGTAATTTTCTCTAATCTTAACCACTTCTGAAGATAAATAATATTTTTAGTGTATTTTTTTATGCTTTTTTATTTTGCAAGAGCTAGAATTTAAAATATGTTGATTTTAGTAGAAACTTATTTTACTCATATCATAATTCTAACTTGCGTAATAAGTGTGGGATTATAATTTCAAAATAATTTAATAATCATTATAAAAGATAAAATGTATGTGTAATCTGTTTTTGCGTTAATTTAAAATATTTTCTTTTTAATTTATTATAATTAATTTTATATAAATATAATTACTAATGTATATGTATAAAATATGGTAATCTATCTATTTAATCTATTTTGCATTAATTTATGTTTTATATATATATATTTAATGATCAAAATAAATAAATCAAATTTTTAATCTGTATTATGAGACTCAATGTTTATTTTAAATATTTTCATAATCGAAATGTTTGATAAAAATGACTACAATTGATATTAAAAATAAAAATATTAATTACAAATCCTACACTATTATATAATCGAATAATATACATAATAAATAATTTATAGTATATTTTTTGGTAAATTAAAAATATACAAAGAAGTGTGAATATAACTGCGTAGATCGTCCACCCCGGTTCATATGACACGATTGTGAAGATATTGACATGACTATGCATTTGTCGACGTCCAAGAGCTTATTTTCTTAAAATATTGGTAACTTTAGGTTTAATATATAACTAAAGAGAAGAAAACAAATTGCGTATTTTGAAATGTTTTGAAATATTTTGAATTGGCCAGCATTTATTTTCAATAATTTTTACTTAATAGAAAATATTTTTTTTATTTATAATTTGTTTGATTCTTTTTTATATTGATTATTTTCTTTGAAAAATACATATTTAGAGATGTGAAAATTTAAGGTCGTTTGCAGTTTTAATTTTGGTATAGAGATATTATATAGTTTACTACATTTAAATCTGTTTTGAATGGTGGTGACATTGTTTAGTTATTTTAGTGTTTTACTTTGCAGAAATCAGAATTTAAGATGTATTGGTGATTTTATTTTGAGTTAGATGATGATATTATATAATTTGTACTAATTTTGTAATTATAGTATTATTATATAATATGATTATATTTAATATATATAGTTTTTAGTATATTAAGTATTGTATTATTTTATTTTATACAATTTCATATATATACTATAGTTTAAATGAATGCAAATTAAAAAATCTAGCCCGTTAATTTAATATATTTCATATTAAATATATATATTTTGAAAACTTTAACGGAGCCATCCGCAAAGAAAACTAATAATAGCTATTTCCAAAAATCTTCTATTTTCACAAAACTTTTCTAACAGTTTTAATCATTTATTTTTATACGTAATTTGTATTTAAATGACAAAAATATTTTAAAATGATATAACTATATTATATAATTTACTAAATTTTAACCAGAAAGCATGGATATTATTCAGACAATTTTAACCATCAAAATTTAATATTAAAAAATCGACAAAATTCTTTTATGTGAATATTTTTCCAACATTTTTATTTATTTATCAATACATTTTCCTAATATTCACGTTTTAATATATATATATATATAACAGTAATTGGTATATGCTTACTTAAATTGGATTTTATGATTTATAAAATTAATTAGTGTATTAACTTATTTAATTATATTTACTATGTTAAGAAAAAAATTAATAAGCTAAATTTTGATATATAAAAGAAAAATTGAAATGAAAATGCTATATATATATATATATATTCTATAAGCATAATTAAGCTATTAAACATATAGTTGCCATAAGTTAGGTGAGGGAGAAAGTATATGAATTTTAAATGTGGCGTACAATTTGAACAATATAACTCTGATGACCTAATTTGACGACAAACAATAAAATAATAATAATAATAATAATAATAATAATAATAATAATGCAGAAAAAGTGTTACAATAATGATATTCAACATGTTCGTAATTCTAGTTTTAATATATAACTAAAGAGAAGAAAGCAAATTGCATATTTAAAAATGTTTAGAAGAGGTCCTCAGCACTTAATAAGATGTAGTTGTCCATATGATTGACCCATGTGCTAGACGATATATAGCTTTTAACTTTTAAGTATGGCATACAGTTTTAAAAAATATAATATTGTGGAATAAATATCGGTTTAGCAATTTAATTTCATTAAAAAGTTATGTTGGAAATACATGAATGGAGTGGAGGTAATATATATATATATATATATATATATATATATATATTTTTGTTTAACGAGTGGAGGATGGAGGTAATACTAAAGTAGAGAAATACAAAGTAAAGTCGAGTCATAGTTTCGTGTTCAACAAAATGAACAATACAGTTAAATCCACATATTCAAATTAGTTGTTAACACTGAAATTAGTTGACCACTAATTCAAAAGAGTAGTAATAAACACGGTTTGATTAATAACAGCTGAATTTACTAAAGTAAAAATCAGTTACTGCAAAATTCAGCGGAGTAAATACAAGATATTAGATCAAAGAAGATTCTGAAAACACTAAAAACACACACTCAACTTTCCCTCTACATTTGTATCTTCTTTTTTTTTTTTTTTTTTTTTTGAATAAAATGTTAAATTCGATTCAAAAGAAAAAAGAGTTCGTTTTTACAACTAGGTGTTACGGAATTTAGATTCAGTTAGAGTAAGAGGAAAAGGAAAGGAACTATTGTTGCAGAGTGAATCCAAACCACTTTGTTAAGCTCTCCGCGAAGGCGCTGTCTTGTTTTCGGATGATGGTAAGCAGGCGATTTCGAACTGTCCGGTCGATGATTTTGATCAGTTGAGTTGCTGGGATTGGTGTCTCTCCATGTCGGCGTCTGTTTCTTTCTCGCCATATGTGGTACATGGCAGAATGAAAAGCATATCTAATGAGGAATAGAGTAACTCTGTCCATCGTCCCATTGTACAGGAACAGAGTTACAGTGCTCCAATCCTCTGAGTAGTTACGACCCATCATTCTTGAAGCGAGAGCTCTCCAAATCTCTGAGGCATATGGACAAGAGAAAAATAAGTGATCCCTTGTTTCCATTGTGCAGTCACAAAACCAGCAATCCGCACGATGGCCCATGTTCCAATTCGATACTCTGTCTCCGGTGGATAGACGATTGAGAAAGGCTAGCCATACAAGAAACCTGTACTTTGGTGTACTGTATTTAAACCATATTGCTGGATGCCAATCCTTGTGAGTGTCAGAATGCCTGATGAGGTTCCAAGTTCCCTTTGAGCTGAAACGGTTTGAAAATTTGTCTCCCGCTTGTTTCCATAGGTGAACATCTGTAACCGTGCGGTCGTTCCCTCTCGATCTATCGATCTCCGCAACAATGGCAATGAGTGACTCTGTTCTGTAACTTCGTGCCCTTAAACGGTCATGAGCCATTGCGACTGTAGCATTTGCAGGAATCCCCAGATCAATAAAACCACGTTGCCCAGTGATGGTGATAAGTCTTCCCAGATTCGACCAGTGATCATACCAGAAAGAAGTATTGGACCCACCCTGAAGTTTTATTCTATGAAAATCCTGAGCCATATCCCGAAATTTCATCAACTTTTTCCAAATCCAAGAACAGTTTGAAGTTTCCTTTACCGACCAGAAAGAGTGATGCTTCAAATAGACAGCTCGAATCCATTTAACCCAAAGAGAATCACCCGATAAAATCCGCCATATCAACTTTAAACAGGAGACATTGTTTGCCTCTTTGATCGATTTAATACCCAGCCCTCCTTCTGATTGCGGCTTGCATACCTGAGACCACGCCACCTTGTTTTTATTTTTGTTTAGGTCCGGTCCAGACCATAGAAAAGCTCGACAGAGCGCCTCTATCTCTTCGATGCATCCATTTGGGAGTCTATAAGTAGAAATCCAGAAGTTAACAATACTGCCAATGACAGATTTCAAGAGTTGTAATCTTCCACCATATGATAAAAACCGAGTCGTCCATGAGCTGATTTGATTTCTAATCCGTTCCACAAGAGGAGCATAATCTTGTTTCGTCATTCTCTTAGTAAGGAGCGGAAGACCCAGGTAACGAACTGGGAAATGACCAGTGGCAAACGGAAAAGAAGATGTAATATCACTGCGAGCCTGATCGCTCATTCCAGCCAGATAGAGAGTTGATTTCTCCACACTTATGGTTAACCCTGATTTCGATGCAAACTCATCAAAGAGACGTAATATTCCTTCAATAGAGCTTCGTCTCCCATCAACAAAAACCAGCAGATCATCCGCGAAGCAGAGATGAGTGAGTTGAATTTGTTTACATCTCGGATGGTAACCAATCTGTCTCTCATTAGCTGCTTTATCAATCATATGTGATAAGACATTCATGCAAATAACAAAGAGATATGGAGACAGAGCACATCCTTGTCTCAACCCTCTATTGCTTTGAAAGTATCCAGCTAGTTCCCCATTCACCTGAACAGAGAAAGAGGCTGTGGAGATACATATATTTATCCAGTGAATGAAAGATTCCGGGAATCCCAGGGCTGTAAGAGTGTTTAACAGAAAACTCCATTGAACCGAGTCAAACGCTTTGGAAATATCTATCTTCATGGCGCATCGCGAGGAAATTTCATCCTTATGATAGTCACGAACGATCTCAGAAGCAAGGAGGACGTTCTCCATAAGGAGTCTCTCCTTTACAAAAGCTGACTGGTTATGAGATATAATTCTCGGAAGAATGCTTTTTAAACGATTGGCAATGATTTTCGATATCACCTTGTATAGAACGTTGCAAAGTGATATAGGCCTATAATCCTTCATTTCAGTTGATTCCTCTTTTTTCGGGATCAGAGCCAGAATGGTCGAGTTCAGACCCTTAGGGAGAAAACCCAGAGTAAAAAAAGACCTGATTGCAGCAACAAAGTCATTTCCAATGATCGCCCATGAGGCCTTATAGAACTCGCTTGTATACCCATCAGGTCCAGGAGATTTATCATTTGGCATAGCAAACAGGATTTTTCTAATCTCCTCTTCGGTGACTTCTCGGGTGAGAGATGCTTTGTCCATATCGGTGCACCTAAACTTCAACAATTCTCTGAGACTATCAACGTGCATCCCAGTAAATCCTTCAGGGCTAAGATTTAAGAACTCCCTGAAGTGGCGTTCAGCTTCCCCTTTCAGATCTGCCATGTTTGTCAAAGTTGCTCCATTCGGTGCTCTTATCTCATGGATAGTGTTTCTAGTTCGGCGAGCCTTGATGCTCTGATAATAAAACTTGTGGTTTTGATCACCAACATCCAACCAATGTAGCTTTGCCTTCTGCTTAAGAAAATCCTCCTCTAGAGATGACAAATGTTGCCAACGAGTATAAGCAATTCGCTCTTCCTCCATTGCCAGAGAGTCTGAAGAAGAAAGCGTGGCTGACTGTTTCACACAAAGAATTTCATAGGCTTCTTGAGTTCGTTTTGACAGATCAGCCAGATTCTCCTTTCCCAGAGCGCGAAGGTCGGGTTTTAGAGCTTTAAGCTTTTTAGAGAACCGATAAAGAGCTGATGTCGATTCAAACAAAGGCTCAGTTGCTTGCCAGAAGTTGTCAACTGTAGGCAAGAACGATGGCAGTTGGGTCAACGCCCTTGAGAATTTAAATGGCTTACGACCAGTTGTGATCTGGGAATCGAAAACTATCCTGCACCTTAAGTGATCTGAACATCCACCAGCCTCAAAAACACTGTAAGATAAGGGGAAATCATCCATCCAATGCTCATTAACAAGCACTCTGTCTAGTTTTTTACAGATGAGATCTTCGACTCGTTTGTTGTTCCATGTGAACAATGGACCTTGGAAGCCAAGATCTTGCAGAGAACAGTAGCGAACCACCTCTTGGAACTCTCTCATACCACCAGAGATTACCGGATTAGAATCGTATCCAGAGTGCTCCTCCCCTTCAAGTACCTCGTTGAAATCTCCACATAACATCCATGGTTTGTTTCTCACTAGAGGTGAGTTTTGGTGAGAGCGAATGTCCTCCCATAGCTCTCTCCTTCCTTCTGTCGAATTATATGCGTAAATGAAACTACACATAAATTCATCCGCCCTTCCTGGTAAACACACTGAACAAGAGATCATTTGTGCACTTTTGAAAATTGGAGTTAGCCTAACATTCTCCCTCCAAAGAACCCAAATCCGTCCCAAATCCGCATGTTCATAGTTCATCAAGACAGACCAACCTTGAAAAACTGTCGAAATAATAAAATTCACATTTGTTTCTTGTACCCTTGTCTCCAGGAGACATCCAAACTGAAACGAACTTCTTCTAATCCAATCTTGGATAATGGAATGTTTAGACATTTTGTTGAAACCTCGGACATTCCAGAAGAAACTCGACATAAAAAAGTTACTGAGAGACTTTTTTGCTCACACTACCAAGAGGTTTCTTCTTGAATAGTTGAGCGACAGAGCCAGATCTGGGTTTAGAAGCACGCGGAAGAGAAGGACGAGTTCCTACTCCGTCAGGCTTGAACTTGTTTGCCCCATCTCCTGAGATGGTCGCCGGAACTTTAATTTCACCCTCCTCAACATCAGGGTCCTCGTTTTTTCCCTTATCCTCGACCATAATCTCCTCCTCCTCAGTATCTGCCAAGACTGAAAACCTTGAGGGAGAGATCAAAGAAACTTGATTGTCAGGAGATTTCTCTGCGTCACTGTGTCGTCCCCTTTTAGTTGGAGAGACCGTATTCCAAGATTCAGTCGAATCCTCAGCTTGGCTTGTTTGTTGGCTATCTTGTCCTTTCTCAACTTCATTTTGGATCGTAGAACCATGATCCATAGCTTGGTCATTTATCATTAATTCAAGCTCTGGCGGAACAACCTCAACAGCGGCAACATGAGCTGCCATTATTACTTCCGTGGACTCTAAGTTTTCTGATGAAGGAGTCTCTGTGGACTCCGTGATTTGAGTGGGAAGATTCTCCAAGGTCTCTTTCCTCAAGCATCTACTAGCAAGGTGACCCCATTGCGTACATTTAGCGCATCGGACAGGTAACCAAGGGTATTCAAACTGAACTTCAACTTCTTCACCACGCAGATTGAAGCTGTGTGTTTTAGGAAGTTCTTTCGATAGGTCTGCTTCGACGAAGACTTTCGCCTCCTCAAAGCTTTTACAGAGCTCTGTATCTGGATGAAGACGTTTCGGAGATCCAACTTTACTTGCAATAAAACTCAATCCCTTCCATGAAATCATGGAATAAGGAACCTTTTTCAGAACTACCCACATTGGCATAGCCCTAAGCACAGGCTGAGCTTCCTCACCAAATGGGGACCACTTCGAAACCACCATAGGGATGTCCGCAATATTCCACATCCCCCGTCGCAGAACTCGTGCCTTTATTGTTGAGTCTCGGATACGAAACCGAACCGCTTTATCATCAAGCGGATACACATCTATTTTTACTGTTTTGTCTCCAAGGGGCCAGATCTTATTCACGATCATGTGAATCTTGGCAATATGGGGAGCTGTTGACAGAAACCTTCCAATCAAGAAATTTTCCCACAAGGGAGAGTCGCCTATTACCTCTTCTGGAACGATCGATGATCCGTTCGAAGCTGAAACATCCAGATTGTATTTCATCAAACTAGGGGTTTGCGTGACCGCATTCACCCAAGACTTCTTGTGCGAAGATAAAACCTCATCGGAACCATCCACTGCAGTTGATATCACCTTCTCCATCGAGTCCACCGTAACCGGCGACGATCCCCCTACGGCAGGCCCGCCGGAGGACATACCGTGCGGCGTAAAAAAACCTTGAGAAAACCTAATCACCAATCGCCTATTGTGTCGCCTCCAAAACGCTCCCGTTTGCTTGTTCAACTTGGAATTAATCAAAATATATTACCTACATTTGTATCTTCACTCTTATAAAAAAGTTGTATACTCATCCGTACTAAAGTCCACTTGTTCTTATATTTTCTCTCATCTTTCTGCTTTGCTTCACTCTTTTCTTCCATTATCAGATAATAACTCTTGAATATTTGTATAGAAGCTATTCACTTTTTTCTTATGTTGCAAGACGATCCCGTTCTCCAAACTATATATCATTACAAATTTTGACGGTTATAGTTTCTGCTACAGTTATAGTCCAAACTCAAACAGCACAACCGCCAACAGGACAAGGTGCCTCGGCAGGTAACCAAATCCTCTCTCCATCATTGCCTTCTCAGTTATACGAGATAGAGCATTCACACAAATGAAAAACAATTATGGCGACATTGCACGGCTATGTATTAATCCTCTTTCACTCCTAAAATACCCTGCTAACTCTTCATTAACTTGGACCAAGAATGAAGTCGTTGTTATGCAGAGCCAACTTATCCGGAAAAATTCATTGCCTTAACCATATTCAACAAGAAGGACCACTGAACAGAGTTGTAAGCTTTGAAGATTTTGATTTTCAGAGCACAGCGAGGCAACACTGATTCTTTATGGGAGCTATCATTAGATATCAATACCTTTCAGTCGATTCACAATGATTTTTGAGACCACTTTATATAGAACAGTGCAGCATAAGATTAGTCGGTAATACTTCATAACGTTAGCTATAGTAGACCCTTTTTTCTATATTTTGAAGATAATATCATGATCTTTACTGATGGGAAGAAGAGATCGAGAGACGACATCATATCGATTTTCGATGGGTTTGCAAGATCATTTGTGCTGAAAATCAGCCTAACTTGAGAAACTCTACTCTGCATTCTTATGGTCCAGTTCTAACTTGAAAACGCACAAAGCCAAGATTTCTTGGACGGAAGTATGTAAACCAAACAGTGTGGGAGGTCTTTAGGATCCGATAGCTAAGAGAGTCGAATCTGGTTTGTGGTTGAAAGCTGTTTTGGAGGATACAAATCTATTGTTTCTTCGCTATGGGTAAAGTGGCTGTGAATACACTTGTTGAGGAAAATCTCATTCTCGTGCGTAAAAGAGAAGCTACATGTGGGTTCATATGTGGAGGAAGACATTTGAAACTGAGGTATCTAGCAGAAACTTTTCACAAGAATTCAAAGTGGAAAACAATCATCATTTTGCTATGCTCATTGCTCTTTCTCTAGGAACATTGTCAGAGATTTTTGGTGATAAAGGATGCATGCAAGTCAAACACTACTGTTTGAGAAGTTCTGTATAATCACAGAAAAAGGCAATATATTAGCCTACTCAATGAGTTGGAGGAGATTGAGGACTGAGGAGGATGTAGTTCTTTGGAGACGTAAGTCTGGTTACACAACAAAGTTCTCTTCTCACGAAAACCTAGTACGGGAGGATAATCTGCGATGTGAATGGGCTAAGGGAGTTTGGTTCTCGCTAGCCACACCAAAATACTCGTTCATAGTGTGGGTTCCGAAGCACAACATATTAATATTATCAATGGGGATCAAATGGATCAAAACATCAGAACTTTATGCACAGTACGTCAACATCTCTTCTTCAGTTCTTCACACGTCCATACTCGGCAAAAGCCTGGTCATTACTAACTCAAGAGATACTGAAAATGCAACACACCACAGAATGGAACGGAATTACAAGGCTCATAATGGATGCATGCATGATGCATCATGTTAGATTTCTACTACTTTCCAATGTTAGCAAGATTGTGTTCATGCATGTTCTGCCTAACATTATGTCTAGGTTAATCAGGAGAAGTATAAAATGTCTAAGAGACTAGTTCTTTATGATTAATGTACGGAGATGATTAAAGAAGAAAATGATAAAAGGATGACTCACCATATAAAGAGGTATCGGTTCGGTTGGTTCTTTCAAACCAACCACTAATCCACGGCTCCAAACGAAGTTTATAGATCACTTTAAGAAGAGAAAACAAGATATACTAGAACTTCAATAAAAGTTCTGATACATCTATATATCAAAAATAATATGAACTATGGAAATAAAGTAAAAGCAATCGTTTCCTCTTAATAATGGATGTCTTTTCCTGGTAGAAGTCGTTGCTTTTTTTATTCTAGTATCTCACTAAAATTCTCAATAAATATGAAAACAAAAGTATTAATATAAAAATGTTTAGGTATCTTACTACACTTGATAATTGAGATATTCCCTTAAGAGTATCTCAAAACACATTTCAAATTTAATGTTTGACTATTGTTAAAATTATAATTTAATTTGATCTTCAATTTTTTTAATTTATTAGACTAATGCCAATATTTGGTAATTATTAGAATAATATTTAGTATGTTTAATATTTTTGACATGTAATGAAAAAAACCGTAATAAAGAAAATGTCATTACAAATTTGTGCCACATATGTTAAATTAAGGCGACAAAAACAATAAATCTACCATTTCAGAAGTGGTAGACTAATAAAAAGTTTGTAGAATTGTTTTTTAGTACGTAGATTTTTTAAAGAAACAATGATTTATTTTTGGGACCATTTTCGATATGGTATTGATGTTTTTGGGTGGCAGATTTATTGGGTTGTAGTGATAGATTTAATTTTGTACGGTAGACTTAGTTGTCGAATGATAGACTTATCCATATGAACAACAGACTTATTTTTAGGCACCAATAGATTTATTTTGATGTGATATATTTATATATGTAGTGATGGTAGATTTATTGTATTTTATGGTAGATTAATGGCGTATAGTAGATTTCTTTCTTTAACGATAAACTTTTGGATGCTTTTATATAATGGTATATTTTTTTTTTTTTTTTTTAGTAATGATAGATCTACTATATATTAAAGGAGAAGCATTTTGGTTAATTTTTGCTGATGTGGCAGCACCATAATTTTTCTCAGTTTTTTTTCTTTTTTATTTATATTTTATTCTTAAATCTGTTGCCAAACACCTAAAAATCAGTTATGAATATTTTAAATTCAATCTATTAAATCTATACTATTCTTATTAATTTGGTTAAAAATCAAATATTTATTACTATGCTAATCATAAAATCAATGACAAAACTGAAAAAAATAAAAATAATCATTTTGTTATCCATATGTTATATTATAAAAGTTTGTGGAGATTTATAAACCTAAAATTTAATATGTGATACACGAGTTTTAAACCCTTCTTTCCTACTACAAGTGCACAACATACGAAGTAGTATTTAGGGGTCGATCCCACGAAGACCAGTTTCACACTTTGATCTAATGAGCTAAATCAAAAGTTAAGACAATTCAATTATGTTTTTGGTTTTGTAAATAGTAGGTAATAAAATCAAATTCGGTTGTAAAGATAATGTTAAACAAACGTTAGGTCAAGGAATATCGCAGGAGATTCAGAGCAAATGATCAAACAACTATTCATGTAGTAATTAAGCACAAGTCTAGAACTCAAACATAAAACACTACAAGAAAACAAGAATTTTCCTACGGAATAATTCCTCAGAATTCCGTCGGAATTAGGGTATTCCCACGGAATACCGAGGAATTCATCCGTCGGAAAAAACTTGTCGGAATTTTGTATTTCGTCGGAATTTCCTCGGAAATTTCCGACGGAATTACGAGGAAAACAAATTCCGAGGAAATATCGAGGAAAGCCATTCGTCGGAGAGGTCGTCGGAAATTTCTGAGGGAACACTCCGTCGGAATATTCCGAGGACGGCTTCCATCGGAAATTTCCGACGGAAGCCGTCCGTCGGAATTTTCCGATGGACGCCGTCCGTCGGAATTTTCCGATGGAAGCCGTCCGTCGGAATTTTCCGAGGACCCCGTTCGTCAGAATTATTTAAAAATTAATTTAAAAAAAATTAATTTTTTAAAAAAATATATTTTTTTAAAAAATGTAATTTAAAAAAAAATAAAAATTAGAAAATTAAATTTGAAAATATAAAATGAAATTCAGAAATTTTATTTCGAATATATAAAAATAAAATTCAGTACAAAGAAAAAGAAAGAATCCAAGTTTTTGAAAGAAAAAAAGCTACGGGTTTTGGGTGTTTGGGTCTTGCTGGGTCGGGAAATTGATGTCCGGGTGCAACGTCCTCATCATGGCCAGCATCTGCTCTTTCAGCTTCCTCTGTGCCTCGAAGCTCGCCTGTTGGGTCGCCATCTGAGTCTCCAACGCAGAAATGCCTTGGTCCTTGTCCTGCAACTGACCCATAAGTGTTTCGGGATCAATAAAGGGCGGGGCTGCAGCAGAAGACGTAACCGACCGTGACCGACGAGCCAAACCCAACATTCGGCCCTTCTTCTTTGGAACCGACTGAAATAGAAAATAACCAAAATGTAAATAATAATTAAGATTGGAACCGACTGAAATAGAAAATTAAAAAAATGTAAATAATAATTAAGATGAAATGAAATTTTAATTTAAAAAACTTACCTTTTCAACGATTTCGTTGATCTGATCCCGAGACAATTGGGAACCCGTTGAATCTTCGTCTTCGATTTGAAGCTGAGACGCTGCTTCTTCCACCTGACTGTTGATGAGGTCGACGACACCCTTCACAACACCGTCATCAATCTCGCCGGTCTGCTTGTTCGTATACGCCTTCTTCATTAGCGCGAAATCATCAACCGGCTCACCATCATTTGCTTCCACCTTGATATCAATATAAATATTAGTAATTAGAAGAAAAAATGAGAATTTAAAATTTCAAAAAATTATATAATTATAAAATAGAAAAAAAGTTACTGTAGTTACCATGTGATCTCTCAGAGTGGCTTGGGACTGAGCACCCAAGTTGTCCTTGTAGACGCCCTTTCCTTTACGATCGCTCTTGCGGTTGGTGGAGTTGGTGGAAGAAGTCGATTTCGTCTCGTCTTTACTCCAATGGACAATCAACTGTTCCCAGACCTCGAGGTTCATCAACTTTGGAACCTTTTTGAAAAAAAATTTGTTAGATGAATTAAAATATAATGTAATAAATTTAAAAAAGGTTTTAAAATTAAAAAACCAAACCTTGCCCTTTTGCCACTTCTTCTTCCACTCGTAAATTTGATAACCATAGTTGGTCATAACTTTGTGGACGAAGTGGTAATAGACAAATGCCGTATAATCGGGATTCCAATTGAATTCTTGCTGAAAAAAAAACAATTAGTAGAAAATTTATATTGAAAAAATTTAAATTAAAAAAAAAAAGAATATTTACCGCAAACTGTTCAAACCACAGAACTTGTTTGGCTCTAGGAAAGTCGGTGAAAGTCGGATGTCCCACGTCCAAACACAGATACATCATACGGTTGATCCATGCGCTGATCCCGTTCGAGGATCGATCAAACCATGTCTGACCCGGTCCAGATGGATAGGGAGTGAGAAACGGAAGATGGTGACGACCCGGCTGTCGAACAAACTCTGCAACCCTAACCAGTTCCCGAGGACCCTGATAGTTCGGAGGAATAATGGGTGCAGCACCAGAGCCAGAAGGAGCCTCGGGATATGGAGAGGGAGATGTATGGTGGGAGCTGCGGGAATCCTGAACGGAGTGGCTCCCCGAGCCACGACCACGACGCTGTCGAGGAGGCGGGGTCTGATCATCGTAAGACATGTAGTTTAAAGATAAAAAAATCCAAAAAAAAAATTATAATTTGTTAGTATACATGATTTATAACATAGAAAAAGGTTTAGGTATTCCGACGGCGGAGAAGAGAGAGATTCCGACGGCGGAGAAGAGAGAGGATCGATATGTGCTAAGCGGAGAGAGAGGAGAGAGAGGATCGATATGTTCTAAGCGGCGGAGAAGAAGAAGAAGGAAGTTAGGTATTATATAAACTCATTCCGACGGACCCTGTTCGTCGGAATTCCGTCGGATATATTAAATATCATACCTAACACGCGGTTCTCGAATTAATTCAAGGTTTTGGTTTTCCCGGTAAGGACTTTCCGACGGAAACGTGTTTCCTCGGTATTTCCTCGGAAATTTCCGAGGAAATACCGAGGAAAGTCGTACCGAGGAAACATGGTTTAGGGTTTCAAATTCCAATTTTTTTCCGGTATTTCATTTTTAGTACAAATGCAATTCATTCCATTGAGGATACTTTGTGTGGATGATCATAAACCATGAAATAAAAAAATTTCAAAAATCATTGTAAGTAATTCGTTTAACGTTTGTTAAAGTGTATAAGTGTTTATCTTATGTTGTGTGATTTTTGTTCGAGCAATCGTAAAAGTGTTTGTTATTGTGTAAAACACTAGGTATGACTTCATAATCAAGTTAAGACACTCAATGAAGGTTATATATGTGTTATTCGATCCGCAAAACGTCGTTCTCGGTTATAAAACCCCATTTCCTCGGAATTTCCGAGGAAATTGCAAAATTCATATCATTCCTCGGAATTTCCGAGGATCATCCTTAGAAAACATATTTCGTCGGAATTTCCTCGGAAATTTCCGAGGAAATTCCGAGGAAATGGGGTTTTATAACCGAGAACGACGTTTTGCGGATCGAATAACACATATATAACCTTCATTGAGGAAATTGCAAAATTCATATCATTCCTCGGAATTTCCTCGGAAATTTCCGAGGAAATTCCGAGGATCATCCATAGAAAACATATTTCGTCGGAATTTCCTCGGAAATTTCCGAGGAATTCGAGGATGATATGAATTTTGCAATTTCCTCGGAAATTCCGACGAAATGGGGTAGTCGTATTCCGAGGAAACCCTAAATTCCCTCGGAATTCCGTCGGAATTTTTTGTTAAAAAAAAAAAATTCTACTCTGATTCCGAGTCATCGTCACCAGACGAATCGGAATCTGGATCTTGGTGAAACTCTCCAATAACTGGTTCATCTTCTGCGTAAACGACGGCGTCCTCTGCGAAGTCGGTCAAATCGACTACAAGGCCACCTTCCGCTACATCTTCAGCTGCACTTAAGTTGCCGGATGTGATTGGTTGCAGCGGGTCTTCCAGCTCTGAAGTTCCCTGAACTTGGCCTCTCGGGTTGACTCTTGTAACCGTAACCCATGGATCATCTCTGATCCTTACCCGTGGGTACTTGATATAAGAAACCTGTAACATTTAAAAAAATATTAGTAAAAGTATGAATTGTGATCAATCATTCTGAATTCTTACAACATTAACTTACCTGATCGGCCTGAGAAGCAAGAATGAAAGGATCATAATATTGCAGCTTTCGCCTCGAATGTACTGATGTAACACCAAATGCATCTATTCTCACACCTCGATCTGGAGTGTTGTCGTGCCAATCACAATAGAAAACAGTACAGCGCAATCCAAGCAAGCCCAGATACTTGATTTCCAAAATCTCATGTATGTGTCCGTAGTATACATCATCTCGTGATGCAGAACAAACGCCAGCATCATAGGTCGTACGCGAATGTCTCCTCTTTTCAGTTGCGAATGCATATCCTCGAGTACAGAATCTCGGATATGACTTTACAACACAGTTTGGGCCAACCACCATATCGCGTATCCAATCGTCAAATGTTTCACCTCTGGCCAAACCAGCAGACACCTATTAATAGCACATATGTAGGTTATATCAATAAATATGAATTAGTATAAATATATGGTAAATGTAATTTTAATTTGTTTAAGGCACTCACATAGGTAAACATCTATCCAGCAAATTCTCTCTGCTTAATTTCTTCTAGTTCCGCCTCTGTGGCGTATCTATATTCAAACCGCTTTGCTGCCATGAAAATCCTGTACATATGATGAAAATAATATAAGTAATTAGATTTATATGTCAATTTGTTAAAATAGAATTTTGTAAGATAATAAACTTACCTCTCATATGGAAGAACATCTTCGCAGTTGGTGAGCAAATATGTCTGCAAATGGCTTCGCTCGTGCTCTGTAAGTCGACGGTCTTTTGGTTTCCCGCTAAGTCGTCCTACATCTGTGAAAATTTCTGGAACTTTAACATGATATGTTGCCCGTTCACCTCTATCATCATGCCGAGCAGATCTTCTGTTTTTCGTCGGAATGTCTGATGGAAAGTAGTGCTCCGCAAAGTTCGAAATTTCTTCATTGATCATCTGTGCGACTATAGAACCTTCCACCCTACTTAAATTTTTCACCTTCTTCTTCAAATGGAACATATACCGCTCATACAGATACATCCATCTATACTGCACAGGACCACCAAGTTCCAATTCTCTTGCAAGGTGAATAACAAGATGCTCCATAACATCAAAAAATGAGGGAGGAAATATCTTCTCAAGGTTGCACTGAATCACGGCTATGTTAGTCTTCAAATTTGTAATACCTTCAAGAGTCACTGATCTGCTACATAAATAGCGGAAGAAAGCACTTATCCCTGCAACAGCTTCATGAACTTTTCGTGGTAATAGTTCCTTGAAGGCAAACGGAAGGAGGCGCTGCATCATCACATGACAATCGTGACTTTTCAAGCCAATAAACTTTCCTTCCTTTCTGTCAATACAGTTTCGCAAATTAGATGCGTAACCATCTGGAAACTCCACATCGTTTGAAATCCAATCAAAGAACGCATTTTTCCCCTCTGCATCAAGTCGGTATATGGGAAAAGGAGCCCTACCATTCTCATCAACATGAAGTTCTGGATGAGCACATATATCGACTAAATCCAGTCTTGACTTCAAATTATCCTTTGTTTTACCTTTAACGTTAAGGATTGTGTTCATGAGATTGTCAAAAAAGTTCTTCTAAATATGCATGACATCTAAATTCTTCTCAATATGCATGACATTATCTATTCAAGCTTTTATGATGAACTTTATAATCTCTTTGTTTTCTTCTTTAATCATGTCTGAGTAGACCTCTTAATTAGGTTAAGGTTTGTCAAAGGAATTCATGAGCTTTAGGGTTAAACACAAATAGGCTATTCAAATCAATATCTTCACCCTTGTTGTTCTTAATGCTTAGATCGAATTGATCACTTGATCTTATGAAATTTGGTTTAACTTAGACAGCGAGAGTTGCTAGGTTGCTAGAAAGAACATTGGTGAGCAATTTAACCATTCCTGCGAGAGTAGATGTATTGAGAATTGTGAACATATTAAACTATCCTTAATGCTTGTCTACGATTTCTAGTACCAGCGAGAGTTAGGATTTCTAGGTTGATAGACAAAGATATTGGTACCACGAGAGTGAATTGATATTATCTTAGTGTTTAAGTTCTAGATTTATGCTTAATTATTGCCTGAATAGTTGTTTGATCCGTTGCTCTGAATCTCCTGCGATATTCCTTGACCTAACGCTTGTTTAATATTATCTTACAACCGATTTCGCTTTCATTACTTGTTACTTACAAAAACCAAAATCATATTGAATTGTCTTAGCTTTTGATTTAGCTCAGTGTATCAAAGTGTGAAAACTGGTCTTCGTGGGATCGACCCCTAAATACTACTTCGTATGTTGTGCACTTGCAGTAGGAAATAAGGGTTTAAAACTCGTGTATCAGAATCGTCTGTGACAGTCAAACCAACACGTTTTCCTTCTGTTCTTTAGTTGGAAAGCATCTGTGTCATCTTGACAATATGGACATGATAGCCTCCCATGCGTTGTCCATCCAGATAACATACCATATGCTGGAAAATCACTTATTGTCCACATTAGTACTGTCCGCATTTGAAAATTTTCTTTACACGAAATGTCGTATGTTTCAGCACCTTCAGCCCATAGTTGTTGCAACTCATATATTAGTGGCTGAAGAAACACATCAAGTGATCTTTAGGATGCTCGGTCGGGAACGAGAATGGATAGAAACAAAAACTCTCGTCGCAAGCACATGTTTGGGGGGGTAAGTATAGTGTAACAATGACTGGCCATAGAGAATATTGTCTTCCACTCTTCCATACGGGCTGAAACCATCGGTACATAATCCAAGGTAGACATTTCTTCTCTCATATTCAAAGTCGGGATACTTTGATTGGAAATGCTTCCACGCTTTGCATCTGAAGGATGTCTAATGTCACCATCTGTTGAGTGCTCCGCATGCCATCTCATTCGTTTCGCTGTGCGTTCCGAAAGATACAACCTCTGCAACTTTCCTTCAAAGGCAAATACCACATCCTTTTATATGGCACTCGAACTCTTCCACTCGTATCTTTGTAACGAGGCTTCCCACAAAATTTGCATGTAATCTGAAGGGAATGTCCTGAAATCATACTTGTATTTACTCTAGTAGAGTCGTGATGTCGAGATAAGACAATCATATGGTATTGGACGGTTATAATGTTTTGCTAGAAGCCGCTTATAACTTATGAGTTATGAATCATTACCATTATCATATGATCCTATAGGGTCACACACCTAAGCAAACTGGATATTATAAATTGGTTTTGATCATTAGAGTAATGATTATGATCAACGTATATAAGATATACGTCGATATCGATTTTCTGTGAAGGTGTCGATCGACACCAATGGTTGGTATCGATCGACACCACTCGGGATCGTCTTCTAGAAGATCCTTGACTTTCTGCGAGGACCTGTCGGCAAGGTGTCGATCGACACCAATGGTGGTGTCGATCGACACCTGTCGGCAACTCCAGCCTATATATTGATATGAGGGGGCTGCTCGAGTTATACACCATAGAAGCTCTTGGAAGCTTGAGGAAAACAGAGAAAACGTTTCAGAAAACCCGAAGGCGAATCGTTCGCTCCGGTACTAGCATCCCGCCGTCCAGTTTGTGTGCGTGTGGACTTCTGTAGAGGCGCAGCACTTGAGGCGCTTCCTAATCTCGATTACCTGTTCTTCTTCCGCTGCAAATCTTCAGGTATGTTCGAGATTTGACATATATTCATCGTAGATTCAATTGGCACAAGATCCGTGGTTAGGATTGTTGTTAGGGCTGTTTTAATTCGATTAAAACCTGAACGAAATTCCATCAGTGGTATCAGAGCGGTGTGTTCTATTGAATCTGTTGAATTTGTTAAAGATCCACCTGTTAAAATCGTTTTGAAGAAGAACGCCGTTCTGGTTCTTCGGTGTCGACCGACACCAATTCGGTGTCGATCGACACCACTACGGTTTTCGCGGTGAAATTGTTTTATTGAATCTGAAGCATGAGATTGAATTAGTTGAATTCAAATCGTGATATATATGATATATAGGATTGCATGCTAGATTTGTTATGTTCAAAAATCGTTTTTTGCTGCATAAATCGTTCGTTCTTGGGTTTGTGCGAAAGGGTGTCGATCGACACCATGTGAGTGTCGATCGACACCGATCGGGTTTTCGCGTGAACTTTTAGGTCACGATCGAAGATCGTGTTTCCTCAAACCACTGGTGTCGACCGACACTAAAGTAGTGTCGATCGACACCAATCGGTTCATCGCGTTTGGTTCAATTGGATTGAACCGGGTAATCGCGATCGGTTCAAGCGGTAAATCGGTTATCGTTCATTGAACCGATTGGTTGGTGTCGACCGACACTAATGTAGTGTCGATCGACACCGGTCGGTTATTTGCAAATTGATTCGATCGGTTTAATCGGTTAAATGGTTTATCGCGATTGAACCGGATCGGAATCTGTCGGTCAACACAAACTAGTTGTATCGATCGACACTGATCTGGTGTCGATCGACACCACTTCAGAATTTGCGTTCCTAGCTTGTTTAACTTAAAGAAGTTTTAAAGTTTTAAAACAAGTTGAAATATCTAGGATATAAATGATATAAACTAGATTAAGGTTCAGTTCCTCAAACAAAATATTAAGCTTTTAATATCTTCCCAATCTTGTCAACTGTCAAGGCTCGTTTCATTGTGTGATGGGTCTGCCAAAGCAGGGTGTCCGCAATTACATGAGTGAGGCAGGTTGTAATCGTTACTACGGACTTAAAAGATTGGTTTGCTTAACTGGGCTATCAAAATAGTTTGGGCTCAGAGATATAGGATCGGATTTGATATAAGATATTAATCCGAGACAAGAATATATGATATAATTAGCAAAGTGTTGCTTACCTAAATAGCTAAAAGTTTGGGCGATGGGCCAAAGCTCACTCAAATTTTTGTGAAATATGGATCTTGGATCATTATATTCAATTGAGGAAAATTGTTTGAATATAATGTGAGTTTCTTAATTGTTAAGATTTCTCATTTCTTGAACATCGAAACTAAACTCTCATTTTGTGTTTTTCAGCTATGGCTAGCTCCCCTCACAGAAACACATTCTCGCTTCGATCCGTCCTTGAGAAGGACAAGCTTAATGGATCGAACTTCCTGAATGGTATCGGAACTTGAGAATTGTTCTCAAGCAAGAGAAAAAGGAATATGTCCTTGAGAAGGTTCTCCCTGAGAAACCGAAATCCAATGCCGGACACGCTGAAAGGAATGCTTGGGAGAAGCATTCCAATGATGAGGTCGATGTGAGTTGTCTCATGCTGGCTACCATGAACTCGGACTTGCAGAAGCAATACGAGAACGTGGCGTCACCTGTTGAGATGATCACTAGCCTGAAAGGGATGTTTCAGGAGCAAGCACGAACTGAGAGATACCAGACGGTTAAGTCTCTCATTGAGTGCAAGCTACCAAAGGATGGTCCAGTTAGCCCACATGTCATTAAGATGATGGGTTATATTGATAACTTGGCAAAACTGGATTGTCCCCTTAGCCAAGAGTTGGCTACGGACATCATTCTGCAGTCATTGCCGTCGAGCTTTGATCAGTTTATCATGAACTATAACATGAACAACATGACAAAGACTTTGACGGAACTGCATGGCATGCTCAAGACAGCTGAGCCAAACATCAAAAAGGGCACCCCTAATGTACTTATGGTGCAAGGGGGTAAAAAGTTTAAGAAACATGCTAAGGGTAAAGGAAAAGCTAAGGCATTCCAGATTGAGAATCAGGATAAGCCTGAGGCTTCTTCCAAACCCAAAACGGCCCTACTGATGCTGATAAATGCCATTACTGCAATAAGTCTGGGCATTGGAAGAGAAATTGCAAAGAGTATCTTGGAGATCTAAAGAACTCGAAGAAGACGTATGAGACGACTTCTTCAGGTATCTATGTTATAGAAGTAAATGTTACTACTTCAGGTTCTAAGTCTTGGGTATAGATACCGGCTGTGGCGCTCATATTTGTACAAATATGCAGGGTCTAAGCAACAGTAGAACGCTGGAGAAGGGACAAGTGGACCTGCGTGTTGGGAATGGAGCAGAGTTGCTGCATTGGCCGTAGGAACTTATCATTTGTCTTTGCCGTCAGGCTTGGTTTTAGAATTGAATAATTGCTACTATGTACCTGCTATAAGCAGAAACATCATTTCTATTCCTGTTTTGGATTTAGAAGACTTTCATTTTTCGATTAAAAACAAGTGTTGTTCTTTTGATCGTAATGAAATGTTTTATGGTAGCGCTCCATTAGAGAATGGACTTTATATCTTAACCAATCTTTGCTGTCTATAACATAAATGCCAAACGGTTAAGAACCAATGACTCGAACCCTACGTTTCTCTGGCATTGTCGTTTGGGCCACATCAATGAGAAAAGGATTCAAAAGCTTCATAAAGATGGACTTTTGGACTCATTTGATTTTGAATCATTTGAGAAGTGTGAATCCTGCTTATTGGGCAAAATGACAAAGGTTCCTTTCAATAAGTTTAATGAAAGGGCCGGTGACCTATTGGGACTAATACATACCGATGTATGTGGTCCAATGAGTGTTAGTGCTAGAGGAAACTTTCAGTACTTCATCACGTTTACTGATGACTTCAGTAGATATGGTTATGTCTATTTAATGAGACATAAATCGGAATCCTTTGAAAAGTTCAAGGAGTTCCAAAATGAAGTACAGAACCAACTTGGTAAAAGTATCAAAGCTCTTCGATCAGATCGTGGAGGTGAGTACTTAAGCCAAGAGTTCAGTGATCATCTGAGTAATTGTGGAATTGTTTCACAACTCACTCCTCCTGGAACACCTCAGTGGATGGTGGTGTCTGAAAGGAGGAATCGGACTTTATTAGATATGGTTCGATCGATGATGAGTCAAGTAGATCTTCCATTATCCTTTTGGGGATACGCTCTAGAAACGTCTGCGTTTACGCTAAACAGAGTTCCATCAAAATCAGTCGAGAAGACGCCATATGAGATGTGGACTGGAAAAGTTCCAAGATTGTCTTTTCTTAAAATTTGGGGTTGTGAAGCTTATGTCAAGCGGTTGATATCTGATAAGCTTGAACCCAAATCTGATAAGTGCTACTTCGTTGGTTATCCTAAGGAAACCAAGGCTTACTACTTTTACAACGTTCTGAGAACAAAGTGTTTGTTGCTAAGAAGAACTGTGTTTCTTGAGAGAGAATTTCTTTCCAAGAAGAACAGTGGGAGAGTAAAGTACAACTCGAAGAAGTTCGAGAATCACAGGAGCCTGCTCAACCTGTCGAGGAAGAGCAGCGACTGGATCTACAAAGAGTTGTAGAGTCCGAACCTGTGATGCCAGAAGTTCGCAGATCCGAAAGGATTCGTCAAGAGCCCGAGAGATATGGATTTCTTGTGACTAATTGTCATGATCTCTTGATCATTGACAGTGACGAACCTGCGACTTTCGAAGAAGCAATGATGGGCCCTGACTCCGAAAAGTGGTTTAAAGCCGCTGAATCCGAAATCGGTTCCATGTCACAAAACCAAGTATGGACTTTGGGTGATTTACCTGATGGTGTAAAAGCCATTGAGTGTAAATGGGTCTTCAAGAAGAAGATCGATGTGGATGGAAACGTTCAGATTTACAAAGCTAGGTTGGTGGCAAAAGTTTCAAACAAGTTCAAGGTGTTGACTATGATGAAACCTATTCCCCAGTCGCTATGCTTAAATCTATTCGGATTCTCCTAGCAACAGCCGCTCATTATGATTATGAGATTTGGCAAATGGATGTGAAAACAGCTTCCTTAACGGAATTCTGGAGGAGGATGTGTACATGACACAACCTCCGGGTTTCATTGATCCTAATGCTGCTGGGAAAGTTGCAAGCTTCATAAATCCATTTATGGATTGAAGCAAGCATCTCGGAGTTGGAACCTACGTTTTGATGAAGCAGTTAAAAAGTTTAACTTCATCAGAAACGAAGAGGAACCTTGCGTTTACAAGAAGATTAGTGGGAGCGCAGTTGCATTCTCGTACTGTATGTAGATGACATACTTCTCATAGGAGATGATATTCCGTTACTTCAGTCAGTAAAGGACTGGCTAGGAAGTTGTTTCTCGATGAAAGACATGGGTGAAGCCGCCTATATTCTTGGAATAAGGATCTATAGAGATAGATCAAAGAGGCTGATTGGACTGTGCCAGGACACTTATATCGATAAGGTTCTACACAGGTTCAACATGCATGATTCCAAGAAGGGCTTGCTTCCGATGTCTCATGGCATTACTCTCAGCAAGAAGCAGTGTCCTTCGACACCTGCTGAGCGAGAGCGCATGAGTAGGATTCCTTTTGCTTCTGCAGTAGGATCTATTATGTATGCCATGCTTTGTACTCGTCCAGATGTTGCTTGTGCTTTAAGCATGACGAGTCGATACCAATCAGATCCCGGTGAGAGTCACTGGACTGCCGTCAAGACAATCCTGAAGTATTTGAGAAATACCAAGGATAAGTTCTTAGTGTACGGAGGAAGTGATGAGCTTGTAGTGAGTGGTTATACAGACGCCAGCTTTCAGACAGATAGAGACGATTTCCGATCTCAGTCTGGTTACGTTTTCTGTCTGAATGGAGGTGCAGTTAGTTGGAAGAGTTCCAAGCAGAGCACCGTGGCGGACTCAACGACCGAGGCTGAATACATCGCTGCTTCTGAAGCGGCGAAGGCGAAGAGGCTGTTTGGATTAGGAAGTTCATTACTGAGCTTGGTGTGATTCCTAGCATTTCTGAGCCTGTGGCATTGTTTTGTGACAACAATGGAGCCATAGCTCAGGCTAAGGAGCCCAGATCACATCAGAAATCCAAACACATTGAGAGGAGATATCATCTGATTCGTGATATCATTGAGAGAGGTGACGTCAAGATCAGCAGAGTTCCGACAGACGAGAACGTTGCTGACCCGTTGACTAAGCCACTCCCACGACCGAAGCATGAGAGTCATGCAGCTGCTATAGGCATTAGATTCCTTAAGCAGTAATCTGTTTTTAGGGGAGTTATCATATTTATTTTGATGTTCATGTAACATACATTTGGTTATGTTTTATTTAATGAAATTGTTTCAGTATTATTTAATGGTGTTATTAAATAACTGTCCAAAAGTAATTTATGGCATTCTTATAGATCATCAAATATGTGATTTGATCATGAGACTCTATAAGTGATAGATGACATAAATTATTTGTGTCCATAGTCGAGGTTATCAAAGTTGGACATTGATAACCGCGCGAGACTAGTATGTGAGGTGACTGATGACTAAGTTTCATGGAGTCATTAATAGGAGTATTAAAGTCAATCACATAGATATGTGTTAGAGAACACATGATCGGACATGACCCGCTAATGAGAACTCTACAAGATTGTTATATGAGTGTCATAAGAGTTTCTCATTACGACTATAGAGTATAGTCCTTTGACCTGAGTTCATCATGTTTTCTTACATATGAATTGGTATGCTTTGACTTTGTCAAACGTCAGCCGTAACTGGTGGCTATAAAGGCATTGATTGGGCATATATGAAGTGTGTAGGAAACAGGGATGGAACAAGATGGAATTTGTCCCTCCCATATAACGGGAGATAAATATCTCTGGGCCTATCGAAGATTTGATACTGGAATGCGTGGCCGCGCTCAAACGGATTGAATGTCAATCGTTTGTCTTTTATCAGTATAAATCGGAGTTCGATAAACATGGTTGGTTGATTAAGGATGACACGAGTTCTTGCCTTATGCCAGATCGAGATATAGAGACAAAGGGATTATGGGAATAGTTGATTCCAGTACAAGTGGGAGATTGAAGGGAATGTCCTGAAATCATACTTGTATTTACTCTAGTAGAGTCGTGATGTCGAGATAAGACAATCATATGGTATTGGACGGTTATAATGTTTTGCTAGAAGCCGCTTATAACTTATGAGTTATGAATCATTACCATTATCATATGATCCTATAGGGTCACACACCTAAGCAAACTGGATATTATAAATTGGTTTTGATCATTAGAGTAATGATTATGATCAACGTATATAAGATATACGTCGATATCGATTTTCTGTGAAGGTGTCGATCGACACCAATGGTTGGTATCGATCGACACCACTCGGGATCGTCTTCTAGAAGATCCTTGACTTTCTGCGAGGACCTGTCGGCAAGGTGTCGATCGACACCAATGGTGGGTGTCGATCGACACCTGTCGGCAACTCAGCCTATATATATGATAGAGGGCTGCTCGAGTTTATACACCATAGAAGCTCTTGGAAGCTTGAGAAACAGAAAACAGAGAAAACGTTTCAGAAAACCCGAAGGCGAATCGTTCGCTCCGGTACTAGCATCCCGCCGTCCAGTTTGTGTGCGTGTGGACTTCTGTAGAGGCGCAGCACTTGAGGCGCTTCCTAATCTCGATACCTGTTCTTCTTCCGCTGCAAATCTTCAGGTATGTTCGAGATTTGACATATATTCATCGTAGATTCAATTGGCACAAGATCCGTGGTTTAGGATTGTTGTTAGGGCTGTTTTAATTCGATTAAAACCTGAACGAAATTCCATCATAATCCGCTGGTCATCCGCCCTCCAATAAATCATGCAGTTATCGCTGCATACATTATTCCTCATCGGTAAAATACACAGATACGGTTTCTGAACCGTAGTATGAAACTGGAGCTACATTATCAGGTAGAATAATTTTACAAAATCAGCTATCGCATCCACACAATCTTCAGCAAGTTATAATCTGTTTTAATGCCCATCAGTCTTGTAGCGTATGATAAAGTGAAGACCATCTCTGCAACCTTTATACAAAGGTGTCTTTCCAACATCTAACATATCATAAAATCTCTTTGCTTCTGCATTGGGTAAATCTCACCTCAAAATGATCATTTACCATCTGCTCAATACCTACACCATAATCTAATCCGTTCTAATGGTTTTTAATCTAAACGCCGGTCGAGGTTCGCTAGTACTACCAGGTTCATATCCTGTTTCCCCGTGATGATACAAAATTTTGTAACTCCGTGTAAACCCATTTAAAAAAATATGTGTCCAAACATCCAACTCTTTAATAACCTTTCTATTTTTACAATTAGAGCAAGGACATCTTAACTTACCTGTTTCGGCTTCCGGTTGTCGTTTAACTAACCCCATGAATTCCTTTAGACCTCTTTCGTATTCTTCGTAAGCAATTTCGTGTTCGGATCCAAATGAGGTCGATCCATCAAGAACGATAATAATTTGAAGAAGACATGTTTTTTTAAAGCAAAATCGTGTGTAAATATAGTGGTAGGAAAGAAGAAGAAATGGATTGAATGAAGAGGAAGAGGGGTGGTTGTATTTATAGATGAAATCTTCCGACATACTGAGGAAATCCGAGGAACAACAAACTCTTCCTCGGTATTTCCTCGGAATTTTGAAATCGCACAACGGCTCCCCCAACGGGTCTCTAACGGCTCCGACATACTGAGGAAATTCCGAGGAAGAGTTGTTTTTCCTCGGAATTTCCTCGGAATTCTTGAAATCACCCAACGGCTCTCCAAACGGGTCTCTAACGGCTCCAAACTTTCCTCGGTATTTTACAATTATCCGTCGGAAATTTCCCACGGACAACGTTTCCTCGGAAAATTCCGAGGAAACATGATGTCCTCGGAATTTTCGGACGAAATTCCGAGGAAACATGATGTCCTCGGAATTTTCCGACGAAAAACCGAGGAAACTCCCTCTTCTCGGAGTTTCCTCGGTTTTTCGTCAGAAATTTCCGAGGAAATCATTTTCCCTCGGAATGTCCCTCGGAATTTCAACATTTTCTTGTAGTGAAGATAATATCAATCCACTCTCGTGGTACCAATATCTTTGTCTATCAACCTAGAATTCCTAACTCTCGCTGGTACTAGAAATCGTAGACAAACTTTAAGATCAGGTTTAATATGTTCACAATTCTCCAATACATCTACTCTCGCAGGTAATGAATAAATTGCTCACCAATGTTCTTTCTAGCAACCTAGCAACTCTCGCTGTCTAAGTTAACCTGACATCAATGAATCAAGTGATCAATTCGATCCAAGCATTAAGGATAACAAGGGTGAAGACATCGATTTGAATAGCCTATTTGTGTTTAACCCTAAAGCTCATGAATTCCTTTGACAAACCTTAACCTAACTAAGAGATCTACTCAGACATAATTAAAGAAGAAGAAAACAAAGAGATTATAGAGTTCATCATAAGAGCTTGAATAGATAATAAAAGCTGAAAGTAACTTAATAAGATTTTGAACAAAGTGCAAATATAGATAACAAAAGCTGGAAATAAACTTATGAGAACTTGATTAAAGCATAAAGATAGATAATAAGAACTGAAAGTAAAAGCATAAAATGTTTAAAGCTTAAAAGAAACTAATAAGAACTTGATAAAAACATAAACATTAAAGCTTAAAAGAGAAGAGAAGCAATGTTTAGAAGCTAGAGAATAGTGGGAGAAGAAGATGGTGTGTTTTGAAGCATCAAGAGTGAGTCCATTATATAGGCCAAGGTGTAGGGGAGTAGGTACGACGGGGAACGACCGTTCTGTAGGAGAACGGTCGTTCTGAGTGGTCGATCGTAGTAGGTGGGTGTTGGTGAGTCGGGGAACGGTCATTCTCCGTAGAGAACGGTCGTTCTCTAGGTGGTCGATCGCGAAGTAGGTGAGATGGGGAATGATCGTTCCTTGGTGAGAACGGTCGCTCTGCACTCTTGTCGGCAGGGTAGGTGAGATGGGGAACGACCGTTCTGTTGAGGGAAAGGTCGTTCTTCAGTTGGTCCTTTTCTCGTGTTTTTCCACATTAACTCGACTCGAACATGTCCGTAAATGCCAAACTCCGTCGGAACTCCATAAAATCTGTAAAAAGACTCAAAACAATAGAAAAGACTCGAAAAACTAACGAAAGATGCAAATCAAAACTCAAACCGAATATTAAAAACAAATCAAAATATGTTAAAAATACATAATATCAACTCTCCCCAACTAAAACCTTTGCTAGTCTCAAAGCAAAACTAGAGATCTTACAAAGAGGAGAGGCTTGCAAAACGTGTGAAACTCGTAAAACTTATAGGACCATACTCTAAATCAATTGCCCGTAAACCGCATTCGCAAGGTTCAGATCAAACCGTACTTCATTGTACTTCTCCATAACCGTAGTAAATAAATGAAATCTCATGATCAAGCAGAACTCAATATTTAACATTCATTATCAAATGCGTGCACTCTCACAAAGGGAATATCTAACACGTTATGGTCTAGGTATCAAGGTTGGTATTTGGTGGCTCAAGTGTTTCGGTTTCTTTTAGCAGTACAAACGGATGCAAATCATTACGCAAAATCACAGTGAGACACGGACCAATTAGGAGGTACACAACTCTCCTTAACTCTAATCCTTCTATCCTTATTTGACTGAGTCCACAAACAAGAACATGATTTCTTTTAACGTTTTATGAAATTTAACGATATTACTTTGACTTTCCCGGTTCCTTCTGTTTTCTTTTCTGTAATGCAAATAATGCTATTTTTATTATTATTATTATTATTATTATTATTTTTTCTTTTTTTGTTTTGTTTTTTTTTCTAATCGGAGAATGGAACCGGTTAGTCTCTAAGATCTGCATCAAAAGAATTTCAACGATGTAAGCTTATTTCTTGAATGTGAATACAATCTTCTACCCATTAAAAGTTCATCCTCTTTTCAAATGAAAATTTTCGATGAATATATATTCAAAAAGAGATCACATTTCTAGACACATCCCATATGTTTAATCAGAAAGAGACCACCTATCTAGACACAGTCCTAAAGAAAAGTTGTGTCGGTCCGTATACTCCATAGTTTTTGCACATGAATGCAATGATAGTAAACGAAAATAAGTGGTTTTTCAACATGGAAATGGTAAGGGTGTGGTACTAGACTAAGGATAAGTCTAGCCATTTGGAGTTAGCAAAGATTGGTAGAAATGATGCAAAGAAAACTCCAAATGTAAAATCCAATACATGATTATCAACCCCCTAAGTGAGATAAATTAAGTCCATATTAAGTTCTAATAATTCGATTAAGTTCAGATGATTTGAGATATTCACTAAATGATCAAGTTATGGATTTTTCTGCGTTTCCAAACTATCCTCAAACAATGCTAAGCAGTCGTAAGGCAATGACATCGAATATGTTGCAATTCCAAAAAGTTAACAAATTCACACAGTGTTTTGACTCAATAAATATTTTTTTTTTTTTTTTGAAAATCTAAACACACCAAAATAAAACATAAGAAATAATAATCCATAAAACACACCGTTAGTACACAAAATAATCCCTCCCCCAGACTTGTTTTTAACCGTCCCGGTTAAAAGAAAACTGAAAGAGAAACCCGTAAACTCATAAATAAAATAAAAGCGTCATAAAATAAAAATGGATATAACAAGGGTGATAGAAATAACCACAAGCTCAGTGGTCGCTGGTGGAGCCAACAGTGCTGCTCTCTATCTTTCTTCTGTGTAGAACGATCGTTCTTGTTAGGAACAATCGATCTCTTCACTCCCAGCAGAGCGGTTTCTCGGACACTTAATAAAAGCCTGCAAAAACAATCTCAAACAAAACAAGAAACGTAAATAAAACAAGAACGAAAAACTTTCGTTGCCTCCCACGAAAGCGCTTGTTTTACGTCGCTAAGCTTGATGTGGAGTGTCGATTATGCTTGAGGAGGCTCGGTCAAGGGAGCTTCTTCCCCGTCTCCGAGTTGTGTGTCGGCAAGATATGGTTTCAATCGCTGTCCATTGACCACAAAATCTTCTCCTTTGGTGTTGAACAAGACGACATCTCCATATGGTCGCACTTCCTTTATGGTGAAGGGCCCAGACCATCTCGATCGCAACTTCCCGGGAAACAGCTTCAGCCGAGAGTTGAAGAGTAGAACCTGGTCGTTGGGGGCGAAGTTACGAGCCAGGATGTGCTTGTCGTGGTATGCTTTGGTTCGTTCCTTGTAGATTTTGGAGTTCTCATAGGCGAGATGCCTAATCTCCTGAAGCTCATGTAGCTGCATCATGCGTCGTTCGGAAGCCGGCTTAATGTCATAGTTGAGCAGCTTGACAGCCCATGCGGCTTTGAATTCGAGCTCAACGGGGAGGTGACAGGCTTTGCCGTAAACAAGGTGGAAAGGAGTGGTCCCGAGAAGCGTTTTGTAGGCGGTCCTGTAAGCCCATATAGCGTCGTCTAGCTTGGAATCCCAGTCCTTCCGAGTTGTACTCACAGTCTTCTGAAGGATGCTCTTGATTTCGCGATTAGATATCTCAACTTGCCCACTCGTTTGCGGATGGTAAGGTGTTGCGACCTTGTGCTTTACACCATTCTTGCGCAATAGATTCTCGAAGATCTTGTTGATGAAGTGAGAGCCTCCATCGCTGATAACAACTCGCGGAACACCAAATCTAGTGAAAATGATAGACTTGAACATCTTAATCACCACCCTTGCATCGTTCGTGGGACTCGCCAATGCCTCAACCCATTTAGACACATAGTCAACAGCCACGAGTATGTACTCATTCCCGAAAGAAGATGGGAATGGTCCCATAAAATCAATCCCCCATATGTCAAAGACCTCCACTTTGAGAATGAAGTTCTGTGGCATCTCATTGCGCTTGCTGATGTTGCCCTGTCGCTGGCATGAATCGCATCTAGAGATAAATGTAGGAAAATCTCAGTTTTTAACTCTTTAAAACTATCAAGTTCCTATTGCCACAAGATCATGTTATTGAATCTATGTCCTCAGATCAAGGATTTACCTGGAAGTTATGCAGCGGAATGATTAGGTAAAACGAGATCTGTAGCGCCTCAAACATTGCGCCTCTATAGCTAGTCCACACGCACACAAGACTAGATCAGGGATGCTAGTGCCTCTGGGAGCTTTTGAGTTTCTGTCTCGACGGTTAGGGTAATCCCTTCCAGTGATTCGTGGCTCTGACTCCTATATATAGGAGTCAAGCACGAAATCCCATAAACCCTTGGATTAACCGGTTTAAATTGAGTCGATAATTCAAACCCGGTATCATTAATCCCGAGTGGTGTCGATCGACACCAATAAGTGGTGTCGATCGACACCCACTTATAAACTCAATATCGACGTGCAACAATTACACATAAATAAGATCATTACTTTAATGATCATTCCCAGTACTTATTATCCAGTTTGCTTAGGTGTGTGACCCTATAGGATCATATGATGTTGGCAATGAGTTTATAACTCATAAATTATAAGCGGCTTCTAGCAAAGTATTATAACTACCCAACATCACATGATAGTCTTATCTCGACTTAACAACTATGTTAGAGTGTATACATGTATGATCTCCAGGACATTCCCTTCAATCTCCCACTTGTACTGGAATCAACTTATTCCAATAATCCATTTGTCGCTATATCTCGATTTAACATAAGGCAAGAGCTCGTGTCATCCTTATAAAGTCAAATCATGTTTGTCAAACTCTGATTTGTACTGATAAAAGCAAACGACTGACTTTCAGCTCGTTTGAGTGTGGCCACACATTTCCTCAGTACCAAATCTCCGATAGGCCCAGAGATATTTATCTCCCGTTATATAGGAGGGACAAATTCCATCTTGTTCCATCCCCTGTTCCTCACGCACTTCATGGCGTGCCCAATCAATGTCTTTATAGTCACCAGTTACGGCTGACGTTTGACAAAGTCAAAGCGAAACAATTCATGTGCAGGAAATCATGATGAACTCAGGTCTAAGGACTATACTCTATAGTCGTAATTAGAAACTCATATGACACTCATATAACAATCTTGTTGAGTTCTCATTAGCGGGTCATGTCCGATACTGTGTTCTCAACACATATCTATGTAATTGACTTTGATACTCCTATCAATGACACCATGAAACTTGGTCATCAGTCACATCACATACTAGTCTCACGCGGTCATTAATGTCCCAATTTAATGACCATTGACCAGGGACCTCAATAATTTATGACATTTATTGTTTATAGGGTTTCATGATCAAATCACGCATTTGATGACCTATAAGAATGTCTCAAATTATTCTGGGACTATTATTTAATTATCTAAACATGCAATTAAATAATACTGAAACAATTTCATTAAATAAAACATAACCCAAGTATGTTTACATGAACATCAAAAACAAAATAAATAACTCCCACTAAAACTAAGATTACTGCTCAAGAAATCTAATTCCCATTGCAGCAACATGACTCTCATGCTTAGGCCGTGGGAGTGGCTTGGTCAGAGGATCAGCAACATTATCGTCCGTCGGGACTCTGCTTATCTTCACATCACCTCTCTCGATAATCTCTCGTATCAAATGATATCTTCTCTCGATGTGTTTGGACTTCTGGTGTGATCTGGGTTCCTTTGCTTGAGCTATGGCTCCATTGTTGTCACACAGCAATGCCACAGGCTCAGATATGCTAGGAATCACGCCGAGTTCAATCATGAACTTTCTGATCCAAACAGCCTCCTTTGCCGCTTCTGAAGCAGCAATGTATTCAGCTTCGGTTGTGGAATCCGCCACGGTGCTCTGATTGGAACTCTTCCAACTAACTGCACCGCCATTCAGACAGAAGACATAACCAGATTGAGATCGGGAATCGTCTCTGTCTGTCTAGAAACTAGCGTCGGTGAATCCACTCAACACAAGCTCATCACATCCACCGTACACCAAGAACTTATCCTTAGTATTTCTCAAATACTTCAGAATTGTCTTGACGGCAGTCCAGTGACTCTCACCGGGATCAGATTGGTATCGGCTTGTCATGCTCAAAGCACATGCGACATCTGGACGTGTACATAGCATGGCATACATGATGGATCCTACTGCAGAAGCATAAGGAATCCTACCCATGCGCTCTCGCTCCGCAGGTGTCGAAGGACACTGCTTCTTGCTAAGAGTGATGCCATGTGACATTGGAAGCAAGCCCTTCTTGGAATCATGCATATTGAACCTATGTAAGACCTTATCGATATAAGTGTCTTGACATAGTCCAATTAGCCTCTTTGATCTATCTCTATAGATTCTTATTCCAAGAATGTACGCAGCTTCTCCCATATCCTTCATCGAGAAGCAACTTCCGAGCCAGGTCTTTACAGACTGAAGCAACGAAATGTCGTTTCCAATAAGGAGTATGTCGTCTACGTATAGCACGAGAAATGCAACTGTGTTCCCGTTAGTCTTCTTGTATACGCATGGTTCCTCCTCGTTCTTGATGAAGTCAAACATTTTGACTGCTTCATCAAAACGGAGGTTCCAACTCCGAGATGCTTGCTTCAATCCATAAATGGATTTATGAAGCTTACATACCTTCCCAGCGTTTTTAGGATCTGTGAAACCTGGAGGCTGTGTCATGTACACATCCTCCTCCAGAATCCCGTTAAGGAAAGCTGTTTTCACATCCATCTGCCAAATCTCATAATCATAATAAGCGGCAGTTGCTAGGAGAATCCGGATAGATTTAAGCATGGCGACTGGGGAATAGGTTTCATCATAGTCAATACCATGAATTTGTTTGAAACCTTTTGCCACCAATCTAGCTTTATAAATTTGAACGTTTCCATCCACATCGATCTTCTTCTTGAAGACCCATTTACACTAGATGGCTTTTACACCATCAGGTGGATCAACCAAAGTCCATACTTGGTTCTGTGACATGGAACCCATTTCAGATCCAGCGGCCTCAAGCCACTTTTCGGAGTCAGGGTCCATCATGGCTTCTTCGAAATTCGCAGGTTCGTCGCTGTCAATGATCAATAGATCATGACAGTGAGTTACGAGAAATCCATATCTCTCGACCTCGTTACGAATCCTTTCGGATCTGCGAACTACAGGCACCACAGGTGCTGGCTCCACAACCTCTTGTGAATCCAACGGCTGTGTTGGCTCCACAACCTCTTGTGAATCCAACGACTGCTCTTCCTCGTTAGGTTGAGCAGTGTCCTGTGACTCTCGAATTTCTTCGAGTTGTACTCTACTCCCACTGTCTTTCTTGGAAAGAAACTCTCTTTCGAGAAAGACACCATTCCGGGCAACAAACACTTTGTTCTCGGATCGGTTGTAGAAGTAGTACGCCTTGGTTTCCCTAGGATAACCTACGAAGTAGCACTTATCAGATTTGGGTGCAAGTTCATCAGTTATCAATCGCTTGACATAAACTTCACAACCCCAAATTTTCAGAAAAGACAGACTTGGAACTTTTCCAGTCCACATCTCATATGGAGTCTTTTCAACTGATTTAGATGGGACTCTGTTTAGCATAAATGCAGACGTCTCAAGAGCATATCCCGAGAAGGATAACGGTAAATCCACATGACTCATCATCGATCGGACCATATCCAATAAAGTCCGATTCCTCCTCTCAGACACACCGTTCCATTGAGGTGTTCCAGGAGGAGTAAGCTGTGAAATGATTCCACAATCCTTAAGATGATCATCGAACTCTTGGCTTAAGTACTCACCTCCACGATCAGATCGAAGAGCTTTAATACTTTTGCCAAGTTGGTTCTGTACTTCATTCTGGAACTCCTTGAACTTTTCAAAGGATTCAGACTTATGTTTCATGAGATAAACATAGCCGTATCTACTGAAATCATCAGTAAATGTAATGAAGTACTTAAAGTTTCCTCTAGCACTAATGCTCATTGGGCCACATACATCGGTGTGTACAAGGCCCAACAAGTCACTGGCCCTTTCATTTCTCTTGTTGAAAGGGGTTTTAGTCATTTTGCCCATTAAGCAGGATTCACATTTCTCAAATGATTCATAATCAAATGAGTCTAAAAGCCCATCACGATGGAGCTTTTGAATCCTCTTTTCATTAATGTGGCCCAAACGACAGTGCCAGAGAAAAGTCGGGTTCGAGTCATTGGTTTTAAACCGTTTGTTAATTATGTTATAGACCGGCATTAATTGGTTGAGAATATAAAGCCCATTCTCGAATGGGGCGCTACCATAGAATATATTATTTCAAATAAAAGAGCAACATTTGTTCTTAATCGAAAATTCAAAACCATTCATGTCTAAAACAGAAATAGAAATGATATTCCTGCTTATCGCAGGTACATAATAGCAATTCTCCAACTCTAAAACCATGCCAGACGGCAAAAACAAATGGTAAGATCCTACGGCTAATGCAGCAACTCTTGCTCCATTCCCAACTCGCAGGTCCACTTGTCCCTTCTTCAGCGTTCTACTGCTGCGCAGGTCCTGCATATTAGTACAAATATGAGCACCACAGCCGGTATCCAATACCCAAGAACTAGAACCTGAATATGAAGCAACATTTACTTCTATAACATAAATACCTTTAAATGTCGTCTCATACGACTTCTTCAGGTTGTTCAGACCTTCCAGGAATTCCTTGCAATTCCTCCTCCAATGCCCCGGCTTCTTGCAATAAAGACAAATGTCAGTATCAGTGGGGCCACGTTTGGGCTTGGAACTCTGCGCAGGCCTGTCCTGATTCTCAACCTGGACAGCCTTGGCCTTTCCCTTGCCTCTAGCGGGTTTCTTAAACCCTTTACCCTTCTGTACCATAAGTACTTCAGGTTTGGCCTTCTTGATGTTGGGCTCTGCCGTCTTGAGCATGCCGTGCAACTCAGTCAAAGACTTTGTCAGATTGTTCATATTGTAGTTTAGAACAAACTGATCAAAGCTAGACGGCAGGGATTGCAGGATGATGTCCGTAGCCAACTCTTGGCAAAGGGGAGAGTCCAGTCGAGCCAGGTTATCAATATAACCCATCATATTAATGACATGAGGACTCACTGGACTGTCCTTTGACAGCTTGCACTCGATGAGAGACTTGACCGTCTGGTACCTCTTGATAAGAGGATTTTGCAATCAAATATCAATTACTCAACCCACTCATGTCATTGTAGTGTTGAGGTTCAATCCACCTAGGAAGTTAACACACTAAAGATGCAGGAAATTTCTCAATCCAAGTGCAATCTTATTTTGGTTTTAGTGACTTAACTAACAAGAAACTAAGTAACCTCAAGGTAAACAAGATAAAAGCAAGTAATCTAACAAACAAATAAGTTGCAAATATTAAACAAGTGATTCAAACAGAAACAGAATGATTTATAGAAAAGCAGAGCAATAGCAAAAGATTAAGATTAAGATTCATATTTAAAAGCATTAGACCCTGGGATTAGGTTTTAAGACTTTGGATGATCTTTTGGAGACTAAAGGGTAACTAGGAGCCTTACTAGATCATTCTAAACTAAGAACACAATGGTGCATTGATTCACTCTCATGACATCAATCCTATACTATCAAGCAGTTTGTAACTCAATTCTCATTGGAAACTACAAGATAATATGCATTCAATCAAGTCTCTTCTAGTCTATCCAGCAACCTAGCATCAACTCTCATTGGCTAAGTGAGTACTAGACTCTCCAAGAATCAGTTCTAGCACTTTGAACACTTTTGATGTACAAAGATGCCTAAGATCATAGTTCTAAGCAATCAAGACTTATAACTATGGTTCAATCCACTCTAGGAGAAGAAATAACTTAGAAACCTCTAATCAAACTCTAAACTCCTTCAGATCATCCTTGGTCAACCCATCCCAGAATCTAATTAAGAAACTACTCCATACTAGAACAAGTTAAACTCAAGTAATCAAGAAAGAAGACATGATCATAGAAAATATGAGATGATAAAAAGAAGATTTAATGATTCATACAAAGATAAGAATCTAGATGTTGTTCTACAATACAAAGCTTAGTTTTTCAGATCTAAAAACATCCTCTCCTCATAATGGTCGAAATCCAGGCTTTTTAAAAGGGTGAGAGAACACTTTTTGGGAGTTGGTATAGTGGAAAACAGGCTGTTTAGTGAGTGGGATGCTCGTAGCGACTTGATCCAGGCGCTATTTCCAGTCGCTGCGAGTTCTTGATTTTGTAGCGACCGAAATCGAGTCGCTAGGACAAGTCGCTATGGGTTCTTGATTTTGTAGCGACCGAAATCGAGTCGCTAGGACAAGTCGCTATGGACTCTTCTTCTCGAGCTTCATCTTCTTAGCGACTCGATCACGTCGCTATATCCAGGCGCCATATAAACGCTGTAATGTTTTAAACTTCGTAGCGAGAGGATCAAGTCGCTATATCTGGTCGCTATCTACGGTTGATTTGTAGCGACCCAAATCCACACGCTACATCCAGTCGCTACAGTGACTCCGAGTTGTTTTCTTTGTTTTCTTGACTTATCTCTTCTTGACTCCCCCCAATTCCACAATGCAGCTACTCCAGAACCTGATTGGGACAACGTACACAAATGCAATCCTAAACAAACCTAAATGCAACTAAAATGATCAAAAAGAGGTGAGAAAACATGATTAAAAACATGAAAATTCTATAAACATCACCTCTCAGTGCGAGCCTGCTCCTGAAACATAGATTTCAGGGTTGTGATCATCTCGATCAGTGACCCCACGTTCTCGAACTGCTTCTGCAGTTCCGAGTTCATCGTGGCCAGCATCAGACAAATCACATTTGTCACATCATCCGAATGCTTTTCCCATTTGTCCTTTTCTGCATTGGGAGCATTGGATCTCGGCTTTTCAGGAAGAGGCCTTTCGAGGACATAGTCCTTCTTTTCCTGTCTGAGAACTATTCTCAGATTCCGATACCATTCCAAGAAGTTGGATCCTTTCAACTTTTCCTTCTCAAGGACGGATCTCAACGTGAATGAGTTTGTGTTGTTGGTTGACATAGCTGAATCAAGAAAAGAAGAGAGTTTAATTAGTTTTGATGTTTCAAAGATTGAGAAATCTTAACAATTAAGAAAACTCACATTATATTCTAATTTAATTTTCCTCTAATAGAATATAATGATCCAAGATCCATATTTCACTGAAAACTGAGTGAGCTTTGGCTCATCGCCCAGACTTCAGTTATTTAGGTAAGCAACTCATTTGCTAATCATATCCAATATGACTCTTGTCTCGGATTGACATCTTATATCACAACCGATCATATGTCTCTAGGCCCAAAACCATTTTGATGGCCCAGTCAAGCAAACCAATCTTTGAGTCATGTAGTATCACGATTACCACCTGCCGTACTCGTGTAGTTGCGAACGCCTTGCTTTGGCAAGCCCATCACACAACAAAACAAGTCTTGGCAGTTGACAAGAACTGGGAAGACATGAAATGCTTGATATTATGTTTGAGGAATGAAACATAACTCTCAATACATATCATATATGTGTTGAGAAAGATTAGACTTAATATTCACACAAAATCTTTTAATCTAATTAAATTGATTAAGGTTGGAACTCCGAATCTGTGCTGGTGTCGATCGACACTCGCTTGGTGTCGATCGACACCACATAATTCGATACGCGAGAAACCAGTCGATCAATGTAATCGCGGTTAAAGACTAACCCGATTAAACCAATCAATTTCGGTTCAATCCAATCGAACCGGTGATGGTTAACTCGGGTGTCGATCGACACAACTCTTGTGTCGGTCGACACCAGCTAACCGGTTCAATCGTGATGAAATCGATTAAACCCGATTAGACCGATCGAACCAGTCTGGTCCAATCCAATTGAACCGACCGAGATCGACGCGTGTCGATCGACACCGCCCTGGAATCGATCGACACTGCGATTTCCGGAACGTTGATCGATCGATCGACACTTAAAGTTTTCGATGCGAGGAAACCCGGTGTCGATCGACACACAGCCGCGCAGAAACCCTAATTCTCTCTTTTTATCAAAACGTTTTTGACACAAAAGATCTAACATGCGATTCCTAATGATTTCAAAACTCAAATTCGAATTCATTACAAAAACAAAGCATGTTACAGATTCAATTAAACATATGGCTCTGATACCACTATAGGAAAATCTCAGTTTTTAACTCTTTAAAACTATCAAGTTCCTATTGCCACAAGATCATGTTATTGAATCTATGTCCTCAGATCAAGGATTTACCTGGAAGTTATGCAGCGGAATGATTAGGTAAAACGAGATCTGTAGCGCCTCAAACGTTGCGCCTCTATAGCTAGTCCACACGCACACAAGACTAGATCAGGGATGCTAGTGCCTCTGGGAGCTTTTGAGTTTCTGTCTCGACGGCTAGGGTAATCCCTTCCAGTGATTTCGTGGCTCTGACTCCTATATATAGGAGTCAAGCACGAAATCCCATAAACCCTTGGATTAACCGGTTTAAATTGAGTCGATAATTCAAACCCGGTATCATTAATCCCGAGTGGTGTCGATCGACACCAATAAGTGGTGTGGATCGACACCCACTTATAAACTCAATATCGACGTGCAACAATTACACATCAATAAGATCATTACTTTAATGATCATTCTCAGTACTTGTTATCCAGTTTGCTTAGGTGTGTGACCCTATAGGATCATATGATGTTGGCAATGAGTTCATAACTCATAAATTATAAGCGGCTTCTAGCAAAGTATTATAACTACCCAACATCACATGATAGTCTTATCTCGACTTAACAACTATGTTAGAGTGTATACAAGTATGATCTCCAGGACATTCCCTTCAATAAAGCGCTGAGCATCTTTAAACATTGTTGGCCACCAATATCCAGCTTGCAGAACCTTGGAGACCATCTTGAAAGTAGCGAAGTGTCCGGCATAGGAAGAGCCATGACAGTGAAACTGAATCTCCGGTATCTCCTCCTCAGCCATGCAACGTCTGAATACTCCATCTGGGCAATGCTTGTACAGGTACGGCTCATCCCAGAAGTAATGGCGAATATCTTTTATGAATTTCTTCCTTTTGTTGTCCACAAAACCGTGAGGTTCTAGATCAGCAGCTAGGTAATTTGCAATCTCACCAAACCAAGGAATCTGAGGATGTTGGCTGCTTTCGGTTTGGTTGCAGAATTTGGACTGAGCAGGTGCTCGCTGGGTGGGAGCATGTGCTTCCTCGATTTGGAATGTTCCCATCGAGTAAACCTGTTCTTTAGGGAGGCTGTCATTGAGTGGGAGTTCTTCATCAATCCTCATCCTAGATAAATGGTCGGCAGCTCCATTATCTATTCCCTTCTTGTCTTTGATCTCCAGGTCGAATTCTTGAAGTAGGAGAATCCACCTAAGTAGCCGCGGCTTAGCATCTTTCTTGGTCAGCAGATACTTGAGTGCTGCATGATCAGTATGAACTATAACCTTTGATCCAACGAAAAGGCGAAGACGACGGCCAGAAGCTCCTTTTCTGTCGTAGCATACTTGCACTAAGCATCATCCAATGTGCGACTGGCGTAGTAGATAACGTGGAGCTTCTTGTCTTTCCTCTGGCCGAGAACTGCACCAACAGCATAGTCGCTAGCATCCGTCATAACCTCGAAAGGTAGGCTCCAATCTGGTGGCTGCACAATGGGTGCGCTGACCAATGCTCCTTTGATCGTATGAAAAGCCTCAATACAGTTGCTATCAAATTCGAACTTCACCTCCTTGCACAACAGCCTCGTGAGGGGTCTAGCTATCTTTGAAAAATCCTTGATGAACCTGCGATAGAAGCCTGCATGCCTCAGAAAGCTGCGGATTCCCTTGACAGAAGTAGGTGGTTGTAGGTTCATCATAACCTCGATCTTAGCTTTATCCACTTCGATGCCCTCTTCTGATATGCGATGCCCAAGTACAATCCCATTCCTGGCCATGAAGTGACACTTCTCCCAATTTAGAACAAGGTATTTTTCCTCACATCGCTGAAGTACCCTGCATAGATTAGATAAACAGTGAGAGAAAGAGTCTCCATACACCGAAAAATCATCCATGAACACCTCCATTATGTCTTCGATCAAGTCGGTAAAAATGGACATCACGCATCGCTGAAAAGTTGCCGGAGCATTGCACAATCCGAATGGCATGCGCCGGTAAGCGAATGTGCCATAAGGACATGTGAATGTTGTCTTCTCCTGGTCGTCTGGATGGATGGGGACCTGAAAGAAACCTGAGTAACCATCTAAAAAACAGTAGTATGGACGGTTAGCAAGTCTTTCAAGCATCTGATCAATAAAGGGCAAAGGGAAGTGATCCTTGCGAGTTGCAGCATTCAGTTTACGATAATCTATGCACATTCTATGGCCAGTTATGGTCCTAGTCGGTATCAGTTCATTCCTATCATTCTTTATTACAATGATTCCACCTTTCTTAGGAACTACATGAACTGGACTAACCCAATAACTATCAGAAATAGCATAAATTACACCGGCTACTAGAAGTTTCATTATCTCCTTTTTAACAACATCTTTCAGATTCGGATTCAACCTCCTTTGATATTCTATAGAACTCATTGATTCATTTTCTAGATGTATCATATGCATGCAAAGATCAGGGGAGATGCCAGTGATATCATCGAGTGAATACCCTATAGCCTTTCTATACTTCCTAAGCTCGCATAAAAGTAAAGCTACTTCCAAATTATTCAAATCAGCATTCACAATCACCGGTTAAGTTGAGTTCATTCCAAGGAATGCGTACCTGAGCCCGGCTGGAAGAGTTTTGAGCTCGAGTTTAGGTGCTTTCAATTCGCTCCAATGGCTGTCTATCGGGTCAAGTGGCGGAGTGGGTGCTCCGTCTGTTTCTGCCAGTTATCCTCATCATCTAGGCTCGTGTACGCTACCATTTGCTCCATTCTTTGGCTGGAATCCAGCATCTTGGCTCAGGAAACCATGCTCTCTTTCAGCTAGAGTTAGGGCGGTTTCAAGAGGATCCGGGCACAGAAACTCTTCAGCTGCCTCATCATATACATCATCCACACCTTCCACAGTGAAGGTCTGTCCATCCACCATCGGTTTCTTCAACAATTTATCCATCTCGAATGACATTACCATGTCGCCTAGCTGAAGGTCAATCACTCCATTCTGTACATCGATTATTGCACCAGCTGTGCATAAGAATGGCCGGCCAAGAATCAGAGGGTCTTTCGGTTCTTCTTCAAGCTCTAGAACCACAAAATCAGCTGGGATGAGTGTGTCTCCAATTCGCGCATGAAGATCTTCTAACATACCGACCGGAAGCTTTGTTGATTTGTCTGCGAAGACCAATGAGATGCGCGTGGGTTTGAAATTTGTGAACCCTAACCGTTTTGCCACAGAGTATGGCATGAGGTTGACACTGGAACCGAGATCGCACAGAGATCATGCGAATGTCATGGGGCCGATCTTGACTGATAAAACGAATCTGCCAGGATCGCTTCTCTTCTTAAGGACCTTGTTCTGCAGAATAGCACTGCACTCTTTGGAGACTACCATCACGTTTTCCTCCTCAGCTACTTTTCCGGAGACTAGGTTTTTCACGTACCGTTTGAGAGCCGGTATCATCTGAACGACATCTGTGAGAGGCAGCTTTACGGTTAGGTCTCTGAGCATCTCTCTGCATTTAGCATCCTCTAAGTCCTTGCGAGACTTCTTGGGTGGTACAGGGTATGGGACCTTGGGTTTGTATACCCTTGCTTCTGGATTGCTGGCCAAAGTTGTTGGAGTTTCTCGGTTGAGCATGTCCTCGGTTGACGGACCAGGGTGCTCGGTTGTCGCTTCTTTTCCTTTTGACGATCCGGAAGTTGTTTCCGAATTTAATGTTTTCCCGCTCCTTAGCTCGATGGCGTTGACAAACTCCTTCCTAGGTGCTTCAGCTTTTCCAGGCAGAGTCCCTGGTGTTCTTTTTATAGACTCGGCGGTTTGTGCAATCTGAACATCCAGTTGCTTCATGTGGGTCCATACAACCTCATACTTCCCATTAAGATCAACATACATAGTGTCAACTTTGGAGTTGATCTCTGCTTCTGCCTTTTGTTGACTCGCCATCAGCTGCTGCATCATGTTCTTCAGCTCGTCTTGGGAGCCGGTTGCTAAAGATGAAGGCTGCGAGTTTGTGAAAGGCTGGGGCTGCGAGTTTGTGAAAGGCTGCCTTGGCTGATTCCCTCCTTGGAAACGGTTCTGATTAGGAACGAATGGCCGGTTCTGGTAGTTGTTGGAGTAGTTCTTCTGAAAACCCATTTGTGACTGATTTCCTTGCTTAGAATAAGTCTGATCTTGCGGATTTTCCACATTGGTGCTCCCATCACATAATTCACCTCCATCTGATCATTCCCGGTTTCTTCCTCATAGGCTTGAACGATAGGTGCTTCCCCATTCTCGTCCACAAAGTGGACTGACTTCTGGTTCTTTTTTAGCAAAAGGTTAACCATGGCTGCGAGCTCATCAATCTTCTTGGAGTCCACACTGTTGACCTTCTTTCTGTCGTACTCCGGGCTTCTCGATCAGCTCCAGAGCTCCTTCCTTTGACTTAGTGTAGAAGTCACCGTTACTAGCTGCATTCAGGGCGTTTCTGTAGTCCCAATCTAATCCGTCATAGAAGGTGCTGAGCAGCTGCTCATCACTAAACCCATGGTGAGGGCACTCACGCTTGTGCTCCTTAAACCGTTCCCATGCTTCATTGAAGGATTCGCCGGACTGTTGCTCGAACGAGGAGATCTTGTTCCTCAAGGCTGCGGTCTTGGATTTCGTGCAGAACTTATCCAAGAAGGCTGCTCGCGCATTAGCCCAAGTCGGTAGAGAGCCTAGTGGTAAAGATTTTAACCACTGTGATGCTTTTCCCGTAAGAGAGAAGGGGAAAAGCTTGCATTTCAAGAAATCTGGAGGCACACCATTGGAGCCGGTTGTGCTACAGATCTCTTCGAAGTTCTCGATGTGATATATCGGAATCTCAGCAGGCAGACCGTGGAACAGGTGTTGCTTCACGAGGGCGATCATTTGAGGCTTGATTTCGGAATCTTACCTCTGGATGGTAGGGGTAACGATCGCAGATCGATCCTGGTAGTATGCGTGAGCCGCATCTTTGTCCCCGAAAGCAGGTTGTGCAACGAGTTGCCTCTCTTGTTGCAAACGAAGCTGCTCCATGGTTGTCTGGAGTTGTTGCAGCTGAGCTGCGATGTCTACTTGTCCACCCATCTCTGACTTGGCGGTGTCAGATGTTTCTGCTTCTTTAACGGGTGTGTTGCGTCTTCTGTTTCTTCGTTCTATCCTTGCTAGCTCGTCGTTTGTTAAGCTAAGAAGATCCTTGTTTTTGCTCCTCGTGCTCCTTGTGGACGTGCACCTGAAACACAAAAACAAAGAAGAAAAGAAAACAGGTTCAGTAAAGTTCTTAGGCTAATAATTCAGCCGTAAACCAAAAGTGAAAATTTGGTCCCCGACAACGGCGCCAAAAACTTGATACACGAGTTTTAAACCCTTATTTCCTACTGCAAGTGCATAGCATACGAAGTAGTATTTAGGGGTCGATCCCACGAAGACCAGTTTCACACTTTGATCTAATGAGCTAAATCAAAAGCTAAGACAATTCAATTATGTTTTTGGTTTTGTAAATAGTAAGTAATAAAAGCAAATTCGGTTGTAAAGATAATGTTAAACAATCGTTAGGTCAAGGAATATCACAGGAGATTCAGAGTAAAGGATCAAACAACTATTCAGGTAATAATTAAGCACAAGTCTAGAACTCAAACATAAAGATAATATCAATTCACTCTCGTGGTACCAATATCTTTGTCTATCAACCAAGAATTCCTAACTCTCGCTGGTACTAGAAATCGTAGACAAGCTTTAAGATCAGGTTTAATATGTTCACAATTCTCCAATACATCTACTCTCGCATGTAATGAATAAATTGCTCACCAATTTTCTTTCTAGCAACCTAGCAACTCTCGCTGTCTAAGTTAACCTGACATCAATGAATCAAGTGATCAATTCGATCCAAGCATTAAGGATAACAAGGGTGAAGACATCGATTTGAATAGCCTATTTGTGTTTAACCCTAAAGCTCATGAATTCCTTTGACAAACCTTAACCTAACTAAGAGATCTACTCAGACATAATTAAAGAAGAAGAAAACAAAGAGATTATAGAGTTCATCATAAGAGCTTGAATAGATAATAAAAGCTGAAAGTAACTTAATAAGATTTTGAACAAAGTGCAAATATAGATAACAAAAGCTGGAAATAAACTTATGAGAACTTGATTAAAGCATAAAGATAGATAATAAGAACTGAAAGTAAAACTTGATCAAAGCATAAAATGTTTAAAGCCTAAAAGAAACTAATAAGAACTTGATAAAAACATAAACATTAAAGCTTAAAAGAGAAGAGAAGCAATGTTTAGAAGCTAGAGAAGAGTGGGAGAAGAAGATGGTGTGTTTTGAAGAATCATGAGTGAGTCCATTATATAGGCCAAGGTGTAGGGGAGTAGGTAAGACGGGGAGCGACCGTTCTGTAGGAGAACGGTCGTTCTGTAGGAGAACGGTCGTTCTGAGAGGTCGATCGTAGTAGGTGGGTGTTGGTGAGTTGGGGAACGGTTGTTCTCCGTAGAGAACGGTCGTTCTCTAGGTGGTCGATCGCGAAGCAGGTGAGATGGGGAACGATCGTTCCTTGGTGAGAACGGTCGTTCTGCACTCTTGTCGGCAGGGTAGGTGAGATGGGGAACGACCGTTCTGTTGAGGGAACGGTCGTTCTGAATGGTCGTTCTACTCCAAGAACGGTCGTTCTTCAGTTGGTCCTTTTCTCGTGTTTTTCCACATTAACTCGACTCGAACATGTCCGTAAACGCCAAACTCCGTCGGAGCTCCATAAAATCTGTAAAAAGACTCGAAACAATAGAAAAGACTCGAAAAACTAACGAAAGATGCAAATCAAAACTCAAACCGAATACTAAAAACAAATCAAAATATGTTAAAAATACATAATATCAATATGAAATATTATTAATCCTGCGATATTACGCAGGTACCATCCTAGTTTATAATAAAGTAGTAGACTTATTTCTTTTCGCCGTTGAAATAAATAATAAAAGAGCTCTAAATTTTTTGTTGTTGCCGAAGCATCACCACCAGCCCTCGCCAAGGGAATCCACTGATATATCATGATTTTTAATGTTTTTTGCTATGATATAAGTTGTATTTATAGAGTTTTTTTTTGTTTAGAGTCTTTTATAGTCATTTGCAGGTTTAGGGACGTTTGGAACTTATTTGGAGATTATAGATCATTCAGGAGTTAAGTAGGAAGCTGTGCTGAAGAATTCAACTCGGAGACAAATTTTAGAGATGGTGTCGGTCGTCACCAATTCCTGACGGCAATTTAAAGACGCGTTTTCCAGGCTTTGCAGAGTTGCAAACAGATCCCTGGAGCTCCTAATATTTACAATTAAGTGTCAAACGTGTTTTCCATATCTTTGGACTATTTATTAGTTTTGTAAGGTCAATGTTTAGACTAATCTTGATTCTAAGCTTTATCGAGAGAGATTTGTAGCAGAGTTTTGTAGAGAAGAATCTAGACTCATTCAGAGAAGATTCAGAACTCCCTTGATTCTATATTGATTTCTTGTATGCAATCTTCTTCAATCATGTTTATTGTTTCAATCTCTATGTCTGAGTAGTTTGCTAGTTAGGTTTAGGGTTTCTCATTAGGGATTTCATGGATTGTTAAGTTGATTGGTTAGTTAAGGATTCTGGAACACTAGTTTTTCATCTACGTTGTAATTAATGCTTGATCTGAACTGACGAGTTAAATTATTAATCATAGGTTGATTCTCGCAATGAAAGTTGGTTAATTAGCTAGAAAGAACCTTATATGAGCAAAATACCTATCTGCAAAGGAATTTGATTTACGGATTTTGTGAACTTATCGAACCTGAGATTATTGCATGTTTATAGTTTAGAACTCCCAAAGAAATTTGGTTTTTTAGGTTTTAGACATAGATAGTTTTCGCAGCGCCAGCTGGTTCACTGTATCATTGTGTTTCGAATTCTAGAACATAGCAGAATCATGATTGACTGATTAGCTTGCATTCCTGATTTGCTGAGAATTCCTTGAGCCTGACTTTTTTTCCATCTGATTTACAACCGGTTTTACTAAATTGTTTTCACTACATTTATTCTCGTTTAGCTTAATTCAAAAACCAATAATCTATTGTGTGATCTTGAGTCTCTGTGGAATTTGACCCTTACGTACTAAAATCGATCTCCTAATTTGGAGAGTAGCTCAAGGGTATATTTGAGCATATCACCCACACCGCTTTTAACCGGCGCCTTAGACCCCTCCAAAACTGCAAAACTTTGATGGAGATAAAGTGATACACGAGTTTTAAACCCTTATTTCCTACTGCAAGTGCACAGCATACGAAGTAGTATTTAGGGGTCGATCCCACGAAGACCAGTTTCACACTTTGATCTAATGAGCTAAATCAAAAGCTAAGATAATTCAATTTTGTTTTTTGTTTTGTAAATAGCAAGTAATAAAAACAAAATCGGTTGTAAAGATAATATTAAACAAGCGTTAGGTCAAGGAATATCGCAGGAGATTCAGAGCGAAGGATCAAACAACTATTCTGGCAATGGTTAAGCATAAGTCTAGAACTCAAACACTAAGATAATATCGATCCACTCTCGTGGTATCAATAACTTTGTCTAGCGACCTAGAAATCCTAACTGTCACTGGTACTAGAAATCGCAAACAAGCATTAAGGATAGGTTCGATTTGTTCACAATTCTCCACTACATCTACTGTCGTAGGTAATGAATAAATTGCTCACCAATGTTTATTCTAGCAACCTAGCAAGTGTCGTTGTCTAAATTAACCTAAGATCATGAATCAAGCGGCCAGTTTAACTCAAGCAATAAGATCAACAAGGATGAAGACTATCGATTCTATTTACCTATTTGTGTTTAACCCTAAAGCTCATGAATTCCTTTGACAAACCTCAACCTAACTAAGATATCTACTCAGACATATTTAAAGAAGAAGAAAACATAGAGATTATAGAGTTCATCATAAAAGCTTGAATAGATAACGAAAGCTGAAAATAACTTAATAAGAACTTGAACAAAGCATAAATATAGATAATAAGAACTGAAAGTAAAACTTAATTAAACCATAAATGTTTAAAGCTTAAAAGAAACTAATAAGAACTTGATAAAAACATAAACATTAAAGCTTAAAAGAGAGAAGAAGCAATGTTTAAAAGCTAGAGAAGAGTGGGAGAAGAAGATGGTGTGTTTTGAAACATCAAGAGTGAGTTCTATATATAGGCCAAGGTGTAGGGTAGGTGAAGTAAGGAACGGTCGTTCTGATGGGAGAACGATCGTTCTCCGTGGTCGATCGAAGTAGGTGGTTGTAGGTGAGATGGGGAACGATCGTTCTTGGTGGAGAACGGTCGTTCCATGCTTGGTTGTTGGTGGAGTAGGTGAGGTGTGGAACGATCGTTCTCTTCAGGAAACGGTCGTTCCTTTGCATTTGTCGACAAGGTTGGTCTTGAGGGGAACGACCATTCTGTAGGGGGAACAATCGTTCTCCATGGTCGTTCTCCCTTAGAACGGGCGTTCTCTTCAGTTGGTCCTTTTCTCGTGTTTTCCACATTAAATCGACTCGAACATGTCCGTAAACGCCAAACTCCATCGGAACTCCATAAAATCTGTAAAAAGACTCAAAACAAAAGAAAAGACTCAAAAAGCTAACGAAAGATGCAAATAAAAACTCAAACCGAATACTAAAAACGAATCAAAATACGTTAAAAACACATAATATCAACTCCCCCCAACTAAAACCTTTGCTTGTCCCCAAGCAAAACCAGAGATCTTATAAAGAGGAGAGGTTAGAAAAATGTGTGAGACTTGTAAAACTTATAGGACCATACTCTAAATCAATTGCCCGTAAACCGCATTCGCAAGGTTCAGATCAAACCGTACTTCATTGTACTTCTCCATAACCGTAGTAAATAAGTGAAATCTCATGATCAAGCAGAACTCAATATTTAAATTATCAAATGCGTGTACTCTCACAAAGGGAATATCTAACACGTTATGGTCTAGGTATCAAGGTTGGTATTTGGTGGCTCAAGTGTTTCGGTTTCTTTTAGCAGTAAAAACGGATGCAAATCATTATGCAAAATCACAGTGAGACACGAACCAATTAGGAGGTACACAACTCTCCTTAACTCTAATCCTTCTACCCTTATTTAACAAAGTCACAAACAAGAACATGATTTCTTTTAACGTTTCAGGAAATTTAAAGATATTACCTTGACTTTCCCGGTTCCTTCTGTTTTATTTATTTTTTTATTTATTTTTTTTTATTTCGGAGAATGGAACCGGTTAGTCTCTAAGATCTGCATCAAAATAATTTCAACGATGTAAGCTTATTTCTTGAATGTGAATACAAACTTCTTCCCAAAAAGTTCATCCTCTTTTGAAACGAAAATTTTCGATGAATATATTCTAAAAGAGATCACTTTTCTAGACACATCCCATGAGTTTAATCAGAAAGGGACCACCTATCTAGACACAGTCCTAAAGAAAAGCTGTATCGGTCCGTATACTCCATAGTTTTTGCACATGAATGCAATACTGTAAACGAAAATAAGTGGGTTTCAACATGGAAATGGTAAGGGTGTGGTACTAGACTAAGGATAAGTCTAGCCATTTGAAGTTTGCAAAGATTGGTAGAAATGATGCAAAGAAAACTCCAAATGTAAAATCCAATACAAGATTATCAACCCCCTAAGTGAGATAAATTAAGTCCATATTAAGTTCCAATAATTCGATTAAGTTCAGATGATTTGAGAAATTCACTAAATGATTAAGTTATGGATTTTTCTGCGTTTCCAAACTATCCTCAAACAATGCTAAACAGTCGTAAGGCAATGACATCGAATATGTTGCAATTCGAAAAAGTTTAACAAATTCACACAGTGTTTTGACTCGATAAATTTTTTTTTTTTTTTTTTTGAAAATCTAAACACACCAAAATAAAACATAAGAAATAAACATCCATAAAACACACCGTTAGTATACAAATGAATCCCTCCCCCATACTTGTTTTTAACCGTCCTGGTTGAAACAAAACTGAAAGAAAAACCCGTAAAATAAGAGTGTCATGAAAAGAAAAAATAAAAATAAAATAAAAAAATGGATATAACAAGGGTGATAGAAATAACCACAAGCTCAGTGGTCTCTGGTGGAGATATCGGTGTTGCTCTCTCTCCTTCATCCGCTCAACCGATCTTGTTTCGCCTTGGTCCTCCTCTCATGGTCATCGCTGGAGTCTTCGCTGTCATCTCCTCGTGTCTGCGAACCTGATGCACAAGTGATATTATGTGTTTTTAACGTATTTTGATTCTTTTTTAGTATTCGGTTTGAATTTTGATTTGCATCTTTCGTTAGTTTTTCGAGTCTTTTCTTTTGTTTTGAGTCTTTTACAGATTTCATGGAGTTCCGAAGGAGTTTGGCGTTTACGGAGATGTTCGAGTCGGGAAAACACGAGAAAAGGACAAAGTGAAGAACGACCGTTCTTTGAGAAGAACGACCAGATAAGAACGACCGTTCCCCCAAGGGAACGATCGTTCTCCATTTCACCAACCTTGCCGACAAGCAGAGGAACGACCGATCCATGCAAGGAACGACCGTTCCCGGTCTCACCTACTTCACCAACAACCATGCACGGAACGACCGTTCTCCACCTAGAACGATCGTTCCCAGCTCACCTACTTCACCTACTTCGATCGACCAGGAGAACGATCGTTCTACACCAAGAACGACCGTTCCCCGCTTCACCTACTCCCCTTCACCTTGGCCTATATAATGGACTCACAACATCACTCTCAAATCACACCTTCTTCCTCCTCCTCTCTTCTCTAGCTTCAAAGCATAGCTTCTTCTTTAGTTTTAAGTTTTATGTTTATGCTTTTATCTAGTTCTTGTTAAGTTTCTTTTAAGCTTTAATCTTATGCTTTTAATCTTATGCTTTACTTTCAGTTCTTATCTTTATGCTTAATCAAGTTTTACTTTCAGTCTTTATATTTATGCTTTACTTTTAGTCTTTATATTTATGCTTTACTTTCAGTTATTTATATTTATGCATTACTTAAGTTCTTATTAAGTTATTTTCAACTTTCATTATCTATTCAAGCTTTTATTATGAACTATAATCTCTTTGTTTTCTTCTTTAATCATGTCTGAGTAGATCTCTTAGTTAGGTTAAGTTTTTCAAAGGAATTCATGAGCTTTAGGGTTAAACACAAATAGGCTATTCAAATCAGTATCTTCACCCTTGTTGTTCTTAATGCTTAAATCGAATTGATCATTTGATTTTATGATATGAGGTTAATTTAGACAACGACAGTTGCTAGGTTGCTAGAATAAACATTGGTGAGCAATTTAACCATTACCTACGACAGTAGATGTAGTGAGAATTGTGAACAAATCGAACCTATCCTTAATGCTTGTTTACGATTTCTAGTACCAACGACAGTTAGGATTTCTAGATCGTTAGACAAAGTTATTGATACCACGACAGTGGATTGATATTATCTTTATGTTGAGTTCTAGACTTGTGCTTAAACACTGCCTGAATAGTTGTTTGATCCGTCGCTCTGAATCTCCTGCGATATTCCTTGACCTAACGCCTGTTAAAATTATCTTACAACCGATTTCACTTTCATTATTAGTTAATAAAAAAACCAAAAACATATTTGAATTGTCTTAGCTTTTAATTTAGCTCAATATATCAAAGTGTGAAAACTGGTCTTCGTGGGATCGACTCCTAAATACTTTCGTATGCTGTGCACTTGCAGTAGGAAATAAGGGTTTAAAACTCGTGTATCAAGTTTTTGGCGCCGTTGCCGGGGACCAAATTTTTCGCCTTTGGTTTACGGTTAAATTATCAGACTAAGAACTTTACTAAACTCGTTTTCTTTTCTTCTTTGTTTTTGTGTTTCAGGTGCATGTCCCCAAGGAGCACAAGGAGCAGAAACAACGAGGATCTTGTTAGCTTATCAAACGAGGAGTTAGCAAGAGCAGAACGAGGGAACAGGCAGAGACGTAACATACCTGTTCCGGAACCAGAAACAACTGACACCGCCAACTCAGATATGGGCGGACAAGCAGACATAGCAGCTCAGCTGCTACAACTTCAGACAGCATGGAGCAGCTTCGCATGCAACAGGAGAGGCAACTCATTGCACAACCTGCCTTCGGAGACAAAGATGCGGCTCACACATACTATCAGGATCGATCTGCGATCGTTACCCCGACCATCCAGAGGCAAGATCGAAATCAAACCTCAAATGATCGGCCTCGTGAAGCAACACCTGTTCCACGGTCTGCCTGCTGAGATTCCGATGGATCACATCGAGAACTTTGAAGAGATCTGTAGCACGACCGGCTCCAATGGTGTGCATCCAGATTTCCTGAAGTGCAAGCTTTTCCCTTTCTCTCTTACGGAAAAGCATCACGGTGGTTAAAATCTTTACCACCAGGCTCTCTACCGACTTGGGCTAGTGCACGAGCAGCCTTCTTGGATAAGTTCTACACGAAGTCCAAGACCGCAGCCTTGAGGAACAAGATATCCTCATTCGAGCAACAGTCCGGCGAATCCTTCAATGAAGCATGGGAGCGTTTTAAGGAGTACAAGCGCGAGTGCCCTCACCACGGTTTAGTGACGAGCAGCTGCTCAGCACCTTCTATGACGGAGTAGATTGGGACTACAGAAATGCCCTGAACGCAGCTAGTAACGGTGACTTCTACACTAAGTCAAAAGAAGGCCCTGGAGCTGATCGAGAACCTAGCCGCAAGTTCCAGCAACAAAAGCCCGGAGTACGACAGAAAGAAGGTCAACAGTGTGGACTCCAGGAGATTGATGAACTCTCTGCCATGGTTAACCTTTTGCTAAAAAAGAACCAGAAGTCAGTCCACTTTGTGGACGAGAATGGGGAACACCTATCGCTCAAGCCTACGAGGAAGAAACGGGAATGATCAGATGGAGGTGAATTATATGACGGGACAAAGTTTCGGGCAGAACCGCGGTTTCAACAACCAAGGCTTCAACACTCATCCAAACCTGTCCTACAGGAGCACCAATGTGGAGAATCCGCAGGATCAGGTATATCCTAAGCAAGGAGGAAATCAGCCACAGATGGGCTTTCAGAAGAACTACCCCAACAACTACCAGAACCGGTCATTCGTTCCAAATCAGACCGTTTCCAAGGAGGAATCAGACAAGGCAGCCTTTCACAAACTCACAGCCCCAGCCTTTCACAACCAGCAGCCTTCATCTTCAGCAACCGGCTCCCAAGACGAGCTGAAGAACATGATGCAGCAGATGATGGCGAGTCAACAAAAGGCGGCAGCAGAGATCAACTCCAAAGTTGACACTATGTATGGTGATCTTAGTGGAAATAGAGGCTGTATGGACCCACATGAAGCAACTGGATATTCAGATTGCACAAACCGCCGAGTCTATAAAAAGAACACCTGGAACTCTGCCTGGAAAAGCTGAAGCACCTAGGAAGGAGTTTGTCAACGCCATCGAGCTAAGGAGCGGAAAACATTGAATTCGGAAACAACTTCCGGATCGGCAAAAGGGAAAGAAGTGACAACCGAGCACACTGGTCCGTCAACCGAGCACATGCCCAGCCAAGAAACTCCAACAACTTCGGCCAACAATCCAGAAGCAAGGGTATACAAACCCAAGGTCCCATACCCTGTACCACCCAAGAAGTCTCGCAAGGACTTAGAGGATGCTAAATGCAGAGAGATGCTCAGAGACCTAACCGTGAAGCTGCCCCTCACGGATGCCGTTCAGATGATACCTGCTCTCAAACGGTATATGAAAACCCTAGTCTCCGGAAAAGTAGCTGAGGAGGAAAACATGATGGTAGTCTCCAAAGAATGCAGTGCTGTTCTGCAGAACAAGGTCCTTAAGAAGAGAAGCGATCCTGGGAGATTCGTTTTATCAATCAAGATCGGCCCCATGACGTTTGCATGCTCTCTGTGCGATCTCGGTTCCAGTGTCAACCTTATGCCATACTCTGTGGCAAAAAGGTTAGGGTTCACAAATTTCAAACCACGCGCATCTCATTGGTCTTCGCAGACAGATCAACAAAACTTCCGGTGGGTATGTTAGAGGATCTTCATGTGCGAATTGGAGACACACTCATCCCAGCTGATTTCGTGGTTCTAGAGCTTGAAGAAGAACCGAAGGACCCTCTGATTCTTGGCCGACCATTCTTATGCACGGCTGGTGCAATAATCGATGTACAGAATGGAGTGATTGACCTTCAGCTAGGCGACATGGTGATGTCATTCGAGATGGACAAATTGTTGAAAAAACCGATGATGGATGGACAGACCTTCACTGTGGAAGGCGTGGATGATGTATATGATGAGGCAGCTGAAGAGCTTCTGTGCCCGGATCCTCTTGAAACCGCTCTAACTCTGGCTGAAAGAGAGCATGGTTTCCTGAGCGAGGATGCCGACAGCTTTGCCAAGATGCTAGATTCCAGCCAGAGAATGGAGCAGATGGTGGCGTACATGAGCCTGGAAGATGAGGAGAACTCGGCAGAAACAGACGGAGCACCCGCTCCAATCCCGCGAACACCTGCTCCGCCACTTGATCCGATAGACAGCCCTTGGAGCGAATTAAAAGCACCCAAACTGGAGCTCAAAACTCTTCCAGCCGGGCTCAGGTACGCATTCCTTGGAACAAACTCTACTTACCCGGTGATTGTGAATGCTGATTTGAATAATGTGGAAGTAGCTTTACTTTTATGCGCGAGCTTAGGAAGTATAGAAAGCTATAGGGTATTCACTTGATGATATTACTGGCATCTCCCCTGATCTTTGCATGCATAGGATACATCTAGAAAATGAATCGAGGAGTTCTATAGAACAGAGAAGATTAAATCCGAATTTGAAAGATGTTGTTAAAAAGGAGATAATGAAACTTCTAGAAGCCGGTGTAATTTATGCTATTTCTGATAGTACTTGGGTTAGTCCAGTTCATGTAGTTCCTAAGAAGGTGGAATCACTGTGATAAAAAATGATAGGAATGAACTGATACCGACTAGGACCATAACCGGCCATAGAATGTGCATAGATTATCGCAAACTAAATGCTGCAACTCGCAAGGATCACTTCCCTTTGCCCTTTATTGATCAAATGCTTGAAAGACTTGCAAACCATCCATACTACTGTTTTTTAGATGGTTATTCAGGTTTCTTTCAGATCCCCATCCATCCGGACGACCAGGAGATGACAACATTCACATGTCCTTATGGCACATTCGCTTACCGGCGCATGCCATTCGGATTGTGCAATGCTCCGGCAACTTTCCAGCGATGCGTGATGTCCATCTTTTCCGACTTTATCGAAGACATAATGAGGTGGTCATGGATGACTTCTCGGTGTATGGAGACTCTTTCTCTCACTGTTTATCTAATCTATGCAGGGTACTTCAGCGATGTGAGGAAAAACACCTAGTTCTAAATTGGGAGAAGTGTCACTTCATGGTCAGGAATGGGATTGTACTTGGGCATCGCATATCAGAAGATGGCATCGAGGTGGATAAAGCTAAGATCGAGGTTATGATGAACCACAACCACCTACTTCTGTCAAGGGGATCCGCAGTTTTCTGGGACATGCAGGCTTCTATCGCAGGTTCATCAAGGATTTTTCAAAGATAGCCAGACCCCTCACGAGGCTGTTGTGCAAGGAGGTGCAGTTCGAATTTGATAACAACTGTCTTGAGGCTTTTCATACGATCAAAGGAGCATTGGTCAGCGCACCCATTGTGCAGCCACCAGACTGGAGCCTACCCTTCGAGGTTATGACGGATGCTAGCGACTATGCTGTTGGTGCAGTTCTCGGCCAGAGGAAAGACAAGAAGCTCCACGTTATCTACTACGCCAGTCGCACATTGGATGATGCTCAGTGCAAGTATGCTACGACAGAAAAGGAGCTTCTGGCCGTCGTCTTCGCCTTTGAGAAATTTCGGTCCTATCTCGTTGGATCAAAGGTTATAGTTCATACTGATCATGCAGCACTCAAGTATCTGCTGACCAAGAAAGACGCTAAGCCGCGGCTACTCAGGTGGATTCTCCTACTTCAAGAATTCGACCTGGAGATCAAGGACAAGAAGGGAATAGATAATGGAGCTGCCGACCATTTATCTAGATGCGGATTGATGAAGAACTCCCACTCAATGACAGCCTCCCTGAAGAACAGGTTTACTCGATCGGAGTATTCCAAATCGAGGAAACACATGCTCCCACCCAGCGAGCACCTGCTCAGTCCGAATTCTGCAACCAAACTGAAAGCAGCCAACATCCTCAGATTCCTTGGTTTGGTGAGATTGCGAATTACCTAGCTGCTGATCTAGAACCTCACGTTTTGTGGGCAACAAAGAAAGAAATTCCTAAAAGATATCCGCCATTACTTCTGGGATGAGCCGTACCTGTACAAGCATTGCCCAGATGGAGTATTCAGACGTTGCATGGCTGAGGAGGAGATACCGGAGATTCTGTTTCACTGTCATGGCTCTTCCTATGCCGGACACTTCGCTACTTTCAAGACAGTCTCCAAGGTCCTGCAAGCCGGGTATTGGTGGCCAACAATGTTTAAAGACGCTCAGCGCTTTATCTCTAGATGCGATTCATGCCAGCGACAGGGCAACATCAGCAAGCGCAATGAGATGCCACAGAACTTCATTCTCGAAGTGGAGGTCTTTGATGTATGGGGGATTGATTTTATGGGACCATTCCCATCTTCCTTCGGGAATGAGTACATACTCGTGGCTGTTGACTATGTGTCTAAATCGGTTGAGGCATTGGCGAGTCCCACGAACGATGCAAATGTGGTGATCAAGATGTTCAAATCTATCATTTTCCCGAGGTTTGGTGTTCCGCGCGTTGTCATCAGCGATGGAGGCTCTCACTTCATCAACAAGATTTTCGAGAATCTATTGCGCAAGAATGGTGTAAAAACAAAGTCGCAACGCCTTACCATCCGCAAACGAGTGGGCAAGTGGAGATATCTAACCGAGAAATCAAGAGCATACTTCAGAAAACGGTGAACACAACTCGGAAGGACTGGGCTTCCAAGCTAGACGAAGCTCTATGGGCTTACAGGACCGCCTACAAAACGCCTCTCGGGACCACTCCCTTCCACTTGTTTACGGAAAAGCCTGTCACCTCCCCGTCGAGCTTGAGTTCAAAGCCGCATGGGCTGTTAAGCTGCTCAATTATGACATCAAACCAGCTTCGGAAAGACGCATGATGCAGCTACACGAACTCCAGGAGATTAGGCATCTCGCATACGAGAACTCAAAGATTTATAAGGAGCGAACCAAGGCATACCACGACAAGCGCATACTGGCTCGCAACTTCGCTCCCAACGACCAAGTTCTACTCTTCAACTCTCGGCTGAAGCTGTTTCCCGGGAAGTTACGATCAAGATGGTCTGGGCATTTTACAATCAAGGAAGTCCGACCTTATGGAGCTGTGGTATTGCTGGACGAAAAGGGGAGAGAATTCGTTGTCAATGGTCAGCGTTTGAAGCCGTACCTCGCTGATTCAACCATCACACAAGGGGAATCCTTTCCTCTAAGCGACCCACCTCAAGCATAATCAGCTCTCCACGTCAAGCTTAGAGACGTAAAACAAGCGCTTTCGTGGGAGGTAACCCACCAGGTAACATGTAAAATAGCGTGAAGTTTTTTCGTTCTTATTCTATTTACGTTTCTTGTTTTGTTTAAGATTGTTTTTGCAGGTTTTTATTAAGTGTTGAGCAGATGACGGATAGAGAGCATCACCGATAGCTCCACCAGCGACCACTGAGCTGTGGTTATTTCTATCTCCCTTGTTATATCCATTTTCATTTTAGACACTTTTTATTTTTATTTATGACTTTTCGAATTTCTCTTTCAGTTTTGTTTAAACCGGGACGGTTAAAAACAAATCTGGGGGAGGGATTTATTTGTGTACTAACATTGTGTTTTATTGATGTTTACTTCTTATGTTTTATTTTGGTGTGTTTAGATTTTCAAAAACTAAAAAAAAAAAATATATATATATATAAATTTTTTTTTTTTATCGAGTCCAAACAGTGTGTGATTTTGTTAAAACTTTTTGGAATTGCAACATGTTCGATGTCATTGCCTTAAGACTGTTTAGCATTGTTTGAGGATAGTTTGGAAACGCAGAAAAATCCATAACTTGATCATTTAGTGAATTTCTCAAATCATCTGAACTTAATCGAATTATCGGAACTTAATATGGACTTAATTTATCTCACTTAGGGGGTGATAATCATGTATTGGGTTTTACATTTGGAGTTTTCTTTGCATCAATTTTTACCAATCTTTGCTAACTCCAAATGGCTAGACTTATCCTTAGTCTAGTACCACACCCTTACCATTTCCATGTTGAAACCCACTTTCTTCGTTTACTGTCATCGCATTCATGTGCAAAAACTATGGAGTATACGGACCGACACAACTTTTCTTTAGGATTGTGTCTAGATAGGTGGTCTCTTTCTGATTAAACTCATGGGATGTGTCTAGAAATGTGATCTCTCTCTTTGAACATATTCATTGAAAAATTTCGTTTCAAAAGAGGGTGAACTTTTAAAGGGAAGAAGGTTTTATTCACATTCAAGAAATAAGCTTACATTGTTGATGTTCTTTTGATGCAGATCTTAGAGACTAACCGGTTCCATTCTCCAATATATATAAAAAAAAAAAAAAAAAAAAGAAAGAAAAAGAAAGAAAAAAGAAGAATAAAAAAATTTGCATTACAGAAAAGAAAACGGAAAGAACCGGGAAAGTCTAGGTAATATCGTTAAATTCCATAAAATGTTAAAAGAAATTAATCATGTTCTTGATTTGTGACTTGTTAAAAAAGGGTAGAAGGATTAGAGTTAAGGAGAGTTGTGTACCTCCTAATTGGTCTGTGTCTCACGGTGATTTTGCATAATGATTTGCATCTGTTTATACTACTAAAAGAAACCGAAACACTTGAGCCACCAAATACCAACCTTGATACCTAGACCATAACGTGTTAGATATTCCCTTTGTGAGAGTACACGCATTTGATAATGAATGTTAAATATTAAGTTCTGCTTGATCATGAGATTTCATTTATTGCTACGGTTATGGAGAAGTACAATGAAGTACGGTTTGATCTGAACTTTGCGAATGCGGTTACGAGCAATTGACTTAGAGTATGGTCCTATAAGTTTTACGAATTTCACACCTTTTCTAACCTCTCCTCTTTGTAAGATATCTGTTTTGCTTGGGGACAAGCAAAGGTTTAGTTGGGGAGAGTTGATTATGTGTTTTTAACGTATTTTGATTCGTTTTTAGTGTTCGGTTTGAGTTTTGATTTGCATCTTTCGTAGTTTTTCGAGTCTTTTCTTTTGTTTTGAGTCTTTTACAGATTTCATGGAGTTCCGAAGGAGTTTGGCGTTTACGGAGATGTTCGAGTCGGGAAAACACGAGAAAAGGACAAAGTGAAGAACGACCGTTCTTTGAGAAGACGACCAGACAAGAACGACCGTTCCCCCAAGGGAACGATCGTTCTCCATTTCACCAACCTTGCCGACAAAGCAGAGGAACGACCGATCCATGCAAGGAACGACCGTTCCGGTCTCACCTACTTCACCAACAACCATGCACGGAACGACCGTTCTCCACCTAGAACGATCGTTCCCAAGCTCACTACTTCACCTACTTCGATCGACCAAGGAGAACGATCGTTCTACACCAAGAACGACCGTTCCCCGCTTCACCTACTCCCTTCACCTTGGCCTATATAATGGACTCACAACATCACTCTCAAATCACACCTTCTTCCTCCTCCTCTCTTCTCTAGCTTCAAAGCATAGCTTCTTCTTTAGTTTTAAGTTTTATGTTTATGCTTTTATCTAGTTCTTGTTAAGTTTCTTTTAAGCTTTAATCTTATGTTTTACTTTACTTTCAGTTCTTATCTTTATGCTTAATCAAGTTTTACTTTCAGTCTTTATATTATGCTTTACTTTTAGTCTTTATATATGCTTTACTTTCAATAATTTATATTTATGCATTACTTAAGTTCTTATTAAGTTATTTTCAACTTTCATTATCTATTCAAGCTTTTATTATGAACTCTATAATCTTTTGTTTCTTCTTTAATCATGTCTGAGTAGATCTCTTAGTTAGGTTAAGGTTTGTCAAAGGAATTCATGAGCTTTAGGGTTAAACACAAATAGGCTATTCAAATCAGTATCTTCACCCTTGTTGTTCTTAATGCTTAAATCGAATTGATCATTTGATTTTATGATATGAGGTTAATTTAGACAACGACAGTTGCTAGGTTGCTAGAATAAACATTGGTGAGCAATTTAACCATTACCTACGACAGTAGATGTAGTGAGAATTGTGAACAAATCGAACCTATCCTTAATGCTTGTTTACGATTTCTAGTACCAACGACAGTTAGGATTTCTAGATCGTTAGACAAAGTTATTGATACCACGACAGTGGATTGATATTATTTTATGTTTGAGTACTAGACTTGTGCTTAAACACTGCCTGAATAGTTGTTTGATCCGTCGCTCTGAATCTCCTGCGATATTCCTTGACCTAACGCTGTTAAAATTATCTTACAACCGATTTCACTTTCATATTAGTAATAAAAAAACCAAAAACATATTTGAATTGTCTTAGCTTTTAATTTAGCTCAATATATCAAAGTGTGAAAACTGGTCTTCGTGGGATCGACCCCTAAATACTACTTCGTATGCTGTGCACTTGCAGTAGGAAATAAGGGTTTAAAACTCGTGTATCAACAAGAACAAGGTCGAATCTTCTGGATCGCTCCCCAGATCTTCCTCATCATCGAGTTGTTCTTCTTTTGCGATTTGATGATCCACTGGAGTTGTTGCGACGTGTCATCTGCCGGAGGGCTCGGCGGTAAGCGGTATCTGTCAGCGCTGTGTGGGAGGAGTTGTTGTGGCTGTGGTACCTCTTCTTCTTCGATATCATCTCAACCCTCCACCATCTCATCATCACTCTCTTCGTCAGGCTGCGGTGCGCGCTGTGGTCTATGTATCTTGCGAGGTCGCGAGACTTGTGCGACTTGCCCCGCTGGATCTGGTATCAAAAACTCCTGACCAATATCAAACTCCAAACTGTCCTGATCAATGAGAGAAGTGATACCTCTGTTCGGGAGTCTACAAAAATGGGCCACTCCGTCGCGCCCATAGAACTGGTAGATGTCCTTCTTGTTGAGGACTGTGTAACGGATGAGATGGTCGATGTCAATAATCTCCCATTTGTTCAGAACTTCCTCCTCGGACAGATCAACCTGCGTGTGTTGGAAGATAGGTGTGAGGATGTTGCTTACATATGCTATCTTTGGAGGCCTCGTCATGATCTTCACCAACATGTCACACAACACAACAGCATAGTTCTCAGTAGGACCGTCCGTATCTGCGTACATCCGAATGAGATGCTTCACTCCATAGAAGAGCAACCACAACTCATCATCTCTTACAGCTCCCGATTCCTTCTTGCAGAAGAAGGTGTTGCTTATGATCTTTACCACAACTCTCAAAACCGGATTCCTGATCACGGTTATCTTAGCGTTTCGCAGAACATACTGCCCACTAGCAATGATCGCCCATAACTCATCCGCTTCTTCTTTGTTGAACTTGGAGAACTTGACGTCTTCTCCTTTTTGGAAGCCATACACATCGCAAATCTCGAAGAGGCTGTATTGGTAGTGCTTCTTGTTGAGGAAGAATGTGAGAGTACCCTCACTTGCCCTAGGTTTTTCGGGATTGGCGTAGGTGAGACGGCAAGTTGCGAGGAACTCCTTCACCAACTTAGGATAGATGGGCACGTTGATCTTCCACAGTCGTCCGAACCCAATGTTATCGAACACAGTCTCCACATCCTCTTTCAGACCCAATGCCTCCAATGTAGCCTCACTACCCAACCGGTTATGCATAAGCTTCGTTTGTCGCAAGTCCGCCAATAATTGGGTGTCGTATGCATCCCACTTTCGGTATGGGTCTGTTAAGCGGGTTCTTGTCACGCGTTGTCTTACGCTTCCTGCTCGTGTTGCTGGAGCTTCCCACTTCTCATTGAACCTCGCTCATCCTACAAAATCGACAAATTTGGATCCATTTTAGCAAATTTGCACAAAAAATTTTCATGAGCTTCTTTTTGGAAATTCATCAAGCATGTCAAACATGAGTTCATATATCATTAAGAACAAGAATCAATCTTCTTCAAAGCATTGAATTCGAATTCAACAACTCTTTTTCAACATGGTCGGATTTGTTTGAACAACCAAAACCCAATTTCGATTTTTGCTATGAAACCATCAATTCAACCTAAAATCAAGCTCCTATATCCATCCTAGATAAGAATCTAGCAATATTTCATCATCAAACAACAATGGACATAAGAGACAAGCAATTTTCTTCAACAATGGCGAATTGGTTTCAAGGAAATTCGAACTCATACCTTTGTTAATCGTGTGAATGGTTGCCAGAATCAGAAAGAGCTCGAAAAATCGAGTGGATTAGCACCAAGAATTGATTTGAGAGAGTTATGGCAAATCAAAAGTTTTCTAGGTTTTGTTCTAAGAAGAACGATGAAGAACGATGAAATGATGTTTATGACTTTGTAAATCGATCGTTCTCATTGATAAATCAAGTGTTTTCCGGTTTAATCTAAGTAAAAACCGGTTTAGTCTCGAAAATGGGGGAGAAATTGAACCTGGGAACGATCGTTCTTACCCCGGAACGATCGTTCTTACCCCGGAACGATCGTTCCGTCGTGAAAAATGAAGCGAACGATCGTTATTAGGCAGAGAACGGTCGTTCCATCGTGAAATGCGAGAAGACGGATGGTTCTGTCACCGTTCTTCCTTCGGGATCGATCGTTCTGCCTTATAGAACGACCGTTCTTGTTAGAGAACGATCGATCTCTTCACTCCCAGCAGAGCGGTTTCTCTAACAGTTAATAAAAGTCTGAAAAGAAATCTCAAACAAAACAAGAAACATAAATAAAACAAGAACAAAAAAAAATTTCACGATATTTACATGTTACCTGGTGGGTTGCCTCCCACGAAAACGCTTGTTTTACGTCGCTAAGCTTGACGTTGGTGCCATGTATCAATCAGGTTTGGTTTGAGAGCTTGCTCCAAAACAGGCTCCGAAATCAGACATCCTCATGCTCAGAACTTTACTCAACATTCCATTCACAACACCAGTACCCTTCTCTTTCAATTCTGATGGAAGAATAGCTCTAACTCTAGAGAAAGGTTTAGGATGACCTTTGCACTTCACCTTGTAGTCAACCGAGTTTCCATCATATCCTTGAGGGATCAAAGTCATTTGAGGACCTCCCGTAATCTTTTTGTACGGGACAATTTCTTTTGTTTTTGCCTTCTCCCTAGATTTCCCGGGTGGTGGAGCAGTTGTTTGCGGGATCGGAGCACGTGCTTCCTCGCTATCCACTGCAGAGATGCAAGAGGCATGTGTGGTGGTTCCTATGTGAAGGGCTTTGTAGAAGACCTTTTTGTCGATCTTGGAGAAGCAGACTTGCCTATTCGGCATATCGATGATTGCACCCACTGTAGCCATGAATAGTCTTCCAAGAAGTAAGGGCATGCCATAACCTTCTCGCATCTCAACAACCTGAAAATCAGTTGGAACTAGGCAATCCCCTATTCGGACAGATAGATCGTGAATGCTGCCAGACGATGTTGTTGAGGAGGTGTTTGCAAATTGAAGAGTCATATGACTAGGCTTTACCTCTGAAATTTTCAACCTTTCTGCAATAGCATTTGACATGAGATTAACGCTAGACCCAGAATCACAAAAAGCTTCCTTGAATTCAAATCCAGCAATGGAGCATGGGACCAAGAACTTTCCAGGATCTTCAACCTTAGATAATACCCTCAATGCTGGTGGTGTACTCCTTGCTTCTACAAAGACTGCCTTAATCTCCCTCTGATCTCTAGGTAGAACTGGGTAAGGCACTTTAGGAATATAAACCCTTGCTGGAAGATTTTCTGCAGGTTTGGTGGGAGCATCTCGGGGGAGCATGTGCTCTGGGGTAGCGAGCGGGTGCTCCTCAGACTGCTTCATAACTTTTTCTGAGGATATGACGTTTCTCTCTTGAGAGTTAGACGCCGGAGCTTGCAAGCTTTGTTTCTCCACATAGCCTCCATTCACGTAGTTCACCTCTGTGTGAGTACCTGGTGTCCTCTTAACTGATTCAGCGGTTTGTGCAATCTGAGTGTCAAGTTGCTTCATGTGAGTCCATACTGCCTTGAACTTCTCATTAAGGTCCACATACATGGTGTCAACTTTGGAGTTGATCTCTGCTGCTGCCTTTTGTTGACTCGTCATCAACTGCTGCATCATGTTCTTCAGCTCGTCTTGGGAGCCGGTTGCTGAAGATGAAGGCTGCGAGTTTGTGAAAGTCTGGGGCTGCGAGTTTGTGAAAGGCTGCCTTGGCTGATTCCCTCCTTGAAAACGGTTCTGATTAGGAACGAATGGCCGGTTCTGGTAGTTGTTGGAGTAGTTCTTCTGAAAACCCATCTGTGGCTGATTTCCTTGCTTAGGATAAACTTGATCCTGCGGATTCTCCACATTGGTGCTCCTATAGGACAGGTTCGGATGAGTGTTGAAGCCTTGGTTGTTGAAACCGCGGTTCTGTCCGAAACTTTGTCCGTTCACATAATTGACCTCCCTCCGATCATCACTGGTTTCTTCCTCATCGACTTTAGCGATAGGTGCCTCCCCATTCTCGTCCACAAAATGGACTGACTTCTGGTTCTTTTTTATCAAAAGGTTAACCAAGGCCGCAAGCTCATCAATCTTCTTGGAGTCCACATTGTTGACCTTCTTCCTGTCGTACTCCGGGCTTTTGTTGCTGGAACTTGCGGCTAGGTTCTCGATCAGCTCCAGAGCTCATTCTTTTGACTCAGTGTAGAAATCAACGTTGCTAGCTGCATTCAGGGCGTTTCTGTAGTCCCAATTTACTCCGTCATAGAAGGTGCTGAGCAGCTGCTCATCACTAAACCCATGGTGAGGGCACTCGCGCTTGTACTCCTTAAACCGCTCCCATGCTTCATTGAAGGATTCGCCGGATTGTTGCTCGAATGAGGAGATCTTGTTGTTCAAGGCTGCGGTCTTGGACTTCGTGTAGAACTTATCCAAGAAGGCTGCTCGCGCACTAGCCCAAGTCGGTAGAGAGCCTGGCGGTAAAGATTTTAACCACCGTGATGCTTTTCCCGTAAGAGAGAAAGGGAAAAGCTTGCACTTCAAGAAATCTGGAGGTACACCATTGGAGCTGGTTGTGCTACAGATCTCTTCGAAGTTCTCGATGTGATCCATTGGAATCTCAGCAGGCAGACCGTGGAACAGGTGTTGCTTCACGAGGACGATCATTTGAGGTTTGATCTCGTAATCTTGCCTCTGGATGGTTGGGGTAACGATCGCAGATTGATCCTGGTAGTATGTGTGAGCCGCATCTTTGTCCCCGAAAGCAGGTTGTGCAATGAGTTGCCTCTCCTGTTGCAAACGAAGCTGCTCCATGGCTGCCTGAAGTTGTTGCAGCTGAGCTGTGATGTCTATTTCTCCGCCCATCTCTGAGTTGGCGGTGTCAGACGTTTCTGCTTCTTTAACGGGTGTGCTGCGTCTTCTGTTTCCTCGTTCTATCCTTGCTAGCTCGTCGTTTGTCAAGCTAAGAAGGTCCTTGTTTTTGCTCCTCGTGCTCCTTGTGGACATGCACCTGAAACACAAAAACAAAAGAAGAAAAGAAAACAGGTTTAGTAAAGTTCTTAGTCTAATAATTCAGCCGTAAACCAAAGGTGAATATTTGGTCCCCGGCAACGGCGCCAAAAACTTGATACAACATACGAAGTAGTATTTAGGGGTCGATCCCACGAAGACCAGTTTCACACTTTGATCTAATGAGCTAAATCAAAAGCTAAGACAATTCAATTTTGTTTTTTGTTTTGTAAATAGCAAGTAATAAAAACAAATCGGTTGTAAAGATAATATTAAACAAGCGTTAGGTCAAGGAATATCGCAGGAGATTCAGAGTGAAGGATCAAACAACTATTCAGGCAATGATTAAGCATAAGTCTAGAACTCAAACACTAAGATAATATCGATCTACTCTCGTGGTATCAATAACTTTGTCTAGCGACCTAGAAATCCTAACTGTCGCTGGTACTAGAAATCGCAAACAAGCATTAAGGATAGGTTCGATTTGTTCACAATTCTCCACTACATCTACTGTCGTAGGTAATGAATAAATTGCTCACCAATGTTTATTCTAGCAACATAGCAACTATCGTTGTCTAAATTAACCTAAGATCATGAATCAAGCGGCCAGTTTAACTCAAGCAATAAGATCAACAAGGATGAAGACTATCGATTCTATTTACCTATTTGTGTTTAACCCTAAAGCTCATGAATTCCTTTGACAAACCTCAACCTAACTAAGATATCTACTCAGACATATTTAAAGAAGAAGAAAACATAGAGATTATAGAGTTCATCATAAAAGCTTGAATAGATAATGAAAGCTGAAAATAACTTAATAAGAACTTGAACAAAGCATAAATATAGATAATAAGAACTGAAAGTAAAACTTAATTAAAGCATAAATGTTTAAAGCTTAAAAGAAACTAATAAGAACTTGATAAAAACATAAACATTAAAGCTTAAAAGAGAGAAGAAGCAATGTTTAGAAGCTAGAGAAGAGTGGGAGAAGAAGATGGGGTGTTTTGAAACATCAAGAGTGAGTTCTATATATAGGCCAAGGTGTAGGGGAGTAGGTGAAGTAAGGAACGGTCGTTCTGATGGGAGAATGATCGTTCTCCGTGGTCGATCGAAGTAGGTGGTTGTAGGTGAGATGGGGAACGATCGTTCTTGGTGGAGAACGGTCGTTCCATGCTTGGTTGTTGGTGGAGTAGGTGAGGTGTGGAACGATCATTCTCTTCAGGGAACGGTCGTTCCTCTGCATTTGTCGGCAAGGTTGGTCTTGAGGGGAATGACCGTTCTGTAGATGACAGCTTCTTACTTTTGAGCATGCTTCTTGCCATCTCAAGGATAGTCCTATTCTTCCTTTCTGCTACTCCATTTTGTTGAGGAGATCTAGGCACCGTCAATTGTCTTCTAATGCCGTTATCTTCACAATACTTCAAAAATTCTTTGGACATGAACTCTCCTCCACGATCAGATCTCATGGCTTTGATCATAAGGCCACTTTCCTTCTCAACATGGGCTTTGAACTTTTTGAAGTTTTCAAATACTTCTGATTTTTCTTTCAAAAAGTAAACCCATGTCTTTCTTGAGAAATCATCAATAAAGAGAAGGAAGTAGTTACTCTTACCGAGTGAACTTGGTTTGATCGGGCCACATACATCTGTATGTATGAGTTCCAATGGCTTCCGTGCTCTTGTCTTTGACTCATTTGGAAAGCTCATTTTGAATTGCTTTCCAAGTAAACATCCTTCACAAACTTGATTTGGATGATTGATGCAAGGCAATCCTCTCACCATTTCCTTCTTGGAAAGTTGCTCTAGGCCTCCAAAATTGAGATGTCCGAATCGGAGATGCCAAAGCCAAGACTCCTCCTTATAGCACATCTTGAGGCATTGTGCGATGTCATTTTGAATGTTTAGGACAAACATTCGATTCCTTGTCATCGGCACCTTGGTGATGAGATTGTCTTCATGATCTCTTATAGAAAGGTTGTTATCCTTTAACCGAATATCATAACCTTTCTCTAAGAGTTGTCCTAGGCTCAAGATGTTGGTCTTCATGTTTGGAATATAGTAAACATTGGAAATGAATTGATGGTCTCCATTCTTCAATCGAATGAGAATATTTCCTTTACCTTTCACCTCCATCTTTGATTCATCTCCTAAAGCCACGTTTCCTTTCACCGATTCATTAAGCTCCACAAACATGCTTCTTTTCCCGCACATGTGATTGCTTGCACCACTATCGAGGTACCATTTGTGAATCTCCTCTGGTTCATCTTTCTTGTAAGCCATCAATAACATATCATCTTCTTTGCTCCTTTCTTCAATATAGTTGGACTTCTCTTCAACTCTGTTGTTGTTCGGAGCTTTGCATTCGGAAGCATAATGTCCAAACTTTCCACAATTGTAACATTTAACACTTGACTTATCGTACCTTGTTTTTGGGCTTCCTCTTCCCCGACCTCTTGATGAGCTTTCTCCTCTTTGGTTTGTATGGTCTTCATTGGATCTCCAACCACGTCCATGTACATAACCACGACCTCTTCCTCGGGCTTGACCACCACCACGTCTTTGATAACTTCGGCCAGTTTCTTCTTTAGTATCAATCCGCATCTTGAGTACTTGCTCTGCGATGTCTTCCTTTTTCTTCTTCTTTTCTTCATATGCTTGCAGTGATCCAAGAAGTTGCTCCATCGTCATAGTCTCCAAGTCTTTTGTCTCTTCAATCACCGTGACAATATGCTCAAATTTTGAATCCAACGATCTAAGAACTTTCTCCATGATTCTCACCTCATCTAACTTCTCACCATTTCTTTTTAGGTTATTAGTAACCGTTAAGACTCTTGAGAAGTAATCAGAGATGAGTTCACCTTCCTTCATATGCAAGGCTTCAAATTCTCCTCTTAGAGTTTGAAGACGTACCTTCTTAACTTGTTCCGCTCCTTTGTAAGAAGTTTGAAGCTTCTCCCATGCTTCTTTGGCCGACTTTGCTCCTGCGACCTTCTCGAATGTGTCTTCATCTAATCCTTGATAGATTAGACAGAGAGCCTTCTTGTCTCTCTTCCTTGAGTCTCTCAAACCATCCCTTTGAGTTTGAGATAACCCACCATCATTCTCCGGTTCAATGAAGCCTTTCTCGACTATCTCCCACACATCATGTGCTCCTAGGATAGCCATCATCCTTAAACTCCAATTGTCATAGTTGCTCTTTGTGAGCATTGGAACTTGGAAGGGAACACCATTGTTTGACATCTTTAAGAGAAATAACTAGCTCTGATACCACTTTGTTGGAATCAAAAGGTTTAGAAAAGAAAATGATGGAGAAAGTGTTTAAGAATTTAGGAGACAAAAGAGAATTAGGAAGAACAAAGCTTTTTATTTCTTAGATGATCACTTATAACAACTCACAACTTCTTAACTTAACTTGGTTACAAATGAGGAGGGGGTGGAGGTATTTATAGCCTCCACATTACAAAATATCTTACATATTTTAATCTAAAATCTAGATGTTTCCACTATAATATCTAGATTATTTTATTCTTAATTATCTAGATAATTCCATATGAATATCTAGATTTTTTTGTTTAAGGAGGTGGAAAAACTTCTAGAAGTTGGATCAAACTTTGGGTTAAACCCAATAATTAAACTTGACCCAAAATCAAGTTTAACTTTCAACACATCATCCAGTTGATTTTGTGCAGTTCAGTAAATGATCTTCAGATATCTTTTCCTCTTTCAACTGGAGTTTCTCCACTAGAACAGCTACCACAAAAACAAATATATGTATCTCTCTTCTCACAATTACATATGTTTACGATCTCATATTAATTTTGGTGAAATATTTTGATTTTTCCCGTTTTGGTAAAAACCACGATTTTGCAGATTTGCAGAAAAATGCAATTTTGGTAGAAAAATATGAGTTTCCGGTTCTGATATAATAATACAATTTTTTTTTGTTAATTTTGGTGGAAAAATACAACTTTACAGTTTTGGAAAAAAAATACAAATTTACGGTTTTGGCAGCCAAATGCTTCTTTAGTTTTGTGTTTTTGAAGTATCCGAATGATTAATATTTCCACATATGTTTTCATATATACCAGAAATCGGAATATTACAAATTATTAGTTGGGTAACGCTTTCATCAAAATGAAGTAGTCTCAAGCCTATATAAGAAAAATATTTAAGAACTTCCAAGGAACCACGATATTGTTAAGAAATGCTTGATCGTCAGGATTTCATGTTTGTATACACGGTAACACAATGCTATAATACTTGTGGTGGTTGTGCAGATATACGTTCAAAGAAAACTACCTACATATAAAGGTTGAGCTTAAACTCTTCAATCTAGACATGTTTTCTTATGTGTGAAATAAGAACGCAAAACCTAGAAGTTTGTATGATAAGAGCATGGCCATCGGCAATATGAGGAGGAGTACCTGACCCAAAAAATATTTAAAAAATCAAAAGTATGAGAGAGAAATGAGATACGGTCCTGGTATAGAGAGATTGTGAGAAACCATTGTGCAGGTGTCAGTTTGTTATTTGTCCAGTTTAAAAAAGAAAGAAAAAGTTAATTATAAAACTAAATGATAATAAAATACTAATATATTTTCATCTGATACTCTATTTTGGGTATGAGAGCGATGAGGTTGCTCTAACAACTTGTTTGGTTTGTGCCAGTTAATGCATGTTAGTTATTGCTAGTCATGATTACATTATTGTAATTAAGCAAGATGACATATTTTCTCAAGATCTCTAGAAACTGTTTATTTGCCTTTGGCTTTATTAGTTGGTTCCATATTCGCAGAGGTTCTTTTATTACTTGGTTGTTTTGGTATTAGCTAGGCAGCTTACTCTTTTCTTTTCTTTTTTGGCTCAAAATATTAGTACTCAATGTCAAGTTCCTTGTTTAGAAAAGTCTTGGCATCTTGTGTGGAGTTTTTACTGTGAATTGCTATTTTCTATTTTCATATGTTGGAGCTCTCAAGGGTTTGTAGCTCTGGCTCTGTACAATATTTATTTCACTCATTACTTTTTCACTGTTATGGGAAGTTTTCTACTTGAGCCTATAAGCACGATGTCCTGTTCGTAGTGTATCTCTCGGGCTATTAAGTCTTCTTAAAAAAAAAAAAAATCTGATCATTGATTAAATTTCACATATGTAATTCAGTGAAAAGTTTTGGTGCAAACAGCCTACAAACGGTGCTTTTTGGAGTGAAGAAAGCTTGTAGTACAGTATTGAATATTATTAGCGTATAGGTACAAGGCCAATCATCAACAAGCACAAATTGTAATGACAATTTTTAATACCTGATCGGAACTTTATCAACGTTGATCACATGGGATTCTTTTTTAATTTTTTCTAGTAGAGTGGCGGATCAGAATCTGCGCCAGGATCCGGACCAGTTGGAGGTTTCACTTCATCATAGCCACCACTGGGAACCGGACCAGTAGGAGGTTTCACTTCATCAGAACCATCAAGTTCGGTGGGAAGATCTGGAACAGTCGGTGGTTTCACTTCATCAGAACCATCACCTCCTGTTGGAGGCTTAGTTGGAGGTTTAGTTTCGTCTGGTGTACTCGGAGGCTTTGCTTCATCATTCGGATTTGTTGGCGGTTTTGGAGGATCTTGATTGGTTGGTTGCTGTGGCCAACCCGGAGGCATGCAGCCAGGTGGCCAGCCCGGTGGCATGGAACCAGGTGGTGGCGGACCAGATGGCCACCCAGGTGGGCATCCCGGTGGCATGCAGCCAGGAGGTGGTGGACCAGGTGGCCAGCCTGGTGGTGGTGGACCTGGCGGCCAGCACCCTGGTGGTCGTCCGCAGCCTGGTGGCGGTGGTCCGCATCCTGGTGGTCCGAACGGCGGAAATGGCGGCCAGCGAGGCATGGTTTTTAGGTTCTCTTAATCCTAGTTGAAATGATGTGTTGCTCCAACTTGTGGACACATTCTGTTATAAACAAGGAAGATAATAACGTGTGGGGTCTGTTAGGTACAATGATAAAAGTTAAGGTTAGTTACTTTGTAACGGATAATAGCTAAAACGTGATAAATAAGGTGTGTGTTTTGGTGGCAAGCACAAGTTTGGAGTGTTCTTCCTTTTTTTTTTTTTTTTTTTGCTAGCTGTTATGTATATGCTGAGTGGATATGGATCCGACCATGTGAAACAATTTAAAATTCTCGAGGTTAAACTAAGATTGGCATTTTTCTGAAAAGCTGCAAAAATGTATAGCAAAATATCGTGGTCTAGTCGGTTTTTTCCCAATGGGTAGATTATATTAATATTGCAACAACCGATTTAGAAGCAGAATTTACCACCTAATCTATCATGATTTTTACCAGATTTCAACCATGATATCTGCTGTTTTATAAGTCTTTTAAAATTTTTTAGAATTTTTTACAGGTTATTGCACAAGTTAAAGGGAGTTAAATGATTTTAGACCATTTTGGACCTTTTTGGAATCAAGCGAATAAAGAGGAAACAAATGACGGATGAATAAGGAAGATTACTCACATCTTCTCACTGGTGTTGATTGATACTAAGGAGAATGTCTGGAAACACCCCTTGCGAAGCTACACTTCAAAACCGAACATCTTTGTAATCTTCTGCTTATTTCTATTATGCATTCTTTTATATTCATATGTTTTTTTCAATCACCATGTCTCAATAGTTTTGTATTGTTATATGAAAATTTTATCAGCGACAAGTAATCTTCCCAACTTCCTACCCAATCAAGCACACACATTCAGAGAACACTACAAGAAAACGTCGATATTCTGAGGGATATTCCGAGGGAAAATGACTTCCTCGGAATTTTCTGACGAAAAACCGAGGAACCTCCGAGAAAAGTGAGTTCCTCGGAATTTCCTCGGGAAATTTCGAGGATAACATGTTTCCTCGGAATTTTCCGAGGAAATTCCGAGGAAACAGGGTCCGTCGGAAAAAACCGACGGATATTTCTAAAATACCGAGGAAAGTTTGTAGCCGTTAGAGACACGTTGGGAAGAGCCGTTGGGCGATTTCAATAATTCCGAGGAAATACCGAGGAATGATGGTCTTTGCTCTGAATTTCCTCTGAATTTTTCGAGGAAATTCCGAGGAAACAGGGTCCGTCGGAAAAAACCGATCTCAGGCCGCAGCCTCTCTCTTCTCGATCCTCTCTCTCATCTCGATCCTCTCTCTCATCTCGCCGCCGCCTCTCTCTCATCTCGATCCTCTCTCTCAATTTTCGCCGTCGGAATCGACAATTCTTGCCGTCGGAATCTGAAACCGAAGCCCACATATCTTCTCCACTTCTCTCAATCATGTAAGAATCTACAAAAGCACCATATTTTTCTTTGGAATTTCGGATTTTAGGTTGTTAGATGGATAGTTTAGGATTTTAGGTTAGATGGATAGGTTAGGATTCAATTTCGGATTTTAGGTTCTATTTTTAGTTTTCTTTGGAATTATTTGTAGTTTTAAAAATGTTTTTTGATTTTTAACACCATTTTACTATTTTTAAAATCGTTTTTCAATATTTAAAAAAGTTTTCACTATTTTTAAAAACGTTTTTGATTTTTACAAACGTTTTTCAATGATTTTTAAAAACGTTTTTACTATTTTTAAAATCGTTATTCTGATATTAAAACTATTTTTTTCTTATATTAAAACTATTTTTATAAGTATTAAAACATTTTTTTATTTTTAAAAACGTTTATATGATTTTAAACAAGGTTTTTACTATTTTTGAAATCGTTTTTCTGATATTAAAACGTTTTTGGATTTTCAAAAACGTTTTTCAATGATTTTAAAAAAAAGTTTTTACTATTTTTAAAATCGTTTTTCTGATATTAAAACGTTTTTTGACTGATATTAAAACTATTTTTTTAAGTATTAAAACATTTTTTGATTTTTAAAAACGTGTATATGATTTTAAAAAGGGTTTTTACTATTTTTAAAATCTTTTTTCTGATATTAAAACGTTTATTTTTATATTAAAACTATTTTTATAAGTATTAAAACATTTTTTGATTTTTAAAAAAGTTAATATGATTTTAAAAAAGGTTTTTACTATTTTTAAAATCGTTTTTCAAGTTTCCAGAAACAATAAAACATATTTTAAAAATTTAAAAAATATTTATAAACCTTTTTCTATATTAAAAATTGTGTATACTAACAAATTATATTTTTTTCGAATTTTTTTATATTTAAACTACAGGTCTTATGATGATCAGACCCGGCTTTCTCGACAGCGTCGTGGTCGTGGCTCTGGGAGCTACTCCTTTTAGGCCTCCCCATCTCCCCGCAGCTCCCACCAGACATCTCCCTCTCCATTTCCCGAAGCTCCTTATGGCTCCGGTGCTGCACCCACTATTCCTCCGAACTTTCAGGGTCCTCCGGAACTAATGAGGGTTGCGGAGTTTGTTCGACAGCCAGGTCGTCACCATCTTCCGTTTAGTTCGATCGATCCTCGAACGGGATCAGCTCATGGATCAACCGTATGATGTATCTGTGTTTGGACGTGGGACATCCGACTTTCACCGACTTCCCAAGAGCCAAACAAGTTCTTTGGTTTGAACAGTTTGCGGTAAATATTTTTTTATTTTTAATTTATTTTTTCAATATACATTTTCTACTAATTGTGTTTTTTTTTCAGCAAGAATTCAACTGGAATCCCGATTATACAGGGTTTATCTATTACAACATACGAAGTAGTTTTAAACCCTTATTTCCTACTGCAAGTGCACAACATACGAAGTAGTATTTACGTGTCGATCCAACGAAGACCAGTTTCACACTTTGATCTAATGAGCTAAATCAAAAGCTAAGACAATTCAATTTTGTTTTTTGTTTTGTAAATAGCAAGTAATAAAAACAAAATCGGTTGTAAAGATAATATTAAGTAGTTTTGAACCCTTATTTCCTTATTTCCTACTGCAAGTAATTTCAATGGCTTTTTTTCAATTTGATCTGATGAGGTAATTTCAATGGCTTTTTTTTCACTTTGATCTGATGAGGTAATTTCAATGGCTTTTTTTTCAATTTTAATATTTTTTAAATTTTAAACTCTCATTATTTCTTCTAATTACTAATATTTATATTGATATCAAGGTGGAAGCAAATGATGGTGAGCCGGTTGATGATTTCACCCTAGTGAAGAAGGCGTATACGAACAAGAAGACCGGCCAGATTGATGACGGTGTTGTGAAGGGTGTCGTCGACCTCATCCACAGTCAGGTGGAAGAAGCAGCGTCTAAGCTTCAAACCGAGGACGAAGATTCGACACGTTCCCAATTTCCTCGGGATCAGATCAACGAAATCGTTGAAAAGGTAAGTTTTTTTTAAAAAAAATTCATTTCATCTTAATTATTATTTACATTTGCCTATTTTCTATTTCAGTCGGTTCCAAAGAAGAAGGACCGAATGTTGGGTTTGGCTCGTCGGTCCCGGTCGGTTACGTCTTCTGCTGCAGCCCCGCCCTTTGTTGATCCCGAAGCACTTATGGGTCAGTTGCAAAACAAGGATCATCGCATATCTGCGTTGGAGACTCAGATGGCAACTCAACAGGCGAGCTTCGAGGCACAACAGTCGAGCTTCGAGGCACAACAGTCGAGCTTCGAGGCACAGAGGAAGCTGAACCAGCAGATGATGGACATGATGAGGACGTTGCACCCGAACATCGATTTCCCGACCCTGCAAGACCCGAACACCCAAAACCCGTAGCTTTTTTTCCCACAAAATTAGGATTTTTTCTTTTTATTTGTACGACTTTGAATTTTAATTTTATATTTTCGAAATAAAATTTCTGAATTTAATTTTATATTTTCGAATTTAAATTTCTAATATTTATTTTCTTAAAAAATAATTTTTTTTAAAAAAAATTTTTTTTTAAAAAAATTAATTTTTTAATAATTCCGAGGAAAGGGGTCCTCGGAAATTACCGAGGAAGTGAGTCGTCGGAATATTCAGAGGAAACCGTTCCTCGGAATTTGCCGAGGAAGCTCGTCCTCGGAATATTCCGAGGGAGGATTTCCTCGGAAGTTTCCGACGGAGGGCTTCCTCAGAATTTTCCTCCGCAATCCGACGAGTTCTTCCGTCGGGATGGTCCTCGGTTTATACCGAGGAAACTCGTCGTTATTTTCTGATGACCTATCCGACGAATGGTCTTCCTCGCCATTTCCTCGGAATTTGTTGTCCTCGGAATTCCGTCGGAAATTTCCGAGGAAATTCCGAGGACATACAATATTCCGAGGAGTTTTTTCCGAGGGAATAAGTCCTCGGTATTTCGTCGGAATACCCTTATTCCGACGGAATACCGAGGAATTTTTCCCTCGGTATATGCTTGTTTTCTTATAGTGGAAAGTCGTCCAGTGTTCGGATGGTTCCTTATGTCTGCCTAACGGTCTTGGGTTGAATGTCATACTCATGTGAAAAATGGTTCCCAATACTTACTGAAAAGCTCGTTAAAACTGTGCTAAAAACTTTGGGCCACGGTCAGAGACTATATTGGCTGGAACTCCATGTAAGTTCACTATCTCTTTTAGATATAACTAAGCTAGTATTTCCACTCTATCAACCCATATCAACCATTTTAATAGATAGAAACTGGGCGTTGTTGGTCAACCAGTCCAAAACTACCCAAATTACATCATTACCCGTTCAGGTGCTTTTGGTTATCCACTTATCAAACCCATGGTCATGGCTTCCCATTTCCATTATGGGATCGGTAGGATTTACAATAATTTTCCAGGTTTGGTTCTCTGTCTTAATCTACAGACAAGTATGACATTGTGCTACCCACTGTGCAACCTATCTTTTCATCCCTGCATAACTGTTGTGGTTTCCCTACAGCCGAGTTTGCTTTTATAGAAAAATGTTCTTATTTACCAACGTTCTTACAACCAACAGTAACAACAAAATTGGTACCACCATACGGCCACCCTTATCACCTACCTCTTTAATCCACGTACCATCCTATGTTAATTCAATTATGTGCTACAACAAACATATTTGCTGTAATTTTGATGATAATGATACACGAGTTTTAAACCCTTATTTCCTACTGCAAGTGCACAGCATATGAAGTAGTATTTAGGGGTCGATCCCACGAAGACCAGTTTTCACACTTTGATATATTGAGCTAAATCAAAAGCTAAGACAATTCAATATGTTTTTGGTTTTTGTAAGTAACAAGTAATGAAAGCGAAATCGGTTGTAAGATAATATTAAACAAGCGTTAGGTCAACGAATATCGCAGGAGATTCAGAGCAACGGATCAAACAACTATTCAGGCAATGATTAAGCATAAATCTAGAACTTAAACACTAAGATAATATCAATCCACTCTTGTGGTACCAATATCTTTGTCTATCAACCTAGAAATCCTAACTCTCGCTGGTACTAGAAATCGTAGACAAGCATTAAGGATAGGTTTAATATGTTCACAATTCTCAATACATCTACTCTCGCAGGTAATGGTTAAATTGCTCACCAATGTTCTTTCTAGCAACCTAGCAACTCTCGCTGTCTAAGTTAAACCAAATTTCATAAGATCAAGTGATCAATTCGATCTAAGCATTAAGAACAACAAGGGTGAAGATATTGATTTGAATAGCCTATTTGTGTTTAACCCTAAAGCTCATGAATTCCTTTGACAAACCTTAACCTAACTAAGAGGTCTACTCAGACATGATTAAAGAAGAAAACAAAGAGATTATAAAGTTCATCATAAAAGCTTGAATAGATAATGAAAGCTGAATATAAACTTATAAGAACTTAATTAAAGCATAAACATAAAGACTGAAAGTAAAGCATAAATATAAAGACTGAAAGTAAAGCATAAATATAAAGACTGAAAGTAAAGCATAAATATAAGAACTGAAAGTAAAACTTAATTAAAGCATAAATGTATAAAGCTTAAAAGAAACTAAATAAAACTTAATAAAAGCATAAACATAAAACTTAAAACTGAAGAAGAAGCTATGCTTTGAAGCTAGAGAAGAGAGGAGGAAGAAGAAGGTGTGTTTTGAGAGTGATGTTGTGAGTCCATTATATAGGCCAAGGTGAAGGGGAGTAGGTGAAGCGGGGAACGGTCGTTCTTGGTGTAGAACGATCGTTCCCAATGGTCGATCGAAGTAGGTGAAGTAGGTGAGCTCGGGAACGATCGTTCTAGGAGGAGAACGGTCGTTCCGTGCATGGTTGTTGGTGAAGTAGGTGAGACCGGGAACGGTCGTTCCACGAAGAGAACGGTCGTTCCATAGCTTTTGTCGGCAAGGTAGGTGAGGTTGGGAACGATCGTTCCCTAGGGGGAACAGTCGTTCTGAATGGTCGTTCTTCTCAAAGAACGGTCGTTCTTCACTTAGTCCTTTTCTCGTGTTTTCTGACTCGAACATGTCCGTAAACGCCAAACTCCTTCGGAACTCCATGAAATCTGTAAAAAGACTCAAAACAATAGAAAAGACTCGAAAAACCAACGAAAGATGCAAATCATAACTCAAACCGAATACTAAAAACGAATCAAAATACGTTAAAAACACATAATATCAATTCTCCCCAACTAAAACCTTTGCTTGTCCTCAAGCAAAACCAGATATCTTACAAAGAGGAGAGGTTAGAAAAACGTGTGAAATTTGTAAAACTTATAGGGCCATACTCTAAGTCAATTGCCCGTAAACCGCATTCGCAAAGTTCAGATCAAACCGTATTTCATTGTACTTCTCCATAACCGTAGTAAATAAGTGAAATCTCATTATCAAGCAGAACTTAATATTTAACATTCATTATCAAATGCGTGTACTCTCACAAAGGGAATATCTAACATGTTATGGTCTAGGTATCAAGGTTGGTATTTGGTGGCTCAAGTGTTTCGGTTTCTTTTAGCAGTAAAAACGGATGCAAATCATTATGCAAAATCACAATGAGACACAGACCAATTAGGAGGTACACAACACTCCTTAACTCTAATCCTTCTACCCTTATTTAACAAAATCACAAATCAAGAACATGATTTCTTTTAACATTTTATGAAATTTAACGATATTACCTTGACGACTTTCCCGGTTCCTTCTGTTTTTTTTTTATACTTTTTTTTTTATATCGGAGAATGGAACCGGTTAGTCTCTAAGATCTGCATCAAAAGAATTTTAACAATGTAAGCTTATTTCTTGAATGCGAATAAAATCTTCTACCCTTTTTAAAAGTTCACCCTCTTTTGAAATGAAAATTTTCAATGAATATGTTCAAAGAGAGAGATCACATTTCTAGACACATCCCATGAGTTTAATCAGAAAGAGACCACCTATCTAGACACAATCCTAAAGAAAAGTTGTGTCGGTCCGTATACTCCATAGTTTTTGCACATGAATGCAATGACAGTAAACGAAGAAAAGTGGGTTTCAACATGGAAATGGTAAGGGTGTGGTACTAGACTAAGGATAAGTCTAGCCATTTGGAGTTAGCAAAGATTGGTAAAAATGATGCAAAGAAAACTCCAAATGTAAAATCCAATACATCATTATCAACCCCCTAAGTGAGATAAATTAAGTCCATATTAAGTTCTGATAATTCGATTAAGTTCAGATGATTTGAGAAATTCACTAAATGATCAAGTTATGGATTTTTCTGCGTTTCCAAACTATCCTTAAACAATGCTAAGCAGTCCTAAGGCAATGACATAGAACATGTTGCAATTCGAAAAAGTTTAATAAAATCACACACTATTTTGACTCGAAAATATTTTTTATATATTTTTTTTTTGAAAATAAACATACCAAAATAAAACATAAGAAATAAACATCCACAAAACACACCGTTAGTACACAAATGAATCCCTCCCCCAGACTTGTTTTTAACCGTCCCGGTTAAAACAAAACTGAAAGAGAAACCCGCAAACTCATAAATAAAAAAATGTCCAAAATGGATTTGACAGTGGTGTAGGGACAAGAAAACTTACCTGAAGACGTGCACCCCCTTCTATTTTTTTTTTTTTTTTTTTTTATTTTTTTTATTTTTTATGAAGCACTCCGGCGGAGCAGGTGCTCGGAAACAGATTTGGGGTGCTCGCTCGTTTTTTTTTTTTTTTTTTTCAACTGAAACAAAGAAAAACAAAACCAAAAATCAATAGTAAAAGAAAATAAAAGAAAAACACTTACCAGTGGGTTGCCTCCCACCAAGCGCTTGGTTTAAGTCGTTAGCTTGACTTCTGAGCACAAGTGCTAATCATGAGAATCAAAAGGCTGAGCCAGTGCACCTTTGGTCCTTCTGTTATTGGGACAAGAAACAAAGTGCGCAAAAAGGTATACAATTGTCCAAAGGAAATAGACAATATTCTCATCTAGGAAGTTTACTACAAATGTAGCGTGTATCTTCAAATATTCCTTGACAGTGAGATGTTGTGGAGAAGCAAATGCATTTGATGGAAAGATATAATCAACTTTAGCTTCAAACGAGTTTGTCACAAAATAGTCAACTTTATCTCCATCAATCTTCTAAAATACCACATTCTCATTCTCATCATCATTCTCAACTTTAGGGTTCTCTATCTCATCCAAGATCTTATCTAAATCAAATTCATCCCCTAGGTCAGATTTTTCAAGAAGCGATCTAGATTCCTCTAGCATTAAAGAGTTAAGCTCGAGATTATGATCATTCAAAACACAAAGATAACTAGTATCAAAACATATTTCATGATAATCTCTAGCAAATTTTTCTACTCTTAAGGCATCTAGTCTTTGAGTCTCACATATCAAATCATAGCATTCATCAATGAGTATGGAGGAAGGTGAATCATAAGCTATATCTCCAATAGAAGGCATGTGACTATCCTCAAAATCTTGAAATTCAAAAGTTAAATCGGATGTACCTTGTAATTGGGATGGTGGAACCCAGTATATTACCTCCTTAAGTGACTGGGCTACCATTATCTCATCAAACGTAAGCTCTCTTCCTTCTAGTACTGCCCGATGTGACATGAGGTTCAACCGGATCTGCTCTCTTCCTTCTAGATCTACAGTAGACGTTACTTCGTGGTAATTTTACAATGGAACAATGCATTGTAATGTTGACACAATATTACAATGATTTCACGACTACTCATGTAGAATATGTAATTCGTCGTAAAAATGAGGTTAATATCACTGAGATTAGGACAGAATTGTTTCATCGCAACCTACCGATGATTTATCAATGATTTTTTATTTCGTTGAAAAGTCGTTGTAAATCAGACACTAAGTTACTGTGCTTTAAAATCATTGCTAATTTTCGATAGTAATGATATGTGTTATAACGGATGTGAGAAGACTAAACAGAAAACGTAAGAACAGACACATAATTTACGTGGTTCATCAAAGTTACGTTGGCTACATCCACAGGCAAAGAGAGACTGATTTTTTATTGATGGAGGCAGAAGTTTCAGGTTACAGCAGAGATTAGAAGAGGCTAAGCTATTTATAGCAACCCTAATCCCGAAATAGGCTTTAACATAATTAAGCCCAACACAGATTTGGAACAAACCAGACTTCACAGCAATGCTCTAGACTTCACAGCAGAAGCACCAGACTTGAGAACATAAGCTCTGGACTTCAGAACACAAGCTCTAGACTTCACCAGATTCAAGGCATATTTAACAAATCTCCACCTTGACTTGAATCCTCCACAATACAAATGTACCAGACGCATCATATGATGCAAGATGTACCACGTCTTTCTCCTCTGCCTCAGATGTCCTTTCGGACCAGATGCCCTATATGGCCAGACTAACAGCTTGAGATGTTTAGCAAGTCCAAACAATGTTGGACTTGCTATGAGGAACTGGCTTAGTGAACATATCATCAGGATTATCAGCAGTTCCTACCTTCTTCACGTTTATCCTCTTTTCACCTCTCAGAAAATGGTACCTCACATCAATATGCTTGGTTCTTTCATGATGAACTTGATACTTGGCTAAACAGATCGGGCTAACAGATCGCACTCAAACTGTCACAGTACACTGTAGCCTCATCATGATGCAGACCTAGATCACTTACCAACCCTTTCAACCAAATACCTTCTTTGGTTGCTTCAGTTAACGCCATGTACTCTGCTTCTGTAGTAGACAATGTCACTATTGGCTGCAGAGGTGCTTTCCAGCTAATAGCAGAATCACCTAAAGTGAACACGTACCCGATCATTGATCTTCTACTGTCCACATCTCTAGCATAATCCGAATCAGAATAGCCTGTGACCTCACACAGTCTCTCACTTCCGTAAATGAGACCAACATCAGATGTACCACGAAGGTACCAGAAAATTCTCTTTACAGATTGCCAGTGCTCCTTTCCGGGTTGTCCCATGAACCTGTTGACCATACTGACAGCCTGTGCAAGATCAAGCCTTGTACAACCATAGCATACATCAAACTTCCTACAGCGCTAGCATAAGGAACCTGAGACATATACTCTTTTTCTTCTTCAGACTGATTTGCAACACTGGTGAGATGAATATCTGCAGCACTTGGTGTATCAATGGGTTTGGCTGACGACATACCAAATCTCTCAAGCACCCTCTCAATGTAACCTTTATGTGACAAGAAATGTTTCCTCTGTGTTCTGTCTCTAAGAATCTACATTCCTAGAATTTTCTTAGCTGCACCGAGATCCTTCATCTCAAACACTGTGCTGAGAAGGTCTTTCAGCTCCTGAATGTCACACATACTTTTTGGCAGCTATCAGCATGTCATCCACATAAAGCACCAGATAAATGTATGATTCATTTTTCAGCTTCTTGTGGTAAACACAACAATCATACGGACTTCTTGAGTAGCCCAACTTGATCATATAGCTGTCAAACTTCTTGTACCACTGTCTGGGAGACTGCTTAAGTCCATACAAAGACTTCTTCAGCTTACACACATAATCTTCTTTTCCTGGAACGAGAAAACCCTCTGGCTGAGTCATGTAAATCTCTTCCTCTAACTCGCCATGAAGGAAAGCTGTCTTAACATCGAGTTGCTCAAGTTCCATATCTTGACGTGCCACTACTGCAAGTAGCGCTCTGATAGAAGTGTGCCTGACCACTGTTGCGAAAATCTCGTTGTAGTCAATCCCTTCTCTTAGACTGAAACCTCTAGCAATAACCCGAGCTTTATACTTAACTCCTTCTGTTGGTAATATCCCATCCTTAATCTTGAAGATCCACTTGCATGTAACAATCTTTCTCCCTGGTGGTGGTGTGACCAGATCCCATGTTTGACTCTTATCATGAGACTGCATCTCATCTCCCATTGCAGCAAACCATATCTCAGCCTCATCACTCGAAACAGCTTCTCTGTATGTAGATGGCTCATAAGTATCCACTTCTTTAGCAACCTGTAGAGCATAACCAACCATATCCTCGAAACCATACCTCAGTAGAGCATAACCAACGCAATACTGCGATGTGGACTATCAGATGGTTGATTTTCAGATTCTGCAGGTTCAGACGGTTCACCTTCTTCCTGTTCTTGACAATCTTTGTGTTGCTGTAAACCACTCCCTTCAGGATTAGATTGCAGCTCCACCTGTTTGTCATGAACATCATCCTCTGTGACATCAATAAGCTGTGCAGAACTCTTGAGCATAGAACTTTCATCAAAGACTATGTTCCTGCTCAAAATGACTCTCTTCTCTGATGGAGACCAGATCCTGTACCCTTTTACGCCATCTCCATAGCCTACAAATACTCCCTTCTTTGCTCTTGGCTCTAGTTTACCCTCACTTACATGATAGTAGACCATGCAGCCAAAAATCTTCAGATTTGAGTAATCAGCAGAGTTTCCTGACCACATCTCATTTGGCTAGATTTATACTCGTGTGTGGCCCACGGTTTATCAAGTAACAGGCTGTGTTCACAGCCTCAGCCCAAAAACGTTTTTCTAAACTGGCGTGAGAGAGCATACACCTCACTCTTTCAAACAATGTCTGATTCATCCGTTCAGCTACACCATTCTGCTGTGGTGTTTGTCTAACTGTGTGATGACGAGCAACACCTTCACTCTTACACAACTGATTGAACTCAGATGAACAGAACTCTAGACCGTTATCAGTTCGCAACCTCTTGATCTTCTTTCCAGTTTGATTCTCCACTAGAATTTTCCACTCCCTGAAGTTTTTGAAAGCTTCACTTTTGTGCTTTAATATGATCACCCAAGTTTTCCTTGAGTAATCATCAATCATAGACACAAAATATCTGTGACCTGCCAAAGACTCCACTTGAGAGGGACCCCAACAATCTGAGTGGATGTAATCCAGCGTGCCTTTTGTCCTATGAATAGCCTTAGGAAACTTGTTGAGGTGGAGCTTTCCAAAGACGCAGTGTTCACAGAACTCTAGACTCTTGACCTGATGGCCACCAAGAAGATCTTCCTTAGCCAGAATCTGCATTCCTCTTTCACTCATATGACCAAGTCTCATATGCCACAACTGAGTCATATATTCCTTGCGGATCTCAGCAGATGCAACATTTGCTGAATCTGTAACTGTGCAGCCTTGCAGATGATACAAAGTACCATACATGACACATTTCAGAATCACATCCGAACCCTTGCAGACATTCACAACACCATCTCCACCCGAGTACTTAAAACCCCTGCTGTCTAGAAGACTCAGAGATATCAAATTTTTTGTTATTGATGGAACATGTCTAACTTCGTTCAATGTGCAGTGTCTACCATCATGTGTCTTGATCCTAACAGAACCAATTCCAGCAACCTTGCAAGCAGAACTGTTGTCCATCTTAATGCTACCATTTTCTGCCTACTCGTATGTAGAGAACCACTCTCTCCTTGGACACATATGATAGGACGCTCCAGTATCAAGAATCCACACATCTGAAGCGTGTGTGTGTTCATTTGCAACTAGAGCAAAATCCACTTCGTTGTCACATTCTGCTACAGCTGCTGCACCAGTAGCACCCGATTGCTTTTTCTTCTTAGGACAATCTGATTTCCAATGTCCTTTCTCCTTATAGTAATTGCAGATATCATCTCGCTTAGGACCCTTTGATACAGACTTCTTGTCGTTCTTCTTCTTGTTGTTAACATGTGTTTTACCACCACTAACAAACAGCTCAGAAGCTTGATTCTCTGCAGTTGTACCAGCCGCCTGGTGGCGCAGCTCCCGACTGTGAAGAGACGATCTGACTTCTTCCAATGATACAGTATCTTTACCGTTTATAAACGATTGCACATAGTTCTCGTATGATAGTGGTAGAGATACCAACAACAGCAAAGCAGCATCATCATCCTCCACCTTAACATCGATATTACGTAGCTCAAGTAATAACGAGTTTAACTGATCTAAATGATCTTTGAGCTTCGTACCTTCCTGCATCCTCAATGCAAATAGGAGTTGTTTCAAAAGAAACTTGTTCGTCAAAGACTTTGTCATGTACAAAGACTCCAACTTCCCCCACAGACCAGCAGCTATCTTCTCGCTGGATACCTCGATGATGACCTCATCACCAAGACACAACAAAATTGTTGAGTGTGCCTTCTCCTCGAGACTATCCATATCTGCGACGTCACCCTTCTTGTCTTTAACCAGAGGTGCCCACAAGTCTTGTTGCTTCAGCAACACTTGCATCTTAATCTAACAGAGACTAAAACTATTTCTCCCTGTAAACTTTTCGATCTTCATGTTCATACCAGACATCTTCTCACCAGATGCGGAAATCCCAGAACCTGGCTCCGATACCAGTTTGTTATAACGGATGTGAGAAAACTAAACAGAAAACGTAAGAATAGACACAGAATTTACGTGGTTCACCAATGTTACGTTGGCTACATCCACGGGCAAAGATAGACTGATTTTTTATTGATGGAGGCAGAAGTTTCAGGTTACAGCAGAGATTAGAAGAGGCTAAGCTATTTATAGCAACCCTAATCCCGAAATGGGTTTTAACATAATTAGGTCCAACACAGATTTGGAACAAGCCAGACTTCACAGCAATGCTCCAGACTTCACAACAGAAGCACCAGACTTGAGAACATAAGACTTCAGAACACAAGCTCTAGACTTCACCAGATTCAAGGCATATTTAACAATATGTTTTCTTGTAGTGTACAATCTTTATGCAACATGTGACCCCTGATTTAGTGGCTCTGAGAATGGACACCAATTTCCACGACCATTGGTGTAATAAGCATTAGCAGTGGCCAAAAAGCAAGGATGTTCTGGTTGTACATGTGAAGCTTTTATGAAGCTTAATGAATGTTATCGTTTTTCAAAGTCATTAAATGTATCCAAAATGGACTTGTAAGTCTCATAAAAATAATAATGGATGTAGTCAATCAGATCTTCAACATCAAGAGGCTTTCCTAATAGCACGAGTTGATATGCTTTAGCTCCTATATATATATATATATATGTTGTGCAAGTATTCAGCAATTACCTTGGCTTCTTTGAGAAGATGCTTCAGTAGCTTCTTGATATGTTTTACGTGACCACAAGTTGGAGTTCCATATGTTCTCTGAAGTGTTATCCAGACATCCAAAGAGGATGTCTCATATGAAACAAATGGTTGCATATTGCTTCCAATGAGTCCTTGAACAGCAGTGTGAATTAATCGATCTCGAAGCTTCCAATGTTAAAAAGCCTGGTTATGTTTAGTGTCAGGTGACATGCATTTCTGTGATGATAGACGTCAATGTTAAATCTTTGCTATTGATGAAGCATTGAAGATTATGACCTCTAAAGAGAAACTGAATTAACTTGCTCCAACTGATGTCATTTCCAGCGTTTAGTTTTTTAAAAGTGGACATATGTGTCGTGAGAGAGAACTGGTTAGATCCTGTGGATCAAACACGACGACAGAGCTTTGGTAGCCTGGAGTAATATCACGAGACATTTTTAACGGCGATGATACAACTATTTTGACAAAATAAACTTTTCATTTTAGGTTTAGTGGTTTGGGATCAAATCTGCTATGAAACCATATAAGTATTGGCCAAAAGTTATTGAAAGGTAGTTCAAGAGTGTTTATATATGAGAAGATTTAGTCTAGGATCTTTTAAGAAAGGATAATTTAATGTTTACCTATATATGCTCTAACCCAAAGCCATATAAATATATATATATATAAAAACCAGTTATTGTCAATGGAATCACATTTTCAATATTTGATTTGAACTTTAGTTACATTGATTACATACGACTAAATTTTTAAATAGAGTGGCGTATCAGAAACCAATGTACCGGCTTTGTTTTTTCATTGCCCCCAGGTTTAGTCAGAAGTTTTGGTTCGTCCTTGCTACCAGGTTTAATGGAGGTTTTGCATCATTAGAGTCGCTGTGTATAGTTGAAGACTGTTTTTTGTCACTGCCATTATGGTTTGTGAAAGATTTCTCCTCATCTAGTTTTGGTGCCTGTTTTGAAGGATCTGTTTTGGTTAGTGGCGTTCCAGAAATATCATAGCCACTAGGTTTAGTTGCATGTTTCACTTAATCAGACTCGCCAAACTTTGTTTCGTCATTGCTACCAAGTTTAGTCGAGATTTTTCCTTTGTCATCTGGCTCTGAAGTCGGACTTAGAAGATCTATATTAAGTGGTGGAATTCCAGAAGTAGGAGACCCACCAGGTTTAGTTAAAGGTTTTACGTCATCAGAATTGTCTGGTTTAGTTGGAGATTTTGTATTGTCAATGCCACCAGGTTTGATCGAAAGTGTTGCTTCGTCATCTATATTTGGTGCCGGTTTTAGAGGATCTGTATTGGATGGTGATGTTCCAAAATTACCAGAGCCACGAAGTTCATTTGGAGGTTTCACTTCAATGGGGTCACCATATTCATTTGTTTTGTCATTCCCACCAAGTTTAGTTGAGGAGTTTTCTTGGACATCAGGCTTTTGTACTGGTTTTAGAGGATTTGTATTGGATGGTGGCATTCCATAGTTACCAGAGCCAACTGATTTAGTTCGCGGTTTTGCTTCTTCGGGGCCACGGGATTTTGTTTTTTTCATTGTCATACAGATTAGTCAAAGGTTTTGTTTTTTCATTCAATGTTAATGCTGTTTTGGAAGAGCATATGGCCTACTAAGTGGACATCTTGGTGGCGTGAAATCAGGAGATGGTGAACAGATGAGATACACGGTGGTATAGAACCGTGTGGTGGTTCACTTGTGTTGGATGTTCCCTCCTTTAGCGCAAAACAAATAATGGGCATAATCAAGTTTAGCCCAAATTAATGTTAAGTA